>JAVTVX010000034.1:14216785-14838928 GCA_033439265.1 Dillenia suffruticosa | reverse complement strand
ATAAGACAAGAATTTGACCCAAATTTGAAAGAGTATATCTTATTTAATTTAATTACCGTCACTAACAAGGCAATTTTATTTACTTTCCAATTTCTAGTTTATCAACCAAAAAGCAAGCTGGGCAATTTTATTACTAGTATCAATTAATTAAGCGTTTGGTATAAAATGCCATTTATATTGTCACTAAGATTTGTCAACCAGGAGCTCGTAACTTTAAATATGGATTTGTTTTAGGGGGTGCAACTCATCCAACTCCCTCCTTCTCCATCTCTCAATCTTCTCTCTCTCTCTCTCTCTCAAAAAGGGGTATGATTTTTTCATTGTAATCTTCATATTCCTTTGTCTACAATGATGTTCCAATGCTACATTAAAATCAAGTGGTGGGTGCGATTTCTTCAAAGGGACTTGGGTAAATGATGGCACATCTCCATACTACGACACAAGGACATATCCATTCATTGAGAAGCAATTCAATTGCAAGGGAAATGGATGGCCCGATAACCTCTATCTCAAGTATAGTTGGAAGCCAAGTTCTTGTGACTTGCCAAGGTATAATCTAGTGGCCTTCAATCAATATTAATGAGTATAGAAATAGAATGATAATTTGATTAAATTACTACTTTTTTGAATTTAGTTCATTTATTTTTTCATTTTTTTATTATATCTAACAGTGTTTTTTTTAGACTAAGGAAATGGGATCCCAGCCATCATTTATAGAGACTTTCGCACAGACTTTCCAGAAAAAAGACAAGATCTAGAGTGGGGAGAGAGTTAGAGCGGTTATGGTATGTAATTTCAAAATTTTTAATTGTTTTATAGACACTTTGCAACAAAAATTTTAACATATTATACTGAATTTATTATAACAATGTTAGAAGATGAATTTATTAGATTTGTCTATTCTAAAATTTTTTTCACTATTTAAATTGATTTTTGTCATTTCTAATTTATACTTTTTTATTTGATCATTATTAATTAAAATTAGGGAATACATAATATCAATTTTGTTACGTTATTTCTGAATTGTTGGTTCATTATGTTACGTACTAGTATAATTTTTTCCTTTATTCAATCTGTTATAATTTCAAACTCCTAATAGTAGTGAATTTTAATTTCAATTAGAGCAATCCTCATTATCTAAATTTCATTCTAATAGATAAAGCAACTAAATACATAAATAGAAGTATGTTTAATTTCAATTCCATAAGTCTATTAAATTTGCAATATTTGATTCACATATTATTTTTTGTGTCTTATTGTTTACTGTCAATCGTTTATTGAGGAATACAATTTTGTATTTTGATTTTTTTTGTTGGATATTTTATTACATTGTTAAACTGTTAATTGACACTTTTATTTATTTTATTGGATATTTTATTACATTTTAATTTTAATTTTTTTCTAATTTCTCTTATGACAATGCAGGGAAATATGATCATGTACTGAAAAATTCTAGTAGTAGTGATGATGCTGCTATGTCTGAGCCATCTGTTAATAATATGGCTTTATGGCTCAAGGCTACTAGTGGAGCGAAGCAAGGAAGAGTACTTGGAATGGGCTCGTTAAGCAGGACTTGCAGAATCAATGGTCCATCTTCTTCCACCCAGACACCAGTAAGAACAGAATTAATGTAAATGAATCAAGAGTTGAGTCATTTGAAGGAGTAGTTAGCACAAAAAGAAAATGAACTTCAAGCCATGCGCGCAGAACTTGAGCGAAAAGACAATGAATTTGAAGAGTTTCGCGTACAATAGAGGCTTATAATGCAACATCTTCAGTGAGTCTCCGCTTCAAGTTTGATCCCCCTTTTCAATCTCCTCCAAATGATGGTGATGATGGTTATGACATATTTGGTGATGATGACGGTGAGGGTGACGGTGACGGTGACGGTAACGGTGACGGTGTTTCTTGAGACAGTTTTTTATTATTTCATGCTTATATTTAAATATGGTTGTATTATTACTTGGTTCATACTGCTAGATATTTGATATTCTGTTAATTATTTATTACTGTTTATTATTAATTCATGACGATGGAAGTGTTTTTATAATTATTATTTGATTGATACTATTAGACGGTTAGTTGTTTGGATGAGTAAATACCGGATAAATTTAATATTATTGGTTGTTGGATGGTACCCTAGATGGTTTGTTGATGATGATGTTGGATGTTTACTTCATAAACTGTTTGGCTGAGTAGAGAGGAATATGATATATAGGGAAAATTGGTGGAAAAAAAAACAATCCAAATTTTTTGTCGCAAATTTTTTAGATTCGTCGCTAACTCTGATATTTATCGCAAAATTTGTTGCTAAATTTTCCACACTTCGTCGCAATATTCGTCGAATTTATTGCCGAATTTGTCACATATTAACGACAAATTATACGACAAATAAATATTCATTGCACTTATGCAACGAAAACAATTTGTCGCAAATTTCCGATGAAATTATTTTTCATCACAAAATTTGTTGCAAAAATTAGCGATAAAAAATTTTTTGTTGAAGATTTGAAACAAAAAAATTTGTCGCAAATTTTTTGACATAATTATTGGTCATGAATTTACGACACATAATATTCGTCGCAAAATTTGTCATGCCCCAAACAGGGGTCGTGAGCAGCAGTCCGTTACCTTGGATGCCGGCTGTATTTTCACAGAAAATCGTACAGAAACTCCTCATATTTCGGAGTCTCCCAAGTACAATTTGACCTGTATATCAACATTCATCCTGTAAAATAAACAAATGGCCATCCCGACCTCTCCAAATTCAAACAATCCCACTGCCAAACATCCAGAGTAACGTAAGACTATATAAATGTCTAACAGTCCCAACCACAGACATCTACTGTCATGCCCAACAAAAACATGAGCAGCCGCCACACCGAGCGGATCTAAATTCTACGCATATATAAAATAAATTCCCAAGTTATTTTTAAATATTCACAAATGCCTCAATGCAATGAAATAAATCAATACGAGGGTTTCATGAATAAATGTCTATAATTTATACAGTCATTCCATAAAAAATTAGATAAATACATTGTCAAACTAAAATCTCCAATACATAACGATATCACCAACTATCGTAGCGGAAGAGATGAAAATATCCATACCCAAGCCGAGTGATATCACGTTCGCGTCACAATTATACAAACCCAACAATACCTCCTCGATCCAACAATAATCCTGTGGGAAAGATAGCGAGGGGTGAGTATCTATGGGAGGATACTCAGTAAGTGATGGATTGACATCATACTATCAATATCAAGGGTGAATTTGGAGTGTCAAAGCATGAAACACAATATCAAATGTGGGAAAAATAACGTGCTGCTTCAACAAATCAAATATCATCAGGCACACATTTGAAAATAACATATGCATCCAATGTGAAAATCAATTCATAAAGAGTCGGCCAATCAAACAATCCCGACAATGGTATACCTCGATCAAGGACGGCGCATTGGGGGTTTTTCCAAATGCAACTATTAAATAATGGCTCTCTGCCCCAATATTGGCCACAGGCTACTCAACTAACCTGTAAATAATAATAATGTACATATAACTAGTCGGCCGTGTATGGTGCCCCCGCCTAGTACTAGATAGAGCCGTACTCAACGTCCTCTCCTATGAGGGTCAACCTGGGACACCCATACACATGACGATCTGGCAGATACCTCCGGCCGAAACGTATCCGGATACAAGGGGTGCCTCTACCAGATGTCCTTCGTAGCTACGGATGCTATAGGAAGCATATCACAATATCATATCGGCCGGGCACGTAGCCCCATGCATCCCATCACCATGTCGACCGGGCATACAGTCCAAATATATAAATAAATCCATTTAAAACCATGTGCCAATGCAGTGAAAGCATTAAAACATGTCAATATGTCGAAAATGTGGCACAATATTCAGTTATCAAAGCTCATGGATGCATATCAATAAAGTCATAAATTAAGACACTCCAAAGGTCACAAAACATTTCATAAAATATTCGAAAGCTCTAACAATCATACATTTACAGAATATGTCATTTAAAAAATATTTTTGAAACATGGTTTTCAATCAATAGCGAATATCAAAGTCCCACTCACAGTTCAGGGAGGGTGATCACTCCCTATTTTCAAAACGAATCAGATCTGACTGCTCGAGTCTCCAAAAAAAAGATCTACCTAATCAGATTATCAAAATTTAATATCAATTTCTCAAGTATCTTTAGGGTTTATCCATTTTCATAATACTGAAATCGTATTTAGATTGCCTATATGCAAAATAACTTATAATGAAAACGATTTCAACCATCCCTAAGCTCTGATCACCATTTTTAAGCTACCCTTCTTCATACATACCATTTTTCCAATTAACTACTCAAAACAATCTAAGAAAGATATGAAATGTACAATATCCTCCACTTTACGGCTCATTTCATTCCAACCCTACAACCCAGATACTTTCATGCATATTTCAAAGTTTAACTCTAAGGAAAAACTATTCGAATTAACTCGACATGATTTTATGATTCTATAACATGTTTCTTTCGTATCAGACCATCTAATTTCTGTAACATTCTATACTTAACCTTCAAAATCACATATAATCATTTCAGAAATTGTATTCTATTCGCATTCTACTTACACTCTAAACATATACAGAACCTTTCATCTTAGATTCAATCCTAAATTCATTCAATTTATCAATTAGAGCCGAAATCACCTCACCTAGGGTTTTCTCGAAGCGCAGAGGTTCGTCCGAATGTCTCTTCGGTCACTCTAAAATCTGTAGTGTTTCCTATCAAAACAATATTTATTTGTTAGATCTAAACACTTAGATCATAATAAAAACTCTAAATTAGTTACCTACGTGGAGGTTCTGGGCTGTCACGGGCCGTCGCGGGCTCATAGGTTCGCGGGTCAGCGAGCCAATGGGCTTCGGCTAGCAGGCTCGCTGGTCTGCGGGCCAGTGGGCTAGCAGGTCTTCGGCTGATGGGCCTGCAGACAGTGGGCTTGGCAGGAAAGTGGGCCAGCAGGCTCGCGGGCTAGCGGGCCAACGGGCTGGCGGGCCTGCGGGTCGGCAGTGGCTCTCGGGCCGCAATGGCTTGCGGACGCGGGCTGGCACAGGGTAGCGCGCGCTAGTGCGCAAGCACGCGATCGCGCACAGGTGCGCGCTCGCGATCTGGCTCGCGCTAGCGGGCTGGCTTGAGCTCGCGGGTTGGTGCGCGCTCATGGGCAACGCGCTAGCTCGCGGTCTAGGTCGCGCTCACGGGCTGTGCGCTAGCCGCGGACTGAGGCGCGCTGTGTTTGCGCTGTGCTCGTGCGGAGAGGATCGCGCTGGGGCACGATCGTGCTCGCACTAGGTGGATCGTGCAGAGCCGTGCTCACGCTCGTGGAAAGGAGATCGCGAGAGGGAGAGAAAGAAACAGTGAGATAGTGAGAAAGAGACAGTGGGTGAGAGATAGAGAGAAGGGAGAGAAGTAACGGGAGAGGGTGGCGGCGATGGCGGTAGCGGTGGCGAAGGAAGGCGGGAGCAGCGACGGAGGGAAGAGAGGCGCCGCGGGAAGATGAAAAGTCAGAAGAGAGAGAGAGAGAGAGAGAGAGAGAAAGGGATTAGGGTTTTAACCCTAATCCCAAATTGGGGACGCAGTGTTTTGCCTCAAAACGCTGCGTCTCCAATCCGTTTTTTTTTTGGGTAAATAAATAATTATATATATTTATGCATATATATTTTCACACTCATATTTAGCTAGAAATGCGAATTTCATAAAGATGGAGTTTATTTCGATTTGTCGATTCGGCAAATTAAAATATATCAAAAATTTAATTTAAATACCCCAAAATCAAAAATCAAAATTCAGATAAATAAAATCTCTCTCTATATAATAAACTGAGGAATATTTATATATATATATATATATTTTTCGAAAATAACTAAATTTACGGACAGCGCAGTGTCGGTGTTACATGTTCTAACCCTTTAAAAATGAGTTTCGTCCTCAAAACTAAAAGAAAGCTATACAGTACACAAGTGGGGGAATTGTCTCCTCATCAAGTGGCGATAGAGGCTTACTCAATCTGTGGGCAAAAGACACTCTCACAAACGAATGGTTTGACCCGATGTCAATTTGGACACGAGCGTCGACTCCCCATATTTTCATAACTCTTAATGTGAGAAAATAAAAAAATCAGTTGATAAATATAGAAGAAAATATATGCTCACATATATATATCAAAATGTATATACATACGAACATAGTTAAGCGTTTACGGCTTTAACTAGTGATGGTTCTCAAAAGAAAGTACATGGACATCTCTAAACATGGGGATCAGTGGGAGGAACACCAAAAATCTCGTCAGGACTCGACTCAGCGTCCTCCTGCGTCATCGCATATACACGGGCCTGTGTCCTCTGCTGCTGTCGTGATGGTCTTGGCACCGTGTTGCTCCCGGCTACCGTCCGTGGAGCGGTGTGACTCGAGTGCGCAGGCGCTCCTTGCTGTTCTCTCTGGGGAACACTCGAGTGTCCAGTAGCTATGTGAACTCCAAATCCCAACTCAGGGCAGGTGCTCCTGATGTGCCCTTGCTTCCCACACCGGAAGCATGTAATGGGGATCCTACACTGTCCAAAAGCATGGTCTTTATCACATCGGCGGCAAAAAGGGTGCCGCTGAGCTGAAATCTGAGTAGTGGCACTAGAGGCCGGTGCTTTGAATCCCTGAGATCGTAATCCCTGTTCAGGATGTGCTTGTCTCGGCTGAGAAGAGCCCTCCTGATATCCTGAACTCCTGCCCTTCCTCAAGCCTTGGCTCGAAGAAGCTCCTGATCTCTTCTTTTGCTCCCTGTTCTCCCGCTGTCTACCCTCAGTATGGACGATCTCCTCCGCCCTAAGTGCTGAGTCCACAATCTCCGCAAAGGAGAAACTGGGGGTCACTGTCATGTATCTCCGGATGTTCAAGTTGAGACCATCCTCAAACTTGAACCGTAACTGTTTCGGTGTAGCCAAGTTTGGAACGAAAGCGGCTAGTCACCTCAACTCAGTCTCAAACTCTGTCACTATCCTGGCTCCCTGCCGCAAGTGCAGAAACTCTGCCCTCTTGCGATCCTGCTGAAACTCAGAGAAGTACCTGCGATCGAACTCCCGCAGGAAGTCCTCCCATCGCAACGACTCAGTAGTATCGTCACAAATCGCCTCCCACCAAGTGAGGGCGTCACCATCTAAAAGTCTCTCTGCTATCCGAAGCCGGTAGTCCTCGCTCAACCCCAGATCAATCAAAATTCTGCGGGTACGGTTGATCCAGTGCTTCGCTGCTGTGGAATCACCCGTCCTTGCAAACTCTGTACTGCCTAACCGCCTCACCTCCTTCACCAGTTGGGTGAGCTGGGTGAGCTCGTGAATACGCCTCAAGGTGGAGGAGGTAGTGTCGCAAGGTCCCGACACAGAAGAAGGACCAGCAACTGGTGGCTGATCTGGTACAATTGAAGGTGGCACGGCTGTAGGAGTCGGCGCTGCCGTCGGTATTGGTGGTGGGGGTGACATTTGAATCCTGTGGGAGGTGTACCACTCATACACCTGCCTAAACGCCTCAAGGGACGGTGGTGGAACTTCGGTTGGAGCAGCCGGCTGAGTAGGCGCTGCAGGGGACGCCCATGAAGAGGAAGTAGCCTCAGGCACTCCAAGGGTCTTAGGTCCCCTCGGAGGGTCAGGTACTTGAGAAGTCTCGGGTAGCACGAGTCTAGGTCCGCGTCCCGGTAGTCTACCGCGTCTAGGCGGCATAATTCTGTAAAAAGAGAATTTTCATTAGGTATAACTCTAGAGTTCGGCATAATTGAAAAATTAGGGTTAGTTACGTAGTAACTAACCCCCTAAAATGAATGAAATTATTGGTCTATGACCATATATAGGACTTTAAATGACTGTATGAAACTCTCTAATGCATTGAGAACTTTTCTATGAACTTGGGATACTTTTCTTACTACCCTTTGCCCAACCTGAGGCTCTGATACCAACCGAACTGTCACGCCCCAAACCGGGGTCGTGAGCAACCACCCGTTACCCTGGATGCCGGCTATATTTTTATAGAAAATCGGACATAATCTCCTCATATTTTGAAGGTCTCTCAAGTACAATTTGACTTGTATATCAACATTCATCCTGTAAAATAAACAAATGGTCATCCCGACCTCTCCAAATTCAAACAATCTCACTGTCAAATATCCAGAGTAACGCAAGGCTATATAAATGTCTAACAGTCCCAACCACAGACCTCCACTGTCATGCCCAACAAAAGCATGAGCAGCCGCCACACCGAGCGGACCTAAATTTTACGCATATATAAAATAAATTCCCAAGTTCTTTTTAAATATTCACAAATGCCTCAATACAATAAAATAAATCAATACGAGATTTCACGAATTAATATCTATAATTTATAGTCATCCCATAAAAAATTAGATAAATACATTGGTCAAATTAAAATCTCCAATACATAACGATATCACCAATCATCGTAGCGGAAGAGATGAAAATATCCATACCCAAGCCAAGTGATATCACGTTCGCGTCACAATTATACAAACCCAACAATACCTCCTCGGTCCAACACTAATCCTGTGGGAAAGATAGCGAGGAGTGAGTATCTATGGGAGAATACTTAGTAAGTGAGGGGATTAACATCATACTATCAATATCGATGGTGAACTTGGAGTGTCAAAATATGAAACACAATATCAAGTGTGGGAAAAATAACGTACTGCTTCAACAAATCAGATATCATCAGACACATATTTGAAAATAACATATGCATCCAATGTGGAAATCAATTCATAAAGAGCCGGCCAATCAAACAACCCCGACAATGGTCTACCTCGACTAAGGACGGCGCATTGGGGGTTTTTCTAAATGTAAGTATTAAATAATGGCTCTCTCCCCCAATATTGGCCACAGGCTACTCCAACTAGCCTGTAAATAAAAATAATGTACATATAACTAGTCGGCCGTGTATGGTACCCCCGCCTAGTGCTAGATAGAGCCGTACTCAACGTCCTCTCCGATGAGGGTCAACCTGGGACACCCATACACATGACAATCTGGCGGATACCTCCGGCCGAAACGTATCCGGACACAAGGGGTGCCTCTGCCAGATGTCCTTCGTAGCTATGGATGCTATAGGAAGCATATCACAATATCACATTGGCCGGGCACGTAGCCCCATGCATCCCATCACCATGTCGGCCGGGCATATAGCCCCATGCATCATATCATAACGTCGACCGGGCATACAGCCCAAATACATAAGTAAATCCATTTAAAACCATCTGCCAATGCAGTGGAAGTATTAAAACATGTCAATATATCGAAAATGTGACACAATATTCAGTTATCAAAACTCATGGATGCATATCAATAAAATCAGAAATTAAGACACTCCAAAGGTTACAAAAACATTTCATAAAATATTCGAAAGTTCTAACAATCATACATTTGCAGAATATGTCATTTAAAAGTATTTTTGAAACATAGTTTTCAATTAATAGCGAATGTCAAAGTCCCACTCACAGTTTAGGGAGGGTGATCACTCCTTATTTTCAAAACGAATCAGATCTGACTGCTCGAGTCTCCAAAAAAAAGATCAACCTAATCAGATCATCAAAATTTAATATCAATTTCTCAAGTATCTTTAAGATTTATCCATTTTCATAATACTGAAATCGTATTTAGATTGCCTATATGCAAAATAACTTATAATGAAAATGATTTCAACCATCTCTAAACTCTGATCACCATTTTTAAGCTACCCTTCTTCATACATACCATTTTGTCAATTAACTACTCAAAACAACCTAAGAAAGACATGAAATGTACAATATCCTCCACTTTATGGCTCATTTCAATCCAACCCTACAATCCAGATACTTTCATGCATATTTCAAAGTTTAATTCTAATGAAAAACTATTCGAATTAACTCGATATAATTTTATGATTCTATAACATGCTTCTTTCGTATTAGATCATCTATTTTCTGTAACATTTTATACTTAATCTTTAAAATCACATATAATCATTTCAGAAATTGTATTCTATTTGCATTCTATTTACACTCTAAACATATACAAAACTTTTCATCTTAGATTCAATCTTAAATTCAATCTTAGATTCATTCAATTTATCAATTAGAGCCGAAATCTCACCTAGGGTTTTCTTGAAGCGCTGAGTTTCGTCCAAATGTCTCTTTTGTCACTCCAAAGTCTGCAATGTTTCCTATCAAAACAAGATTTATTTGTTAGATCTAAACACTTAGATCAGAATAAAAACTCTAAATTAGTTACCTGCGTGGAGGTTCGTGGGCCGTCGCGAGCTCATAGGTTCACGGGTCAGCGAACCAGTGGGCTTCGGATAGCAGGCTCGCTGGTCTGCGGGCCAGTGGGCTAGCGGGCCTTCTGCTGATGGGCCTGCAGGCAGTGGGCTTCGTAGGAAAGTGGGCCAGTGGGCTCGCGGGCTAGCGGGCCAATGGGTTGGCGGGCTTACGGGCCGGCAGTGGCTCGCGGGCTGCAGTGGCTTGCGGGCTGGCGCGCGCTCGCTCACAGGTACTCGCTTGAGATCTGGCTCGCGCTCGCTGGCTGGTTCGCACTCGTGGGCTGGCTCGCACTCGCGGGCTGGCTCGAGCTCGCGGGTGCACGCTCACGGGCTGCGCGCTAGCTCGTGGACTAGGTCGTGCTTACGGGCTGCGCGCTAGCTTGAGGACTGAGGCGCGCTATGCTCGTGCGGAGAGGATCGCGTAGTGGCGTGATCGTGCTCGCACCGGATGGATCACGCAGGGCCGCGCTCGCGCTCGTGGAGAGGAGATCGCGAGAGGGAGAGAAAGAAACAGTGAGAGTGAGAAAGAGACAGTGGGTGAGAGATAGAGAGAGAAGGGAGAGAAGTAAAGAGAGAGGGTGGCGGCAATGGCGGTGGCGGAGGAAGGCGCAGAGCAACGACGGAGGGAAGAGAGGCGCCGCGGGAAGATGAAAAGTCGGAAGAGAGAGAGAGAGAGAGAGAGAGAGAAAAAAAAGGGGTTAGGGTTTTAACCCTAATCCCAAATTGGGGACGCAGCGTTTTGCCCCAAAACGCTGCGTCTCCAATCCATTTTTTTTTGGGTAAATAAATAATTATATATATTTATGCATATATATTTTCACACTCTTATTTAGTTAGAAATGCGAATTTCATAAAGATGAGGTTTATTTCAATTTGTCGATTCGGCAAATTAAAATATACCAAAAATTTAATTTAAATACCCCAAAATCAAAAATCAAAATTTAGATAAATAAAATCTCTCTCTATATAATAAACTGAGGAATATTTATATATACATATTTTTCGAAAACAACTAAATTTACGGACACCGCAGTGTCGGTGTTACAAAATTGGTCGCAAAATTACAACAAAATTTTTTTTATGCTAATTTTTCCAACGAATTTTGCAAGGAATAGATGTACAATAGATATTTTTCGTCGCAAAATGTGTCGAAAATTTGTAACAAATAATTTTTGGTTGCTAATTTTTGTAACGAAATTAGTGACAAAATAGTATACGTCGCTAATTTTGCGACAAATATGATATTTTTGTTGCTAATTTTGCAAAGAATATGATATTTTTTGTCGCAAATATTTGCGACGAGTTATTAGTGACAAATTATTTTTCGTCAGAAAATTTGTCGCAAATTTATTTATCAACGAATTTTTCTCAAATTTTCGTCACAAAAATACTGTTTTTTTGTAGTGTCCACGACGGATTTTTTACCATGAATTTAGCAACAAAAACTTACAGATAAATTTAGCAATAAAATTTTTATCACGAATTTAGTGACGGATTTTTCGCCACAATGATGGATTTTTTCACACAAATTTAATGACAAGTTTTTAATCTAGAATAAACATATAGTCAATAAACATATATAAATAAATCAAACCGTTATCAATAATCTAATTACCATTGTACTGGTCATCATCTTTAGAGCTCGCTATCCTTTCCAGGCATCCAATCTCTCTGCCATCCAAGTTCCACAAGCGAATACTCCTATTAATAAGTGCACTACAGGTCATACTATTCCCCAAAAGAACGAGATGCTCTTTAAGCAAACCTTTTGCAACCATTGTTACAGATATTGACAATTGGTACAATAACAATTAAATTCTGATTGTTAGTAACTTAGGTAAATCATGATAACTGGATTAAAATCGACGATAATATACACACTATCACAATAATTAAGACAAATGTAATAAATAAGATCAAATGTACAGTAAAGACAAATGCATTATAATTAGCATATCCATGTATGAAAAAAAATTATAATGTTACTATAGCACATAAAATGAATTATTTTATATGCTTAAAATAGTAGAGCTAAGTCATATTGCTTTGTGGTGTTTCCCTGTAGGTCCACATAGATTTTTCAGTAGGAGTCCCTCGTGGGTGCTTTTGATACATATCACATAAAAGGAATAAAAGGAGACAGAAAGGGGTTGTATATTATATACATTCTTAGTCATTAAACATTAATAACATGCATGTTTTCTACACACTCAAACAAAAGCAAACTACATATGTATTATGCTCGATGCAGTACTTATCAACAGGAGTGCAGATAGCAATTACACTAGGATCTGCTGAAGAAAAATGGCTGCTGAAATTACCTGAGACAATAATTGGATGGAGTCTTAAATCAATTTTCTGTCTTTCCAGCTGTAAACAATTTCTGCACTAGGTATTCATTTCCCACCTACAGTTCCAATAGTAGTTTTCAAATAAAAGGAGACAGAAAGGGGTTGTTTATTACATACATTCTTAGTCATTAAACATTAATAACATGCATGTTTTCTACACACTCAAACAAAAGTAAACTACATATATATTATGCTCGATGCAGTACTTATCAACAGGAGTGCAGATAGCAGTTACACTAGGATCTGCTGAAGAAAAATGGCTGCTGAAATTACCTGAGACAATAATTGGATGGAGTCTTAAATCAATTTTCTGTCTTTCCAGCTGTAAACAATTTCTGCACTAGGTATTCATTTCCCACCTACAGTTCCAATAGTAGTTTTCAAGCATTTTTCTTGCTTCCGTCCTACCAAATTATCCATTCCATTGAACAAACTTTCTTCAGATAGTCACATTACATTCTAATAATATTAATAAGATGCAAATGCTGTGAGAACCAAAAAAAAAGAAAAAAAAAATCCTATCGACCAATAATAAAATACAAACAAGTGTCATTTCCCTCTTTACATTCTAATAACAAGTGTCATTTTCCATAGAACAAGTGTCATGCCTCTAATAAACAAACAAGTGTCATTTCCCTCGTTACATTTTCTCTTAAATTTAACTGATTCTTTAATTGTTTATTCATGTTTTATAGGAAGCAAGTCATCTCACATAACTGAAAAGCATTTAAAAATAACTATAAGTTCAAGGCAATCACAGCAGGTCTAGTAGCTCATGTCAGTTTGTGAAAGGAAATATACAGCAACTATTACGGACAAAAGAAAAAAGAAAGAAATTTATGCAGATTCTGAGTGATTATATCAATTCAGAGCTTAAGTAAATCTAAAAGCTTAAGTGAGAATAATGTCCAATGAGCATATATGGCAAAATACGTACTCAAAAATAGAATAGCAGAAAATCATTTATGGGAGTATATTTACCCAATTCTAGCAGGATATTTCTTGAAGTATGCCTAACATATGCTGAAAGAAACAGTTGAACAACAGATGTTAATAAGCGGAAGACAGGCACTGATTGATAACTTTCATATGTATCCCATGGGTTAAGCACTAACATCAAAGTACACTATTAATTCAACGAAGAAGAAAAACCAAGAATTCAATTAACTTTAATGCAAAAAATGATTAAGTATCCAATCAAAGTATTAATTGGAATTGAACACGTGGACAGTGTAGGCAAAACTGTTGAAATAAAAGAGAATTAAGTGTAGTTAGCATAGGCCCCATTTCAAGCCAAGTTTAAGCCCATCCATGAGATGTATTTGGCCCGTTCCTTATGAGTTTTTTAGTCCTCAAAAATGGCATTGTTAAGCCCCTAAAAGAAGCTCAAAATGGGCCCTAAAAAGGGCAAAACGGCTAGTTCTTTTGAACTAGCCGTTGCACTGTATAACAGCCATAAAAATGGCTGTTATACAGTGATTTTGGGGACAGAAATCTGTCCCCAATGTTCCCCAACGGATCCTTGAGTGTTTGGGGTCTTTTTCCCTCTCTTTCTCATGTAATAATCTCTATAAATAGGAGCTTGTATGGGATGTTCTATCCATGAAAAAACAATGCTCTCATTGTGCACTCTTTCTTCAAATAAAGATCTTTAAGTTTTCATTCAATCCTAGTTGCTTGATAGCTTGAAATCTCAACATGGTATCAGAGCAGGCAACGATACCTTCCTCTTCCGGTCTTAATGACCCTTCACCACAAATTAGCACCTCAATGTTCACCTCCTTACTTCTAGATTCAACAAACTACAATGCTTGGCAAGATACCATCAAGAGGTCCCTAAACTTCTACAACCTTGAAAATCACATCTTTGAAGAACCTCTTGATGAAGCCAATCCATTATTCAGAGTATGGAAGAAGAAAGACGATCAAGTGGTGGTGCTCCTTCAAATGTCTCTTGACAAAACTCACAAGGCTATGGTCACATGTATTCCAAACGCAAGAGCATTATGGGAGCAAATGCAATCATTATATGGTCAAGAATCCAACACCGGAAGAATCTTTGAGCTGAAAAAGAAGATCTTCAAAATTCAAAAAGGAGGTAAATCCTTACCCGAATATTTTGGGGAATATAGAGATCTATGGAATGAACTCAATCTCTTAAGGCCTCCTACTATAAATCTCAAGACCATTCTTCAAAGGAACGATGAAGATATGACCTTTGGTCTACTCATGGGTCTTGGAGATGAATATGCTCCAATTCGACAAGAGATTCTTCGAATGAAGGTCTTTCCTTCATTTCAAGAAGTCCAATTCATGGTGCAAAGAACCGAGACTAGCTTAAGGCTTGAAGAATCTACCAAGCTTAAATCCGACTCTCAAGCCTTCCAAGCTGTCCATGAAGAGCATCCGGCCAACAACACTCAAAACTTTGCAAAAAGAGACATCTGCCCACATTGCAAGAAGTCCGGCCATAAGAAAGAAAAATGCTGGTTCCTACACCCACATTTGAGGCCGAAATATGCTAGGAAAAATCCGGAATCATCTTCAAATGCTCAACAAGTGTCTCAAGTGGCAGCACTCGAATCCAAGATGGAGGAGATGCATAAGGAATTCAAACGACTTGTTGGGCAGATTAGTCACCATTCTGGTAATTCCTTATCTTCATCTATTTCCAATTCTTGGCTCATAGATTCCGGATGTGACGATCATATGGTAAAAGATAAAAGAAAATCAACAAGTTTATTCCCTTGACCAATCATAAATTAGTTAAAGTAGCTAATGGTCATAAGTTAAAAGTTGAGCATTTAGGAGAAATTGAACTATTTGGGAGAAAGACTAAAGCTTTATATGTTCCAAAGTTCAATTCAAACTTACTTTCTATTAGCAAGATAACCAAAGAGCAAGATTGCAAAGCTATTTTTGATCCTAACCAAGTAATTTTTCAGGATCGCAAAACGAACAATTTGATTGGCAAGGGAACTAGGAGGAACAACCTCTATTACTTGGATCAAGAGAACCAAGCTTTTGCTGTCCGAAACATATCCTCCTCTCTATGGCATGAACGTCTAGGGCATCCAGGAAACCTAGCTTTGAAACGCCTATTTCCGAATAGTGAATTAGAAGATAGGCATTGCAAAGCTTGTGTACTTGGAAAACAAACCAAAGTGTATTATCCCATTTCTGAAACAATATATAAAGAGGCTTTTGAATTAGTTCATTCAGATGTTTGGACCTCTCCTTTAGTCTCCCATAATGGTTTTAGATACTTTGTGACATTCATAGATCACAAAACTAGATACACTTGGGTTTATCTCTTAGTTAACAAATCTGAAGTATTTGAGGCATTCAAGAGCTACTATAGATATATAACAAAGCAATTTAATGCTAACCTAAAGATGTTTAGGTCAGATCATGGAGGGGAGTTCACTAGCCTTGAGTTTGAAAAATTTCTAGATGAAAAAGGGATCATTCATCAAAAGTCTTGTGTGTACACTCCTCAACAAAATGGAATAGCCGAGAGAAAGAATAGGCATCTCTTGGAGACAGCTAGATCTATGATGTTTCACTCAAACTTACCTAAGGAATATTGGAATGAGGCCATTAAGACCGCTGCTCACCTTATAAACCTCATGCCATCCCAAATCCTAGGAGGAAAGTCACCCCTAGAGCTACTCCTTGGAAAGAAACCTAGCATTGATCATTTAAGAGTTTTTGGTTGTGTTTGCTATGTCCACATTCCTAGTCATCTTAGGAGCAAACTAGATGCCAAGGGAAGAAAATGCATCTTTTTAGGATATTCCTCGTTTGAAAAAGGCTATAAATGTTATGATCCTCTAACCAATAAACTATACACATCCAAGGATGTGATATTTGTGAAAAATGAGCCTTACTTTGCAGGTCAAAGAAGAGAAGATCAAACCAAAGAAATCTACCAGCAAGAACAATGGAATGTGATTCTACCAAAAATCAATGAAGTTCCTGCCGAAAGCAATGAAGAAACTCACCAAAATGATCCAACTCAAGGGGACCCATCACCCTCTCATTCAGATCATGAAATAGAAGAAGATCAAGAGGAAGGACACTCAGACTCAGGGGGAGCTCTTGATATGGCCGAAGAGCATGAGGAGCAGTCTATGGATGAACCCCCTCCTCCTCTTCGAAGATCTACAAGACTTAGACTTTCTCCCTCGGAATGGATCAATAGAAGGGTCTATTTTAACTCCAAGGTGACTACTCATCCAATTTCTCAATACTACTCAATATCTAACATGTCTTGCAGTCACCAAAGATTCATCAAGAACATAGACCTTCACCAAGAGCCTAGAACATTTGAGGAGGCAAAGGACCAACCTCATTGGGTTCAAGCAATGAAGAATGAGTTGGATGCTTTGGCTAAAAATAACACTTGGGAAGTGACATCTCTACCAAAAGGAAAAAGAGCTGTGGGATGCAAATGGATATTCAAGATCAAACACAAGAGTGATGGAAGCATAGATAGATTCAAGGCAAGATTGGTGGCCAAGGGCTTCACTCAATCATATGGCATAGACTACAAGGAAACATTTGCACCCGTGGCCAAGATGAACACCATCCGTGTCCTTCTCTCTCTTGCTATAAATCACTCATGGCCATTATTTCAAATGGATGTTGCAGACGCCTTTTTACAAGGAGATCTGGAAGAAGAGGTGTACATGGAAGTGCCCCCTGGTTTCTCCCATCGTGACAACAAAGTTTGCAAACTAAAGAAGGTAATATATGGCCTCAAGCAATCACCTAGAGCATGGTATGGAAAATT
The DNA here is from genome assembly GCA_033439265.1 of Dillenia suffruticosa. Taxonomy (NCBI): domain Eukaryota; kingdom Viridiplantae; phylum Streptophyta; class Magnoliopsida; order Dilleniales; family Dilleniaceae; genus Dillenia; species Dillenia suffruticosa. Next base: position 14,821,434 of record JAVTVX010000034.1, on the reverse strand, counting down.
TAGCTCTACTCTCCTTGAACATGGTTTTAAGAAATGCGTTAGTGATTCATCCTTATTTGTCAAGAACCTAGGAGAAAATACCATTATCATTCTTGTTTATGTAGATGATATAATTATAACAGGAAATGATATGAATCACATTAACAAAGTTAGAACTTTTCTTCAAACTAAGTTTGACATCAAGGATTTAGGGAAACTAAAATACTTCCTAGGGATAGAACTTGCCTATTGTTCCAATGGACTTGTTCTATCACAAAGAAAGTATGCTCTTGACCTTTTGCAAGAGACGGGAAAACTAGGTGCCAAACCAGCTTGTAGTCCGGTAAGCACATCCTTAAGTCACAAAGATGATGAGGAGATTTATGAAGATAAGCAACGATATCAAAGACTTGTTGGAAGATTGATCTACCTAACCATCACTAGACCGGACATCTCTTATGCCGTTGGGCAAGTTAGCCAGCACATGCATCAACCCAAGAAGAAGCATTGGAGGGCCATTGAAAGAATTCTTCTCTACCTAAAGGGAACTCCAGGAATGGGAATTCAAATGAAGAAGAACGAATCTTCTCAAATCATAGGGTTCTGTGATGCAGATTGGGCAGGTGATTCAGAAGATAGGAGATTGACCTCAGGGTATTGCATGTTTGTTGGAGGGAATCTTGTTGCTTGGAAAAGCAAAAAACAGCATGTGGTATCAAGATCAAGTGCGGAAGCGGAATATAGAGCCATGGCAACCGCTACAAGTGAAGTCGTGTGGTTGAAAGCCTTGATTGAAGAATTAGGGTTCATAGTCCATACTCCAATCTCCCTACACTGTGATAACCAATCAGCCATTCACATCGCCTCAAACCCGGTTTTTCATGAAAGGACAAAGTACATTGAGGTGGATTGTCACTTTGTGAGGCAAAAGGTTGAGGAGAAGCTCATCACTCCAAGATTCACTAAAAGCGATGATCAAATTGCCGACATCCTCACCAAGCCTGGGACCGCCAATCATATTCAAAAAAACCTGGTCAAGTTAGGTGTTTTAGATACATACACACCCAACTTGAGGGGGAGTGTTGAAATAAAAGAGAATTAAGTGTAGTTAGCATAGGCCCCATTTCAAGCCAAGTTTAAGTCCATCCATGAGATGTATTTGGCCCGTTCCTTATGAGTTTTTTAGTCCTCAAAAATGGCATTGTTAAGCCCCTAAAAGAAGCCCAAAATGGGCCCTAAAAAGGGCAAAATGGCTAGTTCTTTTGAACTAGCCGTTGCACTGTATAACAGCCATAAAAATGGCTGTTATACAGTGATTTTGGGGACAGAAATCTGTCCCCAATGTTCCCCAACGGATCCTTGAGTGTTTGGGGTCTTTTTCCCTCTCTTTCTCATGTAATAATCTCTATAAATAGGAGCTTGTATGGGATGTTCTATCCATGAAAAAACAATGCTCTCATTGTGCACTCTTTCTTCAAATAAAGATCTTTAAGTTTTCATTCAATCCTAGTTGCTTGATAGGTTGAAATCTCAACAAAAACCCCTAGAATAAATCAACCGTGAAGACTGCAATACCAAAAATAGCCCAGAATTCAATTCAAGTAATAGTAGTAACTATCATTTTAAGAAAAACATTTCAAAATTAGCATAAACATCACACCAGGCAGGTTACACACTGGATAAGCTAATGCATGAAGTGGTACATGAGTGAAAAATAGGCTCATTCCACTATCTCATCAGAAATCTGAGAACATGTTAAGAATTCACATTCCTGAAAAGAAAAACTATGAAATTCAATAATTTAGCTTACTTGAATAAGCTACAAGGCAACATATGCAAAAAAATCAAAATTTGTAGACATAAAAAAGAATTCCTTCTTTTTTTTAACAGCGACACCAAGAATGTCAACCATAATGCATTGCAGAACAAAATTTTAACCAAAATACTGAGATTGCAGAACACAAAAAAGGTGAATAAATCATGCCAAGTGATTGCAGAACAAAAATTTAACCAAACTATGGAGATTACTTCCAGGCAAAAGGCCGCCTTAAAAGTACTCTAGGAGCATATTTCTTTCGCTTCCTTAGCCTATATTTCTCCTGCAAACATACTGAAACTTGAGGATGCATTCCCACTCACCCCAACTTAAAAAATAATAATAATAACCAAGTAAAAGAAAAGGAAATCAGAAAAAGACATCCAATGCAAATAAGAGATTACTTGTAAGAAAGCAGTTTTCTTCTCAAATGTTGCACTATTAGCAATAAGAGCTTCCACTATTTCATCACGTTTTCCACCCTGTTTGCATCAAGAAAGAAGCACTAAACCGGATGCAGCAGAGGCAGAATGAAGCATGAGGAGTTAGGGAATCAAGCCAACACCCTCACCTACCTTCGCATTTCATCAATATCTGCAGCACCAAGATTCTGTGCTTTCTTGTTGTCAACTATTGCTCTGTTGTCTCTGCTCTCTTCCTTCAATTGCCCCTTTCCTTTCCCTTGAAGATCAACATCTAAATGGGAAACATTCATTCATTACAGATATCAAATATCCAACTGGCTACCTAAAATTTTACACGTTTATGGTTCAGACACATAAAAGCCCAACTCTAATTTCACAGGTAAAAGTACAACCTTTGGAGGACTGATGAAGGCACGACAGAAAAGGAACTTTGTCTCCTGTTTCAACTTCAAACAGAGAACCAAAAGGATAACCTATTAACGGCCGAAGCGAGCATTTCTTGTTCCCAATTTTTAAAGTACTGCGAAAGAAATATGTTCACATTATCCATCAAAAAATGTTATTAATTCAAAACTTTTCCTTAATTCAAGAATCAAAACTTATGCTCCGGCAGAGAGACAAGCGAAGACTAGGCGATCGCCGTCATTGATGTCAAGAAGTACGCTACATCCTTCCCACGTCACTCTAGGGTTTTGACTAATCTCTTTTTCTCTTGATTGATTTTGGGGTTCTCCTAAGAGAGAACCCTAAATTCGAACAGAAAATATAGAAAAAAATTCCAAGAATAATGACAAAAGGAGAATTAATTGAAAGCGTAGGTGTACGTGCAAAAATCAAGAATGAAGGAGAGCCCCTACTCTTTCGTCCTTCTAGTTCTAGGGTTTCCAGAATACCGTTGATCAAATGAATGAAAATACCCACCACTCCAGTCATGGGTCTCTTACTCCTGAATAGCCTCTAACAACGCTGACATATTATCAACAGATTGCTTAAATGATGCACCATTATTACCACCACCCGAATTAGCCGGTAGTTAATTATATTTCTTCTGTATTTTTATGATAAAAATTAAAAAAAATCAAATAAAGTAGTAAAAATAAAAAATTACAAGTTCATTAAAATATAAAAAAGACAAAAAATTATATACAAATAATAAAGTGAAGTAGAATATGTCTACCAAATCATACCATACGAAATGAGTCTAGGAAAATAATGAAGTCCCAAAAAATTTCGAAAAAGAAAAGAAAAAAATAAACAAAAAAAAAATAATGATGACAATTGGATCAATAATAAACCAACCGAATGAAATTAGCACAAAATTATCAAAACAAATAAAAAATAAAAGAAACAATACTAATAATAATAAAGGATAAGCAAATACCACATTAGGGCATATCCATTGTTTAACATTACTAATGATTAATAGATCAAGTGTCATGGAATGCAAAAAGTCATATATTGAAAACCATCAAGAGAGAACAATTTTTGTTATGAAATAAAGGAGAATATCATTTGGGCTATGCATAATTGAGTTTTTTGTTGGCAAAATATAAAAGGTTAATCCGAAAAAAGAAAAGAAAATTTCTTTTTTTTGTTTTTTAGGAATTTAATTTTTTTTTGGGGGATGCGGGGAGGAGAAGTTGAGCCTTATAGCGGATAGGAATGCATACAAGATCAGGTTTCCTGGAATTAGGTAAGTTTCGTCAAGTCTCGGTTAAAAATTCATAGATCTAGTAAAATCTTAGACGCAAGATTATGAGGTAATTATTCTAAATTTTTTCTACATTTGTTTCAGTGAAATAATGAGAAGTAGTGATGGTATTGTAGTGCAGAAACTTGAAAAAGGAATGTGGGACACAATATATGCATTAGTGACGAACAGAGAAGAGAAGGTGGCAAAGGGAGAAGCAAAGGATTTGGGAAGTGATTTTCTTGGATTCCTAGTAAAGGCCAATCAAGAGGAGAGTAGTGCGAATGAAGTGATTTGTGATGAATAACTAGTTGATGAATGCAAGACATTCTATCTTACCGGACATGAGAGAAGTAGAAATGTTCTTGCCTGGACTGTTATTTTAGCGATCCATGATGATTGGCAAGCGAAAGCAAGGAAGGAGGTTTTGGAGATCTTTGGTCAACAAGTTCCAAACACAGATGGCATTGGAAGATTGAAGCTTGTAGCAAGACTATATGGATTAAAAACATAATCCCAACAAAATGAAACCAAATTGTGGTGTGTGTTTTTTTCTTTTTGTCTGCGGATGGCGATGATCATTGATGAATGTTCAAGACTATATATACGCTCGAGGTGGTTCAGTTAGAAGGAAGGTCAGAAGGAAAGTTCAAGTGGGGGAGCTTATTCTTCCAACAGACATTGAGTTGTCCATTCCGATTCTAGCACTTCCTTATGACACTAATATATGGGGACCAGATGTGGAGCTTTAGTTTGGGTTGTCCCACTACAAAAAAATACGGCATCGGGGATAGATTTAGCGACGGAAATCTTAGAAAAATTCGTCGCTAAATATTTTAGTGACGGATTTAACGACGACATTTTTTGTTTCTAATACGACGTCGCAAAAGTTTAGCGACGGAAATATGATATTCGTCGTCAAATTAGCAACGAAAAATACTTCGTCCCAAAATTTCGTGGCTAAATTAGCGACGGATTTTGTGACGGACTATAATTGCCTCGCTAACGTTAGCGACAGACAACCGAGTCCATCGCTAAACTCTGCGACGGACGGGGTTATCCGTCGCTGAATTTAGCGACAGACATTTATATCCGTCGCTGAATTGAGTGACGGACAGATATATCTATCGCTACATTTTGCGACGGACATCGGTATTCGTCGCAAAACTCAGTGACGAATGCCTTGATCCGTTGCAAAAGTTAGCGACAGAGAGTCGTATCTGTCGCGAAACTCAACGACGAATTGTCGTCTCCGTCGCTAACCTCGGTCAATATTTGGCGATGGAAATACTTATTCATGGCTAACTTGATGATGAATTTGAAAATCCTTTGGCGACGGACTTTGCGACGAATCTGTAAAATTTTAAAAAAAAAATTCCGTTTGTTTTAATGTCCAATTGAACAAACCCTGTGCAACCAACATTCAGATATTCAATCCAATTGAATCTGTGCAATAAAATTTAAATATCCAATATTGAAATATCCCTGTTTAGGAAAAAAAAAACCTGTGCAACCAACATTCAAATATCCAATTGAACAAAAAAATCCATCAATCACTATCCAATCCAATATTATTCATATGCAACCAAATATTCCATTCATATGCAATGGAACCAAAAATCCATCAATGTTCGGCCAACGAACTTCTATATAATAAATTTACAAATATTTCAATCCAACAAACATCCATCGAATAAGAGTTTGTGCATCAAACAAAATGTGAATAAAATGAAAGTGAAACAAATGTAAATAGTCTAATGTCCAACATCAAAGATAATAATAACAAAATAAATATCATCCAATATCTATCCAAGAACAATATGTGAATAATATCGAACAAACAAACATCTGAAATCTGGTCGCATAGCTTGTCCGGGTGACCCTCGTTAACAGACTCAGAGGTGAAGAGGAAGGTATCCATTGCTGCAGAGCTGCACAGCACAAGCAAAGGTAAACACTTTATTATACAAGCATTTAGTGGCGAATGAATCTCTTGTTGTGAAAAGTCAGACGAACCTCATCGGATCCTCTAGAATAAAGAACATCTTAAAGGAACATGCTTATTCCTCAATAGCGATGAAGATGCCTTGTAATGAATTCCTATCGTGGGCAACTCCGGAGATTCAGATTTCAAGGTGGTCTTATAATGTTGAATGGATCAACATTATTGAGTAGAAGAACAAGAACATTGTAACAGGAGTATTTTACCTTTTCCCCATACTTCAGTTACTCATCTCTATACCTTAAGTTCATCATAGCATTTCCTGGAGTAGGCTTATCAATGCAAATAGAGAAGCGACAAATGAGAAACACAAGAAAAGCTTCCAGTTCAGCTTCACATTGAAATAATAATCCAGGCCAATCCCAATAAAAGAAGATGAAGAAAAGTAAAATGCCAGAAAAAAGGAGCCAGATTACTCATAAAAGGAGAGTAACAAGATAATGAAATAAGCCCGCCTAATAAGTGAAAAATAACAAACAAGTCAAAGTAAAGATTTTGAACCCAACCCTTTGGGGGTTTGTGGTGACAAAACAATACATCAGTGGTTCAAATAATCCCCCTTCTTCTCCAATTAGAAAAGGAAAAGAACAAAGTTAATCAGAGAAGGAAAAAATAGTCATGACAGATACCTTCATTAAATTGAACACTTTTACCAACTATTCTTTCAGCCTTGCCAACACCTCAATATCCAATCTTGCTGCATCAACTTGATTAACTCTATAAATCAAAACTGGGATAGTTAAGTGCTGAAAATTGTTGAAAGAAATTGTACTTTGGAGAATCTAAAATATTGATCCCAAAGCAACTTGCAAGGAAAAATTTCTACCATGGGGATCTGATGCATGTGTAATTAAGCATGGGCACACAGAGAAAAATCCTCATAAATGCACATAGAGAAGCTTTAAAGTTTTCTTCTTTAATTCCGTTCTTACAAGGAAATGAACCCTCCCATAATCCTTCAAACACTAGAATTTGAAATCTTAACCTTGAATACATTTACAAAGAGGATGGGTTTGGGATTGGGACTATTCAGATTTCATTTCATGATTAAGTTATAAGTCTTCATTCTTCAACATTTTACTCCTGAAGCAATAACCAAATACTTGCACTTGTTCCCAATAAACAATTTCATCCACGGCGACTTCAATTTGATCAAAGCATAGGCATAAGTATTGTCAAAAGGGGGGGCTATTTCCAATATTAATAATTATGTTAACAGATTATGTAAGTTCAGTAGCAAAATCCAGAGCCATGAGTTGGAGATAGAGACTTACCAGGTATGGTATTTAAAGCTAATCTAATGAACCCTTGAAAGACAAAAACAGAGAAGAGGTTTATACCCTCAAACCTCCTAGGAAAACATTCCAGTTCTAAACAGATAGCATAAGACATTAAATTCGAAGAAAATAAATCATAGAAATAAGAGACCATCTTGTATAGTACAACGCGTACACAGAAGGCAAGAGAAGAGGTGAGGCGTATGGTCGGTTTACTGCTGATGGTGGAAGTCTTTCCCTTCCGACTCGAGTCTGCAGTTGGACTGAGTCTTTTTAATTTTCGTTGGGGTGGGCTGCCCGAATTTATAGACAAAGGCAGTTTGTTCGTGGGGCTGAGGTTGACCTGAGCCGAAGCCGAGTTGAATGAGAACCAACGGTTGAGATTCGAGCATTTCATTGTTGATGATGTGGTTCGATTTTGGTAGGAGGATGAGACCTACCACTATATGACCAACTTGGTTGAAATTTGAAATAAATGACCCATTAATCATCATGTTGTTCGTCAGTATCGGGGTCATCGTAGGAGGCATAGAAGGTGGAACCTGACTCTGCGAGGGGATAAATTGACTTACATCCAACTTGAAGTGCTGTAACATTAGTCGTTGCATTACCTCAAGCGTTTGTTGCGTATGCTCAAGCGATTGTTGCATTGCACTCATTTGTTCATCTTTCTTTGCAAGTTTCTCTTGGAGACCATGCACTTGTTCATTTAGTTGGACTTGTTTCATTGAAATGGCCGCAGTGGAGCATGAAGGGCTAGGTGTGTATACTCTACTCAAGGATCCCATCCCAAATATTCTTCCTTTCTTTACCCCACCAGATGCCTCTAACCACGTTGCCATATTATCAACAGATTGCTTAGATGATGCACCATCATTTTCACCACTCGAATGAGCCAATAGTAGTTCATTATATTTTTTCTGCATTTTTATGACGGAAATCAAAAGGAAAGTCAAATAAACTAATAAGAATAAAGAATGACAAGTTGATCAAAATATAAATAAGACAAAATTATGTACCAATAATAAGAGATCAAAAATGGCAATTTTCATTTTCATGGCCAGAATATTAGTCAGGTAGTATAAGATTGCTCCTTAACAGAAGACCATTATATGTGTCCAAAATAACACAATTTGCAAATTTATTTTAATAATCATGGGAAGTATCTCGGAATGGTCTAAGGAATGTCCTAAAGGTATATAGTGTTCAGAAGAATAAAAAAACAAGACAACACTAATTGAAGCATCTGACATTATGTGAAGTGCAAGATATGGAGGCTTTTCTTAAGTTTTAATGTATAGATGTACAACCTCTAAGTCAAACCATCAAACGACAAAAGATTCATAAGAATTTAGCATGTAGTGATTCAAAATAAACTCATACTACAAAATGCTATGCAAAAGAAAACAATCAATCCTCCTCCTGGAAGAACAAATAGGTAAACAGTAAACTACTACCAAGATAAAATGTAATGCAATTGGAAAAGTTAACTGATCATTTAAGTTATGGCAATCCCTATAAGCCAAAGCACAATTGAAGCATAAGTGCACAAATGTAAAAATCAAAGAGAACCTTATACCAGGAAACAAAAATATCAACAAAATACTAGGTTATCAATGACAAAAAGTCAGAGGTAGTTAATAATGCATTTGTCCAAACAGTCAAAATGCCAGTCATGGGCATTTTTCTCCAAAAAGGTAGTTTAATAATGCATTTCTCATCATGGATAATTGCAAATAAATAAAACAAGTAAATGTAGAGTAAAAAAATGAAATTTTATTAACCAAAATTATTGTATTTGTATAACAGTTCACAGAGTTTTTACCCTAGAAACACAGTGCACTCATCACCAAATTCCAGTAAACTATGTTATTGCTTCAATCCTTCTTGTTAATTATATTTTTCAACCTTTTTTTTTGGCTTTTAAACATAGATTATTCGGCAATATTTTTTTTCCAACATAGATTACTTTTTTCTTGAAGTCTAGGTCAGCCTAGAGGGAGCAAAATAGCATTATCATTAGGGAGATTTGATAAGTGTATCGAAAAAAAAAGAGCCATCAAATTATCTAATGAGCACAATGCAAGTTATGAATCTGTGAAAGAGGAGTTGTCAAAATTCTAATTCAATATATATAAAACACTAAACTACGAAATTGGTCAATTACATACAGATATAGCTTTTGCTCTCTCCCCACTCCAGGTCTTGTCCTTCTTCTGAAATGTGCGCTCAAAAGTATCCATATATGAAGGCTCAGAACCCCTTTCTTTAGCCTATTTAAAGAAATTTTATAAAAATAAAAATCACTCCTTGTTTCCATTAATGAAAAAGTAAGAATATAATTTAAATGATTTAAAGAAATGTAGGTTTTTTCATTGACTTACCAGTCGTTTTCGATGCTCATCGATATTGATCGACCCCCCGCATAAGTGGCAGACTCATGGCCAGAATTACATGATCTATTTCTCTTGTTCTGCTCACTTTTCTTTACACTATCCTCAGACTCCCAAATAGCCAGCATTCTCATCCAATTTTCGTCCATGATACAATGTGGCTTTGTCCGACTTGTTTTCGCTTTATTAATCATATTGCAAATGTGATCACCAACTTTCTTGTTGAAAATTCGTCTCATTTCATTGTCCTCCGATTCACTCCAAGTAAACCTCCGCTACAATAAAAAAGAATGTATATTTAATGTTATTAAGACGTAAACTTTAATTTATGTATCAATTTGGTGTTCTAAACTTACCTTAAACTCTCCCCACCATAACTCCTTTGTTTCATTCGGAGTGCTTGTATAAGTGATCGATGTCCCTCCCCAATGATTATTTACAATTTTATTGAGAATACGAATCACATATACTGAATTTGAGAACCTAGATAAGAAGAAACAACAATGGTAAATAACAAATATAATTAAAAGAACCATATATATATATATATTAAATAACAAACATTAAATAAAATTATAAAATAAATTACTAACGAATCTCCACATGTGGTTATGATATGTCGTGTATCTTCTATGCATATATCTTGCGCATTATTTGAATGTTGCACTGAAGGTGTAATTGAAGAAGATGGGGCTGCAGCATATTCAGAAGTAGAGGGGGATGGGGACGGCAAAGGGGAAGGGGAAGGGGAAGGGGAATGGGAAGTGGTAGGTCGTCCTTGTGAATGTCGAGTGTGTCCTCCACGTTTATACTGAAAATTAGAAATGTTAGATAAATAAGAAAATCAACAATTACATGTTTTAGGAATTCATAAGAATGTGCGTCACGAAGCTTACCATGTTTAAACTTTTGTAGCTGACAGAGTTTCAGGTTGAAATATGCTACTCCTCTCTAGATAAAGCCTCTCAGCCTCAACCTGAATATCCAAGCTACCCATTATAGTATTGCAACTAAATAAGAATTTCAGGTGAAGTATTAACATAAGGTTAGGCCTAATAAAATAGAGCAAGCCAGTATTTGTCTCTTTTCGGAGTGCAGAAAATTAAACCCATGTGTGGACTGTGAAAGTCTCTTATTCACAATGTGTTGTGATTAAAATCAGCCAACTAATTGTGCCCCATTTGTCATTTTGAGGATAGCGTTAATGCTTTAGTATACCCTTTTGGAGGGAGCAAAAAATATTCCCAAAAGTGGCTAGCAAACAATCAGCAAATGTGTTAAACTATTGAAATAATCCTATCAAGTTCAAGTTCTACAACTGCAACAAGATTTCCCAGGTCAAAATATTAAAAGAAGCATATTGAAACTAAAAATTAACTTATGGCTTAAGGCATCAAAGAAGATGACTCTAACTTTAGAATAGAAGCTGTTAAGGATGCCTATACTTTATAAGGAATTATTATAATCATCATACTAGATGTAGAAACCATAACCTTCGAATTTAGTAGCAAACAGTTTCGGCAAGAGTACAATGTTATACCTGGAAAGGACCCCAAGACTGCAATGTTTTACCTGGAAAGCAGCTACAGAAGATTGCAATGTTTAACCTGGAAAGGAACCCAACACTTTTGGTTTATCTGTTAAACATGCCCAATAGAATAGAAGGAAAAAATAAAAAAATAAAAACACGGTTTCTCTACAATTTAAAAAGAAACCATAACATTCCTTCTGTGAAATGCCTACATGGTGCAGCACTACTTCATCTGCACGGGACCTGATTATTTGTACACGTGATTTGTGTTTGTGTGCTTGTGTTCTTTTATTTATTGATCTTTTGTATGCTATCTCTCTGTGTGTGTGGCTTCTTCATGTATTTGAAATTGGTTTATAAGAAAAACTATTTTTCTAAGTGCAGGTGCATGATTTCAGGCCATATATCTCTAACTTTGCATCTATCTGATAGAGTGGAACACACCCTGAGATAAAATGATCTAACTCCTGCCTCTGTTACATGTGATTTTGGTGGTGATTTATTAAAGGTGATGCATGAGAAAGTAAAATGGTGTCTATTATTCTATATCTCTACAAGGTACAATAAGGTATTTTTTAGCTCAAGTACAACCCAAACTGCCTATTCTTAAACTAAGAAAATTCATATAATAAATCCATAGAAGTTATTGGCATGGGAAAATCATGAAATATTTGTCCAATTATGCATTTGAAACAAGAAAAATAGAATCGTATATAACAAGAACATCATCTTTAACTTTGCTAGTTTAGAAAAAGATGCTAAAGTAATGCAAAAATTTCAAAGACATTGCAGGTCAACAAACCTTTTTCTCTTTACTTTTCCTTGGCAGATTATGATCTTCTTTCCTTCTCTTGTTGTTTTCCTTTTTCTGGACAAAGAAATCAAACAGATGAGTTTGAGATAAATAATCAAGTAAAAAGGAAAGGCAATTGAGGAAAGGCATGGGAAAGTCGTAATTTTATCATGATTTCACAAAGCCAGTCCCCCAACCTATTGCAAGCTTTAGATATAATTTCTATATACTGATGTAGCATCCACCACAAGCCAGGATCCAGCAGATTTCCAGGGACATTGCAAAATACAAAAGCCCTTACATTCAATCTATCAAGGATTTACATGAATCCCAACTCTTAGCTTCGGAAAAAATATGATTATCATGATGGCTCCTAGAACTTCATGAAACTAAAGCAGTATCGTACCAACATATGGTCAAAGCACAACCCACATTTTATGTAAAAAATAAATAAAAAATGTATCTATCAAAAACAAATTACAGCAACATAAAGAATAAAGATTTCTATGCAATGTACCTCAATGGAATCCACAACTACAAATAAAGTAATTTCAAAGAAAAAATGACTCAAGTGGATACCTGTCCAACGTAGAACAAACTTTAAAGGACTATAGGCTGCACAATCTCTAAAAATTAATTTCAATTTCCTCTAATATCATTTTATGCAGTGCATCAAGTCCATAATCATGCAGTAAAAGTAAACTTATGTAGCATTAAAATCCAAAATCTTCATTGTCATCTCCATTGTTAGATTCATTTCCATCTCCATCATCAGTCTCATCGTCTACGTCATCCTCATCCTCTTCCTCATTCTCTGATTCGAAATCTGCTTCTTCATCGTCATTCCTATAGATATCATTTGGATCCACATCTATTATTGCTCCAGATGGATCACGTAAAGTTGGAATATTATATTCCACAGATTGAATCGTGTTTGTAACTTCTTCTTGTTGATATGCTATATCAACCCAATGCTCCTCAATTTTTTTGTGTGCTTTTGTTTTGCATACAGCCCACCAATCATTTTTGTCATGTTTCAAACTAGGATACGATGCATAATATACTTGAATTGCTTGTTGTGCCAATATGAAAGGTTCATATTTCTTATATTTTCTTTTATGATTTATTTCAACAAAATTAAACTTCGGATGCACTTTCATACCTTTGACGGGGTCAAACCAACTGCACTTAAATAACACGATTCGCAATTCTGCTCTAGGATACTGCACTTAAATAACACGATTCGCAATTTTGCTCCAGGATACTCTATCTCTATGATTTCATCCAATAAACCATAAAAATCACCAACTGCACTTCGATCATTGGATGATCGAACACACACCCCACTATTCATTGTGGCTTTTCCGATTCCATATTCTTGGGTGTGAAAATTAAATCCATTTATAAAATACGCTGGCCAAGTTCGTACAAATGAATTTGGACCCCATGACAAATGATATAGCAATCCTTGCTCCATTTGATCATCATTGCTGTGAATCTAAAGGAAAGTAACCAAGTTTGGATATGTTAGTTAACTAATGATTATTAAACAAAATACGATGGGAACTTGGTACATACTTACGTAACTTACATATGTTTTGAATCATACTGCAAATTCCTTATCGCACAAATAGTCAAACTCATTGTCAGGCAGTTCGGAGAAGGAATTTTGAAAAATCCTATAATCAAATACCACTTATAATTTGCATAAATGTCAGAACCACACAAAATGTTTAATGTTCATAAATGTATACTTACTCGAAGTATGGTCTGACTTTTGGACAATTCAATAAAACATAGGTATGGGCTGCTCGCAATTCATGACCAGTTAAATATCTTCCGTTACATGTCCCATTAGGTCTACTAAGATAGTTGAAAATAGAAAAAGGTTTCGAATTTGGATCAATAGGGCCCTCATCATTTCTTCCTGCTCTTCGTCTCTTGCATTGTACGTAAGGCTCAAAATAGTACGATGCAAACGTCGTGACTTCCTCCACAATATATGCATTAACAATAGATGTTTCGACCCATGCTTTATTTTTCACTTTTTTCTTCAAATGATATAAAAATCTAATAATAACAAGAAGAAAGAGATTATTTAAATAAAGCTATTAAAAAGTTATATTTTCAAACAAATAATATAAATATTTCACCTCTCAAAAGGATACATCCATCGAAATTGAACAGGACCTGCAACTTTGGCCTCATATGGCAAGTGAACTAAGAGATGTTCCATAGAATCAAAGAACGATGGAGGAAATATCCTTTCTAAATTACAAAGAATGATCGGGATATCTCTCTCTAATTTTTCCATGTGTGATACGTTCAACACTGCTGAGCAAATGTCATGGAAAAAAATGCTCAACTCTGTAATGACACCCCATACAAAATTTGGTAGAAGTTCCTTTAACACAATAGGAATTAGTCTTTCCATAAAGATGTGACAATCATGACTTTTGAAACCTGTAAACTTGCATTCTTTCAAATCAACGCATCTCCCAAGATTTGAAGCATATCCATCAGGAAGCCGCACCGACTTTAACCATTCACAAACAATCCGTTTCTGATCCTTGTTTAATGTATAAATTGCCTTTGGCTTTGGTCCCTTACTGCTAGCATCCACATCTAGTGCAGGCCGATCACAAATAAGTCTCATATCTTTTCTTGCACTCAAGTTGTCTTTTGTTTTTGCAGGAACATCCATTACAGTATTTATGACATTATCAAAAATATTTTTTTCAACATGCATTACATCGAGATTATGACGAACAAGATGGGTCTTCCAATATGGTAATTCCCAAAATATACTCCGTTTCGTCTATTTATGCGTACTTCCATATCCAACAGTCGTACCATGAGGGTCTTCCACAATAGATGGAAAGTTATGCACTCGCTCCCAAATTTGATCACCGGTCAATCTCAAGGGTGGATGTGTTTTTTCAATCCTATTTTTAATGAACTCAACCTTATTCCTTCTAAATGAATGATTTAGCGGTAAAAATTGTCTGTGACAATCAAAATAGTTGGCCTTCTTATCGTATTTTAATCTGAATGATTTTGATCTCTCCATACATATTGGGCATCCTAAGATCCCAACTGTACTCCATCCAGATAGCATTCCATAAGCTGGAAAGTCATTTATCGTCCAAAGAAGAGTAGCCTTCATTAGAAACCTCTCATCAGTATGGACATCATATGTAGGAACACCTTCATCCCATAGTTGTTTTAACTCCGTAATCAATGGCTGCATATAAATATCTATTAACTTTTTTGGATTTTGCGGTCCAGGCACGATCAATGTAAGAAACATATATGGTGTCTTCATACACATACCGGGGGGAAGATTGTATGGAGTTAAGATAACTGGCCAACATGAATAAGCTTTTCCTGATTTGCCAAAAGGAGCAAATCCATCAGCACAAAGACCCAATCTTATGTTTTGAGTCTCTTTTGCAAACTCAGGAAATGTTCTGTCAAAATATTTCCATCCCTCAACATCTGAAGGATGACACATTAGACCCTCATTTGTTTCATGGTTTGCATGCCAAGTCATGTGTTCAGCCGTGGCCTTAGATGCATAAAGCCTTTGCAATCGAGGGGTTAAGGGCAAGTAAAACATTTGCTTCTTTGGTTTACACTTGATACGACCTGTCCTCCTACTACTCTTGTACCTACATTCGTTACAAAATTTACAAAATTTTGCATTTTCGTCATCCCTCCAAAATAACATGCAACCCCGACTACATACATCAATCCTTACCACTGGAAGACCCAAGTCTTTGACTAACTTTTTCATATCATATAAATCGGTTGGCATGATGTGATCACGAGGTAATATTTCTCGAATGACTTGAATAAAATCATTAAAACAATTCTCAGACACATTATACTCTGTCTTGATATTTAACAGTCTTGCCGTCACTGATAACTTTGTATGACTATCACACCCTGCCCACAAAGGTTCATCCGCAACTTCCAAAACTTCCCGAAACCGATTGGACATAAATGTGTCATTATTTGCATTTCCATCAACACCTGTTCCATATACCTCCTCCAATGGTAATGCATAACTAGTATACTCTTTTTGAAATATTGGACCAAGACTGGTACTTGCATGGTTAGATTGGGAATTAAAAAACGGTTCACCAGTTACATCAATCACCATTATTTGATATGGGTTTAATTGGTCGTAATTAAAATCTCCTCTATTTGAAAATTGTCTACTTCCTCGA
Source organism: Dillenia suffruticosa (assembly GCA_033439265.1). Classification (NCBI taxonomy): domain Eukaryota; kingdom Viridiplantae; phylum Streptophyta; class Magnoliopsida; order Dilleniales; family Dilleniaceae; genus Dillenia; species Dillenia suffruticosa. The sequence continues at coordinate 14,805,296 of JAVTVX010000034.1, read as the reverse complement.
TTCTCTTCCTCAGCTATAAACGGTTCACCGTGACAAGTCCAATTAAAGTAATTCAGAGTAAAACCAAATTTACAAAGATGTTCCCTAACTTTATCAGACTCATGAAACTTACCATTACCACACTTTTTGCATGGACACCTTAACTTATTCCCATCCATGAACTCAACTTGACTACTAGCGAAACTCAAAAATTGTTCCAATCCAATACGAAACTCATCGGTCAATCCTCGACGTTCAGGTAAGTTCTTATTATACATCCAATGTCTATCGCTTTGCATTTTCTGTATCTACAAATTCAAGAAACAAAAACTTTATAAGTAGAGCCAAAAGACTTATACGAATACAAAATCTTGACATAATATATACACAAATGAAGAAGTCATCTACAACAAACTTCTATTATAATAGCTTCTTCACCCACAATACTCTCCAAATAAATAACCCTCAGTGCATCGTGTTACTGCAACACCTATAAGTGTTTGGTACAAATAAATACCTTCTATAACCCCCAGACCTACATCAATTAGTTACAATGCATTTTGAACATCAATTACTCAGTTTAGAGAAGGGACTCCATTTTGAATTTGAGTAGAAGATGTGTCAAGTTTGGCTCAAACACACAAAAACAAAGAAAGTATTTATTCCTCAAGAAGAAGACTCAATTATTGACACTGATAGATGATTGAATCACCATAACAGCAAGGTGAACTCAATGTTTGTTCTTAAAAGATAACCATGCATAAGGAATGAATGATAAATGACCCACACTCATTGCCCTCCCGAGAACTCAATATGCAGCAAAAACCAAGGTCTGTAAAATTCACTCGTGTTCTAACCATAAAGAAAGCAATGAAGTGTAGCACTAATCAATTAAATTTTGTCACAATACTTTCATTCAGAAATCATGAACAGCATACAAACATGGTTGCCCATAAGATAAATCAGAAGAAAAAAAAACAGCAAGGTTGCCCATACCAAAGCTTCAACAACACCAGCAGCTGGAATTGCTTTGCAATTCCTATCATGAAATGATAGATTCCACAATGCACCAGCAGATTCTTGCCTACACAATGAACAAATAAGTTTATGCATGCATATACACACATAAAAATTGACTACAGAGAGAAAAGACCCTCCATATTCCAACTTCCCATCTTCAACAAAATGCAGTATAAAAGAATAAATGGTCACTCTTGGTTGAACTTATCATATCATAATGAACTAAGCTACTGTTCAGTTTGAAGGTAATAAGTTTGCCGAATTTCTTCCTCATTCTACCTTAACACGTATTTAACTACTCAACAACAGTATTCGGTTCGGTTGGTGCAATTTCATTATGATTTAGTTAACAAAAAGATCAATCAATCAGACAATCTTGTAAATAGTAAGGTAGATTGTTATCACTCTCAGGAATGGGCAAACTAGGTTTCATATGCCAAATTGAGAAACAAACAAATAAGATAGGGAAAGAAGGACAAAATGGAAACATACCTTCAACTTTGGTTATTGTACTGTTTAACTATTCTTCAATCTCAATAAAAACAATGTTTGATGGATTTGAAATTAAAAGAATTTATTAGTGTAAAATAAGGTTTGAGTCTTAGAAATGAATGGAATGAACAAATGGCAACATAAGGGAATACAAAATTACTTTAAAAAGCAAACATATTCCCCAGCTATCAAAGAAATAAAGCCTAGTGTCAAAAAGTAGCTAGTATTTCATAGGCAACTATAAGCAAATAAATTTACCCTTGCCATTCTTGAACTTAGGTTTCTTTAAACATTTTCCCAAATGCAATGATCCTAAGTAAAAAGATTCACTGCGACAAGATTAAAATGAAATCAGCAACAAACATAGGTAAATGGACAATATGAAAACCCAAGTACAATCAAACCTCCTAGACCGGCTTGGTTAAAGAAGAAATATTTTACTAAGATTTAGTACATTTTCCGGATGCCATGTACTATTGTTTTTCCAAACAAGTTGGGCTTCGTTTTCGTAGGAGTCAAGCCAAAACGTCTATGTCTATAATAATCGCAGGCAAGAAATAAATATCAATGAGGCCATCTTGTTTGTATGAACCAACAAAAATCATACATATATGACTAAATATCATTCTCAACCAGCATATTATTTTCATTTGTTTCTACAAAACATAATTTCTATCTAATATTTTTCTTTTGTAATTTTTTAAATAAAAATTACATTATCACCCAAGACATGATTGACCAAGAAATATGTAGCTCCCATTTTAGGCCATGCCTTAATTCATAATTTTAAATATCCACAAAGTTCACTTACTCCAAGTGACTGAAACTGAAAGCAAAGGAATGCACAAAATTTTGCACTTTGCACATGATCATCAGGTAGAGGAAAGGGGGAAGGGGAAAAAAGAGGAATAAAGAAGTTCAAAAATTGGGAAAATTATTTTACAATTCCAACTTGGAACTTCTCAGATTGGTGTTCAACACGAAAAGGAAAGATAAAGAAGATCAGAATTTGGGTGAGGCAAATGAATAGACAGCTCTGCAATACTTCAAACTGACCATTACAGATGCAAGCACTCAACAACTGGGCAGATTCAAGGATCATGAAACTGGGTCAAAAAAAAGTCTACTTAAATGTTTGACTTCTCCTCAAATTTTTCTTGACCAATACCTAGTTACACATATAGTGTAAGTTAAACAACAAGTCTCTTGTTACTCAACAACAAGTCAAACTGACCAAGATACTTGAAAGAGTTTTTTGGGCAAAATTCAAGACACAAACATATCATAATAAATTGCATGATTATAGTGTTTATAATTCGTTTCCAATTGCATACAAAGATCGGCTCACTTCACCTAATATGAGGTTTTCAATTTACATGATTTGTGAATGAACTACTTTATAATCAAATGAAAATCAATAAATTCATTTGAGTTACCAAGAAGGTTATGTATGACTACCAAGCTCTTCATAAGACTGACCCAATTCTGTACCAAAAGATACTACACTTCACCACACAGTCATTTCATCAAACAGGTTGAAGGCATAAAAAATAATGCATGAAACACGTAGCATATGTTGAAAGGCCATCTTCCTTTATTTCACAAATCTTTCACACTCACAGCATACTAAATTAAATCAACAAAAATTCTACGTATTAGACCACAAAAGTAAAATCCAGATCATCGTGTGATCTAATATCTACAAAATGCATACTTCGAAAATGTAGTTCTTGGGGGGTGAAGTGTTCCAAAATCAATGTTATTTAAATTACACAAATGATGCTATAAGAATAACAATCAACAAACACTACTGAAATATCTAAGTTCAATTCTACATATTCGAGTTAGGGTTTCCAATCCTAGGTTTTACTATTCGGGTTGCTAATATGCTTTCTCACATTTAGGGCTATCGAATCGACCATCAAGAATCACGAATCAGACAAGAAACTATTTCTATCGTCAACATTGGAAACGTATGTAATGTCAAAAAACCCACACTTTGTCAACGATTCAAACAAGAGAGAAAGGGACAGGGATAGACAGAGTACCTTTAAGAACAGCGACTACAACTTAGATTCCACGTACTGATGCAGCAGCTGAAGGTCAAAGGCTTGAAAGATGATTCATGAGGCGTTCAGGAGAAGAAATGTGGAAAGCAGTCGAGAGGAGAGAGAGAAGATTAGGTCAACAGAGTTATATATAGAAGCACTTAGTGACGGATATAAATCCGTCGCTAAGTTTGAGACGGTACTAAATTCCGTCTCAAGCTTACCGAAGGAATTTGCCATTCGTTGCTAATCTAGTGACGGATCACGAAATCCGTCGCTAAGTTAGCGACGCATGATCTATCCGTTGCTAAAGCTAGCCATGGATTCTGAAATCTGTCCCTAACTTAGTGACGGATTGTACAATCCGTTGCTAACTTGGCGACGGATTGTCTAATCCGTCACTAACTTGGCGACGGAAAATGCAATCCGTCGCTAAAGTTTTTTTAAATTTTCAAATTTCCATTCTATTTTTTAATATTTTGTCTTTAATTTTATTTTAATCTTCTTTCTTTTATCTCATTATTTATTACTCTCAATATTTCTTATTTAATTGATTTCTTCAAAAGTGATATTCTTGTAAAAATCATGAGTCAATACCTCATACCACGGAAAGCACCAACCGAAATCCCAAAGAAGGTTCTTAATGTCTCTATTAAAAGAAGATCGAATGGTCTCTGTTAAACGAACCGTACCTCTACATGATAAATGGCTAATGGCTTATTAATTTTTTTTGCATACGTTCTTCGCCCAAAAAAAATGCACACGGGAAAATAGTGACCACCTAGATAAATATTGAAGAGGTAAAAGGAAGATCGGATAATCTTATATTCAACTAACTGTATTTATCAATGAAAGGAACAAGTGATTTCCTTAAATATAAAATGACATAGATCAAATGCGAAGTAAAACTCCATCCAAGAGTTCTCGTGTTTGTTTTAAAGACAATTTGCGATGGAAGTTTGCCTATGAAATAAAAAAGAGAAAAAAATTCTCCAAGTCTAAACCTTGTAACCATTCGCTACCTTGAGAATTTGATCCACATACTTTAGATTGCAAACCTAGCATAATTATGGAAAAATAAAAAGAATCTATATTCTTTTTCCCGGACAAATCTACACAAAGATCGAGAGTTTCGTAGTGATTGAAAAAAAATTGCTTTTTAGAGATTGATTATATATTATTTATTGTTGAAAATTATTTATTTTGTGAAAATTGTAATATTCACTATATATTAAACTCCATTTTGTTAGTCAAAAAGAGAGATACGGTTCAAAATAATTCGTAATAGAGTATAGAAGAAATTTAGCTATGAAATTAGCCATTAATTTTGAAATACAAGTCTTGATTTTGCAATGAATTTAGCTGCAAAATTTTATTTGTGGCTATTTAGTGACGATTTTAGCTATGAAAATAGAAGTGAGTTCGTTATTAGCCACGAAGGTAGCGACGAATAACTTTTGTGGCTAATTACCGATGAAATTTCCGACGAACAATTTTTTCGTGGCAAAATTTAGCCACGAAATTTCTATTCCTGGCTAAGTGGTGACGAATTTTGCCACGAAAAAGTTTTCGTGGCCAATTACTAACGACTTTAGTCACAAATATTTTATTCGTCTCTAATTTGGCAACGAATAATTTCTGTTACAAATTTCGTTGGAAAAGGGCGACGAAAAAAAATTCCGTCGCTAATGTCGTCGCAAATTAGCGATGAAACTATTTCATCGCTAAAATCCATCGTTAATCCCGTGTTATTTTGTAGTGTCCAACCAGTGTGGGGCTAAATTTTGCAACCATAGAAGCCAAAGACCAGTGTTTCTATGATACTGTTGTGTTTCTAATTCATTGAGAGAGACAATATCATGGTTAGGAAAAAAAATAAAAAAAGAAAAACTATAACTATAAGGGAAAATGTATTGGTGATCAATTTGTTATTGCCAACAAGATCTTAAACAACTATAAGTACCTCATTGAAGCTGCAGAAGGAAAGAGTCTCTGCTAAGGAAGTGCAACAAGAATTTGAAGAGATGAGAATGAAGGGGTTGAGAGATACAACAAGGTTTCAGTCTCTGCTAAGGGAGTTTTCATGGAGATTTCAAATGGGTACTAACATTTCCCACAATCTAAGGGAAAAGGATACAACTAGGTTTCATTCTTTTCTGTTTGGTACTTAGAAAGCTAAGTGTGGAGGTCAAGCAATGGATGTCAGAATTAAATTTTCAAGGCCTTACTGAGAGAACATCTTTCTACCCATTTATTCTGCTATATTTTGCTACTATGAAGCCTATTAGACTCGTCCCAATTCTAATCCTTACCAGTCCCTTTTTATCATCGATAGCGCCATCAACATTCCTTTTCAGTATACCACTAGGCGGAGGAGACCATTTTTGGACTAACAAAAGTCATTGCTTTCTGATCATCATTCAAGTTTGAGGCTTCTGAAATTTCATCAAGCAACATGGAGGCCTTCCATACTAGGTTTTCATTTTCTGTGGTCTACTGCCCAAACAAAATAGAGCTTCTTTGGGTTGATACTTATAAAGAATTTTTACCTAAGACAAAATTTCAGCATATAATTTACTTGTTACTTGGGGAAAAAGCTCTACGATACCAATCATACATCATTGTTTTTCTTTTTTGCTTAAAATTGTTCACTTGGGCCAAAGAATTTTAATCACAAGCCTACATGTACATAGTGTAGAAATACCCTTAAATTTTGTAGACAATAGGCTAGCAAGATGGTTTATATGGCATAGAGAAGCCTAACAATTTCGTCATAGGCATATGAATGTATAGTTTTCTACGTGACTTACTTTTTTCTTGAAGTCTAGGTCAGCCTAGAGGGTGCAAAATAGCATTATTATTAGGAAGATTTGATAAGTCTATCCAAAAAATAAAAGCCATCAAATTATCTAATGAGCACAATGCAAGTTATGAATCTGTGATAAAAGAGTTGTCAAAATTTAAAATCAATATATATAAGACACTAAACTACGAAATTGGTTAATTACATACCGATATAGGTTTGGCTCTCTCCCCACTCCAGGTCTTGTCCTTCTTCTAAAATATACGCTCAAAAGTGTCTATATATGAAGGCTTAGAACCGCTTTCTTTAGCCTATTTAAAAAAAATAAAAAAAATAAAAACCACTCATTGTTTCCATTAATGAAAAAGTAAGATTATAAATTAATTGATTTAAAAAAATATAGGTATTTTCATTGAGTTACCAATCTTTTTCAATATTCATCGATATTGATCGACCCCCCGGATAAGTGGCAGACTCTTGGCCAGAACTACATATTTATTCCTCTTGTTTTGCTTACTTTTCTTTATACTATCCTTAGACTCCCAAATGGCGAGCATTCTCATCCAATTTTCATCCGTGATACAATGTGGTTTTGTTCGACTTGTTTTTGCTTTATTAATCACATTGCGAATGTGAACACTAACTTTCTTGTTGAAGATTCGTCTTATTTCATTGTCCTCCGATTCATTCCACGTAAACCTCTACTGCAATAAAAAAGAAGGTATATTTAACATTATTAAGACATAAACTTTTGATGTATCAATTGAAAGGCAAAATTTATCTTAAACTCTCTCCACCATAGCTCCTTTGTTTCATTTGGAGTGCTTGTGTAAGTGATCCATATCCCTCCCCAATGGTTATTTATAATTTTATTGAGAATACGAACCATATTGTTGACACTAAATTTAATAATCTAAAGGGGCTAAATAGGTTATTTATAGATTTTGATTAATTATGGGGATTTAAAACATGATTTAGACAAATAAATAAAGAAAAAGCAAATAGAAATTGACACACACAATTTATAGCGGTTCTAACTTCTTGGTATACATCCACTCTGATTTATCTAAATTTTCAAATCCACTATTCTATTTAAGAATTACAAACTAGCTTTCAATGGTGCTAGTGAACCATTAAAGTATTTTCCCTAATACTTTAAATTGATTTTTCACAGGATCAATCAAAAACCTAATCTGATACCTCCCTTCATCTCTTTCACACAAATTCAAAATGTCACGATTTTGATTTTACACAACAAGTAGAGAAAAAGTAAAAGGCAAAATGAAGTTGTTGATCTTCATAATGCTCGTTATAGTGCTGATAATGAATAAGATCTGTAAACAATATTCAGAGTGTTGTTCTAGAAATTTTCTCTACACCCTCTTCTGTGTTCTACAACTGATTTTATATTCGAGGAATAGTGTGTAGCCGTTGGACATCATTGAATGCATTTCAGTGTTTGGTGAGGTAGGTGAACAGTACAACAAATTCATACCAACTTTTCTGAACAAATGAACATTAGACATAGTAGGTCGATTTATCGAGACTACGAGCAGACTTGTCTTTACAATTTGAATTCAAGAGTCGCCTTGATAGATGTATAAGTCTACTTGTCAAGTTTTTGAATATGAGAGACAATGAGACTTGTAAAGACTACGAGTAGGCTTGTTAAACTATTGGTCGTCTTGTCCTTTAGTCCAGTCGCTTTATCGAGATTGTAAGAGGACTTGCTTAGTCTTGAGTTGGCTTGACAACTATACAAGTCTATTTATCAAGATTTTAAATGTGAGAGGTAAAGAGACTTGTCTCTACCATTAGTGGCCTTATCAAGTCATAAGCCTTCTTATAGAAATAGTGAGTCATATTATCATTGACTCTCAACTTTCAAGGCAACTTATATTTTGGGCGAGACAACTTACATGTATAAAATCTCTAATTAGGTCGTCTTGAGTAAGTTTGAGTTTTCTTGCCTAAAGTTCAGACTTTGCCAGGTTGTCTTGCTAAACGTACCGAGGCGACTTGTGATTTGATTTCATATATTTAGGTCGCCTCATGTTAATGACTAGGTTGCCTTAGATATGTGCAGACTCACATTTCTGAGACCTACTTTTATCAGGTCGTTTTGTCTTGAATATTAGGTCATCTTGCGTATTGTGCAGACTTGGACTTCTGTGAGGTGATTTTCTCAGGTCGTCATATGCCAATAGTCAGGTCACCTTATGTTTTGTGGAGACATAGGCTTCTGAGGCTTGACTACCTCAGCTCGTCTCATATTAATAGTCAGATCACCTTAGGTGATCTACAAACTTAGACTTCTGAGAGGTGATTCTCTCAGGTCGTCTTGTGCCAATAGTCAGGTCACCTTATGTTTTGACTTAGTCAATTTTCTCTCATTTATACTCATGGGTCGTCTTGTGTATATGAGTGAGACGACTTGGTCATCTAGAACCAATTTTAGCAATTATTATAATTTGTTTTTAATTTAAATTAATTAGCTAAAATCAATCTTTAATCATCATCAAAACCTAATTTATTCAACTACTTCTTTTTTGTGACGACAAAATCTAATTTGAAATAATTGATAAAATTTTTTGAAAAGTCTGAAAATGCTCCCCCTTAACCAATGCCATATCAATTCAAGTTTTGAAATGTCTATGATTAACCTTAAACTTCACTTTCTCTTATATACTTAATTTTATGATTTGTATCATTGATATCCTATTGTTCTTCCCCTTTTTCTTTTGAATGCAACTACCATTTTCACTTATACAATCATCCTTTATTGTTACATCATTGAGAAACTTATTCTATCGTTACTCAATGCAGATTCATCCTAGTATGGATAATGAATATGTCACAACACAATTACATACTTCATACAAATATGATATATGTAACATTTTCATAATTTAGACATTCAATCAATATAAATACCAATGTTGTGCTATGCCATTCAACATAAGCACACCAAACATCAAAACACCAAAATTCACAATTTAGACATTCAATAAATATAAATACCAATGTTATGCTATGCCATTCAACATAAACACACCAAAACATCAATACACCAAAACATATATATTTTTCTCCTCCATTTTGTCATCAGCAAAAAAGTACACGTTGTCATTGAAGAGAATGCGAACATCAAAATAAGTACGCAATGTCCTTGAAGAAAGTGTTAGCAAAAGGAAGAGACTAGCCAAACTAACATCAAACATAAAAATAGAGAAAATGTTAACTTCACAAGTAAGAGAAGATGTTGGTTCCTTAGACATGTGGCTCATCCGATGGAGTGATGGAAGGATCAATTTGTGGAGAACTTAGAGGACCAGTTGGATCTTTGTGAATCAAGGATTCCAAAGCATTCATTTTGTCATGTAGGGTCCTGTTTTGGTCTTCCAATTCATTCAACTTTGTATGAGTGAGAGAATTTTGATCTTCAATTTTGAGGAGTTGTGATTGTATGTACACCAAGGAACCCCAAATCATATCCATGGTGACTTCAGAAGAGGGAATGGATGTGGATGGAGCACCATAAGAGGGTGTGATTTGAAGTGATTGAGTTCTAATTTCCTCGGATGGTCCTTCTTCAGATGGTTCACTTAGTCCCACTGCATCTCATTTCCTCTTCTTACTACCCTCTTCTTGATCTTCTTCCAACTTTTTCCAGACTCCATACTTCAACACCACTTGGCCTTTTTCAGTGATTGTTCCCCAATACTATGTTTTATATTTAATTTTGTGCAAATCTCCCTTTTCAAATCAATTGTGTTCACTATCAGCACATCAAAAATCAGAGAGCAGTAGGGTAGATTTGAAGATTTGGATTTGACCACTTCAATCATGAAATAAGGCACTAGGAAGTAGAGTCCAGGATTTCTACTATCCATAATATAGGCCCTTAACCAAAGATCCCCTTTGGTTATGTGTGTATAATTTCCTCCTCTAGGCCTAAAAACATGAGTGATTATAAGGTGTAGAAGATGCTCATGAATTTCCAAATTCTTTGTATTCATGTCCACTTCACTTGTATCCGAAAAATTTGCATTCCTAAACACAGTACTAGCACATTCAATTTGAGTCATCTTCATATACTTCTAACATTTGACAGAGGGAGTCCATTCTAAATTGCACATCATGCACATTACTTTAGGAGTGAGTATAACTTGTTTTCCCTTAATATGTGTTTTGAAGCTGCATGATTCCATACCCATGGGAAAATGGTAATGTGTCTCAAGCACATGATCTCCAGTCTCCTCAACAATTCTATGTTGTTATAGAACTTCCTAACTAAAATGTTAAACAGTCTCATTCAGACTCATCAAAGAACTAGGCAAGATGTGTGAGAGATGTTCTTCATATGGAAACCCAATTTTCTTAAGAAAGTCCCAATCTATAAGCTTTCCTAGGTTTAACTTTCTTTTTGAAAAATTAACAGTGAATGACTTACTTTTCTCCAACGAAGGGAAGTCACTCTCGTTGAACTTTGTTGGGTTCTTCATCTTTGGTGTCATAAGGAATGCTTTGGACATATATATTGAGAATGAGAGACTTTAGAGGGTTAGGGTTTTTATAAATGAGGTGGTATCTCTTTGTGTTGAAAAGAAGGATAACTCAACCCATCTTCATCACCAACCAAGTGCATCTACTTAGAAGCCCAAAAATCAGCCTGCATTGTCCAGCAAGCATGACACATTTGGGCAGCCTTAACCAACCCAAAATACATTCAAAAATAGGCCCAAGGAAGCCCAAATGTTTGGAGAAAAGTCTAGGAAGCAAACCCAAATAGCTAGGGGCAGTTTGGGTAGTATATATTTCAACAGTCAAAAAACTAACTGTTGGAATTCCTTGGGGTTTGAGCTCCAACGGGAATATTACTTTTGAATCACTATCTACTGGCTATTTTTTCCTTTTCTCTATAAATAGAGCCTCATTGTATCTCCAAAACTCTATGAGAAAAATGCTCTCAAAACTGTCCATGTATGCTCTCATTCTTCTTCAATAAAATTCAGAAGTATTCTTCATTTCTTGTGTTCTATTTTTTTGATATTTCAACATGGTATCAGAGCAAATTTCGATCCCTTCCTCTTCAAGGTTGGGTGACCTTCCACCTTCCATCAACATTACCCAATTTCAAAATATATCCTCCATTCAATTAAGAGGAGGAAATTATTATCAATGGGCAGCCTTGATGAGAAGAGCGCTAGAACTTCACAACTTGGAGGGTCACATACTTGATCAACCACTTGAAGAGCTGGATTCTTCCTTCAGAGAATGGAAGAAGAGGGACAATCATGTGTTTTTTCTTCTACTCAATTCCATGGATGAAACACACAAAGCCATGGTGACTTGTGCTCCCAATGCAAAACTAATATGGGACACAATGTTTTCTCTTTATGGCCAAGAATCTAACCTTGGCAGAATTTTTGAGCTCAAACGACAAATTTCAAACATCAAAAAGGAAGGGAAATCACTTCCTCAATACTTTGGGGAATATACTGATACTTGGAATGAGCTCTCCACTCTCCGCCCAGATTCCATAGATCTCAAAGTCCTCCACAAGAGAAAAGAAGAAGATAAAATCTTTGGTCTTCTCATGGGTCTAGATGATTCCTACTCTCTTCTTAGACAAGAAATTCTACGAATGAAGGAATTTCCTTCATTTGGAGAAGTGCAAAATATGATCCAACGAACGGTTGTTAGCATGCGTTTGGAAGAAAATTCCAAACTTAGACTTGAAGCTCAAGGTCACATGGCTACCGTTGAAGAGCACATGGCTGCCAAAGCACATCAAGTTCCAAAGAAAATTGATGTATGCACCCATTGCAAGAAAAGAGGACATATAGAGGAGAAGTGTTGGAACCTTCATCCTCATTTAAAGCCCAAGACCTTCAAACCAAGGGAGCAACTTTCCGAGCAGTATAATGCACTTCACGCCAAGCTTCAAGGACCTACCATGGCTGATTTTGCTGCTCTTCAAAGTCAACTCAATGACATCTCCAAGAAGTTTCAACAACTTGCTCCCTCCAATGGTAAAAATCAAAGCACTTTATCCTCTTTCAATTTCGAAGATTTTCTCATTGATTCGGGAACGGACCATCATATGGTAAGGGATAGAAGAAAAATCAATCGTTTTAAAAAACTCCCTAACCATAAGATAGTCCGTGTTGCCAATGGGCAAGATTTGAAAGTTGAGCAAATTGGGGAAATTGAACTTTTTGGAAAAACATCAAATGCTTTATTTGTTCCCCAACTCACTTCAAATCTTTTGTCCATTAGCAAAGTCACTAAGGATCAAGGGTGTAGAGTTGTTTTTGACACGAACACTGTTACTTTTCAGGACCTCAAGTCGAATCAATTGATTGGCAAGGGTTCTAGAAGAGGGGATCTATATTTTTTGGATCAAAAGCATCATGCACTCGTAGCTCATGTCAAAGAAGATGGATCTCTTTGGCATAAACGTTTTGGGCATCCTAGTGACCAAGCTTTAAAGCGTCTATTTCCAAGTATTAATATTGAAGATAGACATTGTAAAGCTTGTATTCTGGGAAAAGAAACCCGATCAATGTATCTCAATTCAAAAACAATTTATAAAGATGTGTTGAAATGAAGCATAATTAGGCTTCGTAGCTAGTTGATGCTAGGATCAAGTGTACAAACCTAATTCAATGGGTATTTCAATGGGTCTGGCCCGCGGGATTCGGGCTAGGCCCGTAGGGCCCAGCCCGAGACAGCAAATGGGGCCCCAAATGGGCCCCCAGCAGGCTGGGAATCTAGCCGTTGGAGGTCCCAACGGCTAGTTCCCATTCTAGCCGTTGGAGGTCCAACGGCTAGTAGAGAAGGAGAGGGCTTTATGCCCTCTCCACTCTCTCTTTTCTCTCAATCTTCTCCCCTCTCCATCCTCTATAAATAGGGCAGCATGTTGCCCTCTCAAAGCATGAAAAAATGCCTTCAACCACTTGTATAATTTCCTTGAAATATCAACAAAATCTTTGAAATCCTTTTTATTACTCATTGCTTGCTTCCGTAGAAATTCAACATGGTATCAGAGCGGGCTAATATCCCTTCTTCCTCCGGCCTTGGAGATCCACCACCACAAATTAGCACTTCTATGTTCACCTCCATTCTTTTGGATTCATCAAATTACAATGCTTGGCAAGACACCATCAAAAGGTCTTTAAATTTCTTCAATCTCGAAAATCATATATTTGAAGATCCACTTGATGATGCTGAGCCTTCATTCAAAGCATGGAAGAAAAGAGATGATCAAGTGGTGGTTCTTCTACAAATGTCTCTTGACAAAACCCACAAAGCAATGGTCACTTGCATTCCAAATGCTAAGGCTTTGTGGGATCAAATGCACTCTTTATATGGCCAAGAAACAAACACGGGCAGAATCTTTGAGTTAAAAAAGAAGATCTTCAAGGTTCAAAAAGGAGGTAAAACCCTACCCGAATACTTTGGGGAATATAGGGATCTATGGAATGAACTCAATCTTTTGAGGCCTCCTACTTCAAATCTTAAAATTCTTCTTCAAAGAAATGATGAAGACATGACCTTTGGTCTTCTTATGGGTCTTGGAGAAGAGTATGCTCCTATTCGTCAAGAAATTCTAAGAATGAAGATATTTCCTTCATTCCAAGAGGTGCAATTCATGGTGCAAAGAGCTGAAACAAGTATGAGGCTTGAGGATTCAACTAAACTCAAATCCGAAGCTCAAGCATTTAAATCTGTCCAGGAGGAGCACCCGGCCAACAAAGCTCAATATTTTGGCAAAAGAGACGTATGCACTCATTGCAAGAAACCAGGCCATAAAAGGGAGAAATGTTGGTTTCTCCATCCTGAATTACGCCCAAAGAACAGCAAAAGGGAGGTGGCTCAAACGGCAAATGCTCAGCATGTCTCCCAAGTTGCTGCTCTCGAAAATAAAATGGAAGAAATGCAAAAAGAGATGAGGAATCTTATTGGCCAGATTGCTTCACATTCTAGTAACCTTCTAAACTCATCTCATTTTGATTCATGGCTTATTGATTTTGGTTGTGACAATCATATGGTCAAAGATATAAACAAAATTAAGAAACTTATTCCTCTCTCTGACCATAAGATTGTCAAAGTGGCTAATGGTGAAAAATTAAAGGTTGATCATTTTGGAGAAGTTGAATTACTTGGCATGAAAACTAAAGCTTTATATGTGCCTAAGTTCAATTCTAAACTTCTGTCCATTGGAAAAATAACTAAAGAACAAAATTGTAAAGTCACTTTTGATCCTAATGAAGTTGTATTTCAGGACCTCAAAACGAATCACTTGATTGGCAAGGGGTCTAGGAGGCACAACCTATACTACTTGGATCAAGAAAATCAAGCTTTTGCTGCACAAAATCAAATGCATTCATTATGGCATGCTCGTTTGGGTCATCTTGGGAACTTAGCTTTGAAACGCCTATTTCCAAAACTAGAAGTAGAAGATAGGCATTGCAAAGCTTGTGTTTTAGGAAAGCAAACTAGGATGTACTATCCTCTTTCAAATACAATATATGAAAATGCTTTTGAACTTGTGCATTCTGATGTTTGGACTTCCCCCATAGTATCCCATAATGGATTTAAATACTTTGTTACCTTTATTGATCATAAAACTAGATATACTTGGGTTTACCTATTGGTAACTAAATCTGAGGTTTTTGAAGCCCTTAAGAGTTATTATAGATATGTGACCAAACAATTCAATGCCAACATTAAAATCATTAGGTCTGATCATGGGGGAGAGTACATTAGTCATGCATTTGAAAACTTCCTAGAAGAAAAAGGGATTATTCACCAAAAGTCATGTGTTTACACTCCACAACAAAATGGAGTTGCCGAAAGGAAAAATAGGCATTTACTAGAAACGGCTAGGGCTATGATGTTCCATTCCAATATGCCTAAAAGGTTTTGGAGTGAGGCAATAAAAACCGCTGCCCATCTCATTAATCTTATGCCCACTCAAGTTTTAGGAGGAAAATCTCCATTAGAGCTACTCTTAGGAAGAAAATCCAATATCTCCCATCTTAGAGTCTTTGGATGCTTATGCTATGTCCATGTACCGGAAAATTTCAGAAACAAGTTAGAGGAAAGGGGGAGAAAATGTGTGTTCTTAGGATACTCAACATTTGAAAAGGGGTATAAATGTTATGATCCACTAACCAAAAAACTATACACATCCAAGGATGTGATATTTGTAGAAAGAGAATTCTATTTTACATGAAAGGAAGATCTAGATCAAGCTGGAGAAGGAGAAGCTCAAGATCTATGGAACATTATTCTTCCAACCATTAATCATCCAAATATTGAACAAGAACCAGCTCCGAATGTTCATGAAGATTCAGCTCAAGAAGATCCCTCGCCATCTCATTCTGATCAAGAAACCGTTCAAGAACAAGGGGGAGTTGATTCTGAGCAAGAGCTGGTCATTGAACAAGAAGAACAAATCATGGATGAACCACCTCCTCCTCTTCGTAGATCAACAAGACTTAGACTTCCTCCCTCCAATTGGATCAACAAAAGAGTTTTTTATAACTCCAAAGTAACTTCTTATCCCATTTCTAAATATTATTCAATTGCTAACACCTCTTGCAGCCATCAAAGATTTATTCGAAACATAGATCTACATGAAGAACCAAGAACCTTTGAAGAAGCAAAAAACCATCCTCAATGGGTGCAAGCCATGAAGGATGAATTAGAAGCATTAGCCAAGAATGGAACATGGGAAATAACATCTCTACCAATAGGAAAGAAAGCCGTAGGGTGCAAATGGATCTACAAAATCAAGCACAAGAGTGATGGAAGTCTTGATAAATATAAAGCAAGATTAGTTGCCAAAGGTTTCACTCAAGCTTATGGGATAGACTACAAGGAGACATTTGCACCTGTAGCAAAAATGAACACCATTCGAGTTCTTCTATCTCTTGCTGTCAATCATTCTTTGCCCTTATTCCAAATGGATGTTGCAAATGCTTTTCTTCAAGGAGACTTAGAAGAAGAAGTATATATGGAGGTTCCTCTGGGCTTCTCTCATCAAGACAACAAAGTTTGCAAGTTAAAGAAAGCCATCTATGGCCTCAAACAATCCCCTCGAGCTTGGTATGCCAAACTTAGCTCTACTCTTCTTGATCATGATTTTAAGAAATGCAATAGTGATTCATCCCTCTTTGTTAAGAAACAAAATGGAAAAATCATTATAGTTTTAGTTTATGTAGATGATATAATCATAACCGGAAATGACTTGAATCTAATCAATCAAGTTAGAAAATTTCTCCAAACTAAGTTTGATATCAAAGACTTAGGGAAACTAAAGTACTTTCTAGGAATAGAACTTGCCTATTGTCCAAATGGGCTTGTTCTATCACAAAGAAAGTATGTGCTTGATCTTTTGCAGGAAACCGGGAAGTTAGGTGCAAAGCCTGCATGTAGTCCAATCAGCACTTCTGGTGGTCTTCAAGATGATGATGAAGAGTTTGAGGATGAACAAAGATATCAAAGGCTTGTAGGGAGATTAATCTATCTCACCATAACAAGACCCGATATCTCCTTTGCTGTGGGTCAAGTTAGCCAGCATATGCACAAGCCAAAAAGAAAGCATTGGAGAGCCTCTGAAAGAATTCTTCACTACTTGAAGGGCACACCCGGCATGGGAATTTGGATGAAGAAAAATTACAGCTCTCAAATCATAGGGTATTGTGATGCAGATTGGGCTGGAAATTCAGAAGATAGAAGATCAACCACGGGATATTGCATGTTCGTTGGAGGAAATTTAGTAGCTTGGAAAAGCAAAAAACAACATGTTGTATCAAGATCAAGTGCTGAAGCGGAATATAGAGCTATGGCAGCCGCAACAAGTGAGATAGTTTGGTTGAAAGCTCTAATTGAGGAGATAGGGTTCATAGTTTCAACTCCGATCCAACTCCATTGTGACAATCAATCAGCAATTCACATAGCCTCAAATCCGGTTTTTCATGAAAGAACAAAACATATTGAGGTAGATTGCCACTTTGTGAGGCAAAAGATTGAAGATAAGCTCATCTCACCAAGTTTCACAAGGAGTGATCATCAAGTAGCTGACATCTTCACCAAGCCGGGAACCACAAAGCACATCCTCAAGAATATGGGCAAGTTGGGTGTCATAGACATATACACACCCAACTTGAGGGGGAGTGTTGAAATGAAGCATAATTAGGCTTCATAGCTAGTTGATGCTAGGATCAAGTGTACAAACCTAATTCAATGGGTATTTCAATGGGTCTGGCCCGCGGGATTCGGGCTAGGCCCGTAGGGCCCAGCCCGAGACAGCAAATGGGGCCCCAAATGGGCCCCCAGCAGGCTGGGAATCTAGCCGTTGGAGGTCCCAACGGCTAGTTCCCATTCTAGCCGTTGGAGGTCCAACGGCTAGTAGAGAAGGAGAGGGCTTTATGCCCTCTCCACTCTCTCTTTTCTCTCAATCTTCTCCCCTCTCCATCCTCTATAAATAGGGCAGCATGTTGCCCTCTCAAAGCATGAAAAAATGCCTTCAACCACTTGTATAATTTCCTTGAAATATCAACAAAATCTTTGAAATCCTTTTTATTACTCATTGCTTGCTTCCGTAGAAATTCAACAGTTTTTGATTTAGTTCATTCGGATTTGTGGACTTCACCCATCAAATCTCATTTAGGCTACAAGTATTTCATTACTTTTGTAGACCAAAAAACTAGGTACACTTGGGTCTACCTTTTGAATACCAAAGATCAAGCTTTTGAAGCCTTTAAAAGCTATGAGACAAAACTTTAGAATGCTAACTTTAAAATTCTAAGGACGGACCATGGTGGGGAATTCACTAGTTTGAAATTTGAAAACTACCTTAGAGAGAATGGCATTGTACATCAAATGTCTTGTGTGTACACACCTCAACAAAATGGGGTGGCCGAAAGGAAAAATAGGCACATATTAGAAATAACTAGAGCTATGATGTTTCATGCAAATGTGCCTAAGAAATTTTGGTGTGATGGAATAAAAACCGCTGTCCACCTAATAAACCTTATCCCATCTCAAGTCCTAGATGGCAAGTCACCCTTAGAAGTCCTACTAGATAGAAAACCTAAGATATCTCATCTTAGAACATTCGGTTGTGTATGTTACATTCATATTCCAGCACACATGAGGGATAAGTTAGATCACAAGGGTAGAAAGTGCATATTTTTGGGGTATGCTTCCTTTGAAAAGGGGTATAGATGTTATGACCCTAAGACTGACCAAACATACACATCTAAGGATGTGATATTTGTGGAGAATGAGACCTTTTTTGTAGATAATGAAGAACATCAATCATCAAAAGAAGAGAACACTCCAAGCACGTGGAATTCCTTACTTCTCCCGAATCAATCATCTCCACCAATTGCAGAAGGAACCTCCCAAGAGATTAATGAGCAATCTCAAAATAATGAAGAAGAAGGATCAAACTCCATAGAAGAGGAGGCAGCCCACACTTCAGGGGGAGATCAAGAAACCGAAGAGGAAGAATCTGAGCATGTAGAGGGAGATTTGGATGCACCACCTCCTCACCTTAGGCGATCCATGAGGCTTAGGGTTCCCCGTTCGGAATGGATTAACCGTAGAGTTTACTATAACTCCAAGGTAACATCACATCCGATTTCTGATTATTATACCATCTCACATGTTTCTTTGAGCCACCAAAATTTTTTGAGTGGCATAGATAAAGAACAGGAGCCTAGGACATATGATGAAGCATCCAAGGACCCAAGGTGGAGAAAGGCAATGAAGGAAGAGCTAGATGCATTGACTAAGAACGGTACATGGGAAGTCACCTCTCTTCCAAAGGGCAAGCGGGCCGTCGGATGCAAATGGGTATACAAAATCAAATATAAAAGTGATGGATCAATTGAAAGGTTTAAGGCAAGACTTGTGGCTAAAGGATTCACTCAAGCATATGGGATAGATTACAAAGAGACATATGCACCCGTTGCCAAAATGAACACAATTAGGGTCTTGATGTCTCTTGCGGTGAACCATGGATGGAGCATGTTTCAAATGGATGTAGCAAACGCGTTCCTTCAAGGAGATCTCGAAGAAGAAGTGTACATGCAGCTTCCTCAAGGGTTCCAACAACTAGGAGGAAATGTGTGCAAACTACGCAAGGCTATCTACGGGCTGAAGCAATCCCCAAGGGCATGGTATGCAAAATTAAGCCATGCTTTCCTTAGTAGTGGATTTGTTAAATGCCATAGCGACTCATCTGTTTTCATTAGAAAAAACAATGATAAAATTGTGATAGCCTTAGTTTACGTAGATGATATCATCATTACAGGAAATGACATGCATTTAATAGATATAGTTAGAAATTTCTTGAGTTCTAGGTTTGAAATTAAAGATTTAGGGAAACTAAAGTATTTCCTATGAATTGAGTTAGCCTATTGTAATAATGGGTTAATTCTATCCCAAAGGAAATATGCTCTTGATCTTTTGCAGGAAACAGGAAAGTTAGGAGGAAAGCCAGCTTGTAGCCCTATTGTCACCACTGGACCTCTAGTAGATGATGAGGAGCCATTTGAGGACATAGAGAGATATCAGAGACTTGTAGGACGACTGATCTACCTCACCATCACTAGGCCAAACATAGCCTTTGCCGTGAGCCAAATTAGTCAACATATGCATTCTCCAAAGAAGGGTCATTGGAGAGCAGTTGAGCGCATCCTTCACTACATCAAGAAATCACCCGGACTAGGTATTTGGATGAAGAACAGTGGAAGCTCCCAAATTGAAGGCTTTTGCGATGCAGATTGGGCGAGCGATTCAAAGGATAGAAGATCTACCACCGGGTACTGCATGTTCGTAGGAGGCAACTTGGTAGCATGGAAGAGCAAAAAACAGCATGTGGTGTCAAGATCGAGTGCAGAGGCTGAGTATAGGGCAATGGCGTCAGCGGCCAGTGAGATTGTATGGTTGAAGGCTCTAGTAGAGGAATTAGGGTTCAATGTTTCTACACCAATCAACTTGCATTGTGACAATCAATCAGGGATCCATATTGCATCCAATCCGGTCTTCCATGAAAGGACTAAACACATAGAAGTTGATTGTCACTTCATTCGACAAAAGGTGGAAGAAAAGCTTATAGCCACTCTCTACATCAAAGGAAAAGAGCAACTAGCTGATATCTTCACAAAAGGGGGAACTGCAATGCATCTTCAAGAAATCATGAACAAGTTGGGCACTATCGATATCTACGCACCCAACTTGAGGGGGAGTGTTGAAAAGAATGATAACTCAACCCATCTTCATCACCAACCAAGTGCATCTACTTAGAAGCCCAAAAATCAGCCTGCATTGTCCAGCAAGCATGACACATTTGGGCAGCCTTAACCAACCCAAAATACATTCAAAAATAGGCCCAAGGAAGCCCAAAAGTTTGGAGAAAAGTCTAGGAAGCAAACCCAAATAGCTAGGGGCAGTTTGGGTAGTATATATTTCAACAGTCAAAAAACTAGCTGTTGGAATTCCTTGGGGTTTGAGCTCCAACGGGAATATTACTTTTGAATCACTGTCTACTGGCTATTTTTTCCTTTTCTCTATAAATAGAGCCTCATTGTATCTCCAAAACTCTATGAGAAAAATGCTCTCAAATCTGTCCATGTTTGCTCTCATTCTTCTTCAATAAAATTCAGAAGTATTCTTCATTTCTTGTGTTCTATTTTTTTGATATTTCAACACTTTGTTCTTCACCGAAGGTACTGAAGTTGAGTAAGTCTATTGACGATTCGATTGGCTTGAGTAAGAAGGGTAATGCTTGTTCAAAAGAGGAGAATGCGAGAGGATGAAAATGAGAGGACGATTCACGAAAGGGCAAATAAGATTAGGGTTCTTAATTTGGGAGTAACTGTAATACCCAAAAAAAAAAAAAATTTAAAATTAGGGCTTAAAGCCCTAATTTTCTTTTCTCTTTTTTCTCTCTCTCTCTCTTTCCCTCTCTCCCTCTCTTTCTTCTCTCTTCTCCTGATCTCCCCGCCGCCGTGTCTCTTCCCCTCCCGCTGCCGCCGCCAGCACTGCCGGTCACCACCATCGCCACCGCACCCAGCCGCCGCAACTCCTCCCTCCCGTAAGCGAGCTGCTGCAGCTCCTCCCTGCACGAGCGCCATTGCGCTCCACTTCGCGCGACAGCACGCGAGCCAGCGCGAGCCCAGCGCGAGGCGCGCGAGCAGCGAGCGACCCCCAGCGCGCCTCTGCACGCTCCTGCACGAGCACCAGCGTGCCCTTGCGCACCTCTGCACGAGCCCCTACGCGCCTCCAGCACGCCCCAGCACAAGCCAGCGCGCACTCCAGCGCACGATCCATTGCTTGAGCGCACCCTAGCACGAGCGCGAGCGCTCCAACACTCGACCCATTGCGTGAGCGCTCCAGCTCTCGACCCATTGCGCGAGCGCTCGATCCAGCTCGCAAGCGCAAACCCTAGCCACTGCAGCCTAGTCCAGCACGCGGTCCAGTCTGGCCCACGGCCCACCAGACCCATCAGGCCTGCAGGCCCACAAGGCCAGCCAGCCCATCAGCCCGCCAGCCCGCGACAGCCCGTGACAGTCCGTGAGCCTCTGTGAAGGTAAATGACTCTAAGTTTCGATTTTTGTACTTGGGTTTCGAAATTCTTTAGTAATTGGACTTAAATTGCTCGCAATTGTTTCAAATTTGGAAACATTCAGGTTTTAGACCAAACCAACGGGCGAACGAAAACTAGATCCGAAATCCGAGAAACCCTAGGTGAGAGAAATGAAATCTCTTCAACCTTTGGATAAACTTTGTCAAATTAGGTAGTATTAGTTAGTTTTAGATTCGAATTAAGATTGATTTTGATTTTGTTATTTACTTATAAATAGAATGAAATTGATGACATTGGAGTATGTTTATAAATTGAGGAATTTAGGGTTTGTACGAATTTAAGGAAAATGATAAACCCTGACAATAGTCGAAATCTGATGACAATCGTGATGATTGATTAAGTTGACTATTTTGGTGATTCGATTGAGGGGAGCATTACTTTACGTATTGTGGTTTTATTGAGGAGTGCGCTCTCCTCCCTAAAAACAGTGAGTGAGATTTATTTCAATACTTTTGTTTAATATGTAAACTCTGTTTTACAACATTTTGATAAATGAGCATGATTTATCGTATGCTTGAAATGTTTTGACTGTTTTTAAAATTGATTTTTGTGAACCGATGGAGTGTCCAAAAACTGTGTTGAATTATGAAATTATGTATCCATGTGGTTGAAATGTATAATGTGCCATTTTATGCTAGATGTTGCATTTGGTTTGTAAACCTGATTTCGACACATTTTTTATGCGATATTGATTTTAGCCTTGAGAGCTTTGGATTGTATTGTTCCGTAGCTACGAAGGACACCATGAGAGACGCTTTGGTGGCGTCCAGATATGCCTAGGCCTGGGGTATCCCACGAGTTGTCGTGATTTGATTATCGACACGGTACTAGCCAGGTTGAACCCGAAAGGGGGAGAATTTGGATTTGGATTTTGATATCCTCTCCAAGTCTAGCACCTGGACGAGGTTTGTCGCCAACGCTGGGGTAGAGAGCACTTTAAATAAACTTGCATATAACACCCCTGGTGCGCCTATCATAGGTCGCGGTTGACCTCTACCAGGACATTTTCGACTGGCAGCTCTATGATTTTAATAACAGTGCTTTGGATGCATATTTGACTTGATAATGCATGCAAATGACATATTGTTGAAATAAAAAGTATGATGATGTGAAATATGATTTGTATACTTGTGTTTTGACACTCCAGCTTCACACTCCATATTTGACGATTGCATTGACCCACTCACTCACTGAGTATTCTTCCCCGAGTACTCACCCCTCATTTCCCTTTTTGTTTCAGAGATATTATTTGGCAAGGAGCGATGCTTTTAGGACGCTCAGTATCATTGGGAGATTTGATCTGGATCTGAGGAGTTATTGTATATTTCCGCTGCAATTTCATGAGTTAGTAATTGTATTGGTGATGTATATGTATTATGAGATTGATAGACGACCGTTGTATAATTCTGGGATGACTGTATAAATATGGACATGTCATTGCATAACATTGCATTGAGGCATTTCTGGTTCATTGTGTAAGTACTTGGGGTTGTGTCAAGTCTTAGAAGTGCCCTCTAAGATCGCTTGGTGCCTCCTCTAAATCACAGGAGGGGCGACTGACGGCTGTCCATGCCTTTGACGGGGCCGTGGTAGTAGAGGTCTGTGGCTAGGTTATTGGAAATTATTATAACGTTGCGTTTTCTGGATGTCGGCTGTGAGATCGGTCGATTTTGGAGAGGCCGGGATGGCCATTTGATTTTAATACAGGATGATTGTGTTTTATACAGGGTAAATTGTACTTGGGAAACCTCCAAAATATGGGGAGATTCTGTCCAATTTTCAGTAAAAATACAGCCGACATTCAGGATAACGAGCGGCTGTTCACGATCCCGGTTCGGGGTCTGACAGTTGGATTGGTATCAGAGTGGACTTGGTTGAGAGCTGTGTAGGAAGAGAGTTTTGGAAACATTCCCGCGTGTGCTTGTGTTTAAAGTCCTCAATGCATGAGAGTCTTATACAGTCATAAAGTCCCAGTGCATGGTCATAGGCATATGAGTCCATCTATTTTAGGGGGTTAGATACGGTTGTTTCTAACCTAACATGCTATATTCTTCTCATATTTGTTGAAAAGAAGGATAACTTAACCCATCTTCATCACCAACCAAGTGCATCTACTTAGAAGTCCAAAAATCAGCATGCATTGTCCAGCAAGCATGGCCCATTTGGGCAGCCTAAACCAACCCAAAATACATTCAAAAATAGGCCCAAGGAAGCCCAAAAGTTTGGAGAAAAGTCAAGGAAGCAAACCCAAATAGCTAGGGGCAGTTTGGGCAGCATATATTTCAACAGTCAAAAAACTAGCTGTTGGAATTCCTTGGGGTTTGAGCTCCAACGGGAATATCACTTTCTACTGGCTATTTTTCCCTTTTCTCTATAAATAGAGCCTCATTGTATCTCCAAAAACTATGAGAAAAATGCTCTCAAATCTGTCCATGTATGCTCTCATTCTTCTTCAATAAAATTCAGAAGTATTCTTCATTTCTTGTGCTCTATTTTTGATATTTCAACATGGTATCAGAGCCAGGTTCGATCCCTTCTTCTTCAAGGTTGGGTGACCTTCCACCTTCCATCAACCTTACCCAATTTCAAAATATATCCTCCATTCAATTAAGAGGAGGAAATTATTATCAATGGGCAGCCTTGATGAGAAGGGTGCTGGAACTTCACAACTTGGAGGGTCACATACTTGATCAACCACTTGAAGAGGTGGATTCTTCCTACAGAGAATGGAAGAAGAGGGACAATCATGTGTTTTTTCTTCTACTCAATTCCATGGATGAAACACACAAAGCTATGGTGACTTGTGCTCCCAATGCAAAACTAATATGGGACACAATGTTTTCTCTTTATAGCCAAGAATCTAACCTTGGCAGAATTTTTGAGCTCAAACGACAAATTTCAAACATCAAAAAGGAAGGGAAATCACTTCCTCAATATTTTGGGGAATATACGGATACTTGGAATGAGCTCTCCACTCTCCGTCCGGATTCCATTGATCTCAAAGTCCTCCAAAAGAGGAAAGAAGAAGATAAAATCTTTGGTCTTCTCATGGGTCTAGATGATTCCTACTCTCTTCTTAGACAAGAAATTCTCCGAATGAAGGAATTTCCTTCATTTGGAGAAGTGCAAAATATGATCCAACGAACGGAAGTTAGCATGCGTTTGGAAGAAAATTTCAAACTTAGACTTGAAGCTCAAGGTCACATGGCTACCGTTGAAGAGCACATGGCTGCCAAAGCACATCAAGTTCCAAAGAAAATTGATGTATGCACCCATTGCAAGAAAAGAGGACATACGAAGGAGAAGTGTTGGAACCTTCATCCTCATTTAAGGCCCAAGACCTTCAAACCAAGGGAGCAACTTTCCGAGCAGCATAATGTACTTCACACCAAGCTTCAAGGACCTACCATGGCTGATTTTGCTGCTCTTCAAAGTCAACTCAATGACATCTCCAAGAAGTTTCAACAACTTGCTCCCTCCAATGGTAAAAATCAAAACACTTTATCCTCTTTCAATTTCGAAGATTTTCTCATTGATTCGGGAACAGACCATCATATGGTAAGGGATAGAAGAAAAATCAAGCATTTTAAAAAACTCCCTAACCATAAGATAGTCCGTGTTGCCAATGGGCAAGATTTGAAAGTTGAGCAAATTGGGGAAATTGAACTTTTTGGAAAAACATCAAATGCTTTATTTGTTCCCCAACTCACTTCAAATCTTTTGTCCATTAGCAAAGTCACTAAGGATCAAGGGTGTAGAGTTATTTTTGACCCAAACACTGTTACTTTCAGGACCTCAAGTCGAATCAATTGATTGGCAAGGGTTCTAGAAGAGGGGATCTATATTTTTTGGATCAAAAGCATCATGCACTCGTAGCTCATATCAAAGAAGATGCATCTCTTTGGCATAAACGTTTTGGGCATCCTAGTGACCAAGCTTTAAAGCGTCTATTTCCAAGTATTAATATTGAAGATAAACATTGTGAAGCTTTTATTCTGGGAAAGGAAACCCGATCAATGTATCCCAATTCAAAAACAATTTATAAAGATGCTTTTGATTTAGTTCATTCGGATTTGTGGACTTCACCTATCAAATCTCATTTAGGCTACAAGTATTTCATTACTTTTGTAGACCAAAAAACTAGGTACACTTGGGTCTACCTTTTGAATACCAAAGATCAAGCTTTTGAAGCCTTTAAAAGCTATGAGAGATATGTGACCAAACTTTACAATGCTAACATTAAAATTCTAAGGACGGACCATGGTGGAGAATTCACTAGTTTGACATTTGAAAACTACCTTAGAGAGAATGGCATTATACATCAAATGTCTTGTGTGTACACACCTCAACAAAATGGGGTGGCTGAAAGGAAAAATAGGCACATATTAGAAATAACTAGAGCTATGATGTTTCATGCAAATGTGCCTAAGAAATTTTGGTGTGATGGAATAAAGACCGCTGTCCACCTAATAAACCTTATCCCATCTCAAGTCCTGGATGGCAAGTCACCCTTAGAAGCCCTACTAGATAGAAAACCTAAGATATCTCATCTTAGAACATTCGGTTGTGTATGTTACATTCATATTCCAGCACACATGAGGGATAAGTTAGATCATAAGGGTAGAAAGTGCATATTTTTGGGGTATGCTTCCTTTGAAAAGGGGTATAGATGTTATGACCCTAAAACTAACCAAACATACACATCTAAGGATGTGATATTTGTGGAGAATGAGTCCTTTTTTGTAGATAATGAAGAACATCAATCATCAGAAGAAGAGAGCACTCCAAACACGTGGAATTTCTTACTTCTCCCGAATCAATCATCTTCACCAATTGCTGAAGGAATCTCCCAAGAGATTAATGAGCAATCTCAAAATAATGAAGAAGAAGGATCAAACTCCATAGAAGAGGAGGCAGCCCACACTTCAGGGGGAGATCAAGAAACCGAAGAGGAAGAATCCGAGCATGTAGAGGGAGATTTGGATGCACCACCTCCTCACCTTAGGCGATCCACGAGGCTTAGGGTTCCCCGTTCGGAATGGATTAACCGTAGAGTTTACTATAACTCCAAGGTAACATCACATCCGATTTCTAATTATTATACCATCTCACATGTTTCTTTGAGCCACCAAAATTTTTTGAGTGGCATAGATAAAGAACAGGAGCCTAGGACATATGATGAAGCATCCAAGGACCCAAGGTGGAGAAAGGCAATGAAGGAAGAGCTAGATGCATTGACCAAGAACGGTACATGGGAAGTCACCTCTCTTCCTAAGAGCAAGCGAGCCGTCGGATGCAAATGGGTATACAAAATCAAATATAAAAGTGATGGATCAATTGAAAGGTTTAAGGCAAGACTTGTGGCTAAAGGATTCACTCAAGCATATGGGATAGATTACAAAGAGACATACGCACCCGTTGCCAAAATGAATACAATTAGGGTCTTGATGTCTCTTGTGGTGAACCATGGATGGAGCATGTTTCAAATGGATGTAGCAAACGCATTCCTTCAAGGAGATCTCGAAGAAGAAGTGTACATGCAACTTCCTCAAGGGTTCCAACAACAAGGAGGAAACGTGTGCAAACTACGCAAGGCTATCTACGGGCTGAAGCAATCCCCAAGGGCATGGTATGCAAAATTAAGCCATGCTTTCCTTAGTAGTGGATTTGTTAAATGCCATAGCGACTCTTCTGTTTTCATTAGAAAAAACAATGATAAAATAGTGATAGCCTTAGTTTACGTAGATGATATCATCATTACTGGAAATAACATGCATTTAATAGATATAGTTAGAAATTTCTTGAGTTCTAGGTTTGAAATTAAAGATTTAGGGAGACTAAAGTATTTCCTAGGAATTGAGTTAGCCTATTGTAATAATGGGTTAATTCTATCCCAAAGGAAATATGCACTTGATCTTTTGCAGGAAACAGGAAAGCTAGGAGGAAAGCCAGCTTGTAGCCCTATTGTCACCACTGGACCTCTAGTAGATGATGAGGAGCCACTTGAGAACATAGAGAGATATCAAAGACTTGTAGGACGACTGATCTACCTCACCATCACTAGGCCAGACATAGCCTTTGCCGTGAGCCAAATTAGTCAACAGATGCATTCTCCAAAGATGTGTCATTGGAGAGCAGTTGAGCGCATCCTTCACTACATCAAGAAATCACCAGAACTAGGTATTTGGATGAAGAACAATGGAAGCTCCCAAATTGAAGGCTTTTGCGATGCAGATTGGGCGAGCGATTCAAAGGATAGAAGATCTACCACCGGGTACTGCATGTTCGTAGGAGGCAACTTGGTAGCATGGAAGAGCAAAAAACAACATGTGGTGTCAAGATCGAGTGCAGAGGCTGAGTATAGAGCAATGGCGTCAGCAGCCAGTGAGATTGTATGGTTGAAGGCTCTAGTAGAGGAATTAGGGTTCAATGTTTCTACACCAATCAACTTGCATTGTGACAATCAATCGGCAATTCATATTGCATCCAATCCGGTCTTCCATGAAAGGACTAAACACATAGAAGTTGATTGTCACTTCATTCGACAAAAGGTGGAAGAAAAGCTTATAGCCACTCCCTACATCAAAGGAAAAGAGCAACTAGCTGATATCTTCACAAAAGGGGGAACTGCAATGCATCTTCAAGAAATCATGAACAAGTTGGGCACTATCGATATCTACGCACCCAACTTGAGGGGGAGTGTTGAAAAGAATGATAACTTAACCCATCTTCATCACCAACCAAGTGCATCTACTTAGAAGTCCAAAAATCAGCATGCATTGTCCAGCAAGCATGGCCCATTTGGGCAGCCTAAACCAACCCAAAATACATTCAAAAATAGGCCCAAGGAAGCCCAAAAGTTTGGAGAAAAGTCTAGGAAGCAAACCCAAATAGCTAGGGGCAGTTTGGGCAGCATATATTTCAACAGTCAAAAAACTAGCTGTTGGAATTCCTTGGGGTTTGAGCTCCAACGGGAATATCACTTTCTACTGGCTATTTTTCCCTTTTCTCTATAAATAGAGCCTCATTGTATCTCCAAAAACTATGAGAAAAATGCTCTCAAATCTGTCCATGTATGCTCTCATTCTTCTTCAATAAAATTCAGAAGTATTCTTCATTTCTTGTGCTCTATTTTTTGATATTTCAACACTATTGAACTAAGAATTTCATTCTGTTGTGAGGGTAGCCATGCTATGATTAGTCCAAAATTCTTAAACCGTGCCTATTCTTTTTATGATACTTAATAAGTATCTTTCTATTGCAGAATTGTGCCTCCTAGACGTGGAAGGAGAGGTGCTAGATTCGCATCGCTTGAGGGTTTGTTAGTGCCAGATGCACCTCGGGCACCTGAGACCCCACGAGTACCAGAGGACTTAGACGAGCCGGAGGATCATACCTCGACTCGCGTGCCACCACCGGCGCCTACTTAGCCAGCTGCTCAGGCTAAGACTTCCGTACCCACACTCAATGCCTTTCGGCAGGTGTACGAGTGGTACGCTTCTCATGGGGTCCAGATTCCGCCCCCACAACCTCCTACAGCGGCGCCTGCACCTGCAGCAATTCCAGTTCCTACGGCACCGGTTCTACCGCCGGTGGCCAGTCCTTCTACTTTGTCCCAGCCGAGTGAGACCACATCGGCTATATTTAGACGAGTACATGAGTTAACTCAGTTGGTTAAGGAGGCCCGTCAGCTGGGGTGCACAGATTTTGCAGGGCTTGGTGATGCTGCGGCAGCCAAGCATTGGATCAACCACACCTGCAGGATTCTAATTGATCTCGGGATTGGAGAGGAGCTCTGCCTGAAAGTGGCAGAGCGATTATTAGAGGGAGAGAGCCTCTCATGGAGGGAGACCCTCACTGATGAGGCGATAGAGCCACTGCGGTGGGACGACTTCCTTCGGGAGTTTGACTACAGATTTTTTCCACTCTACCAGCAGGACCAGATGAGGTCAGAGTTAGGATGGCTTACACAGGGGTCCAGATCTGTCTCGGAGTACGAGGCAGATATGCGGAGACTTGCCACATTCGTTCCAGATCTAGCTACACCTCAGTATTTGTGCTTTAAATTTGAGGACGGTCTTAGCCTCAGCATAAAGAAGTATATGACCGTTACCCCGCAGTTTACACTGGCCGAGGTGATAGACTCTGCTCACCGCGCGGAGGCTTTGGTTCGTACAGAGACTAGGCAAAAAGAGAGCAGGGAGCAGAAGAGAAAGAAAGAGAAGTCTCAGTTTGCGCAAAACTCCAAGAGGGGCAGTGGATCCAGTTCACATAGAGGCGGATTTGGATTTGGTTTTCCTGAGCTGGGACGGGGACAGTACTCCCACGAGTTTAGACAACCTGCTCCGACTCACCCTTCACAGTATACTACTCAGCGGCATCCTTATTGCCGCAGGTGCAATAGGTCCCATCCGATAGGAGCTTGTTCAGTGATGGTCACTTGCTTCCACTGTGGGAAGCCTGGGCATATTAGGAGTTCTTGTCCTGAGTTAGGACTCGGAGGACAGAGTTCACTGAGCCGCACTAGTACTCCTCGTATGGGACTGCAGGGGCAGCCTTCTCGGCCAGCAGCTTCTACTCCCAGGGTGACCACCGGGAGTAACACAGTACAGACCCAGGCACGACAGCAGCCTAGGGCTCAGGCCTGGGTTTATGCCATGACGCAGGAGGACGCCCAGGCGAACCCCGACATCATCATGGGTACTCCTCCTTCTGATCCTGTAGAATAGGATATCTATTCAAATTTTCACTTCTTTTGAGGATGTCAGCATTGTACCAGTCATATAGGTAGTTTATGTTATGTTCCCTTTTATCGACATGATACTACTCTGACATCTTTGTACACTGAAGTTGTAGAAGCCTTAGAGGCTCAACTATTTTGACATATATATATATACATATCAAGTTTGAAATTATTCTAAATTTATGTGCATTTTGTTCAATGATAGGTACTCTACCTATCTTCGGAATAGATGCTCGTATCCTTATTGACACGGGGTCTAACTATTCGTATGTGAGCGATCAATTCTTCCGATATTCTGACAGGCCGCTCTCACCGTTGGACGAGGAGCTAGTAGTCATCACTCCTCTGGGTGAGCAGATTGTGCGTGACATAGTGTATAGAGATGTGAGATCAAAGTTAGGAATACAGTGTTGAAGGCAGATCTAATTCCCCTCGCTATGATTGATTTTGATGCCATCTTGGGGATGGATTGGCTACATATGCATCGGGATTTGGTTGACTGCTTTAAGAAGCAGGTGGAGTTTCGAAAATCCGATCAGCCAGTATTGATTTTTGAGGGCGAGAGATGGATTTTACCCCGTTGTGTCATTTCAGTTTTGGAGGCCAGACGCATGATTCACCACGGATGTGCGGCTTACCTGGCTCATATCATTGACATCACTGCTCAGGGACCGAGACTGGAGGATGTCCCAGTGGTACAGGACTTTTCGGATATTTTCCCCGAGGAGCTACCTGGATTACCACCGGTTCGGGAGTTTGACTTTGAAATCAATTTAGCTCCGGGGACTACCCCTATCTCTATGCCGCTATACAGGATGGCCCTGGCTGAGCTGAGGGAGCTCAAGGTCCAGCTGCAGGATTTATGCGTCCTAGCACGTCCCCTTGGGGTGTTCCAGTACTGTTTGTAAAGAAGAAAGACGGCTCATTGAGATTGTGTGTGGATTACAGACAACTTAATCGGGTGACTGTGAAGAATAGATATCCACTGCTTCGCATAGATGATTTATTTGATCAATTGCAAGGTGCCCAAGTTTTCTCGAAGATTGATCTTCTATCGGGATATCATCAGTTGCGAATTAGGAGTCAAGACGTGCCAAATACAGCTTTCCGCACTCGATATGGGCACTACGAATTTCTAGTCATGCCGGTTTGGGCTGACTAATGCCCCCGCTGCATTCATGGACTTGATGAATCAAATTTTTCATGATTATTTGGACCGGTTCGTTATTGTTTTTGTTGATGATATCTTAATCTACTCGCGAAGTGATGATGAGCATGCTCAGCACCTTAGGGTGATTCTGCAGACTCTTCGTTTGAGATAACTTTATCCTAAGTTCACCAGGTGTGAATTTTGGCTGCGACAGATTAGTTTTCTTGGCCACATAGTTTCTGCGGAGGGTATTTTTATCGATCCGCAGAAAGTCGATGCCATTACGAGATGGGAGCAGCTGCAGACAGTGACTGAGATCAGGAGTTTTCTTGGTCTAGCCGGGTATTACCACAGATTTGTAGAGGGCTTTTCTCGAATTGCTGCTCCGTTATCTAGATTGACGCGAAAAGGTGTCAAGTTTGTATGGGATGATCGTTGTGAGGTGAGCTTTCAGGAGCTCAAACAGCGATTGACGTCCGCTCCGATTCTAGCCCTTCCCACGAGTAGTCGAGAGTATGTGGTGTACAGTGACACTAGCATGCAGGGATTGGGCTATGTATTGATGCAGGATGGTAGAGTTATCGCCTATGCTTCGCGACAGCTAAAGAAGCATGAGGTGAATTATCCTACGCACGATTTGGAGTTGGCGGCCATAGTCTTTGCACTAAAAATATGGCGCCATTATTTATATGGGGTTACATGCAGAGTGTTTACAGATCACAAGAGTATAAAGTATCTGTTCACTTAGAGGGAGCTGAATTTGAGGCAGTGGAAATGGTTAGAGCTGCTAAAGGATTATGAACTCATCATTGACTATCATCCGGGCAAGGCTAATGTAGTGGCTGATGCCTTGACTCGGAAGTCGTCTTCCTCTTCTCCGACTACCGAGAGTACTTATCTCGCATGTTTATTGGGACTCCGAGCTTTGGGAGTCAGGTTGGCTAGTAATGATCAGGGAACTATACTAGCCAGATTTAAGGTTCTGCCAAGTTTGCTCGACCGTATTAGGGAGCTTCAGTAGAGTGATGAAGAGCTTCGAGGTATTTATAAGAAAGTCAGCAGAGGTGATATTGACGACTTTAGAGTTCGCAAGGATAGACTGTTGGTTTTTCGAGATCGGGTATGTGTACCAGCAGATAGTGATCTTCGCAGGGCTATTCTCGAGAAGGCCCATTCATCTACCTATGCTTTACATCCCGGTAGTACTAAAATGTACCACACCATCAGAGACAGTTATTGGTGGTTGGATATGAAACGGGAAATTACAGAATTTATTACTCGTTGCCTTGTATGTCTGCAGATAAAGGCTGAGCACCAGCGTCCAGCTAGTACTTTGAAGCCCCTTCCCATTCCCGAGTGGAAGTGGGAGCATATCACGATGGATTTTGTAGTGGGATTACCGTGGACTTCGGTACAGCATAATGCTATTTGGGTGATAGTTGACCGAATTACTAAGTCCGCACACTTCATCCCGATTAGGAGTGTTACTCACTTGAGGCATTGGCACGCCTCTATATTGATATGATTGTGAGATTGCATGGGGTTCCAGTGTCGATAGTATCAGATCGAGACCCCAGATTTACATCCCGTTTTTGGCCCATTCTGCAGGAGGCTTTGGGTACTAGACTGAATTTCAGCATAGCGTATCACCCCCAAATAGATGGTCAGTCAGAGAGGACCATTCAGACTTTAGAGGACATGCTTAGGGCATTTGTTATGGATTTCCGGGGGAGTTGGGATCGGCATCTTCCGTTAGTGGAGTTCGCCTATAATAATAGCTATCAGGCGAGTATTGGCATGCCACCTTACGAGGCATTGTATGGGAGGAAGTGTCATACCCCATTGTGCTGGGATGAGGTTGGTGAGCGACGACTCACCAATGTTGAGCTGGTAGAGGAGACGAAGGAGAAAGTGAAGATTATCCGTACGCGGATGAAAGCCGCTCAAGATAGACAGAAATCCTATGCAGATCGTAGGCGGCGACCTCTAGAGTTTACTGTGGGAGACATGGTATTCTTAAAGATATCTCCCTTGAAGGGAGTCATTCGATTTGGGTAGCAAGGGAAATTGAGTCCCAGGTATATTGGGCCCTTCCATATCCTTGACAGGGTCGGAAGTGTAGCATATAAATTGGACCTGCTAGTAGACCTATCACGTATTCACGATGTATTTCATGTCTCAGTACTTAGAAGATATCAGCCAGATCCCTCACACATTTTAGAGGCTCCTCCAGTTGAGCTTCGAGAGGACTTGAGCTTACCTGTCTAGCCCGTGATTATTTTGGATCGACAGGTCAGAAAGCTACGGAGCAAACAGATTCCTCTTGTTAGAGTTTTGTGGAGGAGCGACCAGGTCGAGGAACAGCGCTAGCCCAGCGCTAGCCCAGCGCGAGCCCAGCGCGAGCCCAGCGCGAGCAGCGAGCGACCCCAGCGCGCGTCTGCACGCTCCTGCACCCTGCGCGCCTCTGCACGAGCCCCTGCGCGCCTCTAGCACGCCCCAGCACGAGCCAGCGCGTACTCCAGCGCGCGATCCATTGCTCGAGCGCGCCCTAGCATGAGCGCGAGCGCTCCAGCGCTCGACCCATTGCACGAGTGCTCGATCCAGCTCGCGAGCGTAAGCCCTAGCCACTGCGGCCCAGTCCAGCACGTGGCCCAGTTCGGCCCGCGGCCCACCAGACCCATCAGGCTCGCAGGCCCACCAGGCCCGCCAGCCCGCGGCCCACTGCCTGCGATGGCCCGTCACAGTCCGTGAGCCTCTGCGAAGGTAAATGACTCTAAGGTTCAATTTTCGCACTTGGGTTTCGAAATTCTTTAGTAATTGGATTTAAATTGTTCGCAGTTGTTTCAAATTTAGAAACATTCAGGTTTTAAACCAAACCAACGGGCGAATGAAAGCTAGATCCGAGATCCGAGAAACCCTAGGTGAGAGAAATGAAATCTCTTCAACCTTGGGATAAATTTTGTCAAATTAGGAAGTATTAGTTGGTTTTATATTCGAATTAAGATTGATTTTGATTTTGTTATTTACTTATAAATAGAATGAAATTGATGACATTGGAATATGTTTATAAATTGAGGAATTTAGGGTTTGTTCGAATTTAAGGAAAATGATAAACCCTGACAATAGTCGAAATCTGATGAAAATCGTGATGATTGATTAGGTTGGCTATTTTGGTGATTCGATTGAGGGGAGCATTGCTTTAGGTATTGTGGTTTTATTGGGGAGTGCGCTATCCTCCCCAAAAACAGTGAGTGAGATTTATTTCAATACTTTTGTTTAATATGTAAACTCTGTTTTACAACATTTTGATGAATGAGCATGATTTGTCATATGTTTGAAATGTTTTGACTGTTTTTAAAATTGATTTTTGTGAACCGATGGAGTGTCCAAAAACTGTGTTGAATTGTGAAATTATGCATCCATGTGGTTGAAATGTATAATGTGCCATTTTATGCTAGATGTTGCATTTGGTTTGTAAACCTGATTTCGGCACATTTTTTATGCGATATTGATTTTAGCCTTGAGGGCTTTGGATTGTATTGTTCTGTAGCTACGAAGGACACCGTGAGAGACGCTTTGGTGGCGTTCGGATATGCCTAGGCCTGGGGTATCCCACGAGTTGTCATGATTTGATTATCGACACGGTACTAGCCAGGTTGAACCCGAAAGGGGAAGGATTTGGATTTGGATTTTGATATCCTCTTCAAGTTTAGCACCTGGACGAGGTTCATCTCCAACGCCGGGGTAGAGAGCACTTTAAATAAACTTGCATATAACACCCCCGGTGCGTCTGTCATAGGTCGCGGTAGACCTCTGCCAGGACATTTTCGACTGGCAGCTCTATGATTTTAATGACAGTGCTTTGGATGCATATTTGACTTGATAATGCATGCAAATGACATTTGTTGAAATGAAAAACATGATGATGTAAAATATGATTTGTATACTTGTGTTTTGACACTCCAGCTTCACACTCCATATTTGACGATTGCATTGACCCACTCACTCACTGAGTATTCTTCCCCGAGTACTCACCCCTCATTTTCCTTTTTGTTTCAGAGATAGTATTTGGCAAGGAGCGTTGCTTTTAGGACGCTCAGTATCATTGGGAGATTTGATATGGATCTGAGGAGTTATTGTATATTTCCGCTGCAATTTCGTGAGTTAGTAATTGTATTGGTGATGTATTTGTATTATGAGATTGATAGACGACCATTGTATAATTCTAGGATGACTGTATAAATATGGACATGTCATTATATAACATTGTATTGAGGCATTTCTGGTTCATTGTGTAAGTACTTGGGGTTGTGTCAAGTCTTAGAAGTGCCCTCTAGGATCGCTCGGTGCCTCCTTTAAATCACAGGAGGGGCGACTGGCGGCTGTCCATACCTTTGACAGGGGCATGGCAGTAGAGGTCTGTGGCTAGGTTATTGGAAATTTTTATAGCCTTGCGTTGTCTGGATGTTGGTTGTGAGATCGGTCGATTTTGGAGAGGCCGGGATGGCCATTTGATTTTAATACAGGATGATTGTGTTTTATACAGGGTAAATTGTACTTGGAAAACCTCCGAAATATGGGAAGGTTCTGCCCGATTTTCTGTAAAAATACAGCCGGCATTCAGGATAACGGGCGGCTGTTCACGATCCCGGTTCGGGGCGGACAGTAATGGTTGGAAGGGGCAAATGAAAATTATTCGCAAAATCTTTTTCTATCCAAGGGTTTGTAAAAATATCCGGAATTTGTTTTTCAGTTTCTATGTATTCTAGAATTATATATTTTTTGAGTACATGATCTCTAATAAAATGATGTCCTACCCCAATGTGCTTAGTCTTAGAGTGATGCACTGGATTTTTTGTCAAATTTATTGCACTAGTGTTGTCAATTTTTATTGAAACATTTTCAAATTTCAAACCATAATTCTCAAGTTGGTGCTTGATCCATTGGACTTGTGCATAGTATTATCCTGCAGCCACATACTCTACTTCTGTGGTTGAAGTAGGCAACACTATTTTGCTTTCTAAAGTACCAAGATATTAACATGCTTCCAAAGAATTAATAAGTACAACTTATACTCTTTCTATCCACTTTACATCCAACAAAATCAGCATCTGAATATTCTTGTAGATTGAATGCATAATTCTTATCGTACCATAATCATAAATTAAATGTGTCCTTTAAGTATCTTAGAATTCTCTTCACAACGGCTAAATGAGATTCTTTAGGATTAGATTGAAATTTAGCACACAAGCACACACTAAATAGAATATCAGGTCTAGATGTTGTTATATATAAAAGAGATCCAATCATACTTTTATACAGTTTTTGACATACTTCCTTTTCTTTTTCATCTTTGTCTAGTTTAATCGATATACTCATTGGAGTAGCATATCCTTTGGCATCACTAAATCTAAATTTTTTGATCAATTCCTTAACAAATTTGGACTGACTAATAAATATACCTTCTTTTGTTTGTTTTATTTGTAAACCAAGAAAATAGTTTAGTTCACTCATCATACTAATTTTAAATTCTGCATGTATAGACTTAGCAAATTCTTGACAAAGATGTTCATTTGTTGCTCCAAATACTATGTCATCCACATAAATTTGAACTATTAGAATTTCTTTGCCTTTTCTTTTAATAAACAACGTTGTGTCAACTTTTTCTGTTTCAAAATCATTTTCAATAAGAAAATTGCTAAGTCTCTCATACCAAGCTCTTGGAGGTTGTTTTAGACTATATAAGGCTTTGGACAATTTAAATACATGATCCGAGTGTTTTGAAAATTCAAATTCGGGTGGTTGCTAAATATAAACTGTCTCATTTAGTACACCATTTAGAAAAATACTTTTGACATCCATTTGATACAACTTGAAGTTCATATAGCATGCAAAGGGAAGTAGCATCCTAATAGCTTCTAATCTAGTTACCGGAGAATATATTTCATCATAATCAATCCATTCTTTTTTAGGATACCCTTGAGCAACTAATCTATCTTTATTCTTAGTGATTGTCCCGTGTTCATCTAGTTGGTTCCTAAACACCCATTTTATACCTATCATGGATTGATTGTTTAGTTTAGGAACTAACTCCCATACTTGATTCATTTCAAATTGATTTAGCTCTTCTTGCATAGCTAGAATCCAATTTTCATCACATAAAGCTTCATCAACATTTTTAGGCTCAATTTGAGAAATGGAGGCCACTAATTCACATTGATTTTGAGTTGAAGATCTAGTTCTAACTCCAACCTCTAAATCTCCAATTACATTTTCTACATTAACACTCTTTCTTATGTTGGGAATTTTATCTCTTGCTCTTCTTGTTGATGATGTTGAAAAGAAGGATAACTCAACCCATCTTCATCACCAACCAAGTACATCTACTTAGAAGCCCAAAAATCAGCCTGCATTGTCCAGCAAGCATGACACATTTGGGCAGCCTTAACCAACCCAAAATACATTCAAAAATAGGCCCAAGGAAGCCCAAAAGTTTGGAGAAAAGTCTAGGAAGCAAACCCAAATAGCTAGGGGCAGTTTGGGTAGTATATATTTCAACAGTCAAAAAACTAGCTGTTGGAATTCCTTGGGGTTTGAGCTCCAACGGGAATATTACTTTTGAATCACTATCTACTGGCTATTTTTTCCTTTTCTCTATAAATAGAGCCTTATTGTATCTCCAAAACTCTATGAGAAAAATGCTCTCAAATATGTCCATGTATGCTCTCATTCTTCTTCAATAAAATTCAGAAGTATTCTTCATTTCTTGTGCTCTATTTTTTGATATTTCAACATGGTATCAGAGCAAACTTCGATCCCTTCCTCTTCAAGGTTGGGTGACCTTCCACCTTCCATCAACATTACCCAATTTCAAAATATATCCTCCATTCAATTAAGAGGAGGAAATTATTATCAATGGGCAGCCTTGATGAGAAGAGCGCTGGAACTTCACAACTTGGAGGGTCACATACTTGATCAACCACTTGAAGAGGTGGATTCTTCCTTCAGAGAATGGAAGAAGAGGGACAATCATGTGTTTTTTCTTCTACTCAATTCCATGGATGAAACACGCAAAGCCATGGTGACTTGTGCTCCCAATGCAAAACTAATATGGGACACAATGTTTTCTCTTTATGGCCAAGAATCTAACCTTGGCAGAATTTTTGAGCTCAAACGACAAATTTCAAACATCAAAAAGGAAGGGAAATCTCTTCCTCAATACTTTGGGGAATATACTGATACTTGGAATGAGCTCTCCACTCTCCGCCCAGATTCCATAGATCTCAAAGTCCTCCACAAGAGGAAAGAAGAAGATAAAATCTTTGGTCTTCTCATGGGTCTAGATGATTCCTACTCTCTTCTTAGACAAGAAATTCTCCGAATGAAGGAATTTCCTTCATTTGGAGAAGTGCAAAATATGATCCAACGAACGGAAGTTAGCATGCGTTTGGAAGAAAATTCCAAACTTAGACTTGAAGCTCAAGGTCACATGGCTACCGTTGAAGAGCACATGGCTGCCAAAGCACATCAAGTTCCAAAGAAAATTGATGTATGCACCCATTGCAAGAAAAGAGGACATACAAAGGAGAAGTGTTGGAACCTTCATCCTCATTTAAAGCCCAAGACCTTCAAACCAAGGGAGCAACTTTCCGAGCAGCATAATGCACTTCACGCCAAGCTTCAAGGACCTACCATGGCTGATTTTGCTGCTCTTCAAAGTCAACTCAATGACATCTCCAAGAAGTTTCAACAACTTGCTCCCTCCAATGGTAAAAATCAAAGCACTTTATCCTCTTTCAATTTCGAAGATTTTCTCATTGATTCGGGAACGGACCATCATATGGTAAGGGATAGAAGAAAAATCAAGCGTTTTAAAAAA
Source organism: Dillenia suffruticosa (assembly GCA_033439265.1). NCBI lineage: Eukaryota > Viridiplantae > Streptophyta > Magnoliopsida > Dilleniales > Dilleniaceae > Dillenia > Dillenia suffruticosa. Next base: position 14,765,509 of record JAVTVX010000034.1, on the reverse strand, counting down.
CTCCCTAACCATAAGATAGTCCGTGTTGCCAATGGGCAAGATTTGAAAGTTGAGCAAATTGGGGAAATTGAACTTTTTGGAAAAACATCAAATGCTTTATTTGTTCCCCAACTCACTTCAAATCTTTTGTCCATTAGCAAAGTCACTAAGGATCAAGGGTGTAGAGTTGTTTTTGACCCGAACACTGTTACTTTTCAGGACCTCAAGTCGAATCAATTGATTTGCAAGGGTTCTAGAAGAGGGGATCTATATTTTTTGGATCAAAAGCATCATGCACTCGTAGCTCATGTCAAAGAAGATGGATCTCTTTGGCATAAACGTTTTGGGCATCCTAGTGACCAAGCTTTAAAGCGTCTATTTCCAAGTATTAATATTGAAGATAGACATTGTAAAGCTTGTATTCTGGGAAAAGAAACCCGATCAATGTATCCCAATTCAAAAACAATTTATAAAGATGCTTTTGATTTAGTTCATTCGGATTTGTGGACTTCACCCATCAAATCTCATTTAGGCTACAAGTATTTCATTACTTTTGTAGACCAAAAAACTAGGTACACTTGGGTCTACCTTTTGAATACCAAAGATCAAGCTTTTGAAGCCTTTAAAAGCTATGAGAGATATGTGACAAAACTTTACAATGCTAACATTAAAATTCTAAGGACGGATCATGGTGGGGAATTCACTAGTTTGAAATTTGAAAACTACCTTAGAGAGAATGGCATTGTACATCAAATGTCTTGTGTATACACACCTCAACAAAATGGGGTGGCCGAAAGGAAAAATAGGCACATATTAGAAATAACTAGAGCTATGATGTTTCATGCAAATGTGCCTAAGAAATTTTGGTGTGATGGAATAAAAACCGCTGTCCACCTAATAAACCTTATCCCATCTCAAGTCCTAGATGGCAAGTCACCATTAGAAGTCCTACTAGATAGAAAACCTAAGATATCTCATCTTAGAACATTCGGTTGTGTATGTTACATTCATATTCCAGCACACATGAGGGATAAGTTAGATCACAAGGGTAGAAAGTGCATATTTTTGGGGTATGCTTCCTTTGAAAAGGGGTATAGATGTTATGACCCTAAGACTGACCAAACATACACATCTAAGGATGTGATATTTGTGGAGAATGAGACCTTTTTTGTAGATAATGAAGAACATCAATCATCAAAAGAAGAGAACACTCCAAGCACGTGGAATTTCTTACTTCTCCCGAATCAATCATCTCCACCAATTGCAGAAGGAACCTCCCAAGAGATTAATGAGCAATCTCAAAATAATGAAGAAGAAGGATCAAACTCCATAGAAGAGGAGGCAGCCCACACTTCAGGGGGAGATCAAGAAACCGAAGAGGAAGAATCTGAGCATGTAGAGGGAGATTTGGATGCACCACCTCCTCACCTTAGGCAATCCATGAGGCTTAGGGTTCCCTGTTCGGAATGGATTAACCGTAGAGTTTACTATAACTCCAAGGTAACATCACATCCGATTTCTGATTATTATACCATCTCACATGTTTCTTTGAGTCACCAAAATTTTTTGAGTGGCATAGATAAAGAACAGGAGCCTAGGACATATGATGAAGCATCCAAGGACCCAAGGTGGAGAAAGGCAATGAAGGAAGAGTTAGATGCATTGACTAAGAACGGTACATGGGAAGTCACCTCTCTTCCAAAGGGCAAGCGGGCCGTCGGATGCAAATGGGTATACAAAATCAAATATAAAAGTGATGGATCAATTGAAAGGTTTAAGGCAAGACTTGTGTCTAAAGGATTCACTCAAGCATATGGGATAGATTACAAAGAGACATACGCACCTGTTGCCAAAATGAACACAATTAGGGTCTTGATGTCTCTTGCGGTGAACCATGGATGGAGCATGTTTCAAATGGATGTAGCAAACGCGTTCCTTCAAGGAGATCTCGAAGAAGAAGTGTACATGCAACTTCCTCAAGGGTTCCAACAACAAGGAGGAAATGTGTGCAAACTACGCAAGGCTATCTACGGGCTGAAGCAATCCCCAAGGGCATGGTATGCAAAATTAAGCCATGCTTTCCTTAGTAGTGGATTTGTTAAATGCCATAGCGACTCATCTGTTTTCATTAGAAAAAACAATGATAAAATTGTGATAGCCTTAGTTTACGTAGATGATATCATCATTACAGGAAATGACATGCATTTAATAGATATAGTTAGAAATTTCTTGAGTTCTAGATTTGAAATTAAAGATTTAGGGAGACTAAAGTATTTCCTAGGAATTGAGTTAGCCTATTGTAATAATGGGTTAATTCTATCCCAAAGGAAATATGCTCTTGATCTTTTGCAGGAAACAGGAAAGCTAGGAGGAAAGCCAGCTTGTAGCCCTATTGTCACCACTGGACCTCTAGTAGATGATGAGGAGCCATTTGAGGACATAGAGAGATATCAGAGACTTGTAGGACGGCTGATCTACCTCACCATCACTAGGCCAGACATAGCCTTTGCTGTGAGCCAAATTAGTCAACATATGCATTCTCCAAAGAAGGGTCATTGGAGAGCAGTTGAGCGCATCCTTCACTACATCAAGAAATCACCCGGTCTAGGTATTTGGATGAAGAACAGTGGAAGCTCCCAAATTGAAGGCTTTTGCGATGCAAATTGGGCGAGCGATTCAAAGGATAGAAGATCTACCACCGGGTACTGCATGTTCGTAGGAGGCAACTTGGTAGCATGGAAGAGCAAAAAACAGCATGTGGTGTCAAGATCGAGTGCAGAGGCTGAGTATAGGGCAATGGCGTCAGCGGCCAGTGAGATTGTATGGTTGAAGGCTCTAGTAGAGGAATTAGGGTTCAATGTTTCTACACCAATCAACTTGCATTGTGACAATCAATCGGCGATTCATATTGCATCCAATCCGGTCTTCCATGAAAGGACTAAACACATAGAAGTTGATTGTCACTTCATTCGACAAAAGGTGGAAGAAAAGCTTATAGCTACTCCCTACATCAAAGGAAAAGAGCAACTAGCTGATATCTTCACAAAAGGGGGAACTGCAATGCATCTTCAAGAAATCATGAACAAGTTGGGCACTATCGATATCTACGCACCCAACTTGAGGGGGAGTGTTGAAAAGAAGGATAACTCAACCCATCTTCATTACCAACCAAGTACATCTACTTAGAAGCCCAAAAATCAGCCTGCATTGTCCAGCAAGCATGACACATTTGGGCAGCCTTAACCAACCCAAAATACATTCAAAAATAGGCCCAAGGAAGCCCAAAAGTTTGGAGAAAAGTCTAGGAAGCAAACCCAAATAGCTAGGGGCAGTTTGGGTAATATATATTTCAACAGTCAAAAAACTAGCTGTTGGAATTCCTTGGGGTTTGAGCTCCAACGGGAATATTACTTTTGAATCACTATCTACTGGCTATTTTTTCCTTTTCTCTATAAATAGAGCCTTATTGTATCTCCAAAACTCTATGAGAAAAATGCTCTCAAATATGTCCATGTATGCTCTCATTCTTCTTCAATAAAATTCAGAAGTATTCTTCATTTCTTGTGCTCTATTTTTTGATATTTCAACAGATGAGGGTTTGATTGTTTTTCTTCACTTCTTCCTTCATTGGATTCTTCCTTCACTTCTTCATTTTCAATTGTCTCTTGTTCTAGAATTTGTTCTACTTCTTGAATTTCATCATCAAAACTTCTTTTACTTAAGGAGTCATTTTCATCAAAGTTTACATAAATTGATTCCTCAATTATCATCGTTCTCTTATTATATATTCTATATACTTTACTAGAGATTAAGTATCCTAAAAATATAGTCTCATCACTTTTTGTATCAAATTTTTCTAAATTATCTTTTCCATTATTCAGCACATAGCATTTACATTCAAAAATATGGAAGTAACCAATGTTAGATTTTTTACCTTTGCATAATTCATAGGGAGTTTTCTTGAGAATTGGTCTAATCAATACCTTATTAAGAATGTAACAAGCTATATTAACGGATTCAACCCAAAAATATTTGGGTAAATTATGTTTACATAACATAGTCCTAACCATTTTTTCTAAAGTTTGATTCTTTCTTTCCATAACACCGTTTTGTTGAGGGGATCTAGGTGTAGAGAAATTATGATATATTCCGTTTTCATCACAATATTCTTGTAAAGATTTATTTTCAAATTCTTTGCTATGATCACTTCTAATGATATTAGAGATTTTATTTTGATAAATGTACTCATTTATTTTTGGGATGACTATATAATTTATGTATATTTATTTGTGGAACTCTCATATTTTATTTGCATTGTGGCGATTGTACGTATTTGAATGTTATTTGGGAAAATTATTATATATTATGTAAAATTTTAAGTCCGCTCGGTGTGGCGGCTGCTCATGCTCTATTTGGGCATGACAGTAGAGGTCTGTGGCTAGGTCTGTTGGAAAGTTTTATAGTTTTGCGTTGTTTTGGATGTTGACTGTGGTATTAGTTGATTTTGGAGAGGCCGGGATGGCCATTTGTTTATCTTACAGGATGAATGTTGATATACAGGTCAAATTGTACTTGGGAGACCTCCAAAATATGGGGAGGTTCTACCTGATTTTTTGTAAAAATACAGCCGGCATCCAGAGTAACGGGCGGCTACTCATGACTCCGGTTCGGGGCATGACAGTTCGGTTGGTATCAGAGCCCAGATTGGGTTAGAGCTAAGTTTTATAAGTAATAAAAGTCTTCCCAAGTACATTTCAAAGTCCTCAATGCATTAGAGAGTTTCATACAGTCATTTAAAGTCCCATACATGGTCATAAACCACTAGAGTTATATCTAATGAAAATTTTCTCCTAGCATAATTATGCCACTTAGACGCGGTAGACCAGCGGGACGCGGAGCTAGACTCTCGCTACCCGAGACTTCTCTAGTGCCTGACCCTCTGAGGGGACCTGAGACAATTGGAGTGCCTGAGGCTGTTTCTTCCTCACGGGCGCCCCCTATAGCCCCTACACAGCTGGCTACTCCAACCGAGATTCCACCACCGTCCCTTGAGGCGTTTAGGTAGGTGTATGAGTGGTATACCTCCCACGGGATTCAGGTGCCACCCCCACCACCATTGACAGCAGTGCCGACTTTTACGATCGTGCCACCTCCACCAGTATCACTGCAGTGCCGACTCCTACGGCCGTGCCACCTTCAGATGTTTCAGATCAGCCCCCAGTTGTTGGTCCTTCCACTGTTTCAGGACCTAGTGATACTACCTCCTCCACCTTGAGGTGTATTCACGAGCTCACCCAGTTGGTGAAGGAGGCAAGGCAGTTAGGCTACACGGAGTTCGCGGGAATGGGCGATCCCACAACAGCGAAGCACTGGATCAACCACACCCGCAGAATTTTGACTGATCTGGGGTTAAGCGAGGACTACCGGCTTCGGATAGCAGAGAGACTTTTAGATGGTGATGCCCTCACTTGGTGGGAGGCAATTTGTGACGATGTTACCGAGCCGCTGCGATGGGAGGACTTCCTACGGGAGTTCGATCGCAGGTACTTTTCTGTGTTCCAGCAGGACCGCAAGAGGGCAGAGTTTTTGCACTTGCGGCAGGGAACCAGGACAGTGACAGAATATGGGATGGAGTTGAGGTGACTAGCTGCTTTTGTTCCAAACTTAGCGATGCCAAAGCAACTACGGTTCAAGTTTGAGGACGGCCTCAACTTGAACATTAGGAGATATATGATAGTGACTCCTAGCCTCTCCTTTATGGAGATAGTGGACTCAACACTTAGGGCGGAGGAGATCGTCCGTGTTGAGGGCAAACAGCGAGAGAACAGAGAACTAAGGAATAAGAGATCTAGGGCTTCTTTGAGCTAGGGCTTGAAAAAGGGTAGGAGTTCAGGATATCAGGAAGGCTCTTCTCAGCCGAGACAAGCACATCCTAAACAGGGATCACGATCTTAGGGATTCAGAGCACCGGCCTCTAGTACCACTACTTAGATTTCAGCTCAGCGGCACCCTTTTTGCCGCCGATGTGGTAGACACCACCCTTTTGGAGAGTGTACGATGTCTGTTACGTGCTTCCAGTGTGGGAAGCCAGGGCACATTAGGAGCGCCTGTCCTGAGTTGGGATTGGGAGGTCAGATAGCTGCAGAACACTCGAGTGTTCCCCGAGGCGGATAGTACGGAGCACCTGCGCACTCAAGTCACACCGCTCCACGGACGGCAGCTGCGAGCAATACGGTGGCAGAACCATCCCGACAACAGGAGAGGACACAGGCCCGTGTATACGTATTGACGCAGGAGGACGCTCAGGTGAGTCCTGACGTGATTATTGGTGCTCCTCCCACTGATCCCTATGTTTAGAGATGTCCATGTACTTTCTTTTGAGAACCATCACTAGTTAAAACCGTAGACGCTTAACTATGTTGGTTTGTACATACATTTTGATATATATATATATATATATATATATATATATATATATGAGCATATATTTTCTTCCATATTTATCAACTGATCTTTTTATTTTCTCACATTAGGAGTTATGAAAATATGGGGAGTCGACGCTCACGTCAAAATTGACACTGGGTTAAACCATTCGTATGTGAGAGTATCTTTTGCCCACAGGTTGGGTAAGCTTTTGTCACCACTTGATGAAGAGATATTGGTCATCACTCCTCTCAGTGAGCAGATATTTAGAGATTCCGTCTACAGAGAGAGTAAGGTCATGGTCAGAGATGCGATACTCAAGGCAGACTTGATTCCACTGAGATGACAGATGTCGATGCCATCCTAGGATGGATTGGCTAAGCATGCATAGGGCCTCAGTAGATTGTTTCACCAAAGAAGTGGAGTTTTGGAGACTTAAGGGGCCGTTGTTGAGGTTCCTAGAAGAGACGCGAGTGTTATCTCGCTGTGCTGTTTCAGTGATGAAGGCCAGGAGATACGCCAAGGGCGCATGACATACCTGGCTCATGTTATTGACACCAATGTGGAGGGGCCGAGGCTTGAGGAGGTCCCAGTGGTGCAGGAGTTCCCAGATGTATTTCCTGAGGAGTTACTCGGACTACCACCGGTTAGGGAGTTTGATTTTGAAATTGACTTAGCTCCAGGGACCACTCCCATATCTATTTCACCATACAGAATGGCGCCAACTGAGCTTAGAGAGCTCAAGATCCAGTTGCAAGAGTTACTAGACAAGGGTTTTATCCGTCCGAACACTTCGCCTTGGGGTGCTCTGGTGTTATTCGTGAAAAAGAAGGACGGGACTCTAAGATTGTGTGTGAACTATAGGCAGCTATCCTTGATCGATGTAGACCATTGCCGGGATTGTTTGTTTGGCTGGCTCTACGTATGTGACTTGATACATGGATGGATGCATATGTTATTTTCTGATTTGTGCCTTGAGATATGTTTTACATTAAAACAACACGTTATTTTCGCACACTCATATTATGTTACATGCTTTGACACTTCAAGTTCACCCTCGATATTGATAGCACGATATCAATCCTCTCACTTGTTGAGTATCCTTCCATAGATACTCACCCCTCACTTTCTCCCCACATGATTAGTTTTGGATTGAAGAAAAATTATTATGTTGCGACATGAACTTGATAGTACCGGGCTTGGGTATGGATGTTACCATATCTTCCGCTACGAGTATTGGAGATTTTATTTTGATAAATATACTCATTTATTTTTGGGATGACTGTATAATTTATGTATATTTATTTGTGAAACTCTCATATTTTATTTGCATTGAGGCGATTATACGTATTTGAATGTTATTTGGGAAAATTATTGTATATTATGTAAAATTTTATATCCGTTCGGTGTGGTGGCTGCTCATGCTCTAGTTGGGCATGACAGTAGAGGTCTGTGGCTAGGTCTGCTAGAAAGTTTTATAGCCTTACGTTGTTCTGGATGTTCGCTGTGACATTGGTTGATTTTGGAGAGGCCAGGATGACCATTTGTTTATCTTGCAGGATGAATGTTGATACACAGGTCAAATTGTACTTTGGAGACCTCTAATATGGAGAGGTTCTGCCCGATTTTCTGTAAAAATACAGTCGGCATCTAGGGTAACAGGCGGCTGCTCATGACGCCGGTTCGGGGCGTGACGGATGGTAAATGCAGTCTCCTGTTCTCCCATCGTACTATCCGATTGTACCATTGGTAAAGGGGGAAGTAGAGTTATGGAATAAGCAAATTGAAAACCCTTGCCAGCTTCCACCTAGGTTCAGCCAAACTTGGGACAAAAGTGATTGCCTTAGGGAGACCCCGTGATTTTAAATATATATATATATATGAGAACTATAGATACATTCTTTTTAATTCTCGTGATTGTTTGACACTATTTTATATTCAATGAGTTGTTTGAAATATGTGATTTGATATTTTCACATTCACTCCTCTTTCATTGTCACGACCATGCTATTGTACTTCATTCACTAAATATTTTTATACTCACCATTCTTTCTTTCATTTTTCAGAGAAAGTTTAAGTTAGGAGATCTAGTCAATTCTAGTGTTGGACATTATCGAGTTCGAGTTAGTTTTTGAGGAGGTTCTATTACCGGGACTAGTTCCACTATGGTTGAGATTTGGAGGAGACTAGTTAGGTCCATGTGGAGGATTTTTTTTTTTTTAATTGTGATTGAACTTTATTTTTGTCAACACTTTTTGATTTTTAACTTTAAATAGGTACTCGAACCTTTTATGTTTTCTTTCCTAGTACTTTATGTTGAAATTATGGAGATTTTATTGAAAATGTTTTATTGGCCAGGTTGACCATGTGCCTATATTGGATTTAGAGCAGCCGGGTTGGTCCTATCCATGCCTTTTGAGATAAGGATGGACCAGGTGGGTCCTTTGGATGTGGTTGTATTGTTTTGAAAATAGGATGGATATTGATGGGTGACGCAACAGTTGTTGCATGCTCGATCCGAGGGTTGGGTTATAACATTTATTTATTATACAAATTTTATGTTTAGTCCTGAAAAATTCATGTGTAACGTAATTTTTTTTCATAAGTTACCTTTTAATATTTAATCCAACTCGATCACATAAAGTTGGTGATTTTCTAAAAAAGAAAAGGTAAAAAAGATATTTTGTATTTTTGAGTCAAATATAATTAAGTCCCCCAAAAACAAATAATTAAAATGTCATGCTCCGACCCTGCAGTCGAGCACGCAATAACCGTTGTATTACCCTAAAACATGTGTGAACCCTACTCTGTGTTCCGAGATACCGTAAGGTATTCCAATATCTACCCATTTTCCAAAATAACTTAACCATAAAAATAAATCAGCATGCATTCATTTGCAAAATCAAAGGACAAGTTCAATCTATCCCTACTCAAAACATGCATGCATCGGGCCAATTTGGTCGTTTAAATCAAATCCACAAAATATAAACAAATCTCTATTCAATGGATTCAAATCAAATTCCATCAAAACAATTCTTAAAAAAAAATTCAAGGAGATAAAAAAAAGGTCCTCACATAGTCAAAATTTCAATCCAAATAAACATAGTAAAAAATAAGTTTTCAAAATAATTACACGGTATGCTTACACTTGGGTCCACTAATATTTCAATTTAAAAGAAAACTATTATTCAAAAAAGTTTGACAAAATAAGTTTATACGAGTCCATCACTACATGTCCCCAAGCCCCAAATAGGCTTCCTCTGTAAAAAATTGATGTTGGAGGGATGAATATATACTATACCTAGTGAGTGATATACAAATTGTATAAAAACAAAATTTGTGCGGTTGATATATCAAATGCATATATTTCAAACTATCATGTCATTCGCAATTTCATCCAATCAATGAATAAATTCAAACCATTGTTTCCAAAATTATCATAATTCAATCTTATCCAACTATTTCACATTTTTAAATACGAGATAAACCAAAATCACTGTTCCCAACAATGGTCTACCATGACCTAGGGTGGAACCGTTAAGAGATTTAATAATTTTACGTTTAAAAATGCCCCTATCCTTGACATTGTCTGTGGACTCTCATTGGTGGTATACCCAACTATCCCACGCCCGTGGGCACTATATCCAGCCATGAATGTACCGCACATGCTCGACTACATCCCATAGTCTACCAACCCCACTATATTATCCCATCGGGTCACTCCATAGAGGGAAATAGCAAGTCATCTAATAGGGGTTCAGACTCTCACCCCAAGACAATCATATGTATCATTTTACAAACATCATAAATCCAATTCATATGTCATCAATTCTTACAATTTCTCAAAGTAATAATCATACCAATGAGTTCAATATCAACAAATTCACATAGCACATTTGTTTATTCAAAACATATAGGATGCATAACAATTCAAAATACAATATTTGGGATATTCTACACATACTAAAGTATTTAAATCCAAATCTTGAAAATCATTTAGATAATTCGGTAAAAGCATTTTTTTTATTTAAGTACAATCATGAAATAACTCACCTCTTGAGAGGGTGAACAATCTCAATCCTTAACCAATTCCAAAATAATCCCTTATTAGATTCCAATTGATTTATGCTAAAACAATAAATATAAATTCGACGTTAAATCACATCTATAATTAGGGTTTATGAGTTTTCCAAGTCAAATCTCATAATCCAAATTTGATAATCCAAATTTATGCTAAAAAACATAAATCTAGGTTGAAAGAGCAAGATTACCTCAAGAGAATCCACAAATTTCATCCGAGATCAACTTTTCAAAACTCTAACTTTCTCTTTCTGCAAATATCGCAAATTCCAATCTTAAAAATTAAATTCAAGGGTAATGGAACTAAACCGATGAAAAGGAATGGAAAATTATCTCAATTTCATGCCTGAATTCAATTTTGAATGTTGAGTTTCAAAAACCCTAGATTTTTCCCCTTTTGAGCAAACCCTAGATTTCTCCCGAAATTACCTTCATTCACGTGTTTCCTTTAAAGTTTGGGAGGTTTAGGGAGTGGGTTTAGTGAAGGTGAAATTGATTTCAAGAGAGATTGAGAAAGAGTATCGAGAGGGAGAGTAAGGGAATGAGTTGAGAGAGAGAGTCGAGCAAGAGAATAAAGAGTGAGTTTAGGAGAGAAAAAATGAAAATAAAGGTTTCTTTAAGCCCTTTTTAATAGTGGAGTATGAATCCCAATCTTGTCCCTCATTAGTTTTAGGTTTTGTTCAAGTTTGGTTATCCATTTTAATCATTTCGCAAATTTTAACACTCATGAGTCAACTTACAAATGGTACAAATCTACTTGTGTGTCAAAGGTCTCCAGAGGACAAGTCCACTTATTGTCTAACAAGTAGGCTTGATCTCTATTATTAGGGTCTCAACAAGGTGACCCAAATCCCTTCTTTTGTAACCCCAAAGTCACCTTACTTCTCTGGTAAGTCACCTTGCTACACGTGCAAACATGTCACGCTCCAACCCTCAGATCGAGCACGCGGCAACTGTCGTGTTACCTTAGAATACAGGTGAGCCTAACCCGCACACCAAAGTAAGGTAAGGCATTCATTGATATCCATCCATTTTTCTAAAAGTAATCAAATATTTCCAACAAAACAATATACATTCATCACACAACAAAAGGACCAACCTAATCAGTCCCCCTATTCAAAACATGCATGTATAGGGGCAGTCCGATCATTCAAACTAAATACATGTATAAGGCCAACTCAACCATTCCAATCAAATCACAAAATATAATATAAATCTCTACTCAACAGATCCATATCAAATACTACCTAAAACAATTCTTAAGTAAACTTCAAAAAAGAAAAGTAAAGATTTTCAAAATAAGTTATGCAATTTCAACAAAAATAAATAAATAAATAAATAAAAATATGAAACTTAAATACGTTTCCAAAATGATTTATACAAAAATGCCTCCATGGGGTCCACCTAAAATCCTTAAAAAAATGAAATTAGGACAACTAATACCTGCAATGAATTCTTTGAGATGATTTTGCCTCGTGATACAAATATCGTCAATACCAAACTTAAACTTCCTATGTGGAAATTTTAAAATAAGAAGGATGTGTACACAACAATACTCAATGAATGGAGTGACAGGTTATAACAATAAATAAGGGGAGATTATGGACATATCAAATATAATTTCAAATCATTGTCCTTACATCCATAAATTCCATAGTTCCATACCAAACATCAAGTTCAAGTTAATTTAAGTAAATCATGAAAAATAAAATTTATGCATCTGATTCACATTTATATTTTTTCTAAAATCCATAGGATTGCCAAAATCATAACTTCCGACAATGGTCTACCGTGACCAAGGACGGAATCGCTAAGGGTTTCTATATTTTTCCAACTCACAAATACCCCTAATCTTGTCATTGGTTTGGGCCTCCCTTGGGGTGCTACCAAGTTAGTCTGAGAAATAATTATAATGGCCTTGGAGATATCTCTCGAGTGTGGCTATCTCCCAAGACAAATGCTCCAAACCACGTTGCCCCCATCAGACCATACCGTGGGGGGAATGACTATAGCTATTAGATCATCATTCAAACACCATTTCACAAATCTCATAGCATATATCAAAATGTGTCACAATAGTTCAAACATTACTCACATCATGAGTTCAACACTAACATACTCAATATGGTCACTAAATATGGCACATTATTGCAATAACATACTTGGATGCAGATTTAATTCCAAACTCCCTTTTGAGACAATATACAATGACAAACTAATTTATATACCAATTTTAAAAACATTTGTAAAATCAAGTAAAAAATTTTTTCATCCAAAATCATAATCATAAATCCACTCACCTCTTGGGAGAATAACCACTCCCAATCCACAATCTAATCTAAGGTAAATCCCTTTTAAATCTTTAATTGTTTCAACCTAAACCAATAGATACGAATTTATCAATTAATCATCAATTAACACTAGGAAAAATTAATATTTTTCGTACAACCCAAATTTTAATTTTTCAAAATTCATCAATCTATCATCTAATTTTATCAAACTTTTTTACCAACCTAAGGAAATAATTCCCTTTCCAAGATTTTTTCAAATGTTTATATTAAGTACACCTTATGTCAAAATCCCTAAACTTTATTCTTCAAATCTTAACATAAAATTTATATACTAGTAAAATACACTCTAATTTAAGATAAAGGAAGAGAAATTATCTCACTTGAATCACAAATCTTGTCTCTTGGTCACATCACTTTCAAACCCTAAATTTCTCTCTCTCTACAAAATCTCAAATTTCAACATAAATCCAAAATTTATGCAAAAATAATTTAAACTCAAGTCTAGGATAGAGTATTATCTCTATTGGAACCACAAATTTTATCCATTGTTGAACCACTCCAAACCCTAGGTTTTTCTCTCTCTAGAAAATCCACTTTCTTCACTAAATCCTATCTCCAATGGTTTTGCTGGGAGTTTTAAAAGATTTACTATAAGTGTTTTTGCTTGAGATTTGTTGTTCTTGAAGAGAACAATGATAGAGGAAGAGAGAGGAGGTGTCAAAAGGGAGAGAATGAGAGGAAAGGAGGTCTTAGGTGAGATGCGGGAAAGGGGCGAGGAGAGAGGAAGTAAGAAAACAAAATAAAGTGGAGAGATATTTTAATAACTTTTGACTTTCTCATCCCTTCCCCCTTTTTTGTCTTTATTTTTTTGTTGTTACAAGACATGTTTTTTTGCAAGTTAAATCTGGTGGGTTAACTCGTGCTGGCCATAAATAGCCTTATAGACACAAAGTCTGGAAGCACAAGTCGACCTGTCATTGGGCAAGTCAGCTTGCCTATGTGTAGAGTGAAGAATTCCAAGGTCTAATCTCCTCAGATCGTCTTGGTGAGTTCTATACTTAACCAAAATTCAATTTTTTAGCTCCAATTCACCTTATCATGGGGCGAGTTGGCTTTTCTACATTTAATTGACTCCAATTAAGTATTAATTAGTTTCGAATCATTATCAAATCCTATTTTTCTCCCAATAAAACTTTATAAAACTTTCATTGATAAATTAAAACCAACTACAACTCTTTTTTTGGTATTTTACAAAGACCATATAAAATCCAATAAAAATTTTCTAACACTGAATATTTTGGTGTTACATAAAATTTTATAAATTTTTATTTACACCCTTCCCACAAAGCAAGGGTTGTACTGAGGTCCTCTTAGGTGGACGTTTGACAAACGCCATCTACTATTCTAAATTTCACTCTTACCAATTAAAATCTATTCTCTGATTTTTTTACTCCCACCGTTTCATTGACATTAAATATGGAAACAATGCTACCAACCCCGAACAGCACACAGAACTCAGATTCTCTAATTCCATGGCTGGATGAATGCGACTGTAATTGAATAAGGATTAGAAGACGAAGCATGGTGTTGAATTTCTTAATCTCATCTGCCCCCTTTGAATTACTATAAATATACATCCACTGCAATTGAAGAAGTACACACTACTTTCTATCATTCTCTCTTCATTGATGATATCAGTTTACTCATCCTAACTCAAAAGGTGAGGAATTCTAAGGGCTCTAGTGTCTGACTAATACATCTATCCAAAAGGTTGATATAGTTGCAAGAATGAAAATGAATTTTGAGAATCATGTGGGGTCATATTGGAATGCAGAACCCTTTTCAGCATTTGCACTTACTCTTGTTCCTCTTTTACAGTCAGCAACTGCTTCTGAAGGAGGGCAAGTATCATGCCCCGATCCAAAATTGAAGGTCGTGAACAGCCGCCTGTTACCCCATATGCTGCCTATCACATGACACGCATACCAAGGCAACAAAGGTTAACAACTTCACCTATTTAAAACCTGTTTAAAACTCATTTTTTTCCTTAAAGTAAAAATTTCCCAAGAAAAAGAAAGTAAAATGCAGCACTTTGCATCAATACATGAATATACAACAAATTTTGAGAGTTTCAAATTTACAATTTACATAATACAATTACAGTCATCCCATAAATTACATACATGGTCATTCTATAGACCTCTAGTTTTTACATTATCCAACTTCATCACGGAAGAATGGCTAGTACCATATCCAAGGCTCAGCGTCTCCAAATGTATACCTAATGTGTCGAATGCCTCTCGACACGTGTCCTTGTCGAAACTATATCTGTCATCATAGAAAGTGAGGGGTGAGTATTATAGGAAAATACTTAGTGAGGGGATCGACATTATGTTCTCAATAGTAAGTGTGAGCACATAGTGTCAAAGTACATTCTTAAAACATAATGATAATATAAATCAAGCATTGCATTTCCATAAATCATGAGATCATGTATCATACATCAATATATCAACATACACATCGATTTACATTTCGAAATTATTTAGAGTTTGTCAATAAAATATTCCTAGCAAGGGTCAACCACGACCAATGACGGGGCATTGGGGGTTTTTCATATGCAAGTATAAATACATTTAGCTCTCTACCCCAACGTTAGCAATGAGCCTCGTCAAATGCTAGACAGGGACATCACACACATCCTCCCCTTACGCTTCAACAAGATAGCCCATATCTATATGCATATATATAATCAACTATGTATAGAATCCTGTCCGGTGCTAGACAGTGGCGTCACTCATGTTTTCCCTAATTTGTTTCAACCGGCCGCAACTATACATATGACGTTTGGGGATACCTCCTATAGAAGTGTATTCAGAAACAATAGGTGTCTCTCAAAAAGTGGCACGATATCATTTAAACGTAATTCATGGATGCATATCATCTAAACAAATCATTTGAGACACTCCCATTATCACAAAGATAAGCATTACAAAATATAAATCAAATATCATGCTTTCACACATGTCATTAAATATGTCATTTGGAAAGCTTAAAACAGATTTTTGTTCAATCAAAAATATAGTATCAAAGTCTGACTCACAGATATGGGTTGGTACGTCACTCCCTTATCAATCTTGAGCTCCCCCAAGTCACCTCTCATGTGTAGAATAATAGTGTGCCCCTAAAGCGACGATATACACATTTGTAAATTTTTTATTGCTTTACAAGACTTTCACAATTTTTTATTGGTTTTAGATATTTTTGGGCCACATCTCTCATTATGGGCCTTAGACTATTGGACTTTAAAGTTCTAATTGGATTTGGACCCAATACTAAGATTTTGGACCCAACACAAATTTGCCTTAGTGGTTCAAAACCAAACATTCATAAATTTTCTAACTCTAAATTTTTTAGACTTGCACAGTCTTAGGGAAAATGCTAGAACTTTTTCTATATAGCTCAGAATTGAGTGATTCAAATTGTCACTTAAAACTAAGACATTTACCTACATTTTACATGTTTAAACATCTTCCAATTCTTACTATATGAATTTATAAAATTTTATCTTTGGTCTGGTTTGGATTTTTATAACTCAATTTGCACAGTTTCGGTAGTGTCCTCATATCTCCTAACACTTAACTCCAGATTGATTAATTCTAGTCCCATATGAAAGATAAGAGATAGTACTACAACTTTCATTTTAAGCATTTCCTCTAATTCTAAACACAAAATTTCAAAAATTCAAGACTTTATCTCAATTTTATTCTAAACTCATTCTCTGTTCTGTCTTGGTGAAAGTGCTATAACGTTTAGCATACTACTTTAATTTAAGCAAACTTTGGATATATTAAGATGAGATAGAGACATACAACTTTGGTGTTTTTCTTAATTATGTCTAGAAGAGGATCAAAATACATCACTAAAAAGTTTGCTAATTTATGGTAGAAAACAGAGGAACACTCTGTATAGTCTTGGAAGAATTACCATAACCTTTGGTATAGAAATCGAATTTAGGTGATTCTTAACTCGTTGAAAAGATATGACCTAGAGCTATAACGTTTGTGTTTAGCACTTGGTCAGATTCTGTCGAGACGATATCTCAAATCTTAGGGGAATTCTCTGCTGAAAACAGGGCAGAATGGAGTTCTTTCTCCTCCCATGGTTTTTCCAACTCTCGGCCTCCTCATTGTTCACCAAGTTAGGCCTCTCTTTTTGGCTCCAATTTTAGATATGTTGTGTTAGGGTTTGAGGGTAATGATTCTACATAAAAATTTAAAAGTGTGGTTTGAAGAAATCATACCTTTCTTCAATGGTGATGCCCAAGGCTCTCTTGAATCTTCACCATGCAAAACTCTTCCTTTTGCTCCAATTTTTGGATATGTTGTAATTGGACATGAGAGGAGTTGATTTATGTAAAAATATTAAGGGGTGTTGTAAGAAAAATTTTGGTTCTCTCACCTTAAACTCAAGGCCTTGAGAAGAAGAATGGAGAAAGCATTTTGTGTTCTTGCTTGAGGTGTCTCATGGTTTTGAAGGAAGAAGGAGAAGAAGTTAAGTGTTTTAAGCTTTGTTATTTACTCCAATCAAATCTAGCCATCGAACTTTTTCCAAAATCCATTCTTAACCATTGGATTATTTGACCACAAGTAAATGTTCTCTCTCTTACTCTACAAATACCACTTTCTCACACTACAAGCACATGTCTTCATTAAATGCATGTCCCCCAACCACCAAGATCTAAAGGCCCAAAATTTTGATCCCTTCTCAAGTTAAATCTTCACCATTGATATGTTCCCAAGGAAGTCCATTCTTACACTCCATGAATAATGATCTTTGTCTTCCACTGACTCAATCCAAGGGCCCCTATTAATTCATCTTACTCCAAACAAATCTCCACCCATGGATCAACTTTCCAAAAATCCAAAAATCCCTTCTCTTCTCTCTATCTCTCTCTCTCTCTCTCTCTCTCTCTCTTCATGTGTGTTCATGGTTTTGGGAGGGGGAAAACACAATTTTGCTCATTTGCTTCAATCTGCACCATTGATTTTCTCAAGATTTATTTCCCACCATTGGATCATTTTTGTACTAACCGAATTTTTTTTTTTTTTCTTCACTTCATTTATCCAATGGTTAATATTTTAGTTACAACCCAAATCAAAGGTTCTAATTATTCCACTAATACCACAACTTCATCAATTGTTTATTAATTTCAAATAAGTCTCTTGACTTATAAAAATTATATTTTGACCCCAAAAATTTTTACAATTCTAAGTTGGACGCAAAACTTCGTATTAGGCCTAATTTAATTTATCCCACACATTCAACCCGATTAAGGTTTTACTAGTGATTTTTCAAAAAAGTTACGATTTAACTCTACAACGCATGATCTACCGAATTTTGAAGTTCTTAAACACTCTAGAGTCATCCTCATTAATTTGGGACCATCAGTTGTCATTTTGGAAATTTTGAATTTTCGACGATTTTGGTTGAAATTTTTCAGGAGCGGTTTTAATAGAAAAATTTCTTAATAGATTTTGTACATTGAAATATGACTAATAGGATACATAAGATGAAGAGGAGTACAATAGTGAGTACACCGAGGTGTCAGTGTTACAGCAAAAAGCAAAAAGACAATTTTGATGAGGATGATATGGAGGTTATGAAGCTTGAAAAGAGGATTTGGAGGGATGAATTGCTTTTGAGGGAACTCAAAGTGCAGAAAAAGAACAAAGAGAGAGCTAATAGTGGAAGCCACTATCATTCTCAAAGGCAAGCTCGTTGGAAGAGGTCTGGGGCCCCAGACCTCATTTTAAAATATATGCTTAAAATTATGGATGCCTACAAAGCTCAAGGCTTTATGTGTGGTATCATTCCAGAGAAGGGCAAGCTGATCTATGGAGCATCGGAGAATCTACCTTCGTGGAGGAAAGAAAATGTCAGGTTTGATACGAATGGCCCAATAGCTATTGCTATGTATGAAGCTGACAAGTCTAATGGGATAATTGATGACTGCATTCCTCATACTTTGCAAGAGCACCAAGATGGTACTCTTGGCAACCTTCTATCTGCTCTAATGCAGCATTGTGACCCTTCACAGAGGCGCTTTCCTCTGGAGAAGGGTGTTGTGCCACCCTGGTGGCCTACTAGGAATGAGGTCTGGTGGCCTCAGTTGGGCTTGCTCAAGGATCAAGGACCCCCACCATACAAGAGGTCCCATGATTTGAAAAAGGCATGGAAAGTGTTTCTTCTCATTGCAATCATCAAGCACATATCCCCGATTTTGCCAAGATCTAGAAGCTTGTTCGTTAGTCTAAAAACTTGCAAAAGAAACTGACAGTGCACAAGAGTGCTATTTTGCTTGACATCATCAACAAGGAAGAGGTCTTATCTTGTAAGCAACCTGATATCTGCCCCACAGTGTTTATGGAGCTTGGAAATGGATCTTTCGAAATCAATGAAGTGAACGATTATGATCTTGAAAGTGAGAAAGAATCCAATCCTGAAGTCGAGAATATACCTCATGATGTTAATATCTTCAATCTGGGAGCAAGGGCTGCTAGAGATGGGGTTATGATTCCACCCAAGTTTCCTATGATTAAGAAAGGGACTGTCAAGAGTAACACAAACCTTGATCTGATGAGAAGCCAACCATTTGCTGAGCATCACAATATGTTGGATCAAATGATAACATATACTTGTCAATATCCTCATGCCTTTTCGGTGATCAACACCTAGGGTTTTCTAACAGGACTTCAAGAAACAGTCATCAGCTGAAGTGCCCTTCCCGAGCTGTTATTCTGAACTTTGGATTACGATGTTTTCATATCGATAGTGACAAAGCAATCTTCTTTCTGCCATTCTAGCCTCAATCACAACCAAACCCTGTTGCTGATTTTGTGAATCAGATTCCAACATTTGTTGTTGTTACTGGACTTAGCCTTCTTAAAGACGGGCAAAAAATGATTACTGATCTCATGTCATTGTGTAATTAAGATCTTAACCAAAACAAAATCATGAACTCTAGCAATATCAATCTCATGGAGAATCAACCTCCCCAATAGCCATTGTCCAAGGTTCCGACGGAGGGGAACTATGGTCTGGATGATATGATGGGAAGTAGTGTTCCTTAGTCAAGTAACATACCACCAAGTTATTTTCCTATTCTGCCATCGACCTAGATCCATTATACCAAGGAAGGATTCGAGTCTCGATTCAAAACAACATTGAACATGGAGAATCAACCTCCCCAATAGCCAATGTCCGAGGTTCCGATGGAGGGGAACCTCAATGGTCAGGATGTTATGATCGGAAGAAGTGTTCCTCAGTTAAGTAACATACCACTATGTTGTCCTCGTGTTCTGCCATCAACCAAGATCCATTATAACAAGGAAGGATTTGACTCTCCATTTGAAATAACATCGAAAATAATGACTGACTTAGGATTCAAGTCTCCTAACAACTTGGCACCAGCTAACTATGCTGTGGATGAGTTCCTTATGCAAGATAATTCTATGTGGTACCCGTAAAGGAAGCTGGACTCGATTTCCAGTGAATAAGGATGTTTGATGAAGGAAAAATTGTTGGAAATTATGTCAGTGGAATTTTGTCTTGTACATTTATAGTGCTTCGTAATCAAGAATTGAAAAGTAGAAATTTCAGTATTGTAATGTTTTCTTCTGTGCAAATGTTCTTTGAGACCGTGCTATGAGTTCTCACATTTTTCTTGCTATTATCCTTTAGTAAACTTAAAAAAGCAACTAATAAATAACAACTAAAGCACTTCAGAAAAAAGCGCACGCATCTTCTCTTTCTATTATCATTGGTATATGGGTCCGTTCAATTAGCATCTACTCATCTCAAAGGCAACCAATCCTAGAGTGCAGCTCCCAACAAGTAAGCAATGTATGTGTGCTTTAGTGAAGAATATAGCAAATTATGAAGAATTCTATATTGTTTATGATAGCCCTAGCCCTAAATTTGCAATATAGGCATCCTTACCATTTAAAATGACAAACTCATGTGACCTAAGGAATATATACATAGAATTGTTCCCCAACTGTAAGAGTTCAGCTACCATCACACGTTACTACAAAATTAAATCCCGATCGTGATGGTAATTTTTATTGTCGGTGACCTTAAATGATGGTTTCTTATGCTCTATAGAGACATTTTTGACAAAACCATAGGGAAATATATACATTTTCCAATAGTATAAATTGTATCGTCGAGAAAAGTTTATCAACCGTCAGTAAAGTTCTCATGACCGTCTGTAAAAACAATATTCAATTTCTGATTGTTATTACTTGTAGTGGGTAAATATGAGGGCAACCACACACGCCACACGGGGGCAACCACGCCACTGTATATTAATTATTATATTAGTAAATTATTAATATTATTATTTAAAAATTTATAAATTGATATGATATTAAATTAGTAATTTATATAATTTTATATAATATCAAAAATTGTAATTATCAATATTTTATATAATTTATATGACTTTTAAAAAAAACTCGTACCATACCATAAAATCTCTTCTTGGTGCTTTGAAGGCAATTTAATTAATTTTTTGGCACAAAAAACATTTTATTTCTTCACTGCCAATTTAATCATATTTTTTTTGCCCCAATTTGATGAACTGTTCATTTTGCTACCAAAAATATCTATTCATATTTATTTCATTTATTTCTCTTTTTTCTACTCTCTTTGCTTTTGTGTGTTTATGTTGTTGGCTTATGAAATCCTCTCATTATTTCATTTATTTCTCTCTTTCTCTTACTTTTGCTTCATTTATTTGCTTGTGCAATTCTCTGTTTCATTTATTCTTTTTCTGCTCTGTCTATTTTTGCAATTCTCTATTTAATAGGATGGACGAGACATAGATGTATTCTAAATCAAGAGGAAGTGATGAATATATTAGTAGAGTTAATACATTTCTTGAATTTGTATCTTAAAATATTCAATCCATTGATGGCAAGATATCATATCATTGTGTCAAATGTTTCAACATATTGAGATTTTCTATACACATGATGTTCAATCACTAGTTACGTCATGGATTTCAATGTGGTTATGATAAGTGGATATATCATCAAGGAAGCAACAGAGAGAGTAATGGAAAATCAACATTTGATACTTCTAATGAATCAAAACTTCATGATAATCTTTTTGACCATGATATGTTTGACATGTTACATGATGCATTCACTACATCTAAGGTGGATGAATCAACTTCAGACAAATTTCTTGAATTATTTCAGAATACCAAAAAACCAGTATATCCAAAATCAAAATACACTATGCTTACAACTATTATGCACCTATATCATTTAAAGTGTTTGTCTGGGTAGAGCAATAAATCTTTTTCATTACTATTAGTGTTTTTAGGAGAATTGTTGCTTGATGAAAACATATTACCAAATAGTTGCCATGAAGTCGAGAAAACTATTTTATCTTTAAGGTTGAGATAAGAGAAAATAAATGTTTCTCTTAATGATTGTATGTCATACTAGAAACATAGAGCTAAAGACAATGCATGTTAAGTGTATGGTGCTTCTATATGGAAATTAAATACAAATGAAGATCAAGGAGGTCAAGATATTAATTAGAAAAAAGCTGCTAAAATGTTGAGATATTTTCCTTTGAATCGTAGATTGCAAAGACTATTTACATGTAACAAAACTACTTCTTTGATATGATGACATCATGATAAGACAACAAAGGATGGACTTCTATGATACCCAGCGGATTCTACTGTATGGAAAGAGTTTGATTTCCTATACCCTAACTTCTTTTCTGACTCAAGAAATATTTGATTAGGAGCAGTAGATGGTTTCTATCTATTTAAAACAATGAATATTTCACGTAGTACTTGGCCGATGATCGTGATACCATCTAATCTGCCTCCTTGGTTGTGCATGAAATCGACAAACTTCAATACTCACATTACTTATTCTTGGTCCTAGAAGTCCTGGCAATAGGATAGATATGTACATGCAACCATTGATGGAAGAACTGAAAGAATTATGGAACGAAGGAGTATATACTTATGATTGTTTGGTTGGTGAAAGATTTAAAATATATGCAGCACTCTTATGGACTATTAATGATTTTCCTACATGTGCTAATTTGTCTGGATGGAGTACTAATGGTAGATTTGCATGTCCAGTATGTAGATATGATACATGTTCTCAATGGTTATCTTATGGCCAGAAGTATTGTTATATGGGATATCGAAGATGGTTAAAGTCAACTCATCTATTTAGGTATGATAAACATTCTTTTGATGGGACATAGGAATTAAAAGTTGCTCCTGAACAATGACCTGGATCCGATGTGTTGTGACAATTAGATGGGATTGATTGATTTAACAAGTCTCAATGACATGCATGGATTAAAAAAAAGAGCATATTATGTCATTTGCCTTATTGGGAAAATGTTTTAATTAGACATAATATCGACATGATGTACACTATGAAAAATTGTTTTGATATAATTGTTGGTACAATTCCTAGGCAAGAAGGAAACTCTAAGGACAATTATAAGGCTAGACTTTTTTTTTTGAAGAGATGGGAATAGAAAAAATTTATATATACGTAGACCAAACTCTACAAACATATTTTTGCCTGAAGTGTATTACAAAATGATCTTGTTAGAGAAAGATGCATTTCTTCCTAACGCGTTAAGGGGCACGCACCGCCCTTTCAATTAATAATGCTATAATTAATATACAAAAAATTTTAAATATGAATTAAGTAGAATAATGGTATAATTAATATTATTAATTTAAATAATGTAATGATATAAAATTAAAGGTTATCTCTGTATTGTAATGCATTGCAGTAGTAACAATGTTATAGTAATAGGAGGTAACAATTGTGTGTCAATCAAAAACACAAGCAAAAACACAAAATTGATGATGCAATAATAAATGATGAAAACTGGAATGGAGTCTAGTGCGAGTGAAGAAGGGTAAGTAGAAAGTTCGAATTTATTTTGGAAAGTGATATTGCATCTAAAGTTAAAGGGTTTGATTCGAGGGGAAGAATTAGATGTGTGGGGAAGGTTACAAGTTCATCATAACGTATGCATTCAACTAGAGCTAAGAACGAAGATATGACTATTATGATGGAATGATTAATGGAACAAAATCATAATCTTGCTAATTTGGTAAGCAATGTTCTTTTACATAGAGCTATGCATGTCGGAAGTAGACAACAAGATGAATTGATGAATATGGTTAATGAAGCAAGGCTTATTCCGGTATTTAGGTATGGTTGTTATTTCTCTGTTTTCACCACAATCTTACTAATTTCACTTTTGTTTTTGAATAATAATCCAAATTATTTGTATTGTTAGCTTGTTCGAATACCACCAGCTACTGGGAGTCACATAGAAACCAACAATCAACACTATCACCACCTGACTCCATCCCAAAAGGTAATATTTTTATTTATACCATTTTTAACATGTACCATTATATTATATTCATCACACTACTTGACATACTCCATCCAAAATTAGATGATATAATGGTGAATTTTGAAAAATTAGAATTTGGGTTATATGGAGAATATAGATTTGTCCTAGTGTTAGTTTATGATTAAATAATAAATTTGTATCTATTGCAGGGTCGGAAGGGATTTAATATGAATTGGATTGTGGATTGAGAGTGGTTACCCTCCCAAGAAGTAAGTGGATGTATAATTATAATTTTGAATGAGAAAATATTTTACTTGATTTTATAAATATTTTTAAAATTGGTTTATGATTGTGGAGTGTCCCGAAAGGAAGTTTGGAATGAAATATGTATCCAAATGTTTTATTGAAATAATGAGCCTTGTTTATTGATCTATGTTGAAACATGTTGGCATCGAACTCATCGAGAAATAATTAAACAATATTGGCACATTTTGACACATGTGATTAGATTTGTGAAATGGTGTATGAATGCATGATCTAATGGTTATAGTCATTTCTCCCATGGTGTGACCAAGCAAGGCAACATGGGTAGGCGCATTTGCCTTGGGACATAGCCGCGCTCAAGAGATATCTCCAAAACTATTATTATTATTTCTCAAACTAGTTTGGTAGCACCCCAAGGGAGGCATGAGTCAATGCCAAGGTTGGGGATATTTATGAGTTGGAAAACATGAAATCCCTTGACCGTTCTGCCCTTAGTCGCAGTAAACCATTGTCAGGAACTATGATTTTGGCAACCCTAAAAGTTATAGATATGATTGGATGTATATGACCTGTTCATTATGAATATTGAATCTTATTTGAAAAATTTTATATTTGATGATGAACCATGAATTTTATGCACACAATAATATGATTTTGAAATAATTATTTGACATGTCCACAATCATCTCTCATTTACTTTCATAACATGTTTTTCACTCATTGAGTATTAGTCTTGTTTGAATTATTTTTTTTTTTTGAGAATTTTATATGGACCCCTTTAAGGCATTTTCATATAAACTCCTTTGAAAACTTTTCTAACTTTTGTATTTTAATTATTTAGTTGGAATTTTATAACTTATTTTGAGAATCTCCGCCTTTCTTTCTTAAAATTTACTTGAGAATTGTTTCTGGTGGAATTTGATATAGATCCCTTGAGTAAAGACTTTTTTTTTTTTTTACATTCAATGGATTTGATTTGAATGGTTAGATTGGCCTTATGCATGCGTGTTACCCACAGGGATGGACTGGGCTGGTCTTTTGATAGTGTGATATGCATATTGGTTCATTTGGGTTTGTTGAATAATTTTGCAAAATATATGGATATAGATAAATGTTTTGCATTATTTTGGTGTACAGGTTAGGTTTACTTATATTCTGGATAACATAGTTGTCACGTCCCGAATCAGAATCGTGAACAGCCGCCCGTTGTCCTGAATGACGGCTGTATTTTTACAGAAATCAGACAAAATCTCCCCATATTTTGGAGGTCTACCAAGTACAATTAATCCTGTATAAATTACAACTATCCTGTAAAATAAACAAATGGCCATCCTGGCTTCTCCAAGATCAACCAATCCCACATCCAACATCCAGAATAACGCAAGGTTATAAAAATTTCCAGCAACCTAGCCAAAGACCTCTACTGCTATGCCCCTGTCAAAGGTATGGATAGCCGCCAGTCGCCCCTCTTGTGATTTAGAGGTAACACCGAACGATCCTAGAGTATACTTCTAAGACATAACACATTCCCAAATACATACACAATGAATAAGAAATGCCTCAATGCAATGTTATGCAATGATATGAGAGTTCCACAATTTAAATGTCCATATTTATACAGTTATCCCAGAATTACACAATGGTCGTCTATAGACCTCAGAATGCATATACATTACCAATACAAATTTTGCAGGAGAAATATATAAGAACTCCTCAAGTCCAGACCAGATCTTCCAATGATACTGAGCGTCCTAAAAGCAACGCTCCTTGTCAAATAGTATCTCTGAAACCAGAAGGGAAATGAGGGGTGAGTACTCGGGGAAGAATATTCATTGAGTGAGTGGGTCAATGTAATCGTCTAATATGAAATGTGAAACTGAAGTATCAAAACATAAGTATACAAACCAAATTTCAAATCATCATGCTTTTCATTTCAACAATATATCATTAACACGCATTTTCAAGTCAAATATGTATCCAAAGCACTATCACTAAAATCATAAAGTTGCCAGCCGAAAATATCCTGGCAGAGGTCTACCGCGCCCTATGACAGGCGCACCGGGGGTGTTACATGCAAGTTTATTTAAAGTGCTCTCTACCCCGGCGTTGGTGACGGACCTCATCCAGGTGCTAGACTTAGAGAGAGTATCCAAATTCTCCCTCTTTCAAGTTCAATCTGGCTAGTACCATGTCGTTAATAAAAATCACGACAACTCGTGGGATACCCTAGGCCTTGACATATCCGGACGCCACCAAAGCGCCTCTCACGGTGTCCTTCGTAGCTACGGAACAATACATATCAAAACCCTCAAGACCAAATCCAACATCGTATCAAAATGTGCCGAAATCAGGTTCACAAACCAAATGCAACATATAGCACAAAATGACATATTATACATTTCAACTATATAGTGTTGAAAAGAAGGATAATTTAACCCATCTTCATCACCAACCAAGTGCATCTACTTAGAAGTCCAAAAATCAGCATGCATTGTCCAGCAAGCATGGCCCATTTGGGCAGCCTAAACCAACCCAAAATACATTCAAAAATAGGCCCAAGGAAGCCCAAATGTTTGGAGAAAAGTCTAGGAAGCAAACCCAAATAGCTAGGGGCAGTTTGGGCAGCATATATTTCAACAGTCAAAAAACTAGCTGTTGGAATTCCTTGGGGTTTGAGCTCCAACGGGAATATCACTTTCTACTGGCTATTTTTCCCTTTTCTCTATAAATAGAGCCTCATTGTATCTCCAAAAACTATGAGAAAAATGCTCTCAAATCTGTCCATGTATGCTCTCATTCTTCTTCAATAAAATTCAGAAGTATTCTTCATTTCTTGTGCTCTATTTTTTGATATTTCAACATGGTATCAGAGCAAATTTCGATCCCTTCCTCTTCAAGGTTGGGTGACCTTCCACCTTCCATCAACCTTACCCAATTTCAAAATATATCCTCCATTCAATTAAGAGGAGGAAATTATTATCAATGGGCAGCCTTGATGAGAAGGGTGCTGGAACTTCACAACTTGGAGGGTCACATACTTGATCAACCACTTGAAGAGGTGGATTCTTCCTACAGAGAATGGAAGAAGAGGGACAATCATGTGTTTTTTCTTCTACTCAATTCCATGGATGGAACACACAAAGCTATGGTGACTTGTGCTCCCAATGCAAAAATAATATGGGACACAATGTTTTCTCTTTATGGCCAAAAATCTAACCTTGGCAGAATTTTTGAGCTCAAACGACAAATTTCAAACATAAAAAAGGAAGGGAAATCACTTCCTCAATATTTTGGGGAATATACGGATACTTGGAATGAGCTCTCCACTCTCCGTCCGGATTCCATAGATCTCAAAGTCCTCCAAAAGAGGAAAGAAGAAGATAAAATCTTTGGTCTTCTCATGGGTCTAGATGATTCCTACTCTCTTCTTAGACAAGAAATTCTCCGAATGAAGGAATTTCCTTCATTTGGAGAAGTGCAAAATATGATCCAAC
This sequence comes from Dillenia suffruticosa, assembly GCA_033439265.1. Classification (NCBI taxonomy): domain Eukaryota; kingdom Viridiplantae; phylum Streptophyta; class Magnoliopsida; order Dilleniales; family Dilleniaceae; genus Dillenia; species Dillenia suffruticosa. The sequence goes on along the minus strand of JAVTVX010000034.1, from coordinate 14,737,551 downwards.
GAACGGAAGTTAGCATGCGTTTGGAAGAAAATTCCAAACTTAGACTTGAAGCTCAAGGTCACATGGCTACCGTTGAAGAGCACATGGCTGCCAAAGCACATCAAGTTCCAAAGAAAATTGATGTATGCACCCATTGCAAGAAAAGAGGACATACGAAGGAGAAGTGTTGGAACCTTCATCCTCATTTAAAGCCCAAGACCTTCAAACCAAGGGAGCAACTTTCCGAGCAGCATAATGTACTTCACACCAAGCTTCAAGGACCTACCATGGCTGATTTTGCTGCTCTTCAAAGTCAACTCAATGACATCTCCAAGAAGTTTCAACAACTTGCTCCCTCCAATGGTAAAAATCAAAACACTTTATCCTCTTTCAATTTTGAAGATTTTCTCATTGATTCGGGAACGGACCATCATATGGTAAGGGATAGAAGAAAAATCAAGCATTTTAAAAAACTCCCTAACCATAAGATAGTCCGTGTTGCCAATGGGCAAGATTTGAAAGTTGAGCAAATTGGGGAAATTGAACTTTTTGGAAAAACATCAAATGCTTTATTTGTTCCCCAACTCACTTCAAATCTTTTGTCCATTAGCAAAGTCACTAAGGATCAAGGGTATAGAGTTGTTTTTGACCCAAACACTGTTACTTTTCAGGACCTCAAGTCGAATCAATTGATTGGCAAGGGTTCTAGAAGAGGGGATCTATATTTTTTGGATCAAAAGCATCATGCACTCGTAGCTCATATCAAAGAAGATGCATCTCTTTGGTATAAACGTTTTGGGCATCCTAGTGACGAAGCTTTAAAGCGTCTATTTCCAAGTATTAATATTGAAGATAGACATTGTGAAGCTTGTATTCTGGGAAAGGAAACCCGATCAATGTATCCCAATTCAAAAACAATTTATAAAGATGCTTTTGATTTAGTTCATTCGGATTTGTGGACTTCACCTATCAAATCTCATTTAGGCTACAAGTATTTCATTACTTTTGTAGACCAAAAAACTAGGTACACTTGGGTCTACCTTTTGAATACCAAAGATCAAGCTTTTGAAGCCTTTAAAAGCTATGAGAGATATGTGACCAAACTTTACAATGCTAACATTAAAATTCTAAGGACGGACCATGGTGGAGAATTCACTAGTTTGACATTTGAAAACTATCTTAGAGAGAATGGCATTATACATCAAATGTCTTGTGTGTACACACCTCAACAAAATGGGGTGGCTGAAAGGAAAAATAGGCACATATTAGAAATAACTAGAGCTATAATGTTTCATGCAAATGTGCCTAAGAAATTTTGGTGTGATGGAATAAAAACCGCTGTCCACCTAATAAACCTTATCCCATCTCAAGTCCTGGATGGCAAGTCACCCTTAGAAGCCCTACTAGATAGAAAACCTAAGATATCTCATCTTAGAACATTCGGTTGTGTATGTTACATTCATATTCCAGCACACATGAGGGATAAGTTAGATCATAAGGGTAGAAAGTGCATATTTTTGGGGTATGCTTCTTTTGAAAAGGGGTATAGATGTTATGACCCTAAAACTAACCAAACATACACATCTAAGGATGTGATATTTGTGGAGAATGAGTCCTTTTTTGTAGATAATGAAGAACATCAATCATCAGAAGAAGAGAGCACTCCAAGCACGTGGAATTTCTTACTTCTCCCGAATCAATCATCTCCACCAATTGCTGAAGGAATCTCCCAAGAGACTAATGAGCAATCTCAAAATAATGAAGAAGAAGGATCAAACTCCATAGAAGAGGAGGCAGCCCACACTTCAGGGGGAGATCAAGAAACCGAAGAGGAAGAATCCGAGCATGTAGAGGGAGATTTGGATGCACCACCTCCTCACCTTAGGCGATCCACGAGGCTTAGGGTTCCCCGTTCGGAATGGATTAACCGTAGAGTTTACTATAACTCCAAGGTAACATCACATCCGATTTCTAATTATTATACCATCTCGCATGTTTCTTTGAGCCACCAAAATTTTTTGAGTGGCATAGATAAAGAACAGGAGCCTAGGACATATGATGAAGCATCCAAGGACCCAAGGTGGAGAAAGGCAATGAAGGAAGAACTAGATGCATTGACCAAGAACGGTACATGGGAAGTCACCTCTCTTCCAAAAAGCAAGCGAGCCGTCGGATACAAATGGGTATACAAAATCAAATATAAAAGTGATGGATCAATTGAAAGGTTTAAGGCAAGACTTGTGGCTAAAGGATTCACTCAAGCATATGGGATAGATTACAAAGAGACATACGCACCCGTTGCCAAAATGAATACAATTAGGGTCTTGATGTCTCTTGCGGTGAATCATGGATGGAGCATGTTTCAAATGGATGTAGCAAACGCGTTCCTTCAAGGAGATCTCTAAGAAGAAGTGTACATGCAACTTCCTCAAGGGTTCCAACAACAAGGAGGAAACGTGTGCAAACTACGCAAGGCTATCTACGGGCTGAAGTAATCCCCAAGGGCATGGTATGCAAAATTAAGCCATGCTTTCCTAGTAGTGGATTTGTTAAATGCCATAGCGACTCTTCTGTTTTCATTAGAAAAAACAATGATAAAATAGTGATAGCCTTAGTTTACGTAGATGATATCATCATTACTGGAAATGACATGCATTTAATAGATATAGTTAGAAATTTCTTGAGTTCTAGGTTTGAAATTAAAGATTTAGGGAGACTAAAGTATTTCCTAGGAATTGAGTTAGCCTATTGTAATAATGGGTTAATTCTATCCCAAAGGAAATATGCACTTGATCTTTTGCAGGAAACAGGAAAGCTAGGAGGAAAGCCAGCTTGTAGCCCTATTGTCACCACTGGACCCTCTAGTAGATGATGAGGAGCCACTTGAGGACATAGAGAGATATCAAAGACTTGTAGGACGACTGATCTACCTCACCATCACTAGGCCAGACATAGCCTTTGCCGTGAGCCAAATTAGTCAACATATGCATTCTCCAAAGATGGGTCATTGGAGAGCAGTTGAGCGCATCCTTCACTACATCAAGAAATCACCAGGACTAGGTATTTGGATGAAGAACAATGGAAGCTCCCAAATTGAAGGCTTTTGCGATGCAGATTGGGCGAGCGATTCAAAGGATAGAAGATCTACCACCGGGTACTGCATGTTCGTAGGAGGCAACTTGGTAGCATGGAAGAGCAAAAAACAACATGTGGTGTCAAGATCGAGTGCAGAGGCTGAGTATAGAGCAATGGCGTCAGCAGCCAGTGAGATTGTATGGTTGAAGGCTCTAGTAGAGGAATTAGGGTTCAATGTTTCTACACCAATCAACTTGCATTGTGACAATCAATCGGCAATTCATATTGCATCCAATCCGGTCTTCCATGAAAGGACTAAACACATAGAAGTTGATTGTCACTTCATTCGACAAAAGGTGGAAGAAAAGCTTATAGCCACTCCCTACATCAAAGGAAAAGAGCAACTAGCTGATATCTTCACAAAAGGGGGAACTGCAATGCATCTTCAAGAAATCATGAACAAGTTGGGCACTATCGATATCTACGCACCCAACTTGAGGGGGAGTGTTGAAAAGAAGGATAACTTAACCCATCTTCATCACCAACCAAGTGCATCTACTTAGAAGTCCAAAAATCAGCATGCATTGTCCAGCAAGCATGGCCCATTTGGGCAGCCTAAACCAACCCAAAATACATTCAAAAATAGGCCCAAGGAAGCCCAAATGTTTGGAGAAAAGTCTAGGAAGCAAACCCAAATAGCTAGGGGCAGTTTGGGCAGCATATATTTCAACAGTCAAAAAACTAGCTGTTGGAATTCCTTGGGGTTTGAGCTCCAACGGGAATATCACTTTCTACTGGCTATTTTTCCCTTTTCTCTATAAATAGAGCCTCATTGTATCTCCAAAAACTATGAGAAAAATGCTCTCAAATCTGTCCATGTATGCTCTCATTCTTCTTCAATAAAATTCAGAAGTATTCTTCATTTCTTGTGCTCTATTTTTTGATATTTCAACATATAGATGCATAATTTCAATATTTCAACATAATTTTTGGACACTCCATCGGTTCACAAAAATCAATTTCAAAACCAGTTAAAATATTTCAAGCACGTTACAAATCATGCTCATTTATCAAATATTGTAAAACAAAGTTTACACATTAAACAAAAGTATTGAAATAAATCCCACTCACAGATTTGGGAAGGATTGCGCACTACCCAATAAAACCACAACACGGAGAATCAAAGCTCTCCTTAATCGAATCACCAAACAAGTAGGGAGGCTACCGTCTACAGATTTCACACCTCTTACACACCAAAAGTTTGCATATACATAGGTTCAACTAAGAACATATTTTTGTTCTCAAACCAAAGTTAAAACAAGTCCAAACTTCCTACACATAAAACCATTTCCCTCAAAATGCCTCGAAACATTCCATTTTCAAGGTATCGAAGTCTATTTTCATAATATAGATATATTTTAATTTCCTATATACAGGACAATTTATAATGAAAAGAGTCCATTAATCCTTAAACTCAAATCCCAATTTCTGACTATTTTTAAGTATTTGTCAAATCAAGCTCTAAGAGAAACTATTCGAATCAAGTCCGTACGATTCTATCATCCAAATTAGCTCAATTTGTATAAAATCCTATATTTGACCCAATTAATTTCATATAATGTCAAACAATGCATTTCAATTCATTCTAACATTCATCCTAACATCTGCAATACAATTTTACTCTAATTTATCCTAAATTCGTCCAAATAAATCAAGTGAGTTTGAAATCCTCACATTTGTCCCTCGGGTTGCAGATCTAGTTTTCATTCGCCCATCAGATTTGTCTAAAACCTGTAATATTTTCAAATTTGAACGTTATTAGCAACTAATTCAAATTTCTAAACACCAAACCCTAGAACCTTAACCAATCACAGTCGTTCCTGCAGTGGAGATGCAGGTGAGCTCTTTAAGGAGAAAGTCGGTCACGGGCTCACGGCCCGTCGCGGGCTCGTGGGCTGGTGGGTTGGTGGGCAGGCGAGCTGGCGGGCTGGCCCACTGGTGGGCTTGCAGGTTAGCGGGCTAGCGGGTTTGCAGGCCGGCGCGCTCACAGGCTAGGGGCTTGCGATCGTGAGCTAGAGCACTTGTGGGCTGGAGTGCGCACTCGTGAGAGACTGCAGTCATGCACAGAGGCACGCTCGCGCGAGGAAGGTTGCGCTGGGGGCGTGCTCGGCCAGTGTAGCTCGTGCAGGGGCATGATGGCGCTTGTGCAGGGGCACGCTGGCGCTCATGTAGGGGAAAGATGGCGCTCGTGCAGGGGGGTTGCGCAATCACACTCTGTCAAGCACTGTCATGCTGTGGCGTGCTCGGGTGAAGGCCGTGTGCTCACGCTCACGCCATGGCGGAAGGAGGCACTGCAGGCTCGCGGGCTCGCAGGAGGAGATGAGGGGGCGCAATTCACGGCTCGCCACGGTGTGCGATCAAGAGGGAGATCACGAGAGCGTGAACAGTGAAAGAAGAGAGAGAGAGTGTGAGAGAGAAATCGAGAGAAAGAAATAGAGAGAGAGCGGTGGCGATTGCGTTGGGTGGTGGCGGGTCGCGGCGGAGAGGGGCGAAATAACCGCGGAGAAGGGCGGCGGCCGCAGGAGGTGAAGGGTCAGGGAGAGAGATAGAGAAAGGGAGAGATTAGGGCTTTAGCCCTAATCTGATTTGAGGAGAGGGGAGTGCCACGTTTCAGGGCGAAACGCGGCATTTCCTCTTTCCTCTATCTGTTTTTTTTTTAAAGAATATATATATATATATTCACATCCACCTTTTCGCTAACTTCCGAATTTCATAAAAATAATGGGTTCACTACGATTTATGAACACGACTGCTTAATTTATACCAAAAATTCAATTTAAAGACCCCAAAATCAAAAATCAATATAAATAAAAATTTTCCCTCTATGTATATAAATATTTCAAAAGCAATACACTTGTTCGGACACCGAGTGTCGGTGTTACATTTTGTAACCCCCTAAAAACAAGTTTCATTCTTGAAACTAAAAGAAAGTTAAACTATACAGAAAATAAATGGGGGTACCGTCTCCTCATAGCCTTCTCGGGGCTCCTAGGTCTCTTTTTTGACCTGATCACTACGCCATAGTACTCGGACAAGAGATACCTCCCTGTTCCGTAGCTGCCGGATCTGCTGGTCAAGTATGGCCACCGGCTGAACAAGTAGACTCAAGTCCTCTTGTACCTTTACTAGCGGATGCTCCAAAATATGCGAAGGATCTTAGATGTACTTCCTCAACACTAATACATGGAAGACATCATGGATTCGAGATAACTTGTCTGGCTGCTCTAGTCTGTATGCCACACTCCCAACCCTACTGAGGATACGGAGCGGGCTAATATGCCTGGGGCTCAACTTGCCCCGCTGCCGATATCGAATCAGTCCCTTCAAGGGAGAAATCCTCAAAAATACCATATCACCCATCTCAAATTCTAAAGGTTGGCATCTCCGATCCGCATATGCCCACTGTCTGTCTTGGACAGCTTTCAACCGCTCGCGGATTACCTTGACCTTTTCCTTAGTCTTCTGGACTAACTCAACACTAGTAAGGCATCTTTTTTTTGCCTACCTCGTCCCAGTACAACGTTGTATGACACTTTCTCCGTAAATTGCCTCATAGGGTGGCATGCCGATACTGGCCTGATAACTATTATTATATGCAAAATCTACTAGCAGTAAATGCTGTCCCAACTACCCCAAAAGTCCATAACACAAGCCCGAAGCAAATCCTCGAGCGTCTGAATGGTCCTCTCCGATAGACCATCTGTCTATGAGTGATATGCTGTGCTAAAACTGAGCCGTATGCCCAAAGCTTCCTGCAGCTTGGGCTAAAATCGAGAAGTGAATCTCAGATCTCTATCCAAGACTATGGACACGGGATCCCCATGCAGTCTGACTATTTCGTCAATATACAGACGTGCCAATGCCTCTAGTGGAGAGTCGCTATGCATCGAGATGAAATGGACGAACTTGGTGAGTCGATCTACTACCACCCAAATGGCATCATATCTGGACTGAGTCCGCGGTAATCCCATAATAAAGTCCATAGTCATATTCCACTTCCATATGGGAATGGGAAGAAGCTGTAGTAAACCCACTGGCCTTTGATGCTCAGCCTTCACCTGCTAACAAACTAAATGTCTAGCTACAAACTCTGCAATGTCCCTCTTCATACCTGGCCACCAAAAGCTACCCCGAATAGTTCGATACATCTTTGTACTACCTGGGTACAAGGCATAGGCTGAGGAGTATGCCTCCTCTAATCTGGACCTGCAGAGATCCTTATCGGTGGGTATAACCACTCTATCTCAATAAGTCAGAAGTCCATCACTACGGACTCTGAAATCATCTATATCACCTCTGCGGCTCTCTCAGTAAGAGCCTGGAGCTCAGTATCAGTGCCGTGAAACTCCCTAATACGATCCAACAGCGTCGGCCTGACTTCAAACCTAGCTAGCAGAGTGCCCTGATCATCACTAGCCAATCTGACTCCCAAATCCCAGAGTCCCATCAAACAAGTGAGGTATGCCATATTGTTTTCCTGAGACAATGAAGCTGATTTCTGGCTCAAGGCATCAGCAACCACATTGGCGTTGCCCAGATGATAATTAATAACAAGATCATAATCTTTGAGGAGTTCCAACCATCTCCTTTGTCTCAAGTTAAGTTCTCGCTGGGTGATAAAATACTTTAGATTTTTATGATCAGTATACACCTCGCAAGTCACCCCATACAAGTAATGGCGCCATATCTTCAATGCAAAGACTATGGCCGTAAGCTCCAGATCGTGTGTCTGATAATTCACCTTATGTTTCTTTAACTGTCTAGAGGCATAGGCGATCACCCGACCATTTTGCATCAAAACACAACCCAACCCTTGTCGGCTAGCATCACTGTACACTGTATACTCCTGACTATTGGTGGAAAGTGCCAAAATCAGAGCTGTAGTCAACCATTGTTTGAGCTCCTAAAAAATCGCCTCACAACAATTATCCTATATAAACTTGACAACTTTTCGCGTCAATCTACACAATGGAGCAGCTATTCGGGAAAACCCCTCAACAAATCTGCGATAATACCTGGTCAGACTAAGAAAACTCCTGATCTCAATTACTGTCTGCGGCTGCTCCCATCTCACAATGGCATTGACCTTCTGCGGATCGACAAAAATCCCCTCCGCAGAAATGATATGCCCCAAAAATCCAATCTGTCTTAGCCAAAATTCACATTTTGTGAATTTGACATATAGCTGTTCATCGTGGAGGATCTGTAAAATGGTACGAAGATGCTGAGCATGATCCTTATCACTCCGCGAATACACCAGTATATCGTCTATGAAGACTATGACAAACTGATCCAGATAGTCATGAAAGGCTCTGTTTATCAAGTCCATGAATGCAGCGGGGGCATTAGTCAGCCCAAACGGCATGACTAGAAATTCGTAGTGCCCGTATCGAGTGTAGAAAGTTGTCTTTGGCACATCTTGACTCTTAATCCGCAACTGATGATATCCCGATCGAAGATCAATCTTCGAGAAAACTTGGGCACCTTGCAATAGATCAAATAAATCATCTATGCGAGGCAGCAGATATCTATTCTTCACAGTCACCCGATTAAGCTGCCTGTAATCCACATATAATCTCAGTGAGTCGTCCTTCTTCTTTACAAATAGCACTGGAGCTCCCCAAGGGGATGTCTTAGGACGGATAAACCCTTTATCCAGCAACTCCTGCAGTTGGACCTTGAGCTCTCTCAGCTCAGCCGGTGCCATCCTGTATGGCGGCATAGAGATAGGGATAGTCTCCGGAGCTAAATCGATCTTAAAATCAAACTCCCGAACCGGTGGTAATCCAGGTAGCTCCTCGGGGAAAACATCAGGAAAGTCTTGTACTACTAGAACATCCTCCAATCTCAATCCCTGAGCAGTGTGTCGATGATGTGAGCCAGGTAAGCTACACACCCATGGTGAATCATGCGTCTGGCCTCCAAAACTAAAATGACCCAACGGGGTAAAACCCGCCTCTTGCCCTCAAAAATCAACACTAGCTGATCGGGTTTTCGAAACTCCACCTGCTACTTAAAGCAGTTAACTGAACCCCGATACATATGTAGCCAATCCATCCCCAAGATGGCATCAAAATCAGTCATGGCGAGAGGAATTAGATCTGCCTTCAGCACTGTATCCTCAACTTTGATCTCACATTCTCAATACACTGAGCCGCGCAAAATCTACTGACCCAAAGGAGTGATGACCAATATCTCCTCGTCCAAAGATGACAGCGGTTTGTCAAAGTGTCAGGAGAATTTATCGCTCACATACGAATAGTTAGACCCCGTGTCAATAAAGATACGAGCATCTATTCCGAAAATAGGTAGAGTACCTATCATTGAACACAATTACACATAGACTTAGAATAAAACCAGATTTGATATATATATATATATGTCAAAATAATTGAACCTCTAAGGCTTTTACAATCTCGGTGTACAAAGATGTCAGAGAGGTATCATGTCGACAAAAGGTACACAACATAAATACCTATACAACAATCATGATACCATGCTGACATCCCCAAAAAAAAGTAAAAATACGAATAGAGATCCTATTCTATAGGATCAGAAGGAGGAGTACCCGTGATGATGTCGGGGTTCGCCTGGGCATCCTCCTGTGTCATGGCATAAACCTGGGCCTGAGCCCTAGGTTACTGTCATGCCTGGGTCTGTACTGTATTACTCTCGGTAGTCACCTGGGAGTAAAAGATGCTGACTGAGCAGGCTGCCCCTGCTATCCCATACGAGGAGTACTAGTGCGGCTCTGTGAATTCTGTCTTCCGAGTCCTAACTCAGGGCAAGAACTCCTAATATGCCCTGGCTTCCTACAGTAGAAGCAAGTGACCGTCAGTAAACAAGCTCCTATCGGATGGGACCTATTACACTTACGGCAATAAGGATGCCGTTGAGTAGTATACTATGCAGAGTGAGTCGGAACGGGCTATCTGAACCCCTGGGAGTACTGTCCCCGTTCCAGCTCAGGAAATCCAGATCCTAATCCACCTCTGTACGAACTGGATCCCCTACACCTCTTGGAGTTCTGTGCAAAATAAGACTTTTCTTTCTTTCTCTTCTGCTCTCTGCTCTCTCTCTGCCTAGTCTTGGCGTGGACCAAAGCCTCCGCACGGTGAGCAGAGTCTATCACCTCGGCCAGTGTAAACTGTAGAGTAATAGTCATATACCTCTTTATGCTGAGGCTATGACCGTCCTCGAATTTGAAGGCAAATACTGAGGTGTAGCCAGATCTGGTACGAATGCGTCAAGTCTCCACATGTCTGCCTCATACTCCTAGATAGATCTGGACCCCTGTGTAAGCCCTCCTAACTCTGACCTCATCCTGTTCTGCTGGTAGAGTGGGAAGAATCTGCGGTCAAACTCCCGAAAGAAGTCTTCCCACCGCAGTGGCTCTATCGCCTCATTAGTGAGGGCCTCCCATCATAAGAGGGCCTCTCCTTCTAATAATCACTGTGCCACTTGCAGGCAGAGCTCCTCTCCAATCCCCAGATCGGTCAAAATCCTACAGGTACGGTTGATCCAACGCTTGGCTGCCGCAACATCACCAAACCCTGTGAAATCAGTGCACCCCAGCTGACGGGCCTCCTTAACCAATTAAGTCAACTCATGTACTCGTCTAAGAGCAACCGATGTGGTCTCACTCGGCTCAAACAAAATAGAAGGACCGGCCACCGGCGGTGGAATCGGTGCCGAAGGAACTGGCACTACTGTGAGTGCAGGCGCTGCTGTAGGAGGTGGTGGGGGCAGAATCTGGACCCCATGCGAAGTGTACCACTCGTACACCTATCGAAAGGCGTTGAATGTAGGTACGAGAGTCTCAACCTGAGCAGCTGGCTGAGAAGGTGCCAAGAAAGATCTTTATTGGGTTTCATTCAAAGAATAGGCATAGTTCAAGAAATTTAGACTAGTCACAGCATGACTACCTTCACAAGAGAATGAAATTCTTAGTTCAATAGGAAAAAATAGCATGTTAGGTTAGATACAACCGTATCTAACCCCCTAAAATAGATGAACTCATATACCTATGACCATGCACTGGGACTTCATGACTATATGAAACTCTCATGCATTGAAGACTTTAAACACAAATATATTTGGGAATGTTTTCAAAACTATTTTATAAAACACAGCTCTCAACCAAGAAGGGCTCTGATACCAATCCAACTATCACGCCCCGGATCGAGATCATGAACAGCCGCCCGTTGTCCTGAATGCCGATTGTATTTTTATAGAAAATCGTACAGAATCTCCCCATATTTCGGAGGTCTCCCAATACAATTAATCCTGTATAAATCACAACCATCCTGTAAAATAAACAAATGGCCATCCCGACCTCTCCAAGATTAACCAATCCCACAGCCAACATCCAGAATAACGCAAGGCTATAAAAATTTCCAGCAACCTAGCCACAAACCTCTACTGATATGCCCCAGTCAAAGGCATGGTCAGCCGCCAGTCACCCCTCTTGTGATTTAGAGGTGGCACCGAGCGATCCTAGAGTATACTTCTAAGACATAACACATTACCAAGTACATACACAACGAATAAGAAATGTCTCAATACAATGTTATACAATGACATGAGAGTTCCACAATTTAAATATCCATATTTATACAGTCATCCAAGAATTACACAATGGTCATCTATAGACCTCAGAATACATATACATTACCAATACAAATTTTGCAGTAGAAATATATAAGGAGCCCTCAAGTCCAAACTAGAACTCCCAATGATACTGAGCATCCTAAAAGCAACGCTTCTTGTCAAAAACTATCTCTGAAACAAGAAGGGAAATGAGGGGTGAGTACTTGGGGAAGAATACTCAGTGAGTGAGTGGGTTAATGCAATCCTCTAATATGAAGTGTGAAACTGCAGTGTCAAAGCATAAGTACACAAACCAAATTTCAAATCGTCATGCTTTTCATTTTAACAATATATCATTAGCACGCATTTCAAGTCAAATATACATTCAATGCACTATCACTAAAATCATAGAGTTGTCAGCCGAAAATGTCCTGACAGAGGTCTACCGCGACCTATGACAGGCGCATTAGGGGTGTTATATGGAAGTTTATTTAAAGTGCTCTCTACACCGGCGTTGGCGACAGACCTCGTCCAGGTGCTATACTTGGAGAGAGTATCTAAATCCTCCTCCTTTCGGGTACAACCTGGCTAGTACTATATCGTTAATAAAAATCACGACAACTTGTGGCATACCCCAGGCCTAGGCATATCCGGACGCCACCAAAGCGCCTCTCACGATGTCCTTCGTCGCTATGGAACAATACATACAAAGCCCTCAAGGCCAAATCCAACATCGTATCCAAATGTGCCAAAATCAGGTTCACAAACCAAATGCAACATATAGCGTAAAATAGCACATTATACATTTCAACCATATGGATGCATAATTTCAATAATTCAACACAGTTTTTGGATACTCCATCGATTCATAAAAATCAATTTCAAAACCAGTGAAAACATTTCAAACACGCTACAAATCATACTCATTTATCAAATATTGTAAAACAGGGTTTACAAATTAAACAAAAGCATTAAAATAAATCCCACTCACAGATTTGGGAAGGATAGCACACTCCCCAATAAAACCATAACACGTATAATCAAAGCTCCCCTCAATCGAATCATCAAACAAGTAGGAAGGCTACCATCCACAGATTTCACACCTCTTACATACCAAAAGTCTGCACATACATAGGTTCAATTAAGGACATATTTTTATGCTCAAACCAAAGCTAAAACAAGTCTGAACTTCCTACACATAAGACCATTTCTCTCAAAATGCCTCGAAACATTCCATTTTCATGGTATCGAAGTTTATTTTCATAATGTAAATGTATTTTAATTTCCTATATGCAGGACAATTTATAATAAAAAGAGTGCATCAATCCTTAAACTCAAATACCAATTTCTGACTATTTTTAAGCATTCGTCAAATCAAACTCTAAGAGAAACTATTCGAATCAAGTCCGTACGATTCTATCACCCAAAATAACTAAATTTGTATAAAATCCTAAATTTGACCCAATTAATTTCATATAATGTCAAACAATGCATTTTGATCCATTCTAACATTCATCCTAACATATGCAATACACTCTTACTCTAATTTACCCTAAATTCGTCCAAATAAATCGAGTGAGTTAGAAATCCTCACGTAGGGTCCCTTGGGTTGTAGATCTAGTTTTCGTTCGCCCGTCAGATTGGTCTAAAACCTGTAATATTTCCAAATTTGAACGTTATTAGCAACTAACTCAAATTTCTAAACACCAAACCCTAGAACCTTATCCAATCACAGTCGTTTCCTACAGTGGAGATGCAGGTGAGCTCTCGAAGGACAAAGCCGATCGTAGGCTCGCGGGCTGGTAGGTTGGCAGGCCGACCCGCTGGTGGGCTCGCGGGTCAGTAGGCTAGCGGGTTTGCAGGCCGATGTGCTCACAGGCTAGGGGCTTGCACTCACGAGCTGGAGCGCTCGTGGGCTGGAGTGCACACTCGCAGGAGACTGTAGTCGTGCACTGAGGCACGCTCGTACGAGGGAGGTCATGCTGGGGGGCGTGCTCGCGCAGGGTAGCTCATGCAGGGGCAAGCTGGTACTTGTGCAGTGGCACGATGGTGTTCGTGCAGGGGCACACTGGGGTTCGTGCAGGGGCACGATGGTGCTCGTGCAGGGGGTAGCGCAGTCATGCTCTATCGAGCGTTGTTGTGCTGTGGCGTGCTTGAGTAAAGGCTGCACGCTTGCGTTCGTGCCGTGGTGGAAGGAGGCGCTGTAGGCTAGCGCGCTCGCGGGAGGAGGTGAGGGGACGTGATTCACTGCTCGCAGCGGAGTGTGATCGAGAGGGAGATCACGAACAGCGAAGGAAGAGAGAGAGAGTGAGAAAGAAATTGAGAGAAGGAAATAGAGAGAGAGCGGTGGCGATGGCTGTTGGGTGGTGGCGGGTTGCGGCGAAGAGGCGCGAAACAGCTGTGGAGAAGGGCGGCGGCAGTGGGAGGTGAAGGGTCAGCGAGAGAGAAAGAGAAAGAGAGAGAAAGGGAGAGATTTGGGCTTTAGCCCTAATCTGATTTTGGGAGAGGGGAGTGCCACATTTCAGGATGAAACGCGGCGTTTCCTCCTTCCTCTCTCTCTTTTTTTTTAATAATATATATATATATTCACGTCCACCTTTTTGTAGCTTGCGAATTTCATAAAAATAATGGGTTCACTATGATTTACGAACACGACAAATTAATTTATACCAAAAATTCAATTTAAAGACTCCAAAATTAAAAATCAATATAAATTAAAATTTTTCCTCTATGTATATAAATATTTCAAAACCAATACACTTGTTCGGGTACTGAGTGTCGGTGTTACAATAGTAGTTATCGCGTAGTCAATTTGAGGGTCATGGCATAACATAATATGCACAAAAAAAAATTGGTTCTGAGCCTTTTGTGCTTTCGTCTTAAGTGAAACACATGTTTTACTCATAGGATCCTAAAAATGTGAAATTGTATGTTGTTATCCATAATGCAGCAACAAAGTTTTTTGTCATGTGTGAAGAATCAAATATCAGTAATTTGGAAATGTATTATGAATGCTTAACTTTTCCTGCTCAGTCACTAAATGAGAACATAGATTGTCATTCTATCTCAACTGCGGTTTAGAATGATATAATCAAAGATTTTTATGATAATTAACATATTGTTGACTTTATATGTATTTCTCTACATGTATTTCACAAACTTTTGTTAAATTGTTTATGTTTAGATTTATTGTTATTTAAAATATGTTTTATATTTTTATACTAATAAAAATCTTTACATTTGTACTTATGTTCTACTTATTATTTGTTGATTTAGACGAGATTCAAAAATGAAGTTTTACAAAAATTGTCTTTTCAATAGAGAAGGTATTGGAACTTTGACCATTTGTTATCAAGATTTCAAGAAGATTTAGGGGGAAGGAAGGTTTGGAAGGGATGGAGAACCATAATTAGAGATACCACCATTCACCAAACAACAAATTTCTTTCTTGAATTTCTTCAAATCTTATTGAGATTTTAGCAATTCGGATGTTTTCGTAGCTTACTTTGGTTTTTTAGTCTAGATAATTTGGTGTATGTTTTCTTTTTGAGTTTCTAAATGCAAGTATCAATTGTCATCTTTTCTCAAGAAGATCTCATTATTTGTATTTTGTTAATAAGTTTTACCATAATCAAATTCATGTTTCATCCTCTAATTTATCCTAATTTATTAACTATTTTACAGGAGCCCTTGCAATGACCTCGGAACCTAAAATTGGTTGACAGGTTCCTCTACACATAGTAATCATCTAAACACAAACGAGAAAAAATATAAGAGTTACATTTATACCATTTCATTATAAACTTGCCCAAACCATTGGCTACACAAAACTCAATGTAACACCATCTAATTCAAGCTCTTCCATCTCCATGCTCCCAATAACATGCATTAATCTTATTAACCAAAAGGGAGGGGGACGAGGAGGGAAAGGAAGTTATATACTAAAGAACTTTACGCACCAACAAATAGTTGGACTAATGGGTAAGCGTTAGATTTATTGTTATTCAACTAAAGGGAAGGGTGAATAGTTGAATATGAATTTTACGAGACTTTTCGAAAATTTAAAACAAGATGACAGTAAATAAAAATTTAATGAAGGAGACACAAAAAATTTTTATAGTAGTTTCATCAAACTCGGTGTACGTCCACTCCCAGACTCCCTCCGGATTTTCTACTAATTGCTTATATTATAGACTTGATTATAGGATCAAGTTCAACCTTGCATAGTGTTTCCTCAAAACACTTCAATTCAATCTCACTTAAACTGAATTTGACTTTCCTAGACTTAAGGCAGTGACACTTACTCCTTAATCTTTGACACTCATATTAGTCAATGAAATAAATGTCAAGAATTGAGATTTACTTTCCTCAGATTTGATAGTATGAGAATTAACAGAAACACTAAGACGGTTTGGAAATTTCAAAGTACACAGAGAGGATTTTACAGAGTATTGAATGGTGCATTCTAATTTGTAACCTCTCTATTATTAGCTACTCAATATTTATTGAGATATTGAATAGATCCGTTGAGGGTTGGTAGTGGTTGTTGCATCTGAACATTGAGCATTTAATTTTCGCCATTAAAACTCTACAATAGTTCTTGGTTCACGCTAAAACTTTGTTCCTTTTTTTTGCACCTTTTTTAAATAAGCCGATCGGAATTTACTATCACTGCATTTGAACGTTAGCTTTGATAGAAAAGGAAACATTTTAAAAATCGAACAAACAAGATGCCCGTTAGGTTCAAATTAGTTTCCCAGATCTGATTTTTGACATACGCAAGTCGACAACATCAAAGTGGACATCGACTTGAATTTGAAACATTTCCAGCGTAATTTTGTCAAAACAGGTAAAAGTTACTATTCTACGTCGACAAGCCACTGTGTAAAATTCAATAGGTGGACATGTTTTTGAATTGGTCGATATGTACATGTGTGTCGACAAGTTTTCAGCCATGTCGATATGTTATGTTTTAGATTTAGTAAAGAGTAGGTTGACAAGTCATTTTAATGTATCGATATGTTCATATTCAGGTAATAAATTGGTTGACGTGCATATGTGTGTCGGCAACAATATAGTTAGGTCAATGTGCAACATCTTGTATTTAGTGAATATTGGGTCGATATGTTTAATGAGAATATTAGCATGCTCCTATTCACTCTGAAAATTGGTCGATGTGTACATCTGAATTGGTTGATGTGTATGTTCTTTGTTGACAAGAAGAGAGTAGGTCATTGTGCATTTTAATGAGCAAACAAGTATCAAGTCGATAGGTCTGATAGCATACATCGACATACTACTGTGCAAGTAAGAATTGGTAGAACTAGACAAATTAATTGGTCGATATGTTTTCTACAGGTCGATAAGAATTTTGATGTGTCAATAGAAACAGATATTAATAGGTCAACATACGACAATCTCAGGTTGATGTGTTACTATTCATTGGTTGAATTAGTCGACGTGTCTAAGAGAATTGGTCGATGTATGTTGGCTAGGTTAACAAGTACAATAGTAGGTTGAAGTATGTGTTTTTGATACAAGTGTTATCAGGTTGATGTGTTGAACCAACAAGTTGATGTGTTACTATTTATAGGTAAAATTGGTTGATGTATTAGAATAAATTCGTCGATATGTCACTGTTCCTATAGTTTCATGTCGACAAGATTTGTGTTCGATCGATAGTTAGAATGTTTGGTCTATAAGACATTCATTGTTCATGTCGATGTGTGCTTGTGTGGGTCGAAGTGTTCAGACACTTATTTCTATAGAAATCATTTATCTCAGGTTGATAAGAGCAACAAACGGGTCGATGTGTATGTATATAGATATTATGAGTTGGTCGACATAGTACTTGTAATTGGTGGACCTGCTATGTAGGTCGATGTGTTTACTAACTAGGTCAACATGGAATGCAGTTTTCTGAATTTTTTAACTATTTTTCTTATTTTTTTGAACTATTTTTCTTTTAATCATCATCGTCAAAACTCTACCAGGTCAACATTCTCCCCCTTTTTATGATGACAAAAGTTTTAGTGTTCAATATATACTACTTGTCAATTTAAATCCTAGCTTTTAGGCATTTGTATTTAAGTGCTCTTCATTTTAACATACCAGCATACTTCACACATACTCAACGCATTTCAGCATACATACCAGCATATCAGCATACTTAGCATTAGCACATACTTCGACATTTTTCTCTCCCTTTTTGTCATCAACAAAACCATATCATTCCCATACTATGGTACACTCATCATAGAAATGTAAACTCATTTTCAGCATATACTTCATTTATTGCATACTCATTTTCACAGGTTCACTAACCACATTTTAGTGCAAACTCGTGCTTAACATTGTACACATGCAGTCTATACACTGAATCGCATACCCAGATATTGTAAAGCAGTCAAAACAAGCATTTGAAGCACTATAGTATATAAAAGAGGTTTGAACATAACGAGAGTTAGAAAACATAACCAGAAAAGAAAGCAATCACAGTTTGAAAGTTAGAAGACATGGTCAGAACATATTCCTATGCTAGAATGATTTCGATGGTTTGGGATCCTTCTTTTGCTTCCCTTTCTCCTTTATTAGAGCATCTAACTTTTCTTGCACATTGTAAAGGTTTATCCTGGTAAAGCAACTCATTTGACCAATCATGGTTTGTCTTCTATCTAAATGTTCCAACTTGTCCCAAATCATTTGAAGGGTAATTGGTTGTATGCTTGAGGTTTCACCTTCCTCAGTTCTTCTTTCTTTCCTTGGAATATTCTCAGTGTCATCCCCAGCTTCTTCATCCATTTTCCTTAACCTATCTCTTGCTTGCTCCCCCTTTTTTTCTTACCTATTCTCCCTCACTGTTGCTCATCTATCTAGCTGTTAACATGGAGGAAGCATTGATTGAATTCTTGTCACTTAATTCAACAATTGAATCCTTCTCCAACTCCACTCTATTCTTAGACAAGATATCAGTTATCATACTAGCATAGGGAAATAGAAAGCTTTTAGATCTGTGAGCATAAATCATAAAGTGGGGAACAATATAATGCAGTCTGGGATTCTTCCTACTTATAACACAGGCCATTAACTAGAAATCCTCCTTTGAAATTGTAGTGTAGTTACCTCCTCTTGATCTTAGTACATGACTAACTATCAGATGTAGAATTCTTTCATGAAAACCAAGTCCAGTAGCACCAGTGTTCACCACAGTTAGGTTCTCATCATCGAAAACAACGTTAGCATTATCTAGGTAACTTGATTTCATGTAAGATTTACACTTTTCATAAGAGACCCATGACAGACCATTGTCCTCACATATTTTCCTAGGTGTCACTTTAAATTCCTTTCCATTCACAAAGGTTTTGAATGCACATGAGACAAAATTGTCATCTATAGTAATTCACATCTCATCCGTAAGTTCTTGACAAATGACATCTGAGTTGTTGTAGAATAGTTTGACTTCTTTCTCATGCACATACTTGTTGGGGTTCAAGAGAGAAGTAAGGTATACCTCAATCAGATGTTCTTCGTATTTGAAGTTAACTCTTTTAAAAAATTTCCAATCGATCAATCGTCCATGGTTCACCTTTCTTTTCGAAAATACCCTATAGGCCATGGTGGAGGGAATGGTGGTTTCACAAGTTATGCAAAGGAGGAGGTCCCTTTTCCCGTAGGTTTAGTAGTTCGTTTCTAGGGTTCTGTAGGTTTCTTAATGGCCATTTTTATCTTAGGAGCCATTGAGGTTAGATTCTTGCAAAGATTTGGTAGATTAGGATTTCGATTTAGAATTTAGGGTTACGAATGTGAGAGGTTAAGGTTGTGGAAGAGAGAGGGAAAGTTTGAAATTTGAGGATAAAGGTAAGATAGGTCGATGTGCTAACTGTTCGTATTCTATTAGTTGTATCACAAGTCAACACAATTAAGTACACATCAACCTATTTTTATGGTTTCTACATAATCGGGTTAACACAATAACAAAGGTATCAACCTGTCTTCATGCTGTTGCTCAGGTCGACATCATTAACATCGGGTCGATGTATCATCTTTTGAGTTTTATTTTAAGTATTGGTTTGAGATTAGATCAGCAAAGTTCTTAAATCTAACGCTCATCAGGTCGACATGACTCTGTATACTTTCAATTTGTTGACAAATTTTGATAAATAGGTTGACATAAAAACTATTACTTAGAAAAGTGATGCTTTGTTTTTCATTCCATCTTTTCTATTTCTTCATTTCTATCATTCTCAAATCCCTTCTTTATTTACAAAATCTATTTTTATACAAAGATTTGGTAAGGATAATAGCAATTTGTTTTTGAGTGTCCATGTACTCAAAACCAATCTCATTCTTCAGAACATGGTCTCGAATAAAATGATGCCTCACGTCTATGTGTTTGGTTCTTGAGTGATGCACTGGATTCTTTGTGAGATTTATTACATTTGTGTTATCACATTTGATTGGAATGCAATTAAAATCTAATCCATAGTCTTTCATTTTATATTTGATCCAAATGATCTGTACTGTGCATTGTCCAGCTGAAATATATTCTGCTTCCATCATTGACAATGCCGTACTACTTTGTTTTTTGGAGGACCATGATACCAACATACTTCCAAAGAATTAACAAGTGTCACTTGTACTTTTTCTATCAACTTTGCATTTAACAAAGTCAGCATTACCGAACCCAAGTGGTTGAAAGCTTCGGTTTCTGTCATACCAAATTGCTAAGTAAGTAGTTTCTTTTAAGTATCTGAAAATTTTTTTAATTACAGCCAAGTGAGATTCTTTTGGGTCTGATTGAAATCTAGCACAAAGACATACACTAAATTGTATATTAGGTCTTGAAGTAGTAAGGTAAAGCAAAGACCCAATCATGCTTCTGTAATGTTTTTGGCAAATTGATTTACCACTTTCGTCTTTGTCTAACTTAATGTTTGTACTCGTTGGAGTTGCATTACCCTTGCAGTCACTAAACCTAAATATTTTAATTAAGTCATTTGTATATTTTGATTGATTTATGAAAATTCCATCTTTTGATTGTTGTAGTCTAAGGAAGTAATTTAACTCTCCCATCATGCTTATTTCAAATTCTCCCTGCATTTTGACTGCAAATTCCTCACACATTCTCGTGCTAGTTCCTTCAAATATTATGTCATCTACATATATCTGTATGATTAAGAAATTATCATCTTTCCTTTTAATAAATAGAGTGGTATCTATCTTTCATCGTTCAAAGTCATTTTCTAATAAAAAGTTACTTAATCTTTCATACCAAGCTCTAGGAGCTTGATTCAAACCATACAAAGTTTTGGTTAATTTGTACACATATTCAGAATACTTTGAATCTTCAAATCTAGGAGGTTGTTTAACATATATTGTCTCATTCAAATAACTATTCAGAAATGCACTTTTAACATCCCTTTGGTAAAGTTTAAAATTTATAAAATAAAAGAAGCAAGAAGCATTCTTATTGTTTATAATCTTGCTACCGGTGCATGAGTTTCATCGTAATCAATCCCTTCCTCTTGATTATAACCTTTGTGTAACACTGACATTTTGGTATCTTTCATATTGTACTCTCCTTGATGTATATATGATATTGATCCTGTTTTTATAGCCCAAAATTTACTAAGAAATTTTTCATTTTGAAAATCGCTCGAAAAATTGTACGGCTAAATCACTAAAAGCGAAAATCTTTGTTATTAAGCCAAAATGAAAACCACACATGCAAATTTGATGCCGTGAGATATATACATGCTAAATTTACTTTAAAAGTGAAGGGTCAAAAAGCGAAAATGAAATTTAAGCCGTAGCACAAAAATGCTCAATACTCTAAAATTTTCGTCCGAGAAATCCTAATTTTTGGCAAAATTGAAATTTGTCCGAGCAAACAGTCTTCTTTCCACCCAAGACCTATATTTTTAAAATCTACGGGCAAAACGGAGTCTGTGGTGAGATTTCACACATTTCGAGGTTGAGGTCAAATTTTGACCGATCGAGAATTTCGTTCACTCTGAAGTATGTTTGGGTAATCAAAGGACCTCAAATTAACACAAAACCAGTAGCATTTGACTCAGCACGAAAACCTGGGTCCCGTGTGTGATTTTAGATTTTTTAGGTGAATAGTAATTTTGACCGATCTCAGATCGCATGTTAACAAGTGGATAGGCTTAAAGGACAAACAATTAATGCTCTTGAAGTATGTGAATTTACTTTATTGGATTTTGTGTGATCTTGACAAGTGGCACTACATGATTGGAAGAAACTAACCCTAATTAATTAACAATGGTTAAATTCAACTAGAGTTAAGTTAATTAAACACAACTATGATTACAAATTGACTAAACCATGGTTGGCCCCTTTAGAATTGTGAAAGGCAATGTGAGAGAGAGGGAGAAAGGGAGAGAAAGGCTTGCTCAAGGAACCAAAACACAAAAATCTTCTTCTCCTCTCTTCTCTTGACCGAAACCTATACCTAGGTGGAGAAGTGTTTTCCTCCAAACAACCACCCAATGTTTTTACATGGTTTTTCTCTACTCTAAGCCTATTAGAACATATCCAAAAACCAGCTGAAAATGAGCATTCTACATTGGAGATCTAGGAGGGGCCAAAAATTGAAGGGGAGGAGTAGAATTTGTCCTTCCAAGGCTTCAATCAACCTGCAGTTCATAAGGTAAACTCCCTCCATTCTCTAGTATAACATATGCAAATTTAATGCAAAAAGGAGAAGCCTAGGTTAGGTAACCTTAGTTGGCCAAAAATGGAGAAGTTTGGAGGAAGAGAAAAATTCAGCACACGATGCCTTTGTGAGAACCTTATGTTGGTGACCTTATGTGATGACTTGAACCTACTTTAAGTAAGTAATCAATGGCTGAAAACCCTAAGAAGATGTGCTGAAAAAAAAATTCAGCTTAAGAGGATTGGATTTTGGCCTTAATTTGGCTTCATTTTGGGACAAGGAAACCATGGACTTATATGTAGGAATTTTAGCCTTTGTTGGTGGCCTAAATCATACTGAAATTTGTCCCTAGTTTGTGTGCATTTAGTGTATAGAAATTGGGTTGCATTTGTGCGCACATTGGTGGAGAAATTTTGCCCTTTATTGCCTTGTGTATGTCTAGAAATTTGACACTTCTAGTGGCTGAAATTGTCCTGAAAATGGTCCTAAGGTGTGCTGAAAATATGGCATTCATAAGGTTGCAATGTGTGTTGAAAGTTTGTTATGTTTGATTTTGAAATTGGAGTATGTATCATGAGTTGCGTGCTAAAATTGTAGGAGATTAAGTGTACTTCATGTGTGCAAAATGTATGTATATATTGTGATGATTAAATGTGTACATTGATAGTTGAATGGGTAAGGTGTTGTGTGTTGGAAAGTGCCAAGGAAAATTAGTTATATAAGTGCACAAAATAACTAAGAATGAGGTGTATTTGTGTGATATATGTGTGCTGGAATTTGAGTGAAAAATTTCATGTATGTGGTGTTCGCTTGTGCAACCATGAGAAGACAAGTATATGAGTCCGAGAGTGCCTAGGCAAACCTTAGTAGTTTTCCATAATTTTTTATGGATAGCTTGTAAACATCCTAAACTATAACATGTTAAAAATTGAGGTCATTTGAGATTAGTTTGATAGGGAAACCAATAGCAAAATTGGGACAGCCAAAATCTGGAAATTTGAAAATTTTAGAAACTCCTATGAGGCAGTTGTTGAAATGAAGAACACTTAGGGTACTCAATTAACCCTAAATTGATTGTATTTTTCCTTACCTATTTGAGGCCTAAAGGAAACCTAAGCATAGAGGCAAATTAATGCCTCTCTTATCTAGATTTCTTGGCCCAATTTAGGGTCCCTATATGGGTCAGACCCGCGGGCTTCGGGCTGGGCCCTTCGGGCCCAGCCCGGGCCAGCAAATGGGGGGACCATTTGGTCCCCCAGCAGCTAGCAAGAGCTAGCCGTTGGAGGCCCCAACGGCTAGCTAGAGGAGAGAGCTTTATGCTCTCTCCTCTCTTCCATTCTCCCATTCTTTTCTTCCTCTCTTTTTCTCTATAAATAGGGATTCACTTCCCCTTTGTAATCAATGAAAAAGTTCTCTTATTATGTACAAGAATTGCTCTCAAATTCAATGAAGTTCTAAATTTTAGTTTGTTCTTCTTACTTTGAATTTTAACAGCAGTGAGTTTCCTTGGACCGGCAGCCATAGTTGCCCTTAGTCTTTTCAATGAAATTTGCAAAGGCCTTGCATATATCCTAAGGACCAACATATCCAAAATTAAGGTCATTTGGAGCCTATCTGCTTAGTGAACCACTAAGAGAACTGAACTAGCTAAGGAATGATTCAATTTCTGACCTTTGGATGCAAAACCAATACAGTTTCTACCTTGCTGCATTTCTACAACAAAACCAACTTGAGAATAAGATTTAGCACAAAGAAATGAAGGGATCCATCAAGAAAAACCATGAGGTCAATGAAGGAAAAATTGGACTTAGCCGGGTTGGAAATCGGACATGAAAAAAAACATGGATAGGAAAGGAGAGTAGGTTAGATTTTGACAATGCACTATTCTACCCTGTTCTGCGGCAATAAGTCAGCCTCTGATTGTAGCCCCCTTTTCTGACAAAACTGGATTTTGTGCTAGTTATATGAAATATAGATCTATGTCTTATCTTTCCAACGAAATAGGAATCGCCTCAATTCGACCACTATGTCAAAAGTTAAAACCATTCTTCTGAAACTCGATAGAAGGTCACCCATTCTCCAACACCAAAAATTGTAGCATTGCATGACTCCCTTGCAGCCCTTGTTTGCAAACACTCAAAGTTGAAAAGTTGTAGATCTCATCTTATCCACCTACTGTGAAAATTTCAGCCAATTGGCATGATGGAATCAAAAGTTATACAAAATCTCCCAAAACTATGCAGAAAGGATTCTGCTTCTCGGCCAAAATTGAACAGAGATATTGGTGGTCTATTTCAGACCCTTTCTAGGCATAATTGGGAGAAATCCAAAACATGAAAAATGTAGGGCTGTATTTCTTTCAAATACTGTAAAAAGTTTAGGAAATTTAGAGTTGTATGTTAAAAGTTGTGAGGGCTGTACTAAAATTGGTCAGAATAGACTTCTGAAACATAATGTGGGCAAAATGGTGCAATTTCATGGATTTGCACTAGGAATCGGAGAAAGTGCCCAACTAAGAGGTTGTAACCCTGTGTCTTAACTACAACATAATCAAAAATCATAGTATTTGCATGAGCAGATGGTGAAATATGAGAAATTTGCTAAAACGAGATAAAATAGAAAGTGAAAGTTTGATTGGTTTAAAAATGTGGACTTTAAGGAATCTTCTACCAAGATTTTGGAAATAAGTTCAATACGAAAAGTGTGAGTTTTTATGTGAGCCGACCATAGAAATTGAAATTTCCAAATTCTGACCCCGGTTGTGGAACTTGTGTTTGATTCTCGAGAATGATGCGAGATTTGATTTAAAAAAAAAAAACTAGGTCGTCTATAACTAGGGTTGCATCACATTTGCATCATGATATATGTATCATAGAATCTCTTAAGTGATATATGTTCTACATTATGTTCATAGAGCCTCGTCAGTGATATTGAGGGGAGTATTTTTATGTGCCTCGAGATTCATGCTGGGAGTGGCATACCCTCCCGTGTACTATGAGTAAGATTTCTGTCTGATGCATAATATCATGTTTTAAAATATTTTCTGACGTAACCATGATTTAATGAATATGTGATGCGAAATTTTCAATGAATTATGAAATGTTTTTGTGAATTCATGGAGTATCCACAAATATATTTCTACGTATTGTTTATGCATCCAAACGAGTAGAAACCGTACTATTGCATTTGATTTATACATGTTTTATGAAATCATCCTTGTGGAAATGATTGACATTACTTGAGAAATGTGGCATGGCACGTGATTGATTTGATGATGATATTTTACATGGGCTAAGGGCCTTAGCATGTCATGATGATAACTTTGTGATGGGTAAATCCCATTCCGTAGTTACGAAGGATGCATGTGTAGGATGATCCATATTTGCACCAGATACGCTTCGGCGGAAGGTATCCTACATGACATCGGAAAATGGTAAATATATTGTGATTCAACTCAATACTAGTCAGGTTAAACCCATGAGGGGGAGGGCTATGGTGCGCCATAGTCTAGCACCTGATGAGGTCCGTTGTCAACGTCGGGGTTGAGAGCTTTTCTAACCTATTGCATACAAAACCCTCGATACACCTGTCAATGGTCACGGTCGACCCTTTCTAGGACTGATTTTGGCACGCTCTATTCTAGCATGATTTAATGACATGGATGCATATATATTTGAAATGTAAGTGAAAAGAATGATTTATAATAAATTGAGTATTATACATGATTTCTTAAAATATGTGAAATTATTGAGAAATTTGATACTCCATTTTTCACTGACACATTAAACACATGATATATACCCTCTCACTTACTGCGTTTCTTCCTTGATACTTACCCCTCATTTCTTGTTGTGAATAGAGATAGCTATAGTGGGACGTATTGAGACTTATCAGTGCACGAGGCTTTTGTTGGAGAATGAGGCTGTTGATTAGGTACTCGATATGATATTAGGAAGGATTTGCCAATGAAATTGTATATTTGTGTATTGGGATTCTAGATAGACCATTGTGTATAAAAAGGGATGGCTGTATATAAATTTATGTGTATCTTATTGAAACTCCCAATTCTATTCTATTGTATTGAGGCATGATTTGTACTATTGTATAGATTTACTTTGGGAAACGTGTCATGTTCTAGAAGTGTCCTCTATATTCATTCAGTGCCACATCTAAATCACAGGAGGGGTAACTGACGACTATTCCTACCTTTGATGGGAGCATAGCAATAGAGGTCTGGTGTAGCACTATTGTTAACCTTACATTATCCTGTATGGTTGACAGGGATTGGATGATTTGAGGAGATTGTTGATTGTGGCCAGGCTAAGTCATGTATATAGATATGTGATAGGTCGATATATGGTATCTGATAGATTTTCGACTTATAGAGAGGTTTTGCTCATTTGGTTATAGAAAGTCAACATCCGGGATAACGGGCGGCTGTTCACGGCTCCATTTCGGGACATGACAATTTGGTTTGTATCAAAGCCTAGGTTGAGAGCTGTATATCTATGTAAGATGTTTCCTAATTATGAATGTATTTAAAGTCTTCAATGCATAAGAGTTTCATACGGTCATATATATCCCTGCATATGGTCTCAGGGATTGAGTTCATCCATTTTAGGGGGTTAGTTACTCCGTAGCTAACCCTAATTCTTGAAACATATCTCCTGAAGAATTCTTTTTACAGAATTATACTGCCTAGATGCGGTAGATCAGTAGGATATAGAGCTAGACTCACGCCACCTGAGACTCCACCAGCACCTAATACTTTGAGGGAGCTTGAGACCCTTAGGGTACCTGAGGATGCTTCCTCATAACGGGTGCCTACACCAGCACCACCCCAGGCGATGACTATGGCAGGGATTCCACCACCACCACTAGACGCTTTGAGGTAGTGGCAGGAGTGGTATAGTCAGTATGGTGTGCAGATGCCACCACCACCTCCACCTACAGCTGCACCTACACCCACGGCAGCACCTATCCCAGCAACACTAGAGCCCCCACCAGTGGCCGAGCCCTCAACAGTTTCAGGTCTGATTGAGACCACTTCTGTAACTCTGAGGCAAGTTCACGAGTTGACACAGTTAGTGAAGGAGCATGTCAGCTCGGTTGTGTAGATTTTTCAAGATCTGGTAATGCTGCGCGGCAAAGCATTGGATCAACCGAATTCACAAGATTCTTACAGATCTGAGGTTGAGTGAGGACCTTAGACTCAGTGTTGCCGAGAGATTATTGGACGGAGATGCTCTCACTTGCTGGGATACTATACAAGATGAGGCTACAGGGCCTTTACAGTAGGAGGATTTTCTACAAGAGTTTGACCGTAGATATTTCCTGGATTTCCAACAGGACCGTTTGAGAGCTGAGTTCCTCTATTTGAAATAGGGGACTAGATCTGTTGCTGAGTATGAGGCAGAACTCAGGAGGATAGCTGCCTTAGTCCCTAAATAGCTATACCGTAGCAGCTGAGGTTTTAGTTTTAGGACGGCCTCAGTTTGAGTATCCGACACTGCATAACTGTGACCCCCAGTTTTACCCTCTCAGATGTGATTAGTTTAGCTTATCACGCGAAGGAGATAGTTTGTGCTGAGGCCAGACAGAGAGAGGGTAAGGAACAGAAAAGGAAGAGGACCGGGTCATATTCCGGGCAAACTCTAGGAGATGTAGAGGTTTTGGCTCGCATAGATGTACTTCTGGGTTTAGACCACAGAGTTCGGGGCAGGGACCTCATCACCAGGGGTTCAAACCACCCATCCCCAGTGCCTTTACACAGTATATGGCGCAACAGCAGACTCTTTGCCACAGATGTAGTCATTTCCATTTCGGACCTTACGGAGGCTCGAACACTTGCTTCCAATGTGGAAGGCCGGGTCATATCAGGAGTGTGTGCCCTGATCTGGGTTTCAGAGGTCAGGGATTGCAGAGCTATACCAGTGCACCATGCACGGGACAGCAGGGAGTACTACTCATTCAGTATATACAGCTCCATAGATGGCTACCGGGAGCAACACCATGTAGACTCAATCACGTCAGTAGCCTAGAGATTTGGCTCGCATGTACGCGATGACTCAGGAGGATGCTCAGGCGAACCCTGATGCAGTAACGGGTAACCCTCCCACAGATCCAGAAGTATAGGATCTATATTGTATTGTATTTTTTTTATATCATGTATGCCATGATACTCGTGTACAATCATGACATGTTAAAACATTAGAGGCTTGACTACTTTGATGTACATATATGTTTTGATATATATATATATATTCAGTTTTTCCGAATTCTAAATTCCGTGTAACTCTTTTTGTCATTAGGTACCATGTATATATTTGGTACTGACGCCCGTGTTCTCATAGACACAGGGTTGAACTACTCATATTGAGCAATTCCTTCGCTAGGTACTCTGATAAGCCTATCTCACCACTTGATGATGAGATCTTGGTCATCACTCCTCTTGGTGAGCAGATTGTTAGGCATTCAGTATATGGTGGCTGTGAGGTCAGGATAGAGGATACCATGTTAGAGGCATACTTGATTCCTCTCAGTATGACCAACTTTGATGCCATCCTAGGGATGGACTGGTTGAATACAAACCAGGCTTCAGCTGATTACGTTATGAAGCAAGTTGAGTTCAGGAAACCCGGGTAGCCGCCATTGGTTTTTACGGGAGATAGGCGGGTATTACCCGTTTTGTTATTTCTGTTATAGAGCCAGACGTTTGGTGCGCCGTGGAGGAACGGCATATCTGGCCCACATTATTGATACCACCATACAGGGCCCGCAGCTTGAGGAGGTCCCGATGGTATAGGAGTTTTCGGATGTATTTCCTGAGGAACTTCCTGGATTACTACCAATCCAGAAATTTGATTTTGAGATTGATGTAGTTCGAGGGATTACTCCTATTTCTATGGCACCATATAGGATGGTGCCAGCCAAGCTCAAGGAGCTAAAGGTTCAGCTGCAAGAACTATTGGACCAGGGATTTATCGTCCTAGCACGTCACTGTGGGGTGCACGGTGTTGTTTGTGAAAAAGAAGGATAGCACATTTCGGTTTTGTATAGATTATAGACAGCTGAACAAAGTTACCATTAATAATCGGCACCCACTACCACGTATTAACGATCTCTTTGATCAGTTATAGGGTACCAGGGTATTCTCAAAGATAGATCTCCGGTCGGGTTACCATCAGTTGCGGATTAGGGCCGAGGATGTACCTAATACGGCTTTCCGCACCCGATACGGACATTATGAGTTTTTAGTCGTGCCGTTTGGGCTGACTAACGCCTTTGCTGCATTTATGGACCTTACGAATCGAGTTTTCCATGATTATTTTTACCGGTTCATTATTGTTTTTATTGATGATATCTTAGTCTACTTGCGGAGTGATGATGAGCATGCTCAGCACCTTATGGTGATTCTACAATTTCTTTGTGAGAGATAGCTTTATGCCAAGTTCACCAAGTGTGAATTTTGGCTGCGGTAAATTGGTTTTCTTGGCCATATAGTTTCTGTGGAGGGTATTTTTGTTGATTCGCAGAAAGTTGAGGTTATATTGAGATGGGAGCAGCTATAACAGTAACAGAGATAAGGAGTTTTCTTGGTCAGCCGGGTATTACCGCATATTTGTAAAGGGATTTTCTAAATTGCTGCTCCGTTATTTAGATTGATGTGAAAGGACGTCAAATTTATATGGGATGACCATTGTGAGGCGAGCTTTCAGAAGCTCAAATAGTGGTTGACGTCTGCTCCAATTCTAGCCCTTCCCACGAGTAGTTGGGAGCATGTGGTGTACAGTGATGCTAACAGGTAGGGATTGGGCTATGATTGATGAAAGATGGTAGAGTTATCGCCTATACTTCTTGACAGCTAAAAAAGCATGAGGTGAACTATGCTACGCACGATTTGGAGTTAACGGCCATATTCTTTGCACTAAAGATATGGCGCTACTATCTATATGGGGTCACATTTAGGGTGTTTATAGATCCCAAGAGCCTGAAGTATTTGTTCACTCAGTGGGAGTTGAATTTAAGGCAGTAGAGATGGTTCGAGCTGCTAAGCAATTATAACCTTATTATTGACTATCATCTGGGCAAGGCTAATGTAGTGGCGATGCCTTGAGCCAGAAGTCGTATTCTTTTTTTTAGACTACTGAGAGTATTTATCTCTCATGTTTATTAGGACTCCAAGTTTTGGGAGTCAGGTTGGCTAGTGATGTTTAGGGAGCTATACTAGTCAAATTTGAAGTTCAGTCGGTTTACTCGACCATATCAGGGTTCTTCCACAGAGTGATAAGGAGCTCCGAGGTATTTATGAGAAAGCTAGCAGAGGTGATATCAATGACTTTAGGGTCCGTAGGGATGGACTGTTGATTTTCTGAGATCGGGTATGTGTACCAACAAATAGTGATCTCCAAAGGGCTATTCTTGAGGAGGCCCATTTATCTGCCTATGCTTTATATCCAACAGTACTAAAATGTACCACACTATCAAAGACAGTTATTGGTGGTCGGGTATAAAACGAGAGATTGTGGAGTTTATTGCTCATTGCCTTGTATGTTAACAGGTAAAGGCCGAGCACCAACATCCAGCTGGCACTTTACAGCCCCTTCCCATCCCTAAGTGGAAGTGGGAGCATATCACAATGAATTTCGTAGTGGGGTTGCCATAGACTTTCGGCACAACATGATACAATCTGGGTGATAGTTGACCGATTTATTAAGTCCGCACACTTCATCCCGATCAGGAGTGATTACTCGCTTGAGGCATTGGCACGCCTCTATATTGATACGATTGTGAGACTGCATGGGGTTCCAGTGTCGATAGTATCAGATCGAGACCCCAGATTTACATCCCGTTATTGGCTCAGTCTACAGGAGGCTTTGGGTACTAGACTAAGTTTCAGCATAGCGTATCAACCCAAAAGGATGGTTAGTTAGAGAGCACCATTCAGACTTTGGAGGACATGCTTAGGGCATGTGTTATGGATTTCTGAGAGAGTTGGGTTGGGTATTTTCCGTTAGTGGAGTTTGCCTATAATAATAGCTATCAGGCGAGCATTGACATGCCACCTTATGAGGCATTGTATAAGATGAAGTGTCATACCCCGTTGTACTGGGATGATATTGGTGAGTGGTAGCTCACCAATGTTGAACTGGTATAGGAGACGAAGGAGAAAGTGAGATTTATCCATACGCAGATGAAAGCCGCCCGAAATAAGCAGAAATCCTATGCAAATCATAGGCGGCGACCTCTAGAGTTCATTGTGGAAGACATGATATTCTTAAGGCTATTTCCCTTGAAGGGAGTCATTCAATTTAGACAGCGGAGAAGTTGAGCCCCAAGTATATTGGGCCCTTCCATATCCTTGAGAGGATCGGAAGTGTGGCATATAAATTGGAGCTACCAGCAGACCTATTGTGTATTCATGATGTATTCCATGTCTCAGTGCTTAGAAGATATCAGCCAGATCCCTCACATATTTTAGAGGCTCTGCCAGTTGAGTTTCGAGAGGACTTGAGCTTACCTGTTCAGCCCGTGGCTATTCTGGATCGACAGGTCTAAAAGCTACAGAGCAAAGAGGTTCCTCTTGTTAGAGTTTTGTAGAGGAGCGAGCAGGTCGAGGAAGAGACTTGGGAGTCTGAGGAGGCCATGAGGAGACAGTACTCCAACTTTTCTTTATATAGTTTCTTTAAGTCTTGAGGACGAGACTTGTTTTTAGGGGGTTAGGAAAAATAACACCGACACTTCGGTATCTTTTATATTGTACTCTCCTCAATGTATATATAATATTGATCATGTTTTCAAGGCCCAAAAGTCACTAAGAAATTTTTTGTTTTGAAAATCGCTTGCAAATTGTACGGCTAAATCACCGAGAGTGAAAATCTTTGTTACTAAGCCAAAATGAAAACCACACATGTAAATTTGATGCCATGAGATATATACATACTAAATTCACTTTAAAAGTAAAGGGTCAAGGAATGAAAGTGAAATTTAAATCGTAGCGCAAAAATGCTCAGTGCTCTCAAATTTTCTCCCGATAAACCCTAATTTTTTGCAGAATTGAAATTTGTTCGAGCAAACGGTCTCGTTTCCATCCAAAACCTGTATTTTAAAATCTACGTGTAAAACGGAGTCCGTGATGAGATTTGACGCATTTCGAGGTCAAGATCAAATTTTGACTGATTGAGAATTTCGTTCACTCCGAAGGACGTTTGGATGATCAAACGAGCTCAGATTAACACGAAACCAATGACATTGGACTCAGCACGAAAACCTAGGTTTCGTGTGTGATTTTAATTTTTTGAGGTGAATAGTAACTTTGACCAACCTAGGATCACGTGTTAACAAGTGGATACGCATAATGGACAAGCAATTATGCTCTTGAACTGTGTGAATTTATTTTATTGGATTTTGTGTGGTCTTGATAAGTGGCACTATATGATTGGAAGAAACTAACCCTGTTAATTAATAATGGTTAAATTCAGTTAGAGTTAAGTTAATTAAACTCAACTATGATTAGAAATTAACTTAACCATGGTTGGCCCCTTTAGAATACTGAAAGGCAACATGAGAGAGAGGAAGAAAGGGAGAGAAAGGCTTGCCTAAGGAACCAAAGCCCAAAAATCTTCTTCTCCTCTCTTCTCCTGGCCGAAACCTAAACCTAGGTGGAGAAGTGGTTTCCTCCAAACAACTATCCAATGTTTTTACATGGTTTTTCTCTACTCTAACCTTGTTAGAACATATCCAAAAACCAACTGAAAAAGAGCACTCTACATTGAAGATCTATAAGGGTCTGAAAATTGAAGGGGAGGAGCAAAACTTGTCCTTCCAAGGCTTCAATCAACCTGCAGTTCATAAGATAAACTCCATTCATTATCTAGTATAACATATCTAAATTTGAAGTAAAAAGGAGAAGCCTAGGTTAGGGAACCTTACTTGGCTGAAAATGGAGAAATTTGGAGGAAGAGAAAAATTCTGCACATGATGCCTTTGTGAGAACCTTATGTTGATGACCTTATATGATGACTTGAACCTAGTTTAAGTAAGTAATCAATGGCTGAAAAGCCTAAGAAGATGTGTTGAAAAAAAATTCAGATTAGGAGGATTGGATTTTGGCCTTAATTTGGCTTCATTTTGGGATAAGAAAACCATGAACTTATATGCAGGAATTTTAGCCTTTGTTGGTGGCCTAAATTATACTAAAATTTGTCCCTAGTTTGTGTGCATTTATTGTGCAGAAATTGGGTTGCATTTGTGCGCACATTGGTGGAGAAATTTTGCCCTTTATTGCATTGTGCATGTGCTGAATTTTGACACTTCTAGTGGCTAAAATTGTCCTGAAAATGGTCCTAAGGTGTGCTGAAAATATGGCATTCATATGGTTGCAATGTGTGTTGAAAGTCTATTATGTTTGATTTTAAAATTGGAGTATGAATCATGAGTTGCATGTTGAAATGGGTAAGGTGTTGAGTGTTGGAAATTGCCAAGGAAAATGAGTTATATAAATACACAAAATAACTAAGAATGAGGTGTCTTTGTGTGATATATGTGTGCTAGAATTTGAGTGGAAACTTTCTTGTATGTGGTGTTTGTTTGTGCAACCATGAGAAGACAAGTATGTGAGTCCGAGAGTGCCTAGGCAAACCTTAGTAGTTTTCTATGAATTTTTCATGGATAACTTGTAGACATCCTAAACTATAACATGGTAAAAACTAGGGTCATTTGAAGTTAGTTTGATAGGGAAACCAATAGCAAAACCGGGACAACCAAAATCTGGAAATTTGGAAATTTTAGAAACTCTTATAGGGCAGTGAGTTTCCTTGGACCGGCAGCCATAGTTTCCCTTGGGATTTTTCAATTCAATTTTGCAGAGACCTTGCACACATTCTAAGGACCAACATATCCAAGATTGAGGTCATTTGAAGCCCATCTACTTAGTGAACCACTAAGAGAACTAAACTAGCTAAGGAATGATTCAATTTCTAACCTTTGGATGCAAAACCATTGCAGTTTCTATCTTGCTGCATTACTACAGCAAAACCAACTTCAGAATAAGATTTAGCACAAGGAAATGAAGGGTTGGAAATCAGACATGGAAAAAAAATGGCTAGGAAAGGAGAGTAGTAGGTTAGATTTTGACAATGCACTGTTCTACCCTGTTTTGCGGTAGTAAGTCTTCCTCTGAGTGCAGCCCCCTTTCCCAGTAGAACTGGATTTTGTGCTTGCTATATGAAATATAGATCTATGTCTTATCTTTCCAACGAAATAGGAATCGCCTCAATCCGACCCTTGTGTCAAAAGTTACAGCCATTCTTCTGAAATTCGACAGAGGGTCACCCATTCTCCAACCCTAAAAACAGTAGCATTGCACAACTCCCTTTCAGCCCTTGTTTGCAAAAACTCAAAGACTAAAAGTTGTAGATCTTCCTCTTAGCCACCTATTGTGAAGGGTTTAGTCAATTTACACGAGGGAATCAAATGTTATACAAATTCTCCCAAAACTATGTAGAAAGGATTATTCTTCTCGGCCAAAACTGAACAGAGATGTTGGTAGTCCATTTCAGACCCCTTCTAGGCATAATTGGGAGAAATTCAAAACATGAAAAATGTAGGGTTATGTTTCTTTTAAATATTGTAAAAATTTCAGGAAATTTAGATCTGTGTGTTAAAAGTTGTGAGGGCTGTACTAAAATTGGTCAGAACAGACTTCTGAAATGTAATGTGGGAAAAATGGTGCTATTTCATGAACTTGAACTAGGAATCGGAGAAAATGCCCAACTATAAAGTTGTAGCCCTGTGTCTTAGCTACAACATATTCACAAAGTAGAGTATTTACAAGAGTAGATGGTGAAATATGAGAAATTTGCTAAAACAGGACAAAATAGAAAGTGAAAGTTGGATTGGTTTAAAAATGTAGACTTTAAGGAATCTTCCACCGAGATTTTAGAGATACGTTCAACATGAAAAGTGTAAATTTGTACGTGAGCCATCCATAGAAATTGGAATTTCCTAATTCTGACCCTGGTTAAGGAACTTGTGGTTGATTCTTGAGAATGATGCAAGATTTTATTTTAAAAAAAAAAAAACATAGGTCGTCTATAACTACGGTTGCATCACATTTACATCATTATATACGAATCATATAACCTCTTAAGTGACACATGTTCTGCATTATGTTTATAGACCCTCATCGGTGATATTGAGGGGAGCATTTTTATGTATCTCAAGATTCGTGCTAGGAGTGGCATACCCTACCGTATACTGTGAATGAGATTTATTATATTATGTGTTTGATGCACAATATCATATTTTAAAATGTTTTCTGATGCAAGCATGATTTAATGAATATGTAATGTAAAATTTTCAATGAATTATGAAATATTTTTATGAATTCATGGAGTATCTATAGACATGTTTATACATCTTGTATATGCATCCAAACGAGTTTTAAAATACGAAACCATACCATTGCATTTGATTTATGCTTGTTTTATGAAATCATCCTTGTGGAAATGATTGACATTACTTGAGAAATGTGGCATGGCACGTGATTGATTTGATAATAATATTTACATGGGCCGAGGGCCTTGGCATGTGATGATGATAACTTTGTGATGGGTAAATCTCATTCCGTAGTTACGAAGGATGCATGGGTAATGTGATCCATATTTGCACTCGATACACTTCTGTGGAAAGTATCCCACATGATATTGGAAAATGGTAAATGTATTATGATTCGACACGGTACTAGTCAGGTTGAACCCATAAGGGGGAGGACTATGGTTCATCGTAGTCTAGCATCTGATGTGGTCCATCGCTAACGTCGAGGTCGAGAGCTTTTTTAACCTATTACATACAAAACCCCCGATGTGCCTGTCATTGGTCACGGTCGACCCTTGCCAGGACTAATTTTGACACGCTCTATTCTAGTATGATTTGATGACATGGATGCATATATGTGTGAAATGTATGTGAAAAGAATGATTTATGATAAATTGAGCATTATATACGATTTCTTACAATATATGGAATTATTGAGAACTTTGATACTCTATTTTTCACCGACACATTTAATACATGATATATACCCTCTCACTCACTGGGTATCTTTTTTGGTACTCACTCCTTATTTCCCGTTGTGAACAGAGATAGCTATAGTGGGATGTGTTGAGACTTATCAGTGCACGAGGCTTTTGTTGAAGATCAAGCCTGTTGATTAGATACTCGATATGATATTGGGAAGAATTTGCCAATGAAATTATATATTTGTGTATTAGGATTGTAGATAAACCATTGTGTATAAAAAGGGATGGTTGTATGTAAATTTATGTATATCTTATTGAAATTCTCAATTCTATTCTATTGTATTGAGGCATGATTTGTACTATTGTGTACATTTACTTTGGGAAACGTGTTATACTCTAGAAGTGTCCTCTAGGTTCGCTCTATGCCACCTCTAAATCATAGGAGGGGTAACTGGTGACTGTTCATACCTTTGATGGGGGGCATGGCAGTAGAGATATGGTGTAGGACTATTGTTAGCTTTATGTTATCCTGCATGGTTAATAGGGATTGGATGATCTGAGGAGATTGTTGATTATGGTCGGGCTGTTCTATGTATATAGATATGTGACAGGTCGATATATGGTATTTGAAAGACTTCCAACTTATGGGGAGGTTCTACTCGGTTGGTATAACAGGCGGCTGTTCACGGCTTTGGTTCGGGCCGTGACACTTTAGCCACTAATCTTGCTTTGTTTCTTTGATTGTACCAAATTCATAAAGCTTATTTCTGAAAACCCATTTGGTTCCAATCATTGATTGATTATAAGTTTAGGAACTAGGTTCCATACTTTGTTTCTCCCAAACTGATTTAACTCATCTTTCATTGCCATTATCCAATGTTCATCTTCTAAGGCTTCATCTGTTGAAATATCAAAAAATAGAGCACAAGAAATGAAGAATACTTCTGAATTTTATTGAAGAAGAATGAGAGCATACATGGAAATATTTGAGAGCATTTTTCTCATAGAGTTTTGGAGATACAATAAGGCTCTATTTATAGAGAAAAGGAAAAAATAGCCAGTAGATAGTGATTCAAAAGTAATATTCCCGTTGGAGCTCAAACCCCAAGGAATTCCAACAGCTAGTTTTTTGACTGTTGAAATATATACTACCCAAACTGCCCCTAGCTATTTGGGTTTGCTTCCTAGACTTTTCTCCAAACTTTTGGGCTTCCTTGGGCCTATTTTTGAATGTATTTTGGGTTGGTTAAGGCTGCCCAAATGTGTCATGCTTGCTGGACAATGCAGGCTGATTTTTGGGCTTCTAAGTAGATGTACTTGGTTGGTGATGAAGATGGGTTGAGTTATCCTTCTTTTCAACACTCCCCCTCAAGTTGGGTGCGTAGATATCGATAGTGCCCAACTTGTTCATGATTTCTTGAAGATGCATTGCAGTTCCCCCTTTTGTGAAGATATCAGCTAGTTGCTCTTTTCCTTTGATGTAGGGAGTAGCTATAAGCTTTTCTTCCACCTTTTGTCGAATGAAGTGACAATCAACTTCTATGTGTTTAGTCCTTTCATGGAAGACCGGATTGGATGCAATATGAATCGCCGATTGATTGTCACAATGCAAGTTGATTGGTGTAGAAACATTGAACCCTAATTCCTCTACTAGAGCCTTCAACCATACAATCTCACTGGCCGCTGACGCCATTGCCCTATACTCAGCCTCTGCACTCGATCTTGACACCACATGCTGTTTTTTGCTCTTCCATGCTACCAAGTTGCCTCCTACGAACATGCAGTACCCGGTGGTAGATCTTCTATCCTTTGAATCGCTCGCCCAATCTGCATCGCAAAAGCCTTCAATTTGGGAGCTTCCACTGTTCTTCATCCAAATACCTAGACCGGGTGATTTCTTGATGTAGTGAAGGATGCGCTCAACTGCTCTCCAATGACCCTTCTTTGGAGAATGCATATGTTGACTAATTTGGCTCACAGCAAAGGCTATGTCTGGCCTAGTGATGGTGAGGTAGATCAGCCGTCCTACAAGTCTCTGATATCTCTCTATGTCCTCAAATGGCTCCTCATCATCTACTAGAGGTCCAGTGGTGACAATAGGGCTACAAGCTGGCTTTCCTCCTAGCTTTCCTGTTTCCTGCAAAAGATCAAGAGCATATTTCCTTTGGGATAGAATTAACCCATTATTACAATAGGCTAACTCAATTCCTAGGAAATACTTTAGTCTCCCTAAATCTTTAATTTCAAATCTAGAACTCAAGAAATTTCTAACTATATCTATTAAATGCATGTCATTTCCTGTAATGATGATATCATCTACGTAAACTAAGGCTATCACAATTTTATCATTGTTTTTTCTAATGAAAACAGATGAGTCGCTATGGCATTTAACAAATCCACTACTAAGGAAAGCATGGCTTAATTTTGCATACCATGCCCTTGGGGATTGCTTCAGCCCGTAGATAGCCTTGCGTAGTTTGCACACATTTCCTCCTTGTTGTTGGAACCCTTGAGGAAGTTGCATGTACACTTCTTCTTCGAGATCTCCTTGAAGGAACGCGTTTGCTACATCCATTTGAAACATGCTCCATCCATGGTTCACCGCAAGAGACATCAAGACCCTAATTGTGTTCATTTTGGCAACAGGTGCGTATGTCTCTTTGTAATCTATCCCATATGCTTGAGTGAATCCTTTAGCCACAAGTCTTGCCTTAAACCTTTCAATTGATCCATCACTTTTATATTTGATTTTGTATACCCATTTGCATCCGACGGCCCGCTTGCCCTTTGGAAGAGAGGTGACTTCCCATGTACCGTTCTTAGTCAATGCATCTAGCTCTTCCTTCATTGCCTTTCTCCACCTTGGGTCCTTGGATGCTTCATCATATGTCCTAGGCTCCTGTTCTTTATCTATGCCACTCAAAAAATTTTGGTGGCTCAAAGAAACATGTGAGATGGTATAATAATCAGAAATCGGATGTGATGTTACCTTGGAGTTATAGTAAACTCTACGGTTAATCCATTCCGAACAGGGAACCCTAAGCCTCATGGATCGCCTAAGGTGAGGAGGTGGTGCATCCAAATCTCCCTCTACATGCTCAGATTCTTCCTCTTCGGTTTCTTGATCTCCCCCTGAAGTGTGGGCTGCCTCCTCTTCTATGGAGTTTGATCCTTCTTCTTCATTATTTTGAGATTGCTCATTAATCTCTTGGGAGGTTCCTTCTGCAATTGGTGGAGATGATTGATTCGGGAGAAGTAAGAAATTCCACGTGCTTGGAGTGTTCTCTTCTTTTGATGATTGATGTTCTTCATTATCTACAAAAAAGGTCTCATTCTCCACAAATATCACATCCTTAGATGTGTATGTTTGGTCAGTCTTAGGGTCATAACATCTATACCCCTTTTCAAAGGAAGCATACCCCAAAAATATGCACTTTCTACCCTTGTGATCTAACTTATCCCTCATGTGTGCTGGAATATGAATGTAACATACACAACCGAATGTTCTAAGATGAGATATCTTAGGTTTTCTATCTAGTAGGACTTCTAATGGTGACTTGCCATCTAGGACTTGAGATGGGATAAGGTTTATTAGGTGGACAGCGGTTTTTATTCCATCACACCAAAATTTCTTAGGCACATTTGCATGAAACATCATAGCTCTAGTTATTTCTAATATGTGCCTATTTTTCCTTTCGGCCACCCCATTTTGTTGAGGTGTGTATACACAAGACATTTGATGTACAATGCCATTCTCTCTAAGGTAGTTTTCAAATTTCAAACTAGTGAATTCCCCACCATGATCCGTCCTTAGAATTTTAATGTTAGCATTGTAAAGTTTTGTCACATATCTCTCATAGCTTTTAAAGGCTTCAAAAGCTTGATCTTTGGTATTCAAAAGGTAGACCCAAGTGTACCTAGTTTTTTGGTCTACAAAAGTAATGAAATACTTGTAGCCTAAATGAGATTTGATGGGTGAAGTCCACAAATCCGAATGAACTAAATCAAAAGCATCTTTATAAATTGTTTTTGAATTGGGATACATTGATCGGGTTTCTTTTCCCAGAATACAAGCTTTACAATGTCTATCTTCAATATTAATACTTGGAAATAAACGCTTTAAAGCTTGGTCACTAGGATGCCCAAAACGTTTATGCCAAAGAGATCCATCTTCTTTGACATGAGCTACGAGTGCATGATGCTTTTGATCCAAAAAATATAGATCCCCTCTTCTAGAACCCTTGCCAATCAATTGATTCGACTTGAGGTCCTGAAAAGTAACAGTGTTCGGGTCAAAAACAACTCTACACCCTTGATCCTTAGTGACTTTGCTAATGGACAAAAGATTTGAAGTGAGTTGGGGAACAAATAAAGCATTTGAAGTTTTTCCAAAAAGTTCAATTTCCCCAATTTGCTCAACTTTCAAATCTTGCCCATTGGCAACACGGACTATCTTATGGTTAGGGAGTTTTTTAAAACGCTTGATTTTTCTTCTATCCCTTACCATATGATGGTCCGTTCCCGAATCAATGAGAAAATCTTCGAAATTGAAAGAGGATAAAGTGCTTTGATTTTTACCATTGGAGGGAGCAAGTTGTTGAAACTTCTTGGAGATGTCATTGAGTTGACTTTGAAGAGCAGCAAAATCAGCCATGGTAGGTCCTTGAAGCTTGGCGTGAAGTGCATTATGCTGCTCGGAAAGTTGCTCCCTTGGTTTGAAGGTCTTGGGCTTTAAATGAGGATGAAGGTTCCAACACTTCTCCTTTGTATGTCCTCTTTTCTTGCAATGGGTGCATACATCAATTTTCTTTGGAACTTGATGTGCTTTGGCAGCCATGTGCTCTTCAACGGTAGCCATGTGACCTTGAGCTTCAAGTCTAAGTTTGGAATTTTCTTCCAAACGCATGCTAACTTCCGTTCGTTGGATCATATTTTGCACTTCTCCAAATGAAGGAAATTCCTTCATTCGGAGAATTTCTTGTCTAAGAAGAGAGTAGGAATCATCTAGACCCATGAGAAGACCAAAGATTTTATCTTCTTCTTTCCTCTTGTGGAGGACTTTGAGATCTATGGAATCTGGGCGGAGAGTGGAGAGCTCATTCCAAGCATCAGTATATTCCCCAAAGTATTGAGGAAGAGATTTCCCTTCCTTTTTGATGTTTGAAATTTGTCGTTTGAGCTCAAAAATTCTGCCAAGGTTAGATTCTTGGCCATAAAGAGAAAACATTGTGTCCCATATTAGTTTTGCATTGGGAGCACAAGTCACCATGGCTTTGTGTGTTTCATCCATGGAATTGAGTAGAAGAAAAAACACAT
The DNA here is from genome assembly GCA_033439265.1 of Dillenia suffruticosa. Lineage (NCBI taxonomy): Eukaryota > Viridiplantae > Streptophyta > Magnoliopsida > Dilleniales > Dilleniaceae > Dillenia > Dillenia suffruticosa. The sequence goes on along the minus strand of JAVTVX010000034.1, from coordinate 14,695,833 downwards.
GATTGTCCCTCTTCTTCCATTCTCTGAAGGAAGAATCCACCTCTTCAAGTGGTTGATCAAGTATGTGACCCTCCAAGTTGTGAAGTTCCAGCGCTCTTCTCATCAAGGCTGCCCATTGATAATAATTTCCTCCTCTTAATTGAATGGAGGATATATTTTGAAATTGGGTAATGTTGATGGAGGGTGGAAGGTCACCCAACCTTGAAGAGGAAGGGATCGAAGTTTGCTCTGATACCATGTTGAAATATCAAAAAATAGAGCACAAGAAATGAAGAATACTTCTGAATTTTATTGAAGAAGAATGAGAGCATACATGGAAATATTTGAGAGCATTTTTCTCATAGAGTTTTGGAGATACAATAAGGCTCTATTTATAGAGAAAAGGAAAAAATAGCCAGTAGATAGTGATTCAAAAGTAATATTCCCGTTGGAGCTCAAACCCCAAGGAATTCCAACAGCTAGTTTTTTGACTGTTGAAATATATACTACCCAAACTGCCCCTAGCTATTTGGGTTTGCTTCCTAGACTTTTCTCCAAACTTTTGGGCTTCCTTGGGCCTATTTTTGAATGTATTTTGGGTTGGTTAAGGCTGCCCAAATGTGTCATGCTTGCTGGACAATGCAGGCTGATTTTTGGGCTTCTAAGTAGATGTACTTGGTTGGTGATGAAGATGGGTTGAGTTATCCTTCTTTTCAACATCATCTACATTTTTTGGTTCATTTTGAGAGATAAAAGCTACATGCTCATATTGGTTTTGGAGTGCAGACCTCGTTCTAACTCCTAAACTAATGCTCCTAATTATATTGTCTAGATTTACATCTTTCCTAATCTGAAGGTATTTGATCTCTTTCTCTTACTGAGTTTCATTTCTTTCCTCCTGCACCGTGAGTTCATTTGACTCTTCTTTCTGATTGTTTGCTTCATCAAACAGATTTATTTCATTTAATCTCTAGGACACTTCTTCATCATCCAACTTTTTTTGATTGAAATCGTTTTCTTCATCAAAATCTATGTGAATTGACTCCTCTACCGTCATCGTTCTTTTGTTGTAGACTTTATAAGCTTAGCTTGTCAAGGAATAACCTAAAAAAATTCTTTCATCATTTTTGGTATCAAATTTTCCTAATGCTTCCTTCTTATTGTTTAAGACAATGCATTTACATCCAAATACCTTAAAGTATGCTAAACTTGGTTTCCTTCCTATATAAAGTTCGTAGGGAGTTTTCTTTAGAACTCTATTCAAAATATAGCATGCAATGTTCACAGTTTCTACCCAAAAGAACTTAGTTAAGTTATTTTCACAGAGCATTGTACTAGACATTTCTTGAAGTGTTTTATTTTTCCTTTCTACCATCCTATTTTGTTGAGATGTCCTAGGAGCTGAGAAATTATGGTGAATACCATAACGACTACAAAAATCTTCCATGGTTTTATTTTCAATATGACCACCTCTAATGCTCTTAATAGTCATTCCTTTCTCATTTTGAACTTTCTTGCACAATTTGATGAATGCCTCACTAACTTCTTCCTTTTTGGCAAGAAATAAAACCTATGTGAACTTAAAGTAATCATCAATGATTACAAACTTATATTATTTTTCATCTAAACTTTGTGTTCTAGTAGGTCCAAATAAATCAATGTGAAGAAGTTCTAGAGGATTTCTTGTTGACACATAATTTTTCGATTTAAAAGAAGTTTTGATTTGTTTTCCTTTCATACACGCATCACATAATTTGTCTTTTTCAAATTTCAGTTTTGGTAGACCTTTTACAATATCTTTCCTAACTAGTTTTGAAAGTGTATCCATACTTGCATATCCCAGTCTTTTGTACCACAACTAAGATGAGTTTTTATTTACAGCAACTAAGCAAGATTCATTAAAGGTTTTTAAGTACTCTAAATCAATTACATATATGTTTCCTATTCTATGACCAATAAATTTTATAGATCCCGAGGATTTGTCAATGATAGAACATGCATCAGACTCAAATCATATAGAATAACCTTTGTCATATAATTGGCTAACACTCAATAAGCTAAATTTCAGTCCAGAAACAAGAAACACATTCTGGATTTGAGAGTAAGAGGACTTGCCTCCTATGTTACCTATTCCGATGATTTTTCCATTTGAATTGTCTTCAAATGCAACCTTTCCTCCTTTCTTGCTTTCAAGGTAAGAGAATTTTGATACATCTCCAGTCAAGTGTCTTGAACATCCACTATCAATGCACCATACAGATTTTGTGGGAGATTCTCTTGATTTTAAGCACACCTACAACAAAGAGCAATCACACTTTTGCCTTTGGTACCCATATCTTTTTGGGTCCAGCTGAGTTAGTTTTAAATTTATTTTTGGAGATCCATCATAAGTTTACTCCAAATGAGTTTAGGAACCAACAATTATAGATTAAGTGTCCATTCTTCTTACAGTACTTGTAATATCCAGTAATCACACTTAGAAGGTTAGTACAGTCTGAAATTGGGTTTCTTAATTTGTATACTTCTAATTTATGTCCAATTTTAGACAAGTGTAACATCTTTGTGATTTAGCATTCTCAGAATTTGGCACAAAAAACTTACATAACTTCTTTTGTGTTTGGTTTGGGTTGTATCCTAAACCGGTTTTGTCAAATACAGCTCTTTGTAATCCTAACATGGCATCTAGCTTTTTTTGGCCATGGATGAATTTCATTAGTATAGTGTTTAGCCTAATGTTATTTTCTTTCAATTCATCTAATTCTTTCATTAAAATTGTATTTTCATTTTTTAACTTCTTGTGTCCTCGTTTAAATGTTTATTTTTCAATTTTTCTTCAATTTCGACAACTTTCTGCTCCTACTCAGCACTTTTCCCTTTTAATGTTTCTATTTCAGCTCTTGATTTTTTAAAGTTTTAACATTTTCAGCTAGATCTTTCTTTAACAAATTATTTTTCATTTTTTATCTCTACAATTCCTTTAGTGCTTCAGCAATACTTCACATAATTCCTTAATGGTGAAATTATTTTCAGAATCAGAAAAATCAGAACAAGTTGAATTATGATGTAGAGTTTACCTCATTGTCTGAGAGAGTTCTTCACTTTGCATAAAACATTTGTTGGTCTGTTCCACATTTTGCTCTTCATCACTTGAGCTTGAATCTTCATTACTCCATGTAGCAAGCGCCTTCTTCTTTTTCTTCTCTTTCCTATCCTTTTTGTACTTCTTTTCATCCTTTTTGAGAGAATGACAGTCAGCTTTCATATGTTTCAGCTTTTTGCATTCAAAGTATCTGATTTTCTCCTTTTTTCTGGCTTTTTGAAGAAAGATTTGTTCTTGTTCATTCTTTTCATCATGAACTTTTTGAATTTTCTTGCCAGAAGAGCTTCATCTTCTTCATCCTCTTCTTCTTCTTCTTCTTAGCTTAACATGCTTTCTTCATTATCAGCCTTTAATGCTACTCCTTTTCCTCTTTCTTCTTTGGCAGGCTCCTTCATGTTCAGCTTCATCTCATAGGTTATCAAAGATCCCACAAGTTCATCCATTATCAGAGTCTTAAGACTTTTAGACTCCTCAATTACAGTAACCTTGGGTTTCCATGACTTTGATAGACTTCTCAAAATTTTGTCCACCACATCTTCTTAAGAAATTCCTTTTCTAAGTAATCTGAGCTCATTATTAACCTTGTTAAATCTTGTGATCATCTCACTTATTGTTTCTTCATCCTTCATTTTGAAAACTTCATATTCTTGTTTCAGCAGTCTGATCTTTCTCTTGCGAATTTGATCAGTCCTTTCACAGGAAGCTTCAAACCTTTCCCAAATTTCCTTTGCTATTATGCATGAAAATACTCGATTGTATTCGTTGACGCTCAGTACAAGGTGAAAAAGATTAATGGCTTTGCAATTGGTTTGATATGTTTTCTTCTACTCTACAGTCATATTTTCAATTTGACTGGCACACGTACTCCATCTATTTCTTCTATGGGGAATTCAACTCCTTCTTTGATTATTTCCCATGAATTCAGGTCCTGTGCAATGATGAAATTGTGCATCATTTGTTTCCAATAGCTGAAATTGCTTCCATTGAAGAATGGTGTATAGTTTGTAAAATAAGCTTCAACTGGTATGTTGTCTCCATTGATTGCCATTTGGATCTTTGGTATTAAGTTGTTAAGTTTCTCAACAACACACCCACTCTGATACCAATTGTTAGTCAACTAGAGGGGAGGGGTGAATAGTTGAATATGAATTTTATGAGACTTTTTGAAAATTTAAAACAAGATGACAATAAATAAAAATTTAATGAAAGGAGACACAGAAAATTTTTATAGTGGTTCTACCAAACTCGGTATACATCTACTCCCAAACTCCCCCTATATTTTTCACTAATTGTTTATATTACAAACTTGATTATAGGTTCAAGTTCAACCTTGCACAGTATTTTGTAAGAACACTTCAATTCAACTTACTCAGACTGAATTTGACTTTTCTAGACTTAAGGCAATGACACTCACTCTTTAATCATTGACAATAGTATTAGTCGATGAAATAAATGTTAAGAATTGAGGCTTGCTTTCCTCAAATTTGACTATATGAGAATTAACAGAAATACTTAAGACAGTTTGGAAATTTCAAAGTGCACAGTAAGGATTTTATATAGTATTGAATGGTGCATTCTAAATTCGTAACCTCTCTATTTTCAGCTTCTCAATATTTATTGAGATATTGAATAGATCTGTTGAGGGTTGGTAGTGGTTGTTGTATTGGACCATTGAGTATTTAATTTCTGCCATTAAAGCTCTTCATTTAATTTCAAAGTGCACAGGAAATTCCTTGAACGTTAACTTTGATAGAAAAGGAAACATTTCAGAAATCGAAGAAATGAGATGTCTGTTAAGTTCAAATTAGTTTCCCACATCTGATTTCTGATATATGCAGGTTGACAACATCAAAGTGGACATCGACCTAAATTTGAAACATTTATAGTGTAATTTTGTCAAAACAGGTTGACAAGTTACTATTCTAGGTCGACAAGCTACTATGTAAAATTTAATATGTGGACATATGTTTTTGAATTAGTTGATGTGTACAAGTGTGTCGACAAGTTTTCAGCCATGTCAATGTATGATGTTTCAGACTTAGTGAAGAGTAGGTCGACAAGTCATTTTAATGTATTGACATATTTCTATTCAGGTAATAAATTGGTCGACATGTGTAATTAAATTGGTCTATGTGCATATGTATGTTGACAACAATATAGTCAGGTCGATGTGCAACATCTTGGATTTAATGAATATTAGGTCGACATGTCTAATGAGAACATTGACATTCTCCTATTCACCATGAAAATTGGTCGATGTGTGTATCTCAATTGGTTGATGTGTATGTTCTATGTTGACAAGAAGAGGGCATGTCGTTGTGCATTTTAATGAGCAAACAAGTATCAGGTCGACAGTTCTGATAGCATACATCGACATACTACTGTTCAAGTAAGAATTGGTAGGCCTGGACAAATTAATTGGTCAATGTGTTTTCTACAGGTCGACAAGAATTTTGATGTGTCAATGTATGTATTTCGGGAGGTTGATGTGTTACGATTCATTGTTGAATTGGTCAACGAGTTCAAGTGAATCGGTCGATGTGTCTTGCCTTGGTCGACAAGTACAATAACAGGTTGAACTATGTGTTTTTGACACAAGTGTTATCAAGTTAATGTGCTGAACCAACAGGTTGATGTGTTACTATTCACAGGCGAAATTGGTTGATATGTTATAATGAATTGGTCGATGTGTCTCTATACCTATAGTTTCATGTCGACAAGATTTGTGCTCAGGTCGATGTGTTGGAATGTCTGATCTATATGACATTCAATATTCAGGTTGATGTGTGTTTATATAGGTTGAAGTGTTCAGACACTTGTTTCTATAGAAATCATTTATCTAAGGTCGACAAGAGTAACAAACAGGTCGATGTGTATGTGTGAATATCATGAATTGGTCGATATAGTACTTGCAATTGGTGGACCTACTATACAGGTCGATGTATTTACTAACTAGGTCGACATGGACTACAGTCTTTTGAATTTTCTAACTATTTTTCTTATTTTCTTGAACTATTTTTCTTTTAATCTATCATCATCAAAGATCTACTAGGTCAACATTTATTCTATAATTTAGAAGCGTGGAAAACAGAAAAAATAAATTGATCGGAATTTTTTGGGTCGTATCCCATTGTATAGGTCTACAAAAATCATGAACTACAAAGTCCCTCAAACAAATTGTATGGCCGGGATGATAATCATGTAATCGAACCACTACTGCAATACCACAACATCTCGACCTTAAATCCAATGATCTCAATGATGAAGAAAATTTACGACACGAAATTTTCTTGATCCTTTAATTTTTTACTCTAGATACTTTTTCACAATTCTCTTAATCTCTCACTTGGCAAAACACAATTGCCTTTTGATCTACATTTAATCCCCTTGTTGGTAAGGTTAATCCCTAACACCATAAGTGTCCCTTATGTAAGAGATTATTATAAGGAGTTGTGAGGAGTTATAAGGATAGAAGTCCTGGCAATAGGATAGATATGTACATGCAACCATTGATGGAAGAACTGAAAGAATTATGGAACGAAGGAGTATATACTTATGATTGTTTGGTTGGTGAAAGATTTAAAATATATGCAGCACTCTTATGGACTATTAATGATTTTCCTACATGTGCTAATTTGTCTGGATGGAGTACTAATGGTAGATTTGCATGTCCAGTATGTAGATATGATACATGTTCTCAATGGTTATCTTATGGCCAGAAGTATTGTTATATGGGATATCGAAGATGGTTAAAGTCAACTCATCTATTTAGGTATGATAAACATTCTTTTGATGGGACATAGGAATTAAAAGTTGCTCCTGAACAATGACCTGGATCCGATGTGTTGTGACAATTAGATGGGATTGATTGATTTAACAAGTCTCAATGACATGCATGGATTAAAAAAAAGAGCATATTATGTCATTTGCCTTATTGGGAAAATGTTTTAATTAGACATAATATCGACATGATGTACACTATGAAAAATTGTTTTGATATAATTGTTGGTACAATTCCTAGGCAAGAAGGAAACTCTAAGGACAATTATAAGGCTAGACTTTTTTTTTGAAGAGATGGGAATAGAAAAAATTTATATATACGTAGACCAAACTCTACAAACATATTTTTGCCTGAAGTGTATTACAAAATGATCTTGTTAGAGAAAGATGCATTTCTTCCTAACGCGTTAAGGGGCACGCACCGCCCTTTCAATTAATAATGCTATAATTAATATACAAAAAATTTTAAATATGAATTAAGTAGAATAATGGTATAATTAATATTATTAATTTAAATAATGTAATGATATAAAATTAAAGGTTATCTCTGTATTGTAATGCATTGCAGTAGTAACAATGTTATAGTAATAGGAGGTAACAATTGTGTGTCAATCAAAAACACAAGCAAAAACACAAAATTGATGATGCAATAATAAATGATGAAAACTGGAATGGAGTCTAGTGCGAGTGAAGAAGGGTAAGTAGAAAGTTCGAATTTATTTTGGAAAGTGATATTGCATCTAAAGTTAAAGGGTTTGATTCGAGGGGAAGAATTAGATGTGTGGGGAAGGTTACAAGTTCATCATAACGTATGCATTCAACTAGAGCTAAGAACGAAGATATGACTATTATGATGGAATGATTAATGGAACAAAATCATAATCTTGCTAATTTGGTAAGCAATGTTCTTTTACATAGAGCTATGCATGTCGGAAGTAGACAACAAGATGAATTGATGAATATGGTTAATGAAGCAAGGCTTATTCCGGTATTTAGGTATGGTTGTTATTTCTCTGTTTTCACCACAATCTTACTAATTTCACTTTTGTTTTTGAATAATAATCCAAATTATTTGTATTGTTAGCTTGTTCGAATACCACCAGCTACTGGGAGTCACATAGAAACCAACAATCAACACTATCACCACCTGACTCCATCCCAAAAGGTAATATTTTTATTTATACCATTTTTAACATGTACCATTATATTATATTCATCACACTACTTGACATACTCCATCCAAAATTAGATGATATAATGGTGAATTTTGAAAAATTAGAATTTGGGTTATATGGAGAATATAGATTTGTCCTAGTGTTAGTTTATGATTAAATAATAAATTTGTATCTATTGCAGGGTCGGAAGGGATTTAATATGAATTGGATTGTGGATTGAGAGTGGTTACCCTCCCAAGAAGTAAGTGGATGTATAATTATAATTTTGAATGAGAAAATATTTTACTTGATTTTATAAATATTTTTAAAATTGGTTTATGATTGTGGAGTGTCCCGAAAGGAAGTTTGGAATGAAATATGTATCCAAATGTTTTATTGAAATAATGAGCCTTGTTTATTGATCTATGTTGAAACATGTTGGCATCGAACTCATCGAGAAATAATTAAACAATATTGGCACATTTTGACACATGTGATTAGATTTGTGAAATGGTGTATGAATGCATGATCTAATGGTTATAGTCATTTCTCCCATGGTGTGACCAAGCAAGGCAACATGGGTAGGCGCATTTGCCTTGGGACATAGCCGCGCTCAAGAGATATCTCCAAAACTATTATTATTATTTCTCAAACTAGTTTGGTAGCACCCCAAGGGAGGCATGAGTCAATGCCAAGGTTGGGGATATTTATGAGTTGGAAAACATGAAATCCCTTGACCGTTCTGCCCTTAGTCGCAGTAAACCATTGCCAGGAACTATGATTTTGGCAACCCTAAAAGTTATAGATATGATTGGATGTATATGACCTGTTCATTATGAATATTGAATCTTATTTGAAAAATTTTATATTTGATGATGAACCATGAATTTTATGCACACAATAATATGATTTTGAAATAATTATTTGACATGTCCACAATCATCTCTCATTTACTTTCATAACATGTTTTTCACTCATTGAGTATTAGTCTTGTTTGAATTATTTTTTTTTTTTGAGAATTTTATATGGACCCCTTTAAGGCATTTTCATATAAACTCCTTTGAAAACTTTTCTAACTTTTGTATTTTAATTATTTAGTTGGAATTTTATAACTTATTTTGAGAATCTCCGCCTTTCTTTCTTAAAATTTACTTGAGAATTGTTTCTGGTGGAATTTGATATAGATCCCTTGAGTAAAGACTTTTTTTTTTTTTTACATTCAATGGATTTGATTTGAATGGTTAGATTGGCCTTATGCATGCGTGTTACCCACAGGGATGGACTGGGCTGGTCTTTTGATAGTGTGATATGCATATTGGTTCATTTGGGTTTGTTGAATAATTTTGCAAAATATATGGATATAGATAAATGTTTTGCATTATTTTGGTGTACAGGTTAGGTTTACTTATATTCTGGATAACATAGTTGTCACGTCCCGAATCAGAATCGTGAACAGCCGCCCGTTGTCCTGAATGACGGCTGTATTTTTACAGAAATCAGACAAAATCTCCCCATATTTTGGAGGTCTACCAAGTACAATTAATCCTGTATAAATTACAACTATCCTGTAAAATAAACAAATGGCCATCCTGGCTTCTCCAAGATCAACCAATCCCACATCCAACATCCAGAATAACGCAAGGTTATAAAAATTTCCAGCAACCTAGCCAAAGACCTCTACTGCTATGCCCCTGTCAAAGGTATGGATAGCCGCCAGTCGCCCCTCTTGTGATTTAGAGGTAACACCGAACGATCCTAGAGTATACTTCTAAGACATAACACATTCCCAAATACATACACAATGAATAAGAAATGCCTCAATGCAATGTTATGCAATGATATGAGAGTTCCACAATTTAAATGTCCATATTTATACAGTTATCCCAGAATTACACAATGGTCGTCTATAGACCTCAGAATGCATATACATTACCAATACAAATTTTGCAGGAGAAATATATAAGAACTCCTCAAGTCCAGACCAGATCTTCCAATGATACTGAGCGTCCTAAAAGCAACGCTCCTTGTCAAATAGTATCTCTGAAACCAGAAGGGAAATGAGGGGTGAGTACTCGGGGAAGAATATTCATTGAGTGAGTGGGTCAATGTAATCGTCTAATATGAAATGTGAAACTGAAGTATCAAAACATAAGTATACAAACCAAATTTCAAATCATCATGCTTTTCATTTCAACAATATATCATTAACACGCATTTTCAAGTCAAATATGTATCCAAAGCACTATCACTAAAATCATAAAGTTGCCAGCCGAAAATATCCTGGCAGAGGTCTACCGCGCCCTATGACAGGCGCACCGGGGGTGTTACATGCAAGTTTATTTAAAGTGCTCTCTACCCCGGCGTTGGTGACGGACCTCATCCAGGTGCTAGACTTAGAGAGAGTATCCAAATTCTCCCTCTTTCAAGTTCAATCTGGCTAGTACCATGTCGTTAATAAAAATCACGACAACTCGTGGGATACCCTAGGCCTTGACATATCCGGACGCCACCAAAGCGCCTCTCACGGTGTCCTTCGTAGCTACGGAACAATACATATCAAAACCCTCAAGACCAAATCCAACATCGTATCAAAATGTGCCGAAATCAGGTTCACAAACCAAATGCAACATATAGCACAAAATGACATATTATACATTTCAACTATATAGTGTTGAAAAGAAGGATAATTTAACCCATCTTCATCACCAACCAAGTGCATCTACTTAGAAGTCCAAAAATCAGCATGCATTGTCCAGCAAGCATGGCCCATTTGGGCAGCCTAAACCAACCCAAAATACATTCAAAAATAGGCCCAAGGAAGCCCAAATGTTTGGAGAAAAGTCTAGGAAGCAAACCCAAATAGCTAGGGGCAGTTTGGGCAGCATATATTTCAACAGTCAAAAAACTAGCTGTTGGAATTCCTTGGGGTTTGAGCTCCAACGGGAATATCACTTTCTACTGGCTATTTTTCCCTTTTCTCTATAAATAGAGCCTCATTGTATCTCCAAAAACTATGAGAAAAATGCTCTCAAATCTGTCCATGTATGCTCTCATTCTTCTTCAATAAAATTCAGAAGTATTCTTCATTTCTTGTGCTCTATTTTTTGATATTTCAACATGGTATCAGAGCAAATTTCGATCCCTTCCTCTTCAAGGTTGGGTGACCTTCCACCTTCCATCAACCTTACCCAATTTCAAAATATATCCTCCATTCAATTAAGAGGAGGAAATTATTATCAATGGGCAGCCTTGATGAGAAGGGTGCTGGAACTTCACAACTTGGAGGGTCACATACTTGATCAACCACTTGAAGAGGTGGATTCTTCCTACAGAGAATGGAAGAAGAGGGACAATCATGTGTTTTTTCTTCTACTCAATTCCATGGATGGAACACACAAAGCTATGGTGACTTGTGCTCCCAATGCAAAAATAATATGGGACACAATGTTTTCTCTTTATGGCCAAAAATCTAACCTTGGCAGAATTTTTGAGCTCAAACGACAAATTTCAAACATAAAAAAGGAAGGGAAATCACTTCCTCAATATTTTGGGGAATATACGGATACTTGGAATGAGCTCTCCACTCTCCGTCCGGATTCCATAGATCTCAAAGTCCTCCAAAAGAGGAAAGAAGAAGATAAAATCTTTGGTCTTCTCATGGGTCTAGATGATTCCTACTCTCTTCTTAGACAAGAAATTCTCCGAATGAAGGAATTTCCTTCATTTGGAGAAGTGCAAAATATGATCCAACGAACGGAAGTTAGCATGCGTTTGGAAGAAAATTCCAAACTTAGACTTGAAGCTCAAGGTCACATGGCTATCGTTGAAGAGCACATGGCTGCCAAAGCACATCAAGTTCCAAAGAAAATTGATGTATGCACCCATTGCAAGAAAAGAGGACATACGAAGGAGAAGTGTTGGAACCTTCATCCTCATTTAAAGCCCAAGACCTTCAAACCAAGGGAGCAACTTTCCGAGCAGCATAATGTACTTCACACCAAGCTTCAAGGACCTACCATGGCTGATTTTGCTGCTCTTCAAAGTCAACTCAATGACATCTCCAAGACGTTTCAACAACTTGCTCCCTCCAATGGTAAAAATCAAAACACTTTATCCTCTTTCAATTTCGAAGATTTTCTCATTGATTCGGGAACGGACCATCATATGGTAAGGGATAGAAGAAAAATCAAGCATTTTAAAAAACTCCCTAACCATAAGATAGTCCGTGTTGTCAATGGGCAAGATTTGAAAGTTGAACAAATTGGGGAAATTGAACTTTTTGGAAAAACATCAAATGCTTTATTTGTTCCCCAACTCACTTCAAATCTTTTGTCCATTAGCAAAGTCACTAAGGATCAAGGGTGTAGAGTTGTTTTTGACCCAAACACTGTTACTTTTCAGGATCTCAAGTCAAACCAATTGATTGGCAAGGGTTCTAGAAGAGGGGATCTATATTTTTTGGATCAAAAGCATCATGCACTCGTAGCTCATATCAAAGAAGATGCATCTCTTTGGCATAAACGTTTTGGGCATCATAGTGACCAAGCTTTAAAGCGTCTATTTCCAAGTATTAATATTGAAGATAGACATTGTGAAGCTTGTATTCTGGGAAAGGAAACCCGATCAATGTATCCCAATTCAAAAACAATTTATAAAGATGCTTTTGATTTAGTTCATTCGGATTTGTGGACTTCACCTATCAAATCTCATTTAGGCTACAAGTATTTCATTACTTTTGTAGATCAAAAAACTAGGTACACTTGGGTCTACCTTTTGAATACCAAAGATCAAGCTTTTGAAGCCTTTAAAAGCTATGAGAGATATGTGACCAAACTTTACAATGCTAACATTAAAATTCTAAGGACGGACCATGGTGGAGAATTCACTAGTTTGACATTTGAAAACTACCTTAGAGAGAATGGCATTATACATCAAATGTCTTGTGTGTACACACCTCAACAAAATGGGGTAGCCGAAAGGAAAAATAGGCACATATTAGAAATAACTAGAGTTATGATGTTTCATGCAAATGTGCCTAAGAAATTTTGGTGTGATGGAATAAAAACCGCTGTCCACCTAATAAACCTTATCCCATCTCAAGTCCTGGATGGCAAGTCACCCTTAGAAGCCCTACTAGATAGAAAACCTAAGATATCTCATCTTAGAACATTCGGTTGTGTATGTTACATTCATATTCCAGCACACATGAGGGATAAGTTAGATCATAAGGGTAGAAAGTGCATATTTTTGGGGTATGCTTCCTTTGAAAAGGGGTATAGATGTTATGACCCTAAAACTAACCAAACATACACATCTAAGGATGTGATATTTGTGGAGAATGAGTCCTTTTTTGTAGATAATGAAGAACATCAATCATCAGAAGAAGAGAGCACTCCAAGCACGTGGAATTTCTTACTTCTCCCGAATCAATCATCTCCACCAATTGCAGAAGGAATCTCCCAAGAGACTAATGAGCAATCTCAAAATAATGAAGAAGAAGGATCAAACTCCATAGAAGAGGAGGCAGCCCACACTTCAGGGGGAGATCAAGAAACCGAAGAGGAAGAATCCGAGCATGTAGAGGGAGATTTGGATGCACCACCTCCTTACCTTAGGCGATCCACGAGGCTTAGGGTTCCCCGTTCGGAATGGATTAACCGTAGAGTTTACTATAACTCCAAGGTAACATCACATCCGATTTCTAATTATTATACCATCTCGCATGTTTCTTTGAGCCACCAAAATTTTTTGAGTGGCATAGATAAAGAACAGGAGCCTAGGACATATGATGAAGCATCCAAGGACCCAAGGTGGAGAAAGGCAATGAAGGAAGAACTAGATGCATTGACCAAGAACGGTACATGGGAAGTCACCTCTCTTCCAAAAAGCAAGCGAGCCGTCGGATACAAATGGGTATACAAAATCAAATATAAAAGTGATGGATCAATTGAAAGGTTTAAGGCAAGACTTGTGGCTAAAGGATTCACTCAAGCATATGGGATAGATTACAAAGAGACATACGCACCCGTTGCCAAAATGAATACAATTAGGGTCTTGATGTCTCTTGCGGTAAACCATGGATGGAGCATGTTTCAAATGGATGTAGCAAACGCGTTCCTTCAAGGAGATCTCGAAGAAGAAGTGTACATGCAACTTCCTCAAGGGTTCCAACAACAAGGAGAAAACGTGTGCAAACTACGCAAGGCTATCTACGGGCTGAAGCAATCCCCAAGGGCATGGTATGCAAAATTAAGCCATGCTTTCCTAGTAGTGGATTTGTTAAATGCCATAGCGACTCTTCTGTTTTCATTAGAAAAAACAATGATAAAATAGTGATAGCCTTAGTTTACGTAGATGATATCATCATTACTGGAAATGACATGCATTTAATAGATATAGTTAGAAATTTCTTGAGTTCTAGGTTTGAAATTAAAGATTTAGGGAGACTAAAGTATTTCCTAGGAATTGAGTTAGCCTATTGTAATAATGGGTTAATTCTATCCCAAAGGAAATATGCACTTGATCTTTTGCAGGAAACAGGAAAGCTAGGAGGAAAGCCAGCTTGTAGCCCTATTGTCACCACTGGACCCTCTAGTAGATGATGAGGAGCCATTTGAGGACATAGAGAGATATCAAAGACTTGTAGGACGACTGATCTACCTCACCATCACTAGGCCAGACATAGCCTTTGCCGTGAGCCAAATTAGTCAACATATGCATTCTCCAAAGATGGGTCATTGGAGAGCAGTTGAGCGCATCCTTCACTACATCAAGAAATCACCAGGACTAGGTATTTGGATGAAGAACAATGGAAGCTCCCAAATTGAAGGCTTTTGCGATGCAGATTGGGCGAGCGATTCAAAGGATAGAAGATCTACCACCGGGTACTGCATGTTCGTAGGAGGCAACTTGGTAGCATGGAAGAGCAAAAAACAACATGTGGTGTCAAGATCGAGTGCAGAGGCTGAGTATAGAGCAATGGCGTCAGCAGCCAGTGAGATTGTATGGTAGAAGGCTCTAGTAGAGGAATTAGGGTTCAATGTTTCTACACCAATCAACTTGCATTGTGACAATCAATCGGCAATTCATATTGCATCCAATCCGGTCTTCCATGAAAGGACTAAACACATAGAAGTTGATTGTCACTTCATTCGACAAAAGGTGGAAGAAAAGCTTATAGCCACTCCCTACATCAAAGGAAAAGAGCAACTAGCTGATATCTTCACAAAAGGGGGAACTGCAATGCATCTTCAAGAAATCATGAACAAGTTGGGCACTATCGATATCTACGCACCCAACTTGAGGGGGAGTGTTGAAAAGAAGGATAACTTAACCCATCTTCATCACCAACCAAGTGCATCTACTTAGAAGTCCAAAAATCAGCATGCATTGTCCAGCAAGCATGGCCCATTTGGGCAGCCTAAACCAACCCAAAATACATTCAAAAATAGGCCCAAGGAAGCCCAAATGTTTGGAGAAAAGTCTAGGAAGCAAACCCAAATAGCTAGGGGCAGTTTGGGCAGCATATATTTCAACAGTCAAAAAACTAGCTGTTGGAATTCCTTGGGGTTTGAGCTCCAACGGGAATATCACTTTCTACTGGCTATTTTTCCCTTTTCTCTATAAATAGAGCCTCATTGTATCTCCAAAAACTATGAGAAAAATGCTCTCAAATCTGTCCATGTATGCTCTCATTCTTCTTCAATAAAATTCAGAAGTATTCTTCATTTCTTGTGCTCTATTTTTTGATATTTCAACATATAGATGCATAATTTCAATATTTCAACATAATTTTTGGACACTCCATCGGTTCACAAAAATCAATTTCAAAACCAGTTAAAATATTTCAAGCACGTTACAAATCATGCTCATTTATCAAATATTGTAAAACAAAGTTTACACATTAAACAAAAGTATTGAAATAAATCCCACTCACAGATTTGGGAAGGATTGCGCACTACCCAATAAAACCACAACACGGAGAATCAAAGCTCTCCTTAATCGAATCACCAAACAAGTAGGGAGGCTACCGTCTACAGATTTCACACCTCTTACACACCAAAAGTCTGCATATACATAGGTTCAACTAAGAACATATTTTTGTTCTCAAACCAAAGTTAAAACAAGTCCAAACTTCCTACACATAAAACCATTTCCCTCAAAATGCCTCGAAACATTCCATTTTCAAGATATCGAAGTCTATTTTCATAATATAGATATATTTTAATTTCCTATATACAGGACAATTTATAATGAAAAGAGTCCATTAATCCTTAAACTCAAATCCCAATTTCTGACTATTTTTAAGTATTTGTCAAATCAAGCTCTAAGAGAAACTATTCGAATCAAGTCCGTACGATTCTATCATCCAAATTAGCTCAATTTGTATAAAATCCTATATTTGACCCAATTAATTTCATATAATGTCAAACAATGCATTTCAATTCATTCTAACATTCATCCTAACATCTGCAATACAATTTTACTCTAATTTATCCTAAATTCGTCCAAATAAATCAAGTGAGTTTGAAATCCTCACATTTGTCCCTCGGGTTGCAGATCTAGTTTTCATTCGCCCATCAGATTTGTCTAAAACCTGTAATATTTTCAAATTTGAACGTTATTAGCAACTAATTCAAATTTCTAAACACCAAACCCTAGAACCTTAACCAATCACAGTTGTTCCTGCAGTGGAGATGCAGGTGAGCTCTTTAAGGAGAAAGTCGGTCACGGGCTCACGGCCCGTCGCGGGCTCGTGGGCTGGTGGGTTGGTGGGCCGGCGAGCTGGCGGGCTGGCCCACTGGTGGGCTTGCAGGTTAGCGGGCTAGCGGGTTTGCAGGCCGGCGCGCTCACAGGCTAGGGGCTTGCGATCGTGAGCTAGAGCACTTGTGGGCTGGAGTGCGCACTCGTGAGAGACTGCAGTCATGCACAGAGGCACGCTCGCGCGACGAAGGTTGCGCTGGGGGCGTGCTCGGCCAGTGTAGCTCGTGCAGGGGCATGATGGCGCTTGTGCAGGGGCACGCCGGCGCTCATGTAGGGGAAAGATGGCGCTCGTGCAGGGGGGTTGCGCAATCACACTCTGTCAAGCACTGTCATGCTGTGGCGTGCTCGGGTGAAGGCCGTGTGCTCACGCTCACGCCATGGCGGAAAGAGGCACTGCAGGCTCGCGGGCTCGCAGGAGGAGATGAGGGGGCGCGATTCACGGCTCGCCACGGTGTGCGATCAAGAGGGAGATCACGAGAGCGTGAACAGTGAAAGAAGAGAGAGAGAGTGTGAGAGAGAAATCGAGAGAAAGAAATAGAGAGAGAGCGGTGGCGTTGCGTTGGGTGGTGGCGGGTCGCGGCGGAGAGGGGCGAAATAACCGCGGAGAAGGGCGGCGGCCGCAGGAGGTGAAGGGTCAGGGAGAGAGATAGAGAAAGGGAGAGATTAGGGCTTTAGCCCTAATCTGATTTGGGGAGAGGGGAGTGCCACGTTTCAGGGCGAAACGCGGCATTTCCTCTTTCCTCTCTCTGTTTTTTTTTAAATAATATATATATATTGATGAAATTTAAATATAGCAAGCTAAGAATGAAGAAAGAAACTTCAAGAATTTAATTAAGAAATCAAAGAGAGTTTATATGCAATGAAGGCATATTTTTCATACTTTCCAAATGAACAACTAAGCCCTATTTATAGAGAACAAGAGGAGAGGGAAAGAAATGAGAAAAGAGATGGAGGAGAGGGCAATGCCCTCTCCATTTCTAGCCGTTGGGGCTGTCCCCAACGGCTAGTGTTTACTAGCCGTTGGGGACAGCCCCAACGGCTATCTTTTGCTAGCCGTTGGGGGACCTTTTGGTCCCCCATTTGCTGGCCCGGGCTGGGCCCGAAGGGCCCAGCCTGAATTCTGCTGGGAAGGCCCATTTAGGGCCCAAATTGGAACCCTAAAAGGGAATTACAATTATAACAAAAGAAAGGGAAAATTCTACCTAAATTAGAGCTATACATTTAGACTTCATTCCCTTAGGATATAAACCCTAATTATCCTTTATTTCAACACTCCCCCTCAAGTTGGGTGTGTATGTATCTATAACACCCAACTTGACCATATTTTTATGTATGTGATTGGCGGTTCCCGACTTGGTAAAGATATCCGCTACTTGATCCTCACTTCGTGTAAAGCTTGGAGTGATGAGCTTTTCTTCAAACTTTTGTCTCACAAAGTGACAATCCACCTCAATATGTTTTGTTCTTTCATGAAAAACCGGATTTGAGGCTATGTGAATAGCCGATTGATTGTCACAATGGAGAGGGATCGGAGTAGGAACGGAGAACCCTAGTTCTTCAATTAGAGCTTTTAACCAAACAATCTCACTTGATGCGGCTGCCATGGCTCTATATTCCGCTTCAGCACTTGATCTTGAGACCACATGTTGTTTTTTGCTTTTCCAAGAAACTAGATTTCCTCCAACAAACATACAATATCCTGTGGTTGATCGTCTATCTTCTGAATTTCCGGCCCAATCTGCATCACAATATCCTACGATTTGTGAGTTGTTGTTCTTCTTCATCCAAACTCCCATGCCCGGTGTGCCTTTTAGATAATGGAGGATTCTTTCGGTGGCTCTCCAATGCTTTCTTTTTGGCTTGTGCATATGTTGGCTAACTTGACTCACGGCAAAGGAGATGTCCGGTCTCGTTATGGTGAGGTAGATCAATTTCCCTACGAGCCTTTGATATCTTGGTTCATCCTCATAATCTTCATCATCCTTGAGGCCACAGGAGGAGCTAATGGGACTACAAGCGGGCTTGGCACCTAACTTTCCGGTTTCCTGCAAGAGATCAAGCACATACTTCCTTTGTGATAGAACAAGCCCATTTGGACAATAGGCGAGTTCTATCCCTAAGAAGTACTTTAGTTTTCCTAAGTCTTTAATATCAAATTTTGTTTGTAAGAAACTTCTTACTTGGTTGATTAAATCTAAATCATTACCGGTTATGATTATATCATCTACATAAACTAACACTATAATGATTTTTCCATCTAGTTTCTTAATGAAGAGAGAAGTGTCACTATTGCATTTTTTGAAATCATGATCAAAAAGAGTTGAGCTAAGTTTGGCATACCAAGCTCTTGGAGATTGTTTGAGACCGTAGATTGCTTTCCTAAGTTTGCAAACCTTGTTGAGTTGGTGAGAGAAGCCCGGTGGAATCTCCATGTACACTTCCTCTTCTAGATCCCCTTGAAGGAATGCATTGGCTACGTCCATTTGAAACATTGGCCAAGAGTGATTGATTGCAAGGGACATCAAGACTCGAATTGTGTTCATCTTGGCCACCGGAGCATAAGTTTCCTTGTAGTCTACTCCATAAGCTTGAGTGAAACCCTTTGCAACTAATCTTGCTTTGTATCTATCAATACTTCCATCACTCTTGTGCTTGATTTTATAGACCCATTTACATCCTACCGCCCTTTTTCCTTTAGGAAGAGATGATAACTCCCAAGTTCCGTTTCTTTCTAAGGCTTCTAGCTCATCTTTCATTGCTTGGATCCATTGAGGAAGTTGTTTTGCTTCTTCAAAGTTTCTAGGCTCTTGATGATGGTCTAAGTTCTTGATGAATTTTTGATGGCTACAGGACATGTTAGCAATCGAATAATATTGGGAAATCGGGTGAGATGTTACCTTTGAGTTATAGAAAACTCTTTTGTTGATCCATTCCGAAGGAGGGAGCCTAAGCCTCGTTGATCTTCGAAGAGGAAGAGGAGGCGGCTGCTCAATGCTTTGTTCTTCTTCCTCTATAACTTGCCCTTGATCTAAGTTGTCTCCCCCTTCCTCTTGGATGGATTCATGATCAGAATGAGATGAGGTTGATTCTTCTTGAGTTGGATCATTTTCGGCTTGGATTGGCTGTTCTTCTTCTTCATTTTGGTGAGAAGGTTCTTTGATTGAGGGAAGGACTATATTCCAATGGTCTTGAGCTCCTCTTTCCTTTGATTGCTCTTGATCCTCTTTTCCTGCAAAATAAGGTTCTCTTTCTACAAATATCACATCCTTGGATGTGTATAGCCTTTTAGTTAGGGGATCATAACATTTATATCCTTTTTCAAAGGTAGAGTATCCTAAAAATACACATTTTCTCCCTCTTTCATCTAGTTTATTTCTAAAGTTTTCTGGTACATGCACATAACAAATGCACCCAAAAACTCTTAAGTGTGAGATACTAGGTTTTCTTCCTAGGAGTAGTTCTAAAGGGGACTTTCCTTCTAGCACTTGAGAGGGCATAAGGTTTATAAGGTGGGCAGCGGTTTTAATGGCTTCACTCCAAAACTTTTTAGGTACATTGGAGTGAAACATCATAGCCCTAGCCGTTTCTAGTAAATGTCTATTTTTCCTTTCGGCAACTCCATTTTGTTGAGGAGTGTACACACAAGACTTTTGATGAATAATTCCTTTTTCTTCTAGAAAATTTTCAAGTGCATGGCTAGTATATTCTCCCCCATGATCCGATCTAAGGATTTTGATGTTTGCATTGAATTGCTTGGTCACATATCTATAATAGCTCTTAAGTGCTTCAAATACTTCAGATTTAGTTACTAATAAATACACCCATGTGTATCTAGTTTTGTGATCAATGAAGGTAACAAAGTATTTGAAGCCATTATGAGATTCTATTGGTGAAGTCCACACATCGGTATGAATGAGTTCAAAGGCATTTTCATATATTGAGTGTGAGATTGGATAGTACACTTTAGTTTGTTTTCCAAGAATACAAGCTTTGCAATGCCTATTTTCTACTATTTGACTTGGAAATAGGCGTTTCAAAGCTAAATCTCCCGGGTGACCTAGACGGGCATGCCATATAGAAAATGCTTGACTTTGAACTCCAAAAGCTTGATTTTCTTGGTCCAAGAAATATAGATTATTCCTCCTAGATCCCTTGCCAATCAAGTGATTCGTTTTGAGATCCTGAAAAATAACTTGGTTAGGATCAAAAGTGGCTTTGCAATTATGGTCTTTGGTAATTTTACTAATGGACATGAGGTTAGAGTTGAATTTTGGCACATATAAAGCTTTAGTTTTCTTGCCTAGGAGTTCAACTTCACCTAGATGATCAACTTTTAGTTTTTGACCATTAGCAACCTTGACAATCTTATAAGTAGATAGAGGAATGAATTTCCTAACTTTGTTTTTATCCTTTACCATGTGATTGTCACAACCCGAATCAATAAGCCATTTATTTAAATGAGATGAGTTCAAGTTGTTACCGGAATGAAGGGCAACTTGGCTAAGGAGCCTTTTCATCTCTTTTTGCATCTCCTCCATCTTGGATTCGAGTGCAGCCACTTGGGAGACTTGTTGAGCATGAGCTGGTTGTTCCACCTCCTTCTTGTTGTTCTTTGGGAGCAAATTTGGGTAGAGAAACCAGCACCTTTCCCTTTTGTGGCCGGGTTTCTTGCAATTTGTGCAAACATCCTTTTTAAAGAAATTTTGAGCTTTGTTGACCATATGATCATCTTGGACAGCTTTGAAAGCTTGAGCTTCGGATTTGAGCTTGGTAGACTCCTCTAGCCTCATGCTAGTCTCGGCCCTTTGAATCATAAATTGAACTTCTTGGAATGAAGGGAATATCTTCATTCTAAGGATTTCTTGACGAATTGGAGCATATTCATCTCCAAGACCCATAAGAAGACCAAAGGTCATGTCTTCATCATTTCTTTGAAGAATGGTCTTGAGATTAGAAGTTGGAGGCCTAAGAAGATTAAGCTCATTCCAAAAATCCCTATATTCCCCAAAGTATTCGGGTAGGGTTTTACCTCCTTTTTGAATTTTGAAGATTTTTCTTTTGAGCTCAAAGATTCGTCCGGTGTTGGTCTCTTGCCCATATAAAGCATGCAATTGATCCCACAAAGCCCTTGCATTTGGAATACAAGTAGTCATTGCTTTGTGGGTTTTGTCAAGAGACATTTGAAGTAGCACCACCACTTGGTCATCTTGCTTCTTCCACGATTTGAATGTAGGGTCGGCATCATCTAAAGGATCCTCCAATATGTGATTTTCAAGATTGAAGAAGTTCAAGGATCGCTTGATGGTGTCTTGCCAAGCATTGTAATTTGAAGAATCTAAGAGAATGGAAGTAAACATGGAAGTACTAATTTGTGGTGGAGGATTACCAACACCGGAAGATGAAGGTATCGAAGCCTGCTCTGATACCGTGATGAAATTTAAATATAGCAAGCTAAGAATGAAGAAAGAAACTTCAAGAATTTAATTAAGAAATCAAAGAGAGTTTATATGCAATGAAGACATATTTTTCATACTTTCCAAATGAACAACTAAGCCCTATTTATAGAGAACAAGAGGAGAGGGAAAGAAATGAGAAAAGAGATGGAGGAGAGGGCAATGCCCTCTCCATTTCTAGCCGTTGGGGCTGTCCCCAACGGCTAGTGTTTACTAGCCGTTGGGGACAGCCCCAACGGCTATCTTTTGCTAGCCGTTGGGGGACCTTTTGGTCCCCCATTTGCTGGCCCGGGCTGGGCCCGAAGGGCCCAGCCCGAATTCTGCTGGCAAGGCCCATTTAGGGCCCAAATTGGAACCCTAAAAGGGAATTACAATTATAACAAAAGAAAGGGAAAATTCTACCTAAATTAGAGCTATACATTTAGACTTCATTCCCTTAGGATATAAACCCTAATTATCCTTTATTTCAACATATATATATTCACATCCACCTTTTCGCTAACTTCCGAATTTCATAAAAATAATGGGTTCACTACGATTTACGAACACGACTGCTTAATTTATACCAAAAATTCAATTTAAAGACCCCAAAATCAAAAATCAATATAAATAAAAATTTTCCCTCTATATATATAAATATTTCAAAAGCAATACACTTGTTCGGACACCGAGTGTCGGTGTTACATTTTGTAACCCCCTAAAAACAAGTTTCATTCTTGAAACTAAAAGAAAGTTAAACTATACAGAAAATAAATGGGGGTACCGTCTCCTCATAGCCTTCTCGGGGCTCCTAGGTCTCTTTTTTGACCTGATCACTACGCCATAGTACTCGGACAAGAGATACCTCCCTGTTCCGTAGCTGCCGGATCTGCTGGTCAAGTATGGCCACCGGCTGAACAAGTAGACTCAAGTCCTCTTGTACCTTTACTAGCGGATGCTCCAAAATATGCGAAGGATCTTAGATGTACTTCCTCAACACTAATACATGGAAGACATCATGGATTCGAGATAACTTGTCTGGCTGCTCTAGTCTGTATGCCACACTCCCAACCCTACTGAGGATACGGAGCGGGCTAATATGCCTGGGGCTCAACTTGCCCCGCTGCCGATATCGAATCAGTCCCTTCAAGGGAGAAATCCTCAAAAATACCATATCACCCATCTCAAATTCTAAAGGTTGGCATCTCCGATCCGCATATGCCCACTGTCTGTCTTGGACAGCTTTCAACCGCTCGCGGATTACCTTGACCTTTTCCTTAGTCTTCTGGACTAACTCAACACTAGTAAGGCGTCTTTTTTTTGCCTACCTCGTCCCAGTACAACGTGGTATGACACTTTCTCCGTAAATTGCCTCATAGGGTGGCATGCCGATACTGGCCTGATAACTATTATTATATGCAAAATCTACTAGCAGTAAATGCTGTCCCAACTACCCCAAAAGTCCATAACACAAGCCCGAAGCAAATCCTCGAGCGTCTGAATGGTCCTCTCCGATAGACCATCTGTCTATGAGTGATATGCTGTGCTAAAACTGAGCCGTATGCCCAAAGCTTCCTGCAGCTTGGGCTAAAATCGAGAAGTGAATCTCAGATCTCTATCCAAGACTATGGACACGGGATCCCCATGCAGTCGACTATTTCGTCAATATACAGACGTGCCAATGCCTCTAGTGGAGAGTCGCTATGCATCGAGATGAAATGGACGAACTTGGTGAGTCGATCTACTACCACCCAAATGGCATCATATCTGGACTGAGTCCGCGGTAATCCCATAATAAAGTCCATAGTCATATGTTTCCACTTCCATATGGGAATGGGAAGAAGTTGTAGTAAACCCACTGGCCTTTGATGCTCAGCCTTCACCTGCTAACAAACTAAATGTCTAGCTACAAACTCTGCAATGTCCCTCTTCATACCTGGCCACCAAAAGCTACCCCGAATAGTTCGATACATCTTTGTACTACCTGGGTACAAGGCATAGGCTGAGGAGTATGCCTCCTCTAATCTGGACCTGCAGAGATCCTTATCGGTGGGTATAACCACTCTATCTCAATAAGTCAGAAGTCCATCACTACGGACTCTGAAATCATCTATATCACCTCTGCGGCTCTCTCAGTAAGAGCCTGGAGCTCAGTATCAGTGCCGTGAAACTCCCTAATACGATCCAACAGCGTCGGCCTGACTTCAAACCTAGCTAGCAGAGTGCCCTGATCATCACTAGCCAATCTGACTCCCAAATCCCAGAGTCCCATCAAACAAGTGAGGTATGCCATATTGTTTTCCTGAGACAATGAAGCTGATTTCTGGCTCAAGGTATCAGCAACCACATTGGCCTTGCCCAGATGATAATCAATAACAAGATCATAATCTTTGAGGAGTTCCAACCATCTCCTTTGTCTCAAGTTAAGTTCTCGCTGGGTGATAAAATACTTTAGATTTTTATGATCAGTATACACCTCGCAAGTCACCCCATATAAGTAATGGCGCCATATCTTCAATGCAAAGACTATGGTCGTAAGCTCCAGATCGTGTGTCTGATAATTCACCTTATGTTTCTTTAACTGTCTAGAGGCATAGGCGATCACCCGACCATTTTGCATCAAAACACAACCCAACCCTTGTCGGCTAGCATCACTGTACACTGTATACTCCTGACTATTGGTGGAAAGTGCCAAAATCAGAGCTGTAGTCAACCATTGTTTGAGCTCCTAAAAAATCGCCTCACAACAATTATCCCATATAAACTTGACAACTTTTCGCGTCAATCTACACAATGGAGCAGCTATTCGGGAAAACCCCTCAACAAATCTGCGATAATACCTAGTCAGACCAAGAAAACTCCTGATCTCAATTACTGTCTGCGGCTGCTCCCATCTCACAATGGCATTGACCTTCTGCGGATCAACAAAAATCCCCTCCGCAGAAATGATATGCCCCAAAAATCCAATCTGTCTTAGCCAAAATTCACATTTTGTAAAATGGTACGAAGATGCTGAGCATGATCCTTATCACTCCGCGAATACACCAGTATATCGTCTATGAAGACTATGACAAACTGATCCAGATAGTCATGAAAGGCTCTGTTATCAAGTCCATGAATGCAGCGGGGGCATTAGTCAGCCCAAACGGCATGACTAGAAATTCGTAGTGCCCGTATCGAGTGCAGAAAGTTGTCTTTGGCACATCTTGACTCTTAATCCGCAACTGATGATATCCCGATCGAAGATCAATCTTCGAGAAAACTTGGGCACCTTGCAATAGATCAAATAAATCATCTATGCGAGGCAGCAAATATCTATTCTTCACAGTCACCCGATTAAGCTGCCTGTAATCCACATATAATCTCAGTGAGTCGTCCTTCTTCTTTACAAAAAGCACTGGAGCTCCCCAAGGGGATGTGTTAGGACGGATAAACCCTTTATCCAGCAACTCCTGCAGTTGGACCTTGAGCTCTCTCAGCTCAGCCGGTGCCATCCTGTATGGCGGCATAGAGATAGGGATAGTCTCCGGAGCTAAATCGATCTTAAAGTCAAACTCCCGAACCGGTGGTAATCCAGGTAGCTCCTCGGGGAAAACATCAGGAAAGTCTTGTACTACTAGAACATCCTCCAATCTCAATCCCTGAGCAGTGTGTCGATGATGTGAGCCAGGTAAGCTACACACCCATGGTGAATCATGCGTCTGGCCTCCAAAACTAAAATGACCCAACGGGGTAAAACCCGCCTCTTGCCCTCAAAAATCAACACTAGCTGATCGGGTTTTCGAAACTCCACCTGCTACTTAAAGCAGTTAACTGAACCCCGATACATATGTAGCCAATCCATCCCCAAGATGGCATCAAAATCAGTCATGGCGAGAGGAATTAGATCTGCCTTCAGCACTGTATCCTCAACTTTGATCTCACATTCTCAATACACTGAGCCGCGCAAAATCTACTTACCCAAAGGAGTGATGACCAATATCTCCTCGTCCAAAGATGACAGCGGTTTGTCAAAGTGTCAGGAGAATTTATCGCTCACATACGAATAGTTAGACCCCGTGTCAATAAAGATACGAGCATCTATTCCGAAAATAGGTAGAGTACCTATCATTGAACACAATTACACATAGACTTAGAATAAAACCAGATTTGATATATATATATATATATGTCAAAATAATTGAACCTCTAAGGCTTTTACAATCTCGGTGTACAAAGATGTCAGAGAGGTATCATGTCGACAAAAGGTACACAACATAAATACCTATACAACAATCATGATACCATGCTGACATCCGCAAAAAAAAGTAAAAATACGAATAGAGATCCTATTCTATAGGATCAGAAGGAGGAGTACCCGTGATGATGTCGGGGTTCGCCTGGGCATCCTCCTGTGTCATGGCATAAACCTGGGCCTGAGCCCTAGGTTACTGTCATGCCTGGGTCTGTACTGTATTACTCTCGGTAGTCACCTGGGAGTAAAAGATGCTGACTGAGCAGGCTGCCCCTGCTATCCCATACGAGGAGTACTAGTGCGGCTCTGTGAATTCTGTCTTCCGAGTCCTAACTCAGGGCAAGAACTTCTAATATGCCCCGGCTTCCTACAGTAGAAGCAAGTGACCGTCAGTAAACAAGCTCCTATCGGATGGGACCTATTACACTTACGGCAATAAGGATGCCGTTGAGTAGTATACTATGCAGAGTGAGTCGGAGCGGGCTATCTTAACCCCTGGGAGTACTGTCCTCGTTCCAGCTCAGGAAATCCAGATCCTAATCAACCTCTGTACGAACTGGATCCCCTACACCTCTTGGAGTTCTGTGCAAAATAAGACCTTTCTTTCTTTCTCTTCTGCTCTCTGCTCTCTCTCTGCCTAGTCTTGGCGTGGACCAAAGCCTCCGCACGGTGAGTAGAGTCTATCACCTCGGCCAGTGTAAACTGTAGAGTAATAGTCATATACCTCTTTATGCTGAGGCTATGACCGTCCTCGAATTTGAAGGCAAATACTGAGGTGTAGCCAGATCTGGTACGAATGCGTCAAGTCTCCACATGTCTGCCTCATACTCCTAGATAGATCTGGACCCCTGTGTAAGCCCTCCTAACTCTGACCTCATCCTGTTCTGCTGGTAGAGTGGGAAGAATCTGCGGTCAAACTCCCGAAAGAAGTCTTCCCACCGCAGTGGCTCTATCGCCTCATTAGTGAGGGCCTTCCATCATAAGAGGGCCTCTCCTTCTAATAATCACTGTGCCACTTGCAGGCAGAGCTCCTCTCCAATCCCCAGATCGGTCAAAATCCTACAGGTACGGTTGATCCAACGCTTGGCTGCCGCAACATCACCAAACCCTGTGAAATCAGTGCACCCCAGCTGACGGGCCTCCTTAACCAATTAAGTCAACTCATGTACTCGTCTAAGAGCAACCGATGTGGTCTCACTCGGCTCAAACAAAATAGAAGGACCGGCCACCGGCGGTGGAATCGGTGCCGAAGGAACTGGCACTACTGTGAGTGCAGGCGCTGCTGTAGGAGGTGGTGGGGGCAGAATCTGGACCCCATGCGAAGTGTACCACTCGTACACCTATCGAAAGGCGTTGAATGTAGGTACGAGAGTCTCAACTTGAGCAGCTGGCTGAGAAGGTGCCGAGAAAGATCTTTATTGGGTTTCATTCAAAGAATAGGCATAGTTCAAGAAATTTATACTAGTCACAGCATGACTACCTTCAAAGAGAATGAAATTCTTAGTTCAATAGGAAAAAATAGCATGTTAGGTTAGATACAACCGTATCTAACCCCCTAAAATAGATGAACTCATATACCTATGACCATGCACTGGGACTTCATGACTATATGAAACTCTCATGCATTGAAGACTTTAAACACAAATATATTTGGGAATGTTTTCAAAACTATTTTATAAAACACAGCTCTCAACCAAGAAGGGCTCTGATACCAATCCAACTATCACGCCCCGGATCGAGATCATGAACAGCCGCCCGTTGTCCTGAATGCCGATTGTATTTTTATAGAAAATCGGACAGAATCTCCCCATATTTCGGAGGTCTCCCAATACAATTAATCCTGTATAAATCACAACCATCCTGTAAAATAAACAAATGGCCATCCCGACCTCTCCAAGATTAACCAATCCCACAGCCAACATCCAGAATAACGCAAGGCTATAAAAATTTCCAGCAACCTAGCCACAGACCTCTACTGATATGCCCCAGTCAAGGGCATGGTCAGCCGCCAGTCACCCCTCTTGTGATTTAGAGGTGGCACCGAGCGATCCTAGAGTATACTTCTAAGACATAACACATTACCAAGTACATACACAACGAATAAGAAATGCCTCAATACAATGTTATACAATGACATGAGAGTTCCACAATTTAAATATCCATATTTATACAGTCATCCAAGAATTACACAATGGTCATCTATAGACCTCAGAATACATATACATTACCAATACAAATTTTGCAGTAGAAATATATAAGGAGCCCTCAAGTCCAAACCAGAACTCCCAATGATATTGAGCATCCTAAAAGCAACGCTTCTTGTCAAAAACTATCTCTGAAACAAGAAGGGAAATGAGGGGTGAGTACTTGGGGAAGAATACTCAGTGAGTGAGTGGGTTAATGCAATCCTCTAATATGAAGTGTGAAACTGTAGTGTCAAAGCATAAGTACACTAACCAAATTTCAAATCGTCATGCTTTTCATTTTAACAATATATCATTAGCACGCATTTCAAGTCAAATATACATTCAATGCACTGTCACTAAAATCATAGAGTTGTCAGCCGAAAATGTCCTGACAGAGGTCTACCACGACCTATGACAGGCGCATTAGGGGTGTTATATGGAAGTTTATTTAAAGTGCTCTCTACACCGGCGTTGGCGACAGACCTCGTCCAGGTGCTATACTTGGAGAGCGTATCTAAATCCTCCTCCTTTCGGGTACAACCTGGCTAGTACTATATCGTTAATAAAAATCACGACAACTTGTGGCATACCCCAGGCCTAGGCATATCCGGACGCCACCAAAGCGCCTCTCACGATGTCCTTCGTCGCTACGGAACAATACATACAAAGCCCTCAAGGCCAAATCCAACATCGTATCCAAATGTGCCAAAATCAGGTTCACAAACCAAATGCAACATATAGCGTAAAATGGCACATTATACATTTCAACCATATGAATGCATAATTTCAATAATTCAAAACAGTTTTTGGATACTCCATCGATTCATAAAAATCAATTTCAAAACCAATGAAAACATTTCAAACACGCTACAAATCATACTCATTTATCAAATATTGTAAAACAGGGTTTACAAATTAAACAAAAGCATTGAAATAAATCTCACTCACAGATTTGGGAAGGATAGCACACTCCCCAATAAAACCATAACACGTATAATCAAAGCTCCCCTCAATCGAATCATCAAACAAGTAGGAAGGCTACCATCCACAGATTTCACACCTCTTACATACCAAAAGTCTGCACATACATAGGTTCAATTAAGGACATATTTTTATGCTCAAACCAAAGCTAAAACAAGTCTGAACTTCCTACACATAAGACCATTTCTCTCAAAATGCCTCGAAACATTCCATTTTCATGGTATCGAAGTTTATTTTCATAATGTAAATGTATTTTAATTTCCTATATGCAGGACAATTTATAATAAAAAGAGTGCATCAATCCTTAAACTCAAATACCAATTTCTGACTATTTTTAAGCGTTCGTCAAATCAAACTCTAAGAGAAACTATTCGAATCAAGTCCGTACGATTCTATCATCCAAAATAGCTAAATTTGTATAAAATCCTAAATTTGACCCAATTAATTTCATATAATGTCAAACAATGCATTTTGATCCATTCTAACATTCATCCTAACATATGCAATACACTCTTACTCTAATTTACCCTAAATTCGTCCAAATAAATCGAGTGAGTTAGAAATCCTCACGTAGGGTCCCTTGGGTTGTAGATCTAGTTTTCGTTCGCCCGTCAGATTAGTCTAAAACCTGTAATATTTCCAAATTTGAACGTTATTAGCAACTAACTCAAATTTCTAAACACCAAACCCTAGAACCTTATCCAATCACAGTCGTTTCCTACAGTGGAGATGCAGGTGAGCTCTGGAAGGACAAAGCCGATCGTAGGCTCGCGGGCTGGTAGGTTGGCAGGCCGACCCGCTGGTGGGCTCGCGGGTCAGTAGGCTAGCGGGTTTGCAGGCCGATGTGCTCACAGGCTAGGGGCTTGCACTCACGAGCTGGAGCGCTCGTGGGCTGGAGTGCACACTCACAGGAGACTGTAGTCGTGCACTAAGGCACGCTCGTACGAGGGAGGTCACGCTGGGGGGCGTGCTCGCGCAGGGTAGCTCATGCAGGGGCAAGCTGGTACTTGTGCAGTGGCACGATGGTGTTCGTGCAGGGGCACACTGGGGTTCGTGCAGGGGCATGATGGTGCTCGTGCAGGGGGTAGCACAGTCATGCTCTATCGAGCGTTTTTGTGCTGTGGCGTGCTTGAGTAAAGGCCGCACGCTTGCGTTCGTGCCGTGGTGGAAGGAGGCGCTGTAGGCTAGCGCGCTCGCGGGAGGAGGTGAGGGGACGTGATTCACTGCTCGCAGCGGAGTGTGATCGAGAGGGAGATCACGAACAGCGAAGGAAGAGAGAGAGAGTGAGAAAGAAATTGAGAGAGAGCGGTGGCGATGGCTGTTGGGTGGTGGCGGGTTGCGGCGAAGAGGCGCGAAACAGCTGTGGAGAAGGGCGGCGGCCGCGGGAGGTGAAGGGTCAGCGAGAGAGAAAGAGAAAGAGAGAGAAAGGGAGAGATTTGGGCTTTAGCCCTAATCTGATTTTGGGAGAGGGGAGTGCCACATTTCAGGATGAAACGCGGCGTTTCCTCCTTCCTCTCTCTTTTTTTTTTTAATAATATATATATATATTCACGTCCACCTTTTTGTAGCTTGCGAATTTCATAAAAATAATGGGTTCACTATGATTTACGAACACGACAAATTAATTTATATCAAAAATTCAATTTAAAGACTCCAAAATTAAAAATCAATATAAATTAAAATTTTTCCTCTATGTATATAAATATTTCAAAACCAATACACTTGTTCGGGTACTGAGTGTCGGTGTTACAATAGTAGTTATCGCGTAGTCAATTTGAGGGTCATGGCATAACATAATATGCACAAAAAAAAATTGGTTCTGAGCCTTTTGTGCTTTCGTCTTAAGTGAAACACATGTTTTACTCATAGGATCCTAAAAATGTGAAATTGTATGTTGTTATCCATAATGCAGCAACAAAGTTTTTTGTCATGTGTGAAGAATCAAATATCAGTAATTTGGAAATGTATTATGAATGCTTAACTTTTCCTGCTCAGTCACTAAATGAGAACATAGATTGTCATTCTATCTCAACTGCGGTTTAGAATGATATAATCAAAGATTTTTATGATAATTAACATATTGTTGACTTTATATGTATTTCTCTACATGTATTTCACAAACTTTTGTTAAATTGTTTATGTTTAGATTTATTGTTATTTAAAATATGTTTTATATTTTTATACTAATAAAAATCTTTACATTTGTACTTATGTTCTACTTATTATTTGTTGATTTAGACGAGATTCAAAAATGAAGTTTTACAAAAATTGTCTTTTCAATAGAGAAGGTATTGGAACTTTGACCATTTGTTATCAAGATTTCAAGAAGATTTAGGGGGAAGGAAGGTTTGGAAGGGATGGAGAACCATAATTAGAGATACCACCATTCACCAAACAACAAATTTCTTTCTTGAATTTCTTCAAATCTTATTGAGATTTTAGCAATTCGGATGTTTTCGTAGCTTACTTTGGTTTTTTAGTCTAGATAATTTGGTGTATGTTTTCTTTTTGAGTTTCTAAATGCAAGTATCAATTGTCATCTTTTCTCAAGAAGATCTCATTATTTGTATTTTGTTAATAAGTTTTACCATAATCAAATTCATGTTTCATCCTCTAATTTATCCTAATTTATTAACTATTTTACAGGAGCCCTTGCAATGACCTCGGAACCTAAAATTGGTTGACAGGTTCCTCTACACATAGTAATCATCTAAACACAAACGAGAAAAAATATAAGAGTTACATTTATACCATTTCATTATAAACTTGCCCAAACCATTGGCTACACAAAACTCAATGTAACACCATCTAATTCAAGCTCTTCCATCTCCATCCTCCCAATAACATGCATTAATCTTATTAACCAAAAGGGAGGGGGACGAGGAGGGAAAGGAAGTTATATACTAAAGAACTTTACGCACCAACAAATAGTTGGACTAATGGGTAAGCGTTAGATTTATTGTTATTCAACTAAAGGGAAGGGTGAATAGTTGAATATGAATTTTACGAGACTTTTCGAAAATTTAAAACAAGATGACAGTAAATAAAAATTTAATGAAGGAGACACAAAAAATTTTTATAGTAGTTTCATCAAACTCGGTGTACGTCCACTCCCAGACTCCCTCCGGATTTTCTACTAATTGCTTATATTATAGACTTGATTATAGGATCAAGTTCAACCTTGCATAGTGTTTCCTCAAAACACTTCAATTCAATCTCACTTAACCTGAATTTGACTTTCCTAGACTTAAGGCAGTGACACTTACTCCTTAATCTTTGACACTCATATTAGTCAATGAAATAAATGTCAAGAATTGAGATTTACTTTCCTCAGATTTGATAGTATGAGAATTAACAGAAACACTAAGACGGTTTGGAAATTTCAAAGTACACAGAGAGGATTTTACAGAGTATTGAATGGTGCATTCTAATTTGTAACCTCTCTATTATTAGCTACTCAATATTTATTGAGATATTGAATAGATCCGTTGAGGGTTGGTAGTGGTTGTTGCATCTGAACATTGAGCATTTAATTTTCGCCATTAAAACTCTACAATAGTTCTTGGTTCACGCTAAAACTTCGTTCCTTTTTTTTGCACCTTTTTTAAATAAGCCGATCGGAATTTACTATCACTGCATTTGAACGTTAGCTTTGATAGAAAAGGAAACATTTTAGAAATCGAACAAACAAGATGCCCGTTAGGTTCAAATTAGTTTCCCAGATCTGATTTTTGACATACGCAAGTCGACAACATCAAAGTGGACATCGACTTGAATTTGAAACATTTCCAGCGTAATTTTGTCAAAACAGGTAAAAGTTACTATTCTACGTCGACAAGCCACTGTGTAAAATTCAATAGGTGGACATGTTTTTGAATTGGTCGATATGTACATGTGTGTCGACAAGTTTTCAGCCATGTCGATATGTTATGTTTTAGATTTAGCAAAGAGTAGGTTGACAAGTCATTTTAATGTATCGATATGTTCATATTCAGGTAATAAATTGGTTGACGTGCATATGTGTGTCGGCAACAATATAGTTAGGTCAATGTGCAACATCTTGTATTTAGTGAATATTGGGTCGATATGTTTAATGAGAATATTAGCATGCTCCTATTCACTCTGAAAATTGGTCGATGTGTACATCTGAATTGGTTGATGTGTATGTTCTTTGTTGACAAGAAGAGAGTAGGTCATTGTGCATTTTAATGAGCAAACAAGTATCAAGTCGATAGGTCTGATAGCATACATCGACATACTACTGTGCAAGTAAGAATTGGTAGAACTAGACAAATTAATTGGTCGATATGTTTTCTACAGGTCGATAAGAATTTTGATGTGTCAATAGAAACAGATATTAATAGGTCAACATACGACAATCTCAGGTTGATGTGTTACTATTCATTGGTTGAATTAGTCGACGTGTCTAAGAGAATTGGTCGATGTATGTTGGCTAGGTTAACAAGTACAATAGTAGGTTGAAGTATGTGTTTTTGATACAAGTGTTATCAGGTTGATGTGTTGAACCAACAAGTTGATGTGTTACTATTTATAGGTAAAATTGGTTGATGTATTAGAATAAATTCGTCGATATGTCACTGTTCCTATAGTTTCATGTCGACAAGATTTGTGTTCGATCGATAGTTAGAATGTTTGGTCTATAAGACATTCATTGTTCATGTCGATGTGTGCTTGTGTGGGTCGAAGTGTTCAGACACTTATTTCTATAGAAATCATTTATCTCAGGTTGATAAGAGCAACAAATGGGTCGATGTGTATGTATATAGATATTATGAGTTGGTCGACATAGTACTTGTAATTGGTGGACCTGCTATGTAGGTCGATGTGTTTACTAACTAGGTCAACATGGAATGCAGTTTTCTGAATTTTTTAACTATTTTTCTTATTTTTTTGAACTATTTTTCTTTTAATCATCATCGTCAAAACTCTACCAGGTCAACATTCTCCCCCTTTTTATGATGACAAAAGTTTTAGTGTTCAATATATACTACTTGTCAATTTAAATCCTAGCTTTTAGGCATTTGTATTTAAGTGCTCTTCATTTTAACATACCAGCATACTTCACACATACTCAACGCATTTCAGCATACATACCAGCATATCAGCATACTTAGCATTAGCACATTACTCAGCACATACTTCGACATTTTTCTCTCCCTTTTTGTCATCAACAAAACCATATCATTCCCATACTATGGTACACTCATCATAGAAATGTAAACTCATTTTCAGCATATACTTCATTTATTGCATACTCATTTTCACAGGTTCACTAACCACATTTTAGTGCAAACTCGTGCTTAACATTGTACACATGCAGTCTATACACTGAATCGCATACCCAGATATTGTAAAGCAGTCAAAACAAGCATTTGAAGCACTATAGTATATAAAAGAGGTTTGAACATAACGAGAGTTAGAAAACATAACCAGAAAAGAAAGCAATCACAGTTTGAAAGTTAGAAGACATGGTCAGAACATATTCCTATGCTAGAATGATTTCGATGGTTTGGGATCCTTCTTTTGCTTCCCTTTCTCCTTTATTAGAGCATCTAACTTTTCTTGCACATTGTAAAGGTTTATCCTGGTAAAGCAACTCATTTGACCAATCATGGTTTGTCTTCTATCTAAATGTTCCAACTTGTCCCAAATCATTTGAAGGGTAATTGGTTGTATGCTTGAGGTTTCACCTTCCTCAGTTCTTCTTTCTTTCCTTGGAATATTCTCAGTGTCATCCCCAGCTTCTTCATCCATTTTCCTTAACCTATCTCTTGCTTGCTCCCCCTTTTTTTCTTACCTATTCTCCCTCACTGTTGCTCATCTATCTAGCTGTTAACATGGAGGAAGCATTGATTGAATTCTTGTCACTTAATTCAACAATTGAATCCTTCTCCAACTCCACTCTATTCTTAGACAAGATATCAGTTATCATACTAGCATAGGGAAATAGAAAGCTTTTAGATCTGTGAGCATAAATCATAAAGTGGGGAACAATATAATGCAGTCTGGGATTCTTCCTACTTATAACACAGGCCATTAACTAGAAATCCTCCTTTGAAATTGTAGTGTAGTTACCTCCTCTTGATCTTAGTACATGACTAACTATCAGATGTAGAATTCTTTCATGAAAACCAAGTCCAGTAGCACCAGTGTTCACCACAGTTAGGTTCTCATCATCGAAAACAACGTTAGCATTATCTAGGTAACTTGATTTCATGTAAGATTTACACTTTTCATAAGAGACCCATGACAGACCATTGTCCTCACATATTTTCCTAGGTGTCACTTTAAATTCCTTTCCATTCACAAAGGTTTTGAATGCACATGAGACAAAATTGTCATCTATAGTAATTCACATCTCATCCGTAAGTTCTTGACAAATGACATCTGAGTTGTTGTAGAATAGTTTGACTTCTTTCTCATGCACATACTTGTTGGGGTTCAAGAGAGAAGTAAGGTATACCTCAATCAGATGTTCTTCGTATTTGAAGTTAACTCTTTTAAAAAATTTCCAATCGATCAATCGTCCATGGTTCACCTTTCTTTTCGAAAATACCCTATAGGCCATGGTGGAGGGAATGGTGGTTTCACGAGTTATGCAAAGGAGGAGGTCCCTTTTCCCGTAGGTTTAGTAGTTCGTTTCTAGGGTTCTGTAGGTTTCTTAATGGCCATTTTTATCTTAGGAGCCATTGAGGTTAGATTCTTGCAAAGATTTGGTAGATTAGGATTTCGATTTAGAATTTAGGGTTACGAATGTGAGAGGTTAAGGTTGTGGAAGAGAGAGGGAAAGTTTGAAATTTGAGGATAAAGGTAAGATAGGTCGATGTGCTAACTGTTCGTATTCTATTAGTTGTATCACAAGTCAACACAATTAAGTACACATCAACCTATTTTTATGGTTTCTACATAATCGGGTTAACACAATAACAAAGGTATCAACCTGTCTTCATGCTGTTGCTCAGGTCGACATCATTAACATCGGGTCGATGTATCATCTTTTGAGTTTTATTTTAAGTATTGGTTTGAGATTAGATCAGCAAAGTTCTTAAATCTAACGCTCATCAGGTCGACATGACTCTGTATACTTTCAATTTGTTGACA
Source organism: Dillenia suffruticosa (assembly GCA_033439265.1). Lineage (NCBI taxonomy): Eukaryota > Viridiplantae > Streptophyta > Magnoliopsida > Dilleniales > Dilleniaceae > Dillenia > Dillenia suffruticosa. Next base: position 14,659,102 of record JAVTVX010000034.1, on the reverse strand, counting down.
AATTTTGATCAATAGGTTGACATAAAAACTATTACTTAGAAAAGTGATGCTCTGTTTTTCATTCCATCTTTTCTATTTCTTCATTTCTATCATTCTCAAATCCCTTCTTTATTTACAAAATCTATTTTTATACAAAGATTTGGTAAGGATAATAGCAATTTGTTTTTGAGTGTCCATGTACTCAAAACCAATCTCATTCTTCAGAACATGGTCTCGAATAAAATGATGCCTCACGTCTATGTGTTTGGTTCTTGAGTGATGCACTGGATTCTTTGTGAGATTTATTACATTTGTGTTATCACATTTGATTGGAATGCAATTAAAATCTAATCCATAGTCTTTCATTTTATATTTGATCCAAATGATCTGTACTGTGCATTGTCCAGCTGAAATATATTCTGCTTCCATCATTGACAATGCCGTACTACTTTGGTTTTTGGAGGACCATGATACCAACATACTTCCAAAGAATTAACAAGTGTCACTTGTACTTTTTCTATCAACTTTGCATTTAACAAAGTCAGCATTACCGAACCCAAGTGGTTGAAAGCTTCGGTTTCTGTCATACCAAATTGCTAAGTAAGTAGTTTCTTTTAAGTATCTGAAAATTTTTTTAATTACAGCCAAGTGAGATTCTTTTGGGTCTGATTGAAATCTAGTACAAAGACATACACTAAATTGTATATTAGGTCTTGAAGTAGTAAGGTAAAGCAAAGACCCAATCATGCTTCTGTAAAGTTTTTGGCAAATTGATTTACCACTTTCGTCTTTGTCTAACTTAATGTTTGTACTCGTTGGAGTTGCATTACCCTTGCAGTCACTAAACCTAAATATTTTAATTAAGTCATTTGTATATTTTGATTGATTTATGAAAATTCCATCTTTTGATTGTTGTAGTCTAAGGAGGTAATTTAACTCTCCCATCATGCTTATTTCAAATTCTCCCTGCATTTTGACTGCAAATTCCTCACACATTCTCGTGCTAGTTCCTTCAAATATTATGTCATCTACATATATCTGTATGATTAAGAAATTATCATCTTTCCTTTTAATAAATAGAGTGGTATCTATCTTTCATCGTTCAAAGTCATTTTCTAATAAAAAGTTACTTAATCTTTCATACCAAGCTCTAGGAGCTTGATTCAAACCATACAAAGTTTTGGTTAATTTGTACACATATTCAGGATACTTTGAATCTTTAAATCTAGGAGGTTGTTTAACATATATTGTCTCATTCAAATAACCATTCAGAAATGCACTTTTAACATCCCTTTGGTAAAGTTTAAAATTTATAAAATAAAAGAAGCAAGAAGCATTCTTATTGTTTATAATCTTGCTACCGGTGCATGAGTTTCATCGTAATCAATCCCTTCCTCTTGATTATAACCTTTGTGTAACACTGACATTTTGGTATCTTTCATATTGTACTCTCCTTGATGTATATATGATATTGATCCTGTTTTTATAGCCCAAAATTTACTAAGAAATTTTTCATTTTGAAAATCGCTCGAAAAATTGTACGGCTAAATCACTAAAAGCGAAAATCTTTGTTATTAAGCCAAAATGAAAACCACACATGCAAATTTGATGCCGTGAGATATATACATGCTAAATTTACTTTAAAAGTGAAGGGTCAAAAAGCGAAAATGAAATTTAAGCCGTAGCACAAAAATGCTCAATACTCTAAAATTTTCGTCCGAGAAATCCTAATTTTTGGCAAAATTGAAATTTGTCCGAGCAAACAGTCTTCTTTCCACCCAAGACCTATATTTTTAAAATCTACGGGCAAAACGGAGTCTGTGGTGAGATTTCACACATTTCGAGGTTGAGGTCAAATTTTGACCGATCGAGAATTTCGTTCACTCTGAAGTATGTTTGGGTAATCAAAGGACCTCAAATTAACACAAAACCAGTAGCATTTGACTCAGCACGAAAACCTGGGTCCCGTGTGTGATTTTAGATTTTTTAGGTGAATAGTAATTTTGACCGATCTTAGATCGCATGTTAACAAGTGGATAGGCTTAAAGGACAAACAATTAATGCTCTTGAAGTATGTGAATTTACTTTATTGGATTTTGTGTGATCTTGACAAGTGGCACTACATGATTGGAAGAAACTAACCCTAATTAATTAACAATGGTTAAATTCAACTAGAGTTAAGTTAATTAAACACAACTATGATTACAAATTGACTAAACCATGGTTGGCCCCTTTAGAATTGTGAAAGGCAATGTGAGAGAGAGGGAGAAAGGGAGAGAAAGGCTTGCTCAAGGAACCAAAACACAAAAATCTTCTTCTCCTCTCTTCTCTTGACCGAAACCTATACCTAGGTGGAGAAGTGTTTTCCTCCAAACAACCACCCAATGTTTTTACATGGTTTTTCTCTACTCTAAGCCTATTAGAACATATCCAAAAACCAGCTGAAAATGAGCATTCTACATTGGAGATCTAGGAGGGGCCAAAAATTGAAGGGGAGGAGTAGAATTTGTCCTTCCAAGGCTTCAATCAACCTGCAGTTCATAAGGTAAACTCCCTCCATTCTCTAGTATAACATATGCAAATTTAATGCAAAAAGGAGAAGCCTAGGTTAGGTAACCTTAGTTGGCCAAAAATGGAGAAGTTTGGAGGAAGAGAAAAATTCAGCACACGATGCCTTTGTGAGAACCTTATGTTGGTGACCTTATGTGATGACTTGAACCTACTTTAAGTAAGTAATCAATGGCTGAAAACCCTAAGAAGATGTGCTGAAAAAAAAATTCAGCTTAAGAGGATTGGATTTTGGCCTTAATTTGGCTTCATTTTGGGACAAGGAAACCATGGACTTATATGTAAGAATTTTAGCCTTTGTTGGTGGCCTAAATCATACTGAAATTTGTCCCTAGTTTGTGTGCATTTAGTGTATAGAAATTGGGTTGCATTTGTGCGCACATTGGTGGAGAAATTTTGCCCTTTATTGCCTTGTGTATGTCTAGAAATTTGACACTTCTAGTGGCTGAAATTGTCCTGAAAATGGTCCTAAGGTGTGCTGAAAATATGGCATTCATAAGGTTGCAATGTGTGTTGAAAGTTTGTTATGTTTGATTTTGAAATTGGAGTATGTATCATGAGTTGCGTGCTAAAATTGTAGGAGATTAAGTGTACTTCATGTGTGCAAAATGTATGTATATATTGTGATGATTAAATGTGTACATTGATAGTTGAATGGGTAAGGTGTTGTGTGTTGGAAAGTGCCAAGGAAAATTAGTTATATAAGTGCACAAAATAACTAAGAATGAGGTGTATTTGTGTGATATATGTGTGCTGGAATTTGAGTGAAAAATTTCATGTATGTGGTGTTCGCTTGTGCAACCATGAGAAGACAAGTATATGAGTCCGAGAGTGCCTAGGCAAACCTTAGTAGTTTTCCATAATTTTTTATGGATAGCTTGTAAACATCCTAAACTATAACATGTTAAAAATTGAGGTCATTTGAGATTAGTTTGATAGGGAAACCAATAGCAAAATTGGGACAGCCAAAATCTGGAAATTTGAAAATTTTAGAAACTCCTATGAGGCAGTTGTTGAAATGAAGAACACTTAGGGTACTCAATTAACCCTAAATTGATTGTATTTTTCCTTACCTATTTGAGGCCTAAAGGAAACCTAAGCATAGAGGCAAATTAATGCCTCTCTTATCTAGATTTCTTGGCCCAATTTAGGGTCCCTTTATGGGTCAGACCCGCGGGCTTCGGGCTGGGCCCTTCGGGCCCAGCCCGGGCCAGCAAATGGGGGGACCATTTGGTCCCCCAGCAGCTAGCAAGAGCTAGCCGTTGGAGGCCCCAACGGCTAGCTAGAGGAGAGAGCTTTATGCTCTCTCCTCTCTTCCATTCTCCCATTCTTTTCTTCCTCTCTTTTTCTCTATAAATAGGGATTCACTTCCCCTTTGTAATCAATGAAAAAGTTCTCTTATTATGTACAAGAATTGCTCTCAAATTCAATGAAGTTCTAAATTTTAGTTTGTTCTTCTTACTTTGAATTTTAACAGCAGTGAGTTTCCTTGGACCGGCAGCCATAGTTGCCCTTAGTCTTTTCAATGAAATTTGCAAAGGCCTTGCATATATCCTAAGGACCAACATATCCAAAATTAAGGTCATTTGGAGCCTATCTGCTTAGTGAACCACTAAGAGAACTGAACTAGCTAAGGAATGATTCAATTTCTGACCTTTGGATGCAAAACCAATACAGTTTCTACCTTGCTGCATTTCTACAACAAAACCAACTTGAGAATAAGATTTAGCACAAAGAAATGAAGGGATCCATCAAGAAAAACCATGAGGTCAATGAAGGAAAAATTGGACTTAGCCGGGTTGGAAATCGGACATGAAAAAAAAAATGGATAGGAAAGGAGAGTAGGTTAGATTTTGACAATGCACTATTCTACCCTGTTCTGCGGCAATAAGTCAGCCTCTGAGTGTAGCCCCCTTTTCTGACAAAACTGGATTTTGTGCTAGTTATATGAAATATAGATCTATGTCTTATCTTTCCAACGAAATAGGAATCGCCTCAATTCGACCACTATGTCAAAAGTTAAAACCATTCTTCTGAAACTCGATAGAAGGTCACCCATTCTCCAACACCAAAAATTGTAGCATTGCATGACTCCCTTGCAGCCCTTGTTTGCAAACACTCAAAGTTGAAAAGTTGTAGATCTCATCTTATCCACCTACTGTGAAAATTTCAGCCAATTGGCATGATGGAATCAAAAGTTATACAAAATCTCCCAAAACTATGCAGAAAGGATTCTGCTTCTCGGCCAAAATTGAACAGAGATATTGGTGGTCTATTTCAGACCCTTTCTAGGCATAATTGGGAGAAATCCAAAACATGAAAAATGTAGGGCTGTATTTCTTTCAAATACTGTAAAAAGTTTAGGAAATTTAGAGTTGTATGTTAAAAGTTGTGAGGGCTGTACTAAAATTGGTCAGAATAGACTTCTGAAACATAATGTGGGCAAAATGGTGCAATTTCATGGATTTGCACTAGGAATCGGAGAAAGTGCCCAACTAAGAGGTTGTAACCCTGTGTCTTAACTACAACATAATCAAAAATCATAGTATTTGCATGAGCAGATGGTGAAATATGAGAAATTTGCTAAAACGAGATAAAATAGAAAGTGAAAGTTTGATTGGTTTAAAAATGTGGACTTTAAGGAATCTTCTACCAAGATTTTGGAAATAAGTTCAATACGAAAAGTGTGAGTTTTTATGTGAGCCGACCATAGAAATTGAAATTTCCAAATTCTGACCCCGGTTGTGGAACTTGTGTTTGATTCTCGAGAATGATGCGAGATTTGATTTTAAAAAAAAAAACTAGGTCGTCTATAACTAGGGTTGCATCACATTTGCATCATGATATATGTATCATAGAATCTCTTAAGTGATATATGTTCTACATTATGTTCATAGAGCCTCGTCAGTGATATTGAGGGGAGTATTTTTATGTGCCTCGAGATTCATGCTGGGAGTGGCATACCCTCCCGTGTACTATGAGTAAGATTTATTATATTATCTGTCTGATGCATAATATCATGTTTTAAAATATTTTCTGACGTAACCATGATTTAATGAATATGTGATGCGAAATTTTCAATGAATTATGAAATGTTTTTGTGAATTCATGGAGTATCCACAAATATATTTCTACGTATTGTTTATGCATCCAAACGAGTAGAAACCGTACTATTGCATTTGATTTATACATGTTTTATGAAATCATCCTTGTGGAAATGATTGACATTACTTGAGAAATGTGGCATGGCACGTGATTGATTTGATGATGATATTTTACATGGGCTAAGGGCCTTAGCATGTCATGATGATAACTTTGTGATGGGTAAATCCCATTCCGTAGTTACGAAGGATGCATGTGTAGGATGATCCATATTTGCACCAGATACGCTTCGGCGGAAGGTATCCTACATGACATCGGAAAATGGTAAATATATTGTGATTCAACTCAATACTAGTCAGGTTAAACCCATGAGGGGGAGGGCTATGGTGCGCCATAGTCTAGCACCTGATGAGGTCCGTTGTCAACATCGGGGTTGAGAGCTTTTCTAACCTATTGCATACAAAACCCTCGATACACCTGTCAATGGTCACGGTCGACCCTTTCTAGGACTGATTTTGGCACGCTCTATTCTAGCATGATTTAATGACATGGATGCATATATATTTGAAATGTAAGTGAAAAGAATGATTTATAATAAATTGAGTATTATACATGATTTCTTAAAATATGTGAAATTATTGAGAAATTTGATACTCCATTTTTCACTGACACATTAAACACATGATATATACCCTCTCACTTACTGCGTATCTTCCTTGATACTTACCCCTCATTTCTTGTTGTGAATAGAGATAGCTATAGTGGGACGTATTGAGACTTATCAGTGCACGAGGCTTTTGTTGGAGAATGAGGCTGTTGATTAGGTACTCGATATGATATTAGGAAGGATTTGCCAATGAAATTGTATATTTGTGTATTGGGATTCTAGATAGACCATTGTGTATAAAAAGGGATGGCTGTATATAAATTTATGTGTATCTTATTGAAACTCCCAATTCTATTCTATTGTATTGAGGCATGATTTGTACTATTGTATAGATTTACTTTGGGAAACGTGTCATGTTCTAGAAGTGTCCTCTATATTCATTCGGTGCCACATCTAAATCACAGGAGGGGTAACTGACGACTATTCCTACCTTTGATGGGAGCATAGCAATAGAGGTCTGGTGTAGCACTATTGTTAACCTTACATTATCCTGTATGGTTGACAGGGATTGGATGATTTGAGGAGATTGTTGATTGTGGCCAGGCTAAGTCATGTATATAGATATGTGATAGGTCGATATATGGTATCTGATAGATTTTTGACTTATAGAGAGGTTTTGCTCATTTGGTTATAGAAAGTCAACATCCAGGATAACGGGCGGCTGTTCACGGCTCCGTTTCGGGACATGACAATTTGGTTTGTATCAAAGCCTAGGTTGAGAGCTGTATATCTATGTAAGATGTTTCCTAATTATGAATGTATTTAAAGTCTTCAATGCATAAGAGTTTCATACGGTCATATATATCCCTGCATATGGTCTCAGGGATTGAGTTCATCCATTTTAGGGGGTTAGTTACTCCGTAGCTAACCCTAATTCTTGAAACATATCTCCTGAAGAATTCTTTTTACAGAATTATACTGCCTAGATGCGGTAGATCAGTAGGATATAGAGCTAGACTCACGCCACCTGAGACTCCACCAGCACCTAATACTTTGAGGGAGCTTGAGACCCTTAGGGTACCTGAGGATGCTTCCTCATAACGGGTGCCTACACCAGCACCACCCCAGGCGATGACTATGGCAGGGATTCCACCACCACCACTAGACGCTTTGAGGTAGTGGCAGGAGTGGTATAGTCAGTATGGTGTGCAGATGCCACCACCACCTCCACCTACAGCTGCACCTACACCCGCGGCAGCACCTATCCCAGCAACACTAGAGCCCCCACCAGTGGCCGAGCCCTCAACAGTTTCAGGTCTGATTGAGACCACTTCTGTAACTCTGAGGCAAGTTCACGAGTTGACACAGTTAGTGAAGGAGCATGTCAGCTCGGTTGTGTAGATTTTTCAAGATCTGGTAATGCTGCGCGGCAAAGCATTGGATCAACCGAATTCACAAGATTCTTACAGATCTGAGGTTGAGTGAGGACCTTAGACTCAGTGTTGCCGAGAGATTATTGGACGGAGATGCTCTCACTTGCTGGGATACTATACAAGATGAGGCTACAGGGCCTTTACAGTAGGAGGATTTTCTACAAGAGTTTGACCGTAGATATTTCCTGGATTTCCAACAGGACCGTTTGAGAGCTGAGTTCCTCTATTTGAAATAGGGGACTAGATCTGTTGCTGAGTATGAGGCAGAACTCAGGAGGATAGCTGCCTTAGTCCCTAAATAGCTATACCGTAGCAGCTGAGGTTTTAGTTTTAGGACGGCCTCAGTTTGAGTATCCGACACTGCATAACTGTGACCCCCAGTTTTACCCTCTCAGATGTGATTAGTTTAGCTTATCACGCGAAGGAGATAGTTTGTACTGAGGCCAGACAGAGAGAGGGTAAGGAACAGAAAAGGAAGAGGACCGGGTCATATTCCGGGCAAACTCTAGGAGATGTAGAGGTTTTGGCTCGCATAGATGTACTTCTGGGTTTAGACCACAGAGTTCGGGGCAGGGACCTCATCACCAGGGGTTCAAACCACCCATCCCCAGTGCCTTTACACAGTATATGGCGCAACAGCAGACTCTTTGCCACAGATGTAGTCATTTCCATTTCGGACCTTACGGAGGCTCGAACACTTGCTTCCAATGTGGAAGGCCGGGTCATATCAGGAGTGTGTGCCCTGATCTGGGTTTCAGAGGTCAGGGATTGCAGAGCTATACCAGTGCACCATGCACGGGACAGCAGGGAGTACTACTCATTCAGTATATACAGCTCCATAGATGGCTACCGGGAGCAACACCATGTAGACTCAATCACGTCAGTAGCCTAGAGATTTGGCTCGCATGTACGCGATGACTCAGGAGGATGCTCAGGCGAACCCTGATGCAGTAACGGGTAACCCTCCAACAGATCCAGCAGTATAGGATCTATATTGTATTGTATTTTTTTTATATCATGTATGCCATGATACTCGTGTACAATCATGACATGTTAAAACATTAGAGGCTTGACTACTTTGATGTACATATATGTTTTGATATATATATATATTCAGTTTTTCCGAATTCTAAATTCCGTGTAACTCTTTTTGTCATTAGGTACCATGTATATATTTGGTACTGACGCCCGTGTTCTCATAGACACAGGGTTGAACTACTCATATTAAGCAATTCCTTCGCTAGGTACTTTGATAAGCCTATCTCACCACTTGATGATGAGATCTTGGTCATCACTCCTCTTGGTGAGCAGATTGTTAGGCATTCAGTATATGGTGGCTGTGAGGTCAGGATAGAGGATACCATGTTAGAGGCATACTTGATTCCTCTCAGTATGACCAACTTTGATGCCATCCTAGGGATGGACTGGTTGAATACAAACCAGGCTTCAGCTGATTACGTTATGAAGCAAGTTGAGTTCAGGAAACCCGGGTAGCCGCCATTGGTTTTTACGGGAGATAGGCGGGTATTACCCGTTTTGTTATTTCTGTTATAGAGCCAGACGTTTGGTGCGCCGTGGAGGAACGGCATATCTGGCCCACATTATTGATACCACCATACAGGGCCCGCAGCTTGAGGAGGTCCCGATGGTATAGGAGTTTTCGGATGTATTTCCTGAGGAACTTCCTGGATTACTACCAATCTAGAAATTTGATTTTGAGATTGATGTAGTTCGAGGGATTACTCCTATTTCTATGGCACCATATAGGATGGTGCCAGCCAAGCTCAAGGAGCTAAAGGTTCAGCTGCAAGAACTATTGGACCAGGGATTTATCGTCCTAGCACGTCACTGTGGGGTGCACGGTGTTGTTTGTGAAAAAGAAGGATAGCACATTTCGGTTTTGTATAGATTATAGACAGCTGAACAAAGTTACCATTAATAATCGGCACCCACTACCACGTATTAATGATCTCTTTGATCAGTTATAGGGTACCAGGGTATTCTCAAAGATAGATCTCCGGTCGGGTTACCATCAGTTGCGGATTAGGGCCGAGGATGTACCTAATACGGCTTTCCGCACCCGATACGGACATTATGAGTTTTTAGTCGTGCCGTTTGGGCTGACTAACGCCTTTGCTGCATTTATGGACCTTACGAATCGAGTTTTCCATGATTATTTTTACCGGTTCATTATTGTTTTTATTGATGATATCTTAGTCTACTTGCGGAGTGATGATGAGCATGCTCAGCACCTTATGGTGATTCTACAATTTCTTTGTGAGAGATAGCTTTATGCCAAGTTCACCAAGTGTGAATTTTGGCTGCGGTAAATTGGTTTTCTTGGCCATATAGTTTCTGTGGAGGGTATTTTTGTTGATTCGCAGAAAGTTGAGGTTATATTGAGATGGGAGCAGCTATAACAGTAACAGAGATAAGGAGTTTTCTTGGTCAGCCGGGTATTACCGCATATTTGTAAAGGGATTTTCTAAATTGCTGCTCCGTTATTTAGATTGATGTGAAAGGACGTCAGATTTATATGGGATGACCATTGTGAGGCGAGCTTTCAGAAGCTCAAATAGTGGTTGACGTCTGCTCCAATTCTAGCCCTTCCCACGAGTAGTTGGGAGCATGTGGTGTACAGTGATGCTAACAGGTAGGGATTGGGCTATGATTGATGAAAGATGGTAGAGTTATCGCCTATGCTTCTTGACAGCTAAAAAAGCATGAGGTGAACTATGCTACGCACGATTTGGAGTTAACGGCCATATTCTTTGCACTAAAGATATGGCGCTACTATCTATATGGGGTCACATTTAGGGTGTTTATAGATCCCAAGAGCCTGAAGTATTTGTTCACTCAGTGGGAGTTGAATTTAAGGCAGTAGAGATGGTTCGAGCTGCTAAGCAATTATAACCTTATTATTGACTATCATCTGGGCAAGGCTAATGTAGTGGCGATGCCTTGAGCCAGAAGTCGTATTCTTTTTTTTAGACTACTGAGAGTACTTATCTCTCATGTTTATTAGGACTCCAAGTTTTGGGAGTCAGGTTGGCTAGTGATGTTTAGGGAGTTATACTAGTCAGATTTGAAGTTCAGTCGGTTTACTCGACCATATCAGGGTTCTTCCACAGAGTGATAAGGAGCTCCGAGGTATTTATGAGAAAGCTAGCAGAGGTGATATCAATGACTTTAGGGTCCGTAGGGATGGACTGTTGATTTTCTGAGATCGGGTATGTGTACCAACAAATAGTGATCTCCAAAGGGCTATTCTTGAGGAGGCCCATTTATCTGCCTATGCTTTATATCCAACAGTACTAAAATGTACCACACTATCAAAGACAGTTATTGGTGGTCGGGTATAAAACGAGAGATTGTGGAGTTTATTGCTCATTGCCTTGTATGTTAACAGGTAAAGGCCGAGCACCAACATCCAGCTGGCACTTTACAGCCCCTTCCCATCCCTAAGTGGAAGTGGGAGCATATCACAATGAATTTCGTAGTGGGGTTGCCATAGACTTTCGGCACAACATGATACAATCTGGGTGATAGTTGACCGATTTATTAAGTCCGCACACTTCATCCCAATCAGGAGTGATTACTCGCTTGAGGCATTGGCACGCCTCTATATTGATACGATTGTGAGACTGCATGGGGTTCCAGTGTCGATAGTATCAGATCGAGACCCCAGATTTACATCCCGTTCTTGGCTCAGTCTACAGGAGGCTTTGGGTACTAGACTAAGTTTCAGCATAGCGTATCAACCCAAAAGGATGGTTAGTTAGAGAGCACCATTCAGACTTTGGAGGACATGCTTAGGGCATGTGTTATGGATTTCTGAGAGAGTTGGGTTGGGTATTTTCCGTTAGTGGAGTTTGCCTATAATAATAGCTATCAGGCGAGCATTGGTATGCCACCTTATGAGGCATTGTATAAGATGAAGTGTCATACCCCGTTGTACTGGGATGATATTGGTGAGTGGTAGCTCACCAATGTTGAACTGGTATAGGAGACGAAGGAGAAAGTGAGATTTATCCATACGCAGATGAAAGCCGCCCGAAATAAGCAGAAATCCTATGCAAATCATAGGCGGCGACCTCTAGAGTTCATTGTGGAAGACATGATATTCTTAAGGCTATTTCCCTTGAAGGGAGTCATTCAATTTAGACAGCGGAGAAGTTGAGCCCCAAGTATATTGGGCCCTTCCATATCCTTGAGAGGATCGGAAGTGTGGCATATAAATTGGAGCTACCAGCAGACCTATTGTGTATTCATGATGTATTCCATGTCTCAGTGCTTAGAAGATATCAGCCAGATCCCTTACATATTTTAGAGGCTCTGCCAGTTGAGCTTCGAGAGGACTTGAGCTTACCTGTTCAGCCCGTGGCTATTCTGGATCGACAGGTCTAAAAGCTACAGAGCAAAGAGGTTCCTCTTGTTAGAGTTTTGTAGAGGAGCGAGCAGGTCGAGGAAGAGACTTGGGAGTCTGAGGAGGCCATGAGGAGACAGTACTCCAACTTTTCTTTATATAGTTTCTTTAAGTCTTGAGGACGAGACTTGTTTTTAGGGGGTTAGGAAAAATAACACCGACACTTCGGTATCTTTTATATTGTACTCTCCTCAATGTATATATAATATTGATCATGTTTTCAAGGCCCAAAAGTCACTAAGAAATTTTCTGTTTTGAAAATCGCTTGCAAATTGTACGGCTAAATCACCGAGAGTGAAAATCTTTGTTACTAAGCCAAAATGAAAACCACACATGTAAATTTGATGCCATGAGATATATACATACTAAATTCACTTTAAAAGTAAAGGGTCAAGGAATGAAAGTGAAATTTAAGTCGTAGCGCAAAAATGCTCAGTGCTCTCAAATTTTCTCCCGATAAACCCTAATTTTTTGCAGAATTGAAATTTGTTCGAGCAAACGGTCTCGTTTCCATCCAAAACTTGTATTTTAAAATCTATGTGTAAAACGGAGTCCGTGATGAGATTTGACGCATTTCGAGGTCAAGATCAAATTTTGACTGATTGAGAATTTCGTTCACTCCGAAGGACGTTTGGATGATCAAACGAGCTCAGATTAACACGAAACCAATGACATTGGACTCAGCACGAAAACCTAGGTTTCGTGTGTGATTTTAATTTTTTGAGGTGAATAGTAACTTTGACCAACCTAGGATCACGTGTTAACAAGTGGATACGCATAATGGACAAGCAATTATGCTCTTGAACTGTGTGAATTTATTTTATTGGATTTTGTGTGGTCTTGACAAGTGGCACTATATGATTGGAAGAAACTAACCCTGTTAATTAATAATGGTTAAATTCAGTTAGAGTTAAGTTAATTAAACTCAACTATGATTAGAAATTAACTTAACCATGGTTGGCCCCTTTAGAATACTGAAAGGCAACATGAGAGAGAGGAAGAAAGGGAGAGAAAGGCTTGCCTAAGGAACCAAAGCCCAAAAATCTTCTTCTCCTCTCTTCTCCTGGCCGAAACCTAAACCTAGGTGGAGAAGTGGTTTCCTCCAAACAACTATCCAATGTTTTTACATGGTTTTTCTCTACTCTAACCTTGTTAGAACATATCCAAAAACCAACTGAAAAAGAGCACTCTACATTGAAGATCTATAAGGGTCTGAAAATTGAAGGGGAGGAGCAAAACTTGTCCTTCCAAGGCTTCAATCAACCTGCAGTTCATAAGATAAACTCCATTCATTATCTAGTATAACATATCTAAATTTGAAGTAAAAAGGAGAAGCCTAGGTTAGGGAACCTTACTTGGCTGAAAATGGAGAAATTTGGAGGAAGAGAAAAATTCTGCACATGATGCCTTTGTGAGAACCTTATGTTGATGACCTTATATGATGACTTGAACCTAGTTTAAGTAAGTAATCAATGGCTGAAAAGCCTAAGAAGATGTGTTGAAAAAAAATTCAGATTAGGAGGATTGGATTTTGGCCTTAATTTGGCTTCATTTTGGGATAAGAAAACCATGAACTTATATGCAGGAATTTTAGCCTTTGTTGGTGGCCTAAATTATACTAAAATTTGTCCCTAGTTTGTGTGCATTTATTGTGCAGAAATTGGGTTGCATTTGTGCGCACATTGGTGGAGAAATTTTGCCCTTTATTGCATTGTGCATGTGCTGAATTTTGACACTTCTAGTGGCTAAAATTGTCCTGAAAATGGTCCTAAGGTGTGCTGAAAATATGGCATTCATATGGTTGCAATGTGTGTTGAAAGTCTATTATGTTTGATTTTAAAATTGGAGTATGAATCATGAGTTGCATGTTGAAATGGGTAAGGTGTTGAGTGTTGGAAATTGCCAAGGAAAATGAGTTATATAAATACACAAAATAACTAAGAATGAGGTGTCTTTGTGTGATATATGTGTGCTAGAATTTGAGTGGAAACTTTCTTGTATGTGGTGTTTGTTTGTGCAACCATAAGAAGACAAGTATGTGAGTCCGAGAGTGCCTAGGCAAACCTTAGTAGTTTTCTATGAATTTTTCATGGATAACTTGTAGACATCCTAAACTATAACATGGTAAAAACTAGGGTCATTTGAAGTTAGTTTGATAGGGAAACCAATAGCAAAACCGGGACAACCAAAATCTGGAAATTTGGAAATTTTAGAAACTCTTATAGAGCAGTGAGTTTCCTTGGACCGGCAGCCATAGTTTCCCTTGGGATTTTTCAATTCAATTTTGCAGAGACCTTGCACACATTCTAAGGACCAACATATCCAAGATTGAGGTCATTTGAAGCCCATCTACTTAGTGAACCACTAAGAGAACTAAACTAGCTAAGGAATGATTCAATTTCTAACCTTTGGATGCAAAACCATTGCAGTTTCTATCTTGCTGCATTACTACAGCAAAACCAACTTCAGAATAAGATTTAGCACAAGGAAATGAAGGGTTGGAAATCAGACATGGAAAAAAAATGGCTAGGAAAGGAGAGTAGTAGGTTAGATTTTGACAATGCACTGTTCTACCCTGTTTTGCGGTAGTAAGTCTTCCTCTGAGTGCAGCCCCCTTTCCCAGTAGAACTGGATTTTGTGCTTGCTATATGAAATATAGATCTATGTCTTATCTTTCCAACGAAATAGGAATCGCCTCAATCCGACCCTTGTGTCAAAAGTTACAGCCATTCTTCTGAAATTCGACAGAGGGTCACCCATTCTCCAACCCTAAAAACAGTAGCATTGCACAACTCCCTTTCAGCCCTTGTTTGCAAAAACTCAAAGACTAAAAGTTGTAGATCTTCCTCTTAGCCACCTATTGTGAAGGGTTTAGTCAATTTACACGAGGGAATCAAATGTTATACAAATTCTCCCAAAACTATGTAGAAAGGATTATTCTTCTCGGCCAAAACTGAACAGAGATGTTGGTAGTCCATTTCAGACCCCTTCTAGGCATAATTGGGAGAAATTCAAAAC
Organism: Dillenia suffruticosa; assembly: GCA_033439265.1. Lineage (NCBI taxonomy): Eukaryota > Viridiplantae > Streptophyta > Magnoliopsida > Dilleniales > Dilleniaceae > Dillenia > Dillenia suffruticosa. Next base: position 14,643,969 of record JAVTVX010000034.1, on the reverse strand, counting down.
ATGAAAAATGTAGGGTTATGTTTCTTTTAAATATTGTAAAAATTTCAGGAAATTTAGATCTGTGTGTTAAAAGTTGTGAGGGCTGTACTAAAATTGGTCAGAACAGACTTCTGAAATGTAATGTGGGAAAAATGGTGCTATTTCATGAACTTGAACTAGGAATCGGAGAAAATGCCCAACTATAAAGTTGTAGCCCTGTGTCTTAGCTACAACATATTCACAAAGTAGAGTATTTACAAGAGTAGATGGTGAAATATGAGAAATTTGCTAAAACAGGACAAAATAGAAAGTGAAAGTTGGATTGGTTTAAAAATGTAGACTTTAAGGAATCTTCCACCGAGATTTTAGAGATACGTTCAACATGAAAAGTGTAAATTTGTACGTGAGCCATCCATAGAAATTGGAATTTCCTAATTCTGACCCTGGTTAAGGAACTTGTGGTTGATTCTTGAGAATGATGCAAGATTTTATTTTAAAAAAAAAAAACATAGGTCGTCTATAACTACGGTTGCATCACATTTACATCATTATATACGAATCATATAACCTCTTAAGTGACACATGTTCTGCATTATGTTTATAGACCCTCATCGGTGATATTGAGGGGAGCATTTTTATGTATCTCAAGATTCGTGCTAGGAGTGGCATACCCTACCGTATACTGTGAATGAGATTTATTATATTATGTGTTTGATGCACAATATCATATTTTAAAATGTTTTCTGATGCAAGCATGATTTAATGAATATGTAATGTAAAATTTTCAATGAATTATGAAATATTTTTATGAATTCATGGAGTATCTATAGACATGTTTATACATCTTGTATATGCATCCAAACGAGTTTTAAAATACGAAACCATACCATTGCATTTGATTTATGCTTGTTTTATGAAATCATCCTTGTGGAAATGATTGACATTACTTGAGAAATGTGGCATGGCACGTGATTGATTTGATAATAATATTTACATGGGCCGAGGGCCTTGGCATGTGATGATGATAACTTTGTGATGGGTAAATCTCATTCCGTAGTTACGAAGGATGCATGGGTAATGTGATCCATATTTGCACTCGATACACTTCTGTGGAAAGTATCCCACATGATATTGGAAAATGGTAAATGTATTATGATTCGACACGGTACTAGTCAGGTTGAACCCATAAGGGGGAGGACTATGGTTCATCGTAGTCTAGCATCTGATGCGGTCCATCGCTAACGTCGAGGTCGAGAGCTTTTTTAACCTATTACATACAAAACCCCCGATGTGCCTGTCATTGGTCACGGTCGACCCTTACCAGGACTAATTTTGACACGCTCTATTCTAGTATGATTTGATGACATGGATGCATATATGTGTGAAATGTATGTGAAAAGAATGATTTATGATAAATTGAGCATTATATACGATTTCTTACAATATATGGAATTATTGAGAACTTTGATACTCTATTTTTCACCGACACATTTAATACATGATATATACCCTCTCACTCACTGGGTATCTTTTTTGGTACTCACTCCTTATTTCCCGTTGTGAACAGAGATAGCTATAGTGGGATGTGTTGAGACTTATCAGTGCACGAGGCTTTTGTTGAAGATCAAGCCTGTTGATTAGATACTCGATATGATATTGGGAAGAATTTGCCAATGAAATTATATATTTGTGTATTAGGATTGTAGATAAACCATTGTGTATAAAAAGGGATGGTTGTATGTAAATTTATGTATATCTTATTGAAATTCTCAATTCTATTCTATTGTATTGAGGCATGATTTGTACTATTGTGTACATTTACTTTGGGAAACGTGTTATACTCTAGAAGTGTCCTCTAGGTTCGCTCTATGCCACCTCTAAATCATAGGAGGGGTAACTGGTGACTGTTCATACCTTTGATGAGGGGCATGGCAGTAGAGATATGGTGTAGGACTATTGTTAGCTTTATGTTATCCTGCATGGTTAATAGGGATTGGATGATCTGAGGAGATTGTTGATTATGGTCGGGCTGTTCTATGTATATAGATATGTGACAGGTCGATATATGGTATTTGAAAGACTTCCAACTTATGGGGAGGTTCTACTCGGTTGGTATAACAGGCGGCTGTTCACGGCTTTGGTTCGGGCCGTGACACTTTAGCCACTAATCTTGCTTTGTTTCTTTGATTGTACCAAATTCATAAAGCTTATTTCTGAAAACCCATTTGGTTCCAATCATTGATTGATTATAAGTTTAGGAACTAGGTTCCATACTTTGTTTCTCCCAAACTGATTTAACTCATCTTTCATTGCCATTATCCAATGTTCATCTTCTAAGGCTTCATCTACATTTTTTGGTTCATTTTGAGAGATAAAAGCTACATGCTCATATTGGTTTTGGAGTGCAGACCTCGTTCTAACTCCTAAACTAATGCTCCTAATTATATTGTCTAGATTTACATCTTTCCTAATCTGAAGGTATTTGATCTCTTTCTCTTACTGAGTTTCATTTCTTTCCTCCTGCACCGTGAGTTCATTTGACTCTTCTTTCTGATTGTTTGCTTCATCAAACAGATTTATTTCATTTAATCTCTAGGACACTTCTTCATCATCCAACTTTTTTTGATTGAAATCGTTTTCTTCATCAAAATCTATGTGAATTGACTCCTCTACCGTCATCGTTCTTTTGTTGTAGACTTTATAAGTGTTGAAATATCAAAAAATAGAGCACAAGAAATGAAGAATACTTCTGAATTTTATTGAAGAAGAATGAGAGCATACATGGACATATTTGAGAGCATTTTTCTCATAGAGTTTTGGAGATACAATAAGGCTCTATTTATAGAGAAAAGGAAAAAATAGCCAGTAGATAGTGATTCAAAAGTAATATTCCCGTTGGAGCTCAAACCCCAAGGAATTCCAACAGCTAGTTTTTTGACTGTTGAAATATATACTACCCAAACTGCCCCTAGCTATTTGGGTTTGCTTCCTAGACTTTTCTCCAAACTTTTGGGCTTCCTTGGGCCTATTTTTGAATGTATTTTGGGTTGGTTAAGGCTGCCCAAATGTGTCATGCTTGCTGGACAATGCAGGCTGATTTTTGGGCTTCTAAGTAGATGTACTTGGTTGGTGATGAAGATGGGTTGAGTTATCCTTCTTTTCAACACTCCCCCTCAAGTTGGGTGCGTAGATATCGATAGTGCCCAACTTGTTCATGATTTCTTGAAGATGCATTGCAGTTCCCCCTTTTGTGAAGATATCAGCTAGTTGCTCTTTTCCTTTGATGTAGGGAGTAGCTATAAGCTTTTCTTCCACCTTTTGTCGAATGAAGTGACAATCAACTTCTATGTGTTTAGTCCTTTCATGGAAGACCGGATTGGATGCAATATGAATCGCCGATTGATTGTCACAATGCAAGTTGATTGGTGTAGAAACATTGAACCCTAATTCCTCTACTAGAGCCTTCAACCATACAATCTCACTGGCCGCTGACGCCATTGCCCTATACTCAGCCTCTGCACTCGATCTTGACACCACATGCTGTTTTTTGCTCTTCCATGCTACCAAGTTGCCTCCTACGAACATGCAGTACCCGGTGGTAGATCTTCTATCCTTTGAATCGCTCGCCCAATCTGCATCGCAAAAGCCTTCAATTTGGGAGCTTCCACTGTTCTTCATCCAAATACCAAGACCGGGTGATTTCTTGATGTAGTGAAGGATGCGCTCAACTGCTCTCCAATGACCCTTCTTTGGAGAATGCATATGTTGACTAATTTGGCTCACAGCAAAGGCTATGTCTGGCCTAGTGATGGTGAGGTAGATCAGCCGTCCTACAAGTCTCTGATATCTCTCTATGTCCTCAAATGGCTCCTCATCATCTACTAGAGGTCCAGTGGTGACAATAGGGCTACAAGCTGGCTTTCCTCCTAGCTTTCCTGTTTCCTGCAAAAGATCAAGAGCATATTTCCTTTGGGATAGAATTAACCCATTATTACAATAGGCTAACTCAATTCCTAGGAAATACTTTAGTCTCCCTAAATCTTTAATTTCAAATCTAGAACTCAAGAAATTTCTAACTATATCTATTAAATGCATGTCATTTCCTGTAATGATGATATCATCTACGTAAACTAAGGCTATCACAATTTTATCATTGTTTTTTCTAATGAAAACAGATGAGTCGCTATGGCATTTAACAAATCCACTACTAAGGAAAGCATGGCTTAATTTTGCATACCATGCCCTTGGGGATTGCTTCAGCCCGTAGATAGCCTTGCGTAGTTTGCACACATTTCCTCCTTGTTGTTGGAACCCTTGAGGAAGTTGCATGTACACTTCTTCTTCGAGATCTCCTTGAAGGAACGCGTTTGCTACATCCATTTGAAACATGCTCCATCCATGGTTCACCGCAAGAGACATCAAGACCCTAATTGTGTTCATTTTGGCAACAGGTGCGTATGTCTCTTTGTAATCTATCCCATATGCTTGAGTGAATCCTTTAGCCACAAGTCTTGCCTTAAACCTTTCAATTAATCCATCACTTTTATATTTGATTTTGTATACCCATTTGCATCCGACGGCCCGCTTGCCCTTTGGAAGAGAGGTGACTTCCCATGTACCGTTCTTAGTCAATGCATCTAGCTCTTCCTTCATTGCCTTTCTCCACCTTGGGTCCTTGGATGCTTCATCATATGTCCTAGGCTCCTGTTCTTTATCTATGCCACTCAAAAAATTTTGGTGGCTCAAAGAAACATGTGAGATGGTATAATAATCAGAAATCGGATGTGATGTTACCTTGGAGTTATAGTAAACTCTACGGTTAATCCATTCCGAACGGGGAACCCTAAGCCTCATGGATCGCCTAAGGTGAGGAGGTGGTGCATCCAAATCTCCCTCTACATGCTCAGATTCTTCCTCTTCGGTTTCTTGATCTCCCCCTGAAGTGTGGGCTGCCTCCTCTTCTATGGAGTTTGATCCTTCTTCTTCATTATTTTGAGATTGCTCATTAATCTCTTGGGAGGTTCCTTCTGCAATTGGTGGAGATGATTGATTCGGGAGAAGTAAGAAATTCCACGTGCTTGGAGTGTTCTCTTCTTTTGATGATTGATGTTCTTCATTATCTACAAAAAAGGTCTCATTCTCCACAAATATCACATCCTTAGATGTGTATGTTTGGTCAGTCTTAGGGTCATAACATCTATACCCCTTTTCAAAGGAAGCATACCCCAAAAATATGCACTTTCTACCCTTGTGATCTAACTTATCCCTCATGTGTGCTGGAATATGAATGTAACATACACAACCGAATGTTCTAAGATGAGATATCTTAGGTTTTCTATCTAGTAGGACTTCTAATGGTGACTTGCCATCTAGGACTTGAGATGGGATAAGGTTTATTAGGTGGACAGCGGTTTTTATTCCATCACACCAAAATTTCTTAGGCACATTTGCATGAAACATCATAGCTCTAGTTATTTCTAATATGTGCCTATTTTTCCTTTCGGCCACCCCATTTTGTTGAGGTGTGTATACACAAGACATTTGATGTACAATGCCATTCTCTCTAAGGTAGTTTTCAAATTTCAAACTAGTGAATTCCCCACCATGATCCGTCCTTAGAATTTTAATGTTAGCATTGTAAAGTTTTGTCACATATCTCTCATAGCTTTTAAAGGCTTCAAAAGCTTGATCTTTGGTATTCAAAAGGTAGACCCAAGTGTACCTAGTTTTTTGGTCTACAAAAGTAATGAAATACTTGTAGCCTAAATGAGATTTGATGGGTGAAGTCCACAAATCCGAATGAACTAAATCAAAAGCATCTTTATAAATTGTTTTTGAATTGGGATACATTGATCGGGTTTCTTTTCCCAGAATACAAGCTTTACAATGTCTATCTTCAATATTAATACTTGGAAATAGACGCTTTAAAACTTGGTCACTAGGATGCCCAAAACGTTTATGCCAAAGAGATCCATCTTCTTTGACATGAGCTACGAGTGCATGATGCTTTTGATCCAAAAAATATAGATCCCCTCTTCTAGAACCCTTGCCAATCAATTGATTCGACTTGAGGTCCTGAAAAGTAACAGTGTTCGGGTCAAAAACAACTCTACACCCTTGATCCTTAGTGACTTTGCTAATGGACAAAAGATTTGAAGTGAGTTGGGGAACAAATAAAGCATTTGATGTTTTTCCAAAAAGTTCAATTTCCCCAATTTGCTCAACTTTCAAATCTTGCCCATTGGCAACACGGACTATCTTATGGTTAGGGAGTTTTTTAAAACGCTTGATTTTTCTTCTATCCCTTACCATATGATGGTCCGTTCCCGAATCAATGAGAAAATCTTTGAAATTGAAAGAGGATAAAGTGCTTTGATTTTTACCATTGGAGGGAGCAAGTTGTTGAAACTTCTTGGAGATGTCATTGAGTTGACTTTGAAGAGCAGCAAAATCAGCCATGGTAGGTCCTTGAAGCTTGGCGTGAAGTGCATTATGCTGCTCGGAAAGTTGCTCCCTTGGTTTGAAGGTCTTGGGCTTTAAATGAGGATGAAGGTTCCAACACTTCTCCTTTGTATGTCCTCTTTTCTTGCAATGGGTGCATACATCAATTTTCTTTGGAACTTGATGTGCTTTGGCAGCCATGTGCTCTTCAACGGTAGCCATGTGACCTTGAGCTTCAAGTCTAAGTTTGGAATTTTCTTCCAAACGCATGCTAACTTCCGTTCGTTGGATCATATTTTGCACTTCTCCAAATGAAGGAAATTCCTTCATTCGGAGAATTTCTTGTCTAAGAAGAGAGTAGGAATCATCTAGACCCATGAGAAGACCAAAGATTTTATCTTCTTCTTTCCTCTTGTGGAGGACTTTGAGATCTATGGAATCTGGGCGGAGAGTGGAGAGCTCATTCCAAGCATCAGTATATTCCCCAAAGTATTGAGGAAGAGATTTCCCTTCCTTTTTGATGTTTGAAATTTGTCGTTTGAGCTCAAAAATTCTGCCAAGGTTAGATTCTTGGCCATAAAGAGAAAACATTGTGTCCCATATTAGTTTTGCATTGGGAGCACAAGTCACCATGGCTTTGTGTGTTTCATCCATGGAATTGAGTAGAAGAAAAAACACATGATTGTCCCTCTTCTTCCATTCTCTGAAGGAAGAATCCACCTCTTCAAGTGGTTGATCAAGTATGTGACCCTCCAAGTTGTGAAGTTCCAGCGCTCTTCTCATCAAGGCTGCCCATTGATAATAATTTCCTCCTCTTAATTGAATGGAGGATATATTTTGAAATTGGGTAATGTTGATGGAAGGTGGAAGGTCACCCAACCTTGAAGAGGAAGGGATCGAAGTTTGCTCTGATACCATGTTGAAATATCAAAAAATAGAGCACAAGAAATGAAGAATACTTCTGAATTTTATTGAAGAAGAATGAGAGCATACATGGACATATTTGAGAGCATTTTTCTCATAGAGTTTTGGAGATACAATAAGGCTCTATTTATAGAGAAAAGGAAAAAATAGCCAGTAGATAGTGATTCAAAAGTAATATTCCCGTTGGAGCTCAAACCCCAAGGAATTCCAACAGCTAGTTTTTTGACTGTTGAAATATATACTACCCAAACTGCCCCTAGCTATTTGGGTTTGCTTCCTAGACTTTTCTCCAAACTTTTGGGCTTCCTTGGGCCTATTTTTGAATGTATTTTGGGTTGGTTAAGGCTGCCCAAATGTGTCATGCTTGCTGGACAATGCAGGCTGATTTTTGGGCTTCTAAGTAGATGTACTTGGTTGGTGATGAAGATGGGTTGAGTTATCCTTCTTTTCAACAATAAGCTTAGCTTGTCAAGGAATAACCTAAAAAAATTCTTTCATCATTTTTGGTATCAAATTTTCCTAATGCTTCCTTCTTATTGTTTAAGACAATGCATTTACATCCAAATACCTTAAAGTATGCTAAACTTGGTTTCCTTCCTATATAAAGTTCGTAGGGAGTTTTCTTTAGAACTCTATTCAAAATATAGCATGCAATGTTCACAGTTTCTACCCAAAAGAACTTAGTTAAGTTATTTTCACAGAGCATTGTACTAGACATTTCTTGAAGTGTTTTATTTTTCCTTTCTACCATCCTATTTTGTTGAGATGTCCTAGGAGCTGAGAAATTATGGTGAATACCATAACGACTACAAAAATCTTCCATGGTTTTATTTTCAATATGACCACCTCTAATGCTCTTAATAGTCATTCCTTTCTCATTTTGAACTTTCTTGCACAATTTGATGAATGCCTCACTAACTTCTTCCTTTTTGGCAAGAAATAAAACCTATGTGAACTTAAAGTAATCATCAATGATTACAAACTTATATTATTTTTCATCTAAACTTTGTGTTCTAGTAGGTCCAAATAAATCAATGTGAAGAAGTTCTAGAGGATTTCTTGTTGACACATAATTTTTCGATTTAAAAGAAGTTTTGATTTGTTTTCCTTTCATACACGCATCACATAATTTGTCTTTTTCAAATTTCAGTTTTGGTAGACCTTTTACAATATCTTTCCTAACTAGTTTTGAAAGTGTATCCATACTTGCATATCCCAGTCTTTTGTACCACAACTAAGATGAGTTTTTATTTACAGCAACTAAGCAAGATTCATTAAAGGTTTTTAAGTACTCTAAATCAATTACATATATGTTTCCTATTCTATGACCAATAAATTTTATAGATCCCGAGGATTTGTCAATGATAGAACATGCATCAGACTCAAATCATATAGAATAACCTTTGTCATATAATTGGCTAACACTCAATAAGCTAAATTTCAGTCCAGAAACAAGAAACACATTCTGGATTTGAGAGTAAGAGGACTTGCCTCCTATGTTACCTATTCCGATGATTTTTCCATTTGAATTGTCTTCAAATGCAACCTTTCCTCCTTTCTTGCTTTCAAGGTAAGAGAATTTTGATACATCTCCAGTCAAGTGTCTTGAACATCCACTATCAATGCACCATACAGATTTTGTGGGAGATTCTCTTGATTTTAAGCACACCTACAACAAAGAGCAATCACACTTTTGCCTTTGGTACCCATATCTTTTTGGGTCCAGCTGAGTTAGTTTTAAATTTATTTTTGGAGATCCATCATAAGTTTACTCCAAATGAGTTTAGGAACCAACAATTATAGATTAAGTGTCCATTCTTCTTACAGTACTTGTAATATCCAGTAATCACACTTAGAAGGTTAGTACAGTCTGAAATTGGGTTTCTTAATTTGTATACTTCTAATTTATGTCCAATTTTAGACAAGTGTAACATCTTTGTGATTTAGCATTCTCAGAATTTGGCACAAAAAACTTACATAACTTCTTTTGTGTTTGGTTTGGGTTGTATCCTAAACCGGTTTTGTCAAATACAGCTCTTTGTAATCCTAACATGGCATCTAGCTTTTTTTGGCCATGGATGAATTTCATTAGTATAGTGTTTAGCCTAATGTTATTTTCTTTCAATTCATCTAATTCTTTCATTAAAATTGTATTTTCATTTTTTAACTTCTTGTGTCCTCGTTTAAATGTTTATTTTTCAATTTTTCTTCAATTTCGACAACTTTCTGCTCCTACTCAGCACTTTTCCCTTTTAATGTTTCTATTTCAGCTCTTGATTTTTTAAAGTTTTAACATTTTCAGCTAGATCTTTCTTTAACAAATTATTTTTCATTTTTTATCTCTACAATTCCTTTAGTGCTTCAGCAATACTTCACATAATTCCTTAATGGTGAAATTATTTTCAGAATCAGAAAAATCAGAACAAGTTGAATTATGATGTAGAGTTTACCTCATTGTCTGAGAGAGTTCTTCACTTTGCATAAAACATTTGTTGGTCTGTTCCACATTTTGCTCTTCATCACTTGAGCTTGAATCTTCATTACTCCATGTAGCAAGCGCCTTCTTCTTTTTCTTCTCTTTCCTATCCTTTTTGTACTTCTTTTCATCCTTTTTGAGAGAATGACAGTCAGCTTTCATATGTTTCAGCTTTTTGCATTCAAAGTATCTGATTTTCTCCTTTTTTCTGGCTTTTTGAAGAAAGATTTGTTCTTGTTCATTCTTTTCATCATGAACTTTTTGAATTTTCTTGCCAGAAGAGCTTCATCTTCTTCATCCTCTTCTTCTTCTTCTTCTGAGCTTAACATGCTTTCTTCATTATCAGCCTTTAATGCTACTCCTTTTCCTCTTTCTTCTTTGGCAGGCTCCTTCATGTTCAGCTTCATCTCATAGGTTATCAAAGATCCCACAAGTTCATCCATTATCAGAGTCTTAAGACTTTTAGACTCCTCAATTACAGTAACCTTGGGTTTCCATGACTTTGATAGACTTCTCAAAATTTTGTCCACCACATCTTCTTAAGAAATTCCTTTTCTAAGTAATCTGAGCTCATTATTAACCTTGTTAAATCTTGTGATCATCTCACTTATTGTTTCTTCATCCTTCATTTTGAAAACTTCATATTCTTGTTTCAGCAGTCTGATCTTTCTCTTGCGAATTTGATCAGTCCTTTCACAGGAAGCTTCAAACCTTTCCCAAATTTCCTTTGCTATTATGCATGAAAAGACTCGATTGTATTCGTTGACGCTCAGTACAAGGTGAAAAAGATTAATGGCTTTGCAATTGGTTTGATATGTTTTCTTCTACTCTACAGTCATATTTTCAATTTGACTGGCACACGTACTCCATCTATTTCTTCTATGGGGAATTCAACTCCTTCTTTGATTATTTCCCATGAATTCAGGTCCTGTGCAATGATGAAATTGTGCATCATTTGTTTCCAATAGCTGAAATTGCTTCCATTGAAGAATGGTGTATAGTTTGTAAAATAAGCTTCAACTGGTATGTTGTCTCCATTGATTGCCATTTGGATCTTTGGTATTAAGTTGTTAAGTTTCTTAACAACACACCCACTCTGATACCAATTGTTAGTCAACTAGAGGGGAGGGGTGAATAGTTGAATATGAATTTTATGAGACTTTTTGAAAATTTAAAACAAGATGACAATAAATAAAAATTTAATGAAAGGAGACACAGAAAATTTTTATAGTGGTTCTACCAAACTCGGTATACATCTACTCCCAAACTCCCCCTATATTTTTCACTAATTGTTTATATTACAAACTTGATTATAGGTTCAAGTTCAACCTTGCACAGTATTTTGTAAGAACACTTCAATTCAACTTACTCAGACTGAATTTGACTTTTCTAGACTTAAGGCAATGACACTCACTCTTTAATCATTGACAATAGTATTAGTCGATGAAATAAATGTTAAGAATTGAGGCTTGCTTTCCTCAAATTTGACTATATGAGAATTAACAGAAATACTTAAGACAGTTTGGAAATTTCAAAGTGCACAGTAAGGATTTTATATAGTATTGAATGGTGCATTCTAAATTCGTAACCTCTCTATTTTCAGCTTCTCAATATTTATTGAGATATTGAATAGATCTGTTGAGGGTTGGTAGTGGTTGTTGTATTGGACCATTGAGTATTTAATTTCTGCCATTAAAGCTCTACTTAGTTCCTTGGCCCACATTGAAACTTCGTTCCTTTTTCTAGCGCCTCTTTTAAATAAGCCAATCAGAACTTACTTGCACTGCATTTGAACGTTAACTTTGATAGAAAAGGAAACATTTCAGAAATCGAAGAAATGAGATGTCTGTTAAGTTCAAATTAGTTTCCCACATCTGATTTCTGATATATGCAGGTTGACAAATTCTAAAGGTTGGGGATATTTATGAGTTGGAAAACATGAAATCCCTTGACCGTTCTGCCCTTAGTCGCAGTAAACCATTGTCAGGAACTATGATTTTGGCAACCCTAAAAGTTATAGATATGATTGGATGTATATGACCTGTTCATTATGAATATTGAATCTTATTTGAAAAATTTTATATTTGATGATGAACCATGAATTTTATGCACACAATAATATGATTTTGAAATAATTATTTGACATGTCCACAATCATCTCTCATTTACTTTCATAACATGTTTTTCACTCATTGAGTATTAGTCTTGTTTGAATTATTTTTTTTTTTGAGAATTTTATATGGACCCCTTTAAGGCATTTTCATATAAACTCCTTTGAAAACTTTTCTAACTTTTGTATTTTAATTATTTAGTTGGAATTTTATAACTTATTTTGAGAATCTCCGCCTTTCTTTCTTAAAATTTACTTGAGAATTGTTTCTGGTGGAATTTGATATAGATCCCTTGAGTAAAGACTTTTTTTTTTTTTTTTTTTACATTCAATGGATTTGATTTGAATGGTTAGATTGGCCTTATGCATGCGTGTTACCCACAGGGATGGACTGGGCTGGTCTTTTGATAGTGTGATATGCATATTGGTTCATTTGGGTTTGTTGAATAATTTTGCAAAATATATGGATATAGATAAATGTTTTGCATTATTTTGGTGTACAGGTTAGGTTTACTTATATTCTGGATAACATAGTTGTCACGTCCCGAATCAGAATCGTGAACAGCCGCCCGTTGTCCTGAATGACGGCTGTATTTTTACAGAAATCGGACAAAATCTCCCCATATTTTGGAGGTCTACCAAGTACAATTAATCCTGTATAAATTACAACCATCCTGTAAAATAAACAAATGGCCATCCTGGCTTCTCCAAGATCAACCAATCCCACATCCAACATCCAGAATAACGCAAGGTTATAAAAATTTCCAGCAACCTAGCCAAAGACCTCTACTGCTATGCCCCTGTCAAAGGTATGGATAGCCGCCAGTCGCCCCTCTTGTGATTTAGAGGTAACACCGAACGATCCTAGAGTATACTTCTAAGACATAACACATTCCCAAATACATACGCAATGAATAAGAAATGCCTCAATGCAATGTTATGCAATGATATGAGAGTTCCACAATTTAAATGTCCATATTTATACAGTTATCCCAGAATTACACAATGGTCGTCTATAGACCTCAGAATGCATATACATTACCAATACAAATTTTGCAGGAGAAATATATAAGAACTCCTCAAGTCCAGACCAGATCTTCCAATGATACTGAGCGTCCTAAAAGCAACGCTCCTTGTCAAATAGTATCTCTGAAACCAGAAGGGAAATGAGGGGTGAGTACTCGGGGAAGAATATTCATTGAGTGAGTGGGTCAATGTAATCGTCTAATATGAAATGTGAAACTGAAGTATCAAAACATAAGTATACAAACCAAATTTCAAATCATCATGCTTTTCATTTCAACAATATATCATTAACACGCATTTTCAAGTCAAATATGTATCCAAAGCACTATCACTAAAATCATAAAGTTGCCAGCCGAAAATATCCTGGCAGAGGTCTACCGCGCCCTATGACAGGTGCACCGGGGGTGTTACATGCAAGTTTATTTAAAGTGCTCTCTACCCCGGCGTTGGTGACGGACCTCATCCAGGTGCTAGACTTAGAGAGAGTATCCAAATTCTCCCTCTTTCAAGTTCAATCTGGCTAGTACCATGTCGTTAATAAAAATCACGACAACTCGTGGGATACCCTAGGCCTTGACATATCCGGACGCCACCAAAGCGCCTCTCACGGTGTCCTTCGTAGCTACGGAACAATACATATCAAAACCCTCAAGACCAAATCCAACATCGTATCAAAATGTGCCGAAATCAGGTTCACAAACCAAATGCAACATATAGCACAAAATGGCATATTATACATTTCAACTATATAGTGTTGAAAAGAAGGATAACTTAACCCATCTTCATCACCAACCAAGTGCATCTACTTAGAAGTCCAAAAATCAGCATGCATTGTCCAGCAAGCATGGCCCATTTGGGCAGCCTAAACCAACCCAAAATACATTCAAAAATAGGCCCAAGGAAGCCCAAATGTTTGGAGAAAAGTCTAGGAAGCAAACCCAAATAGCTAGGGGCAGTTTGGGCAGCATATATTTCAACAGTCAAAAAACTAGCTGTTGGAATTCCTTGGGGTTTGAGCTCCAACGGGAATATCACTTTCTACTGGCTATTTTTCCCTTTTCTCTATAAATAGAGCCTCATTGTATCTCCAAAAACTATGAGAAAAATGCTCTCAAATCTGTCCATGTATGCTCTCATTCTTCTTCAATAAAATTCAGAAGTATTCTTCATTTCTTGTGCTCTATTTTTTGATATTTCAACATGGTATCAGAGCAAATTTCGATCCCTTCCTCTTCAAGGTTGGGTGACCTTCCACCTTCCATCAACCTTACCCAATTTCAAAATATATCCTCCATTCAATTAAGAGGAGGAAATTATTATCAATGGGCAGCCTTGATGAGAAGGGTGCTGGAACTTCACAACTTGGAGGGTCACATACTTGATCAACCACTTGAAGAGGTGGATTCTTCCTACAGAGAATGGAAGAAGAGGGACAATCATGTGTTTTTTCTTCTACTCAATTCCATGGATGAAACACACAAAGCTATGGTGACTTGTGCTCCCAATGCAAAACTAATATGGGACACAATGTTTTCTCTTTATGGCCAAAAATCTAACCTTGGCAGAATTTTTTAGCTCAAACGACAAATTTCAAACATCAAAAAGGAAGGGAAATCACTTCCTCAATATTTTGGGGAATATACGGATACTTGGAATGAGCTCTCCACTCTCCGTCCGGATTCCATAGATCTCAAAGTCCTCCAAAAGAGGAAAGAAGAAGATAAAATCTTTGGTCTTCTCATGGGTCTAGATGATTCCTACTCTCTTCTTAGACAAGAAATTCTCCGAATGAAGGAATTTCCTTCATTTGGAGAAGTGCAAAATATGATCCAACGAACGGAAGTTAGCATGCGTTTGGAAGAAAATTCCAAACTTAGACTTGAAGCTCAAGGTCACATGGCTACCGTTGAAGAGCACATGGCTGCCAAAGCACATCAAGTTCCAAAGAAAATTGATGTATGCACCCATTGCAAGAAAAGAGGACATACGAAGGAGAAGTGTTGGAACCTTCATCCTCATTTAAAGCCCAAGACCTTCAAACCAAGGGAGCAACTTTCCGAGCAGCATAATGTACTTCACACCAAGCTTCAAGGACCTACCATGGCTGATTTTGCTGCTCTTCAAAGTCAACTCAATGACATCTCCAAGAAGTTTCAACAACTTGCTCCCTCCAATGGTAAAAATCAAAACACTTTATCCTCTTTCAATTTCGAAAATTTTCTCATTGATTCGGGAACGGACCATCATATGGTAAGGGATAGAAGAAAAATCAAGCATTTTAAAAAACTCCCTAACCATAAGATAGTCCGTGTTGCCAATGGGCAAGATTTGAAAGTTGAGCAAATTGGGGAAATTGAACTTTTTGGAAAAACATCAAATGCTTTATTTGTTCCCCAACTCACTTCAAATCTTTTGTCCATTAGCAAAGTCACTAAGGATCAAGGGTGTAGAGTTGTTTTTGACCCAAACACTGTTACTTTTCAGGACCTCAAGTCGAATCAATTGATTGGCAAGGGTTCTAGAAGAGGGGATCTATATTTTTTGGATCAAAAGCATCATGCACTCGTAGCTCATATCAAAGAAGATGCATCTCTTTGGTATAAACGTTTTGGGCATCCTAGTGACCAAGCTTTAAAGCGTCTATTTCCAAGTATTAATATTGAAGATAGACATTGTGAAGCTTGTATTCTGGGAAAGGAAACCCGATCAATGTATCCCAATTCAAAAACAATTTATAAAGATGCTTTTGATTTAGTTCATTCGGATTTGTGGACTTCACCTATCAAATCTCATTTAGGCTACAAGTATTTCATTACTTTTGTAGACCAAAAAACTAGGTACACTTGGGTCTACCTTTCGAATACCAAAGATCAAGCTTTTGAAGCCTTTAAAAGCTATGAGAGATATGTGACCAAACTTTACAATGCTAACATTAAAATTCTAAGGACGGACCATGGTGGAGAATTCACTAGTTTGACATTTGAAAACTACCTTAGAGAGAATGGCATTATACATCAAATGTCTTGTGTGTACACACCTCAACAAAATGGGGTGGCCGAAAGGAAAAATAGGCACATATTAGAAATAACTAGAGCTATGATGTTTCATGCAAATGTGCCTAAGAAATTTTGGTGTGATGGAATAAAAACCGCTGTCCACCTAATAAACCTTATCCCATCTCAAGTCCTGGATGGCAAGTCACCCTTAGAAGCCCTACTAGATAGAAAACCTAAGATATCTCATCTTAGAACATTCGGTTGTGTATGTTACATTCATATTCCAGCACACATGAGGGATAAGTTAGATCATAAGGGTAGAAAGTGCATATTTTTGGGGTATGCTTCCTTGTATAGATGTTATGACCCTAAAACTAACCAAACATACAGATCTAAGGATGTGATAT
Source organism: Dillenia suffruticosa (assembly GCA_033439265.1). Classification (NCBI taxonomy): domain Eukaryota; kingdom Viridiplantae; phylum Streptophyta; class Magnoliopsida; order Dilleniales; family Dilleniaceae; genus Dillenia; species Dillenia suffruticosa. Next base: position 14,627,610 of record JAVTVX010000034.1, on the reverse strand, counting down.
TTGTGGAGAATGAGTCCTTTTTTGTAGATAATGAAGAACATCAATCATCAGAAGAAGAGAGCACTCCAAGCACGTGGAATTTCTTACTTCTCCCGAATCAATCATCTCCACCAATTGCAGAAGGAATCTCCCAAGAGACTAATGAGCAATCTCAAAATAATGAAGAAGAAGGATCAAACTCCATAGAAGAGGAGGCAGCCCACACTTCAGGGGGAGATCAAGAAACCGAAGAGGAAGAATCCGAGCATGTAGAGGGAGATTTGGATGCACCACCTCCTCACCTTAGGCGATCCACGAGGCTTAGGGTTCCCCGTTCGGAATGGATTAACCGTAGAGTTTACTATAACTCCAAGGTAACATCACATCCGATTTCTAATTATTATACCATCTCACATGTTTCTTTGAGCCACCAAAATTTTTTGAGTGGCATAGATAAAGAACAGGAGCCTAGGACATATGATGAAGCATCCAAGGACCCAAGGTGGAGAAAGGCAATGAAGGAAGAACTAGATGCATTGACCAAGAACGGTACATGGGAAGTCACCTCTCTTCCAAAGAGCAAGCGAGCCGTCGGATGCAAATGGGTATACAAAATCAAATATAAAAGTGATGGATCAATTGAAAGGTTTAAGGCAAGACTTGTGGCTAAAGGATTCACTCAAGCATATGGGATAGATTACAAAGAGACATACGCACCCGTTGCCAAAATGAATACAATTAGGGTCTTGATGTCTCTTGCGGTGAACCATGGATGGAGCATGTTTCAAATGGATGTAGCAAACGCGTTCCTTCAAGGAGATCTCGAAGAAGAAGTGTACATGCAACTTCCTCAAGGGTTCCAACAACAAGGAGGAAACGTGTGCAAACTACGCAAGGCTATCTACGGGCTGAAGCAATCCCCAAGGGCATGGTATGCAAAATTAAGCCATGCTTTCCTTAGTAGTGGATTTGTTAAATGCCATAGCGACTCTTCTGTTTTCATTAGAAAAAACAATGATAAAATAGTGATAGCCTTAGTTTACGTAGATGATATCATCATTACTGGAAATGACATGCATTTAATAGATATAGTTAGAAATTTCTTGAGTTCTAGGTTTGAAATTAAAGATTTAGGGAGACTAAAGTATTTCCTAGGAATTGAGTTAGCCTATTGTAATAATGGGTTAATTCTATCCCAAAGGAAATATGCACTTGATCTTTTGCAGGAAACAGGAAAGCTAGGAGGAAAGCCAGCTTGTAGCCCTATTGTCACCACTGGACCTCTAGTAGATGATGAGGAGCCACTTGAGGACATAGAGAGATATCAAAGACTTGTAGGACGACTGATCTACCTCACCATCACTAGGCCAGACATAGCCTTTGCCGTGAGCCAAATTAGTCAACATATGCATTCTCCAAAGATGGGTCATTGGAGAGCAGTTGAGCGCATCCTTCACTACATCAAGAAATCACCAGGACTAGGTATTTGGATGAAGAACAATGGAAGCTCCCAAATTGAAGGCTTTTGCGATGCAGATTGGGCGAGCGATTCAAAGGATAGAAGATCTACCACCGGGTACTGCATGTTCGTAGGAGGCAACTTGGTAGCATGGAAGAGCAAAAAACAACATGTGGTGTCAAGATCGAGTGCAGAGGCTGAGTATAGAGCAATGGCGTCAGCAGCCAGTGAGATTGTATGGTAGAAGGCTCTAGTAGAGGAATTAGGGTTCAATGTTTCTACACCAATCAACTTGCATTGTGACAATCAATCGGCAATTCATATTGCATCCAATCCGGTCTTCCATGAAAGGACTAAACACATAGAAGTTGATTGTCACTTCATTCGACAAAAGGTGGAAGAAAAGCTTATAGCCACTCCCTACATCAAAGGAAAAGAGCAACTAGCTGATATCTTCACAAAAGGGGGAACTGCAATGCATCTTCAAGAAATCATGAACAAGTTGGGCACTATCGATATCTACGCACCCAACTTGAGGGGGAGTGTTGAAAAGAAGGATAACTTAACCCATCTTCATCACCAACCAAGTGCATCTACTTAGAAGTCCAAAAATCAGCATGCATTGTCCAGCAAGCATGGCCCATTTGGGCAGCCTAAACCAACCCAAAATACATTCAAAAATAGGCCCAAGGAAGCCCAAATGTTTGGAGAAAAGTCTAGGAAGCAAACCCAAATAGCTAGGGGCAGTTTGGGCAGCATATATTTCAACAGTCAAAAAACTAGCTGTTGGAATTCCTTGGGGTTTGAGCTCCAACGGGAATATCACTTTCTACTGGCTATTTTTCCCTTTTCTCTATAAATAAAGCCTCATTGTATCTCCAAAAACTATGAGAAAAATGCTCTCAAATCTGTCCATGTATGCTCTCATTCTTCTTCAATAAAATTCAGAAGTATTCTTCATTTCTTATGCTCTATTTTTTGATATTTCAACATATAGATGCATAATTTCAATATTTCAACATAATTTTTGGACACTCCATCGGTTCACAAAAATCAATTTCAAAACCAGTTAAAATATTTCAAGCACGTTACAAATCATGCTCATTTATCAAATATTGTAAAACAAAGTTTACACATTAAACAAAAGTATTGAAATAAATCCCACTCACAGATTTGGGAAGGATTGCGCACTACCCAATAAAACCACAACACGGAGAATCAAAGCTCTCCTTAATCGAATCACCAAACAAGTAGGGAGGCTACCGTCTACAGATTTCACACCTCTTACACACCAAAAGTCTGCATATACATAGGTTCAACTAAGAACATATTTTTGTTCTCAAACCAAAGTTAAAACAAGTCCAAACTTCCTACACATAAAACCATTTCCCTCAAAATGCCTCGAAACATTCCATTTTCAAGGTATCGAAGTCTATTTTCATAATATAGATATATTTTAATTTCCTATATACAGGACAATTTATAATGAAAAGAGTCCATTAATCCTTAAACTCAAATCCCAATTTCTGACTATTTTTAAGTATTTGTCAAATCAAGCTCTAAGAGAAACTATTCGAATCAAGTCCGTACGATTCTATCATCCAAATTAGCTCAATTTGTATAAAATCCTATATTTGACCCAATTAATTTCATATAATGTCAAACAATGCATTTCAATTCATTCTAACATTCATCCTAACATCTGCAATACAATTTTACTCTAATTTATCCTAAATTCGTCCAAATAAATCAAGTGAGTTTGAAATCCTCACATTTGTCCCTCGGGTTGCAGATCTAGTTTTCATTCGCCCATCAGATTTGTCTAAAACCTGTAATATTTTCAAATTTGAACGTTATTAGCAACTAATTCAAATTTCTAAACACCAAACCCTAGAACCTTAACCAATCACAGTCGTTCCTGCAGTGGAGATGCAGGTGAGCTCTTTAAGGAGAAAGTCGGTCACGGGCTCACGGCCCGTCGCGGGCTCGTGGGCTGGTGGGTTGGTGGGCTGGCGAGCTGGCGGGCTGGCCCACTGGTGGGCTTGCAGGTTAGCGGGCTAGCGGGTTTGCAGGCCGGCGCGCTCACAGGCTAGGGGCTTGCGATCGTGAGCTAGAGCACTTGTGGGCTGGAGTGCGCACTCGTGAGAGACTGCAGTCATGCACAGAGGCACGCTCGCGCGAGGAAGGTTGCGCTGGGGGCGTGCTCGGCCAGTGTAGCTCGTGCAGGGGCATGATGGCGCTTGTGCAGGGGCACGCTGGCGCTCATGTAGGGGAAAGATGGCGCTCGTGCAGGGGGGTTGCGCAATCACACTCTGTCAAGCACTGTCATGCTGTGGCGTGCTCGGGTGAAGGCCGTGTGCTCACGCTCACGCCATGGCGGAAGGAGGCACTGCAGGCTCGCGGGCTCGCAGGAGGAGATGAGGGGGCGCGATTCACGGCTCGCCACGGTGTGCGATCAAGAGGGAGATCACGAGAGCGTGAACAGTGAAAGAAGAGAGAGAGAGTGTGAGAGAGAAATCGAGAGAAAGAAATAGAGAGAGAGCAGTGGCGATTGCGTTGGGTGGTGGCGGGTCGCGGCGGAGAGGGGCGAAATAACCGCGGAGAAGGGCGGCGGCCGCAGGAGGTGAAGGGTCAGGGAGAGAGATAGAGAAAGGGAGAGATTAGGACTTTAGCCCTAATCTGATTTGGGGAGAGGGGAGTGCCACGTTTCAGGGCGAAACGCGGCATTTCCTCTTTCCTCTCTCTGTTTTTTTTTTAAAGAATATATATATATATATTCACATCCACCTTTTCGCTAACTTCCGAATTTCATAAAAATAATGGGTTCACTACGATTTACGAACACGACTGCTTAATTTATACCAAAAATTCAATTTAAAGACCCCAAAATCAAAAATCAATATAAATAAAAATTTTCCCTCTATGTATATAAATATTTCAAAAGCAATACACTTGTTCGGACACCGAGTGTCGGTGTTACATTTTGTAACCCCCTAAAAACAAGTTTCATTCTTGAAACTAAAAGAAAGTTAAACTATACAGAAAATAAATGGGGGTACCGTCTCCTCATAGCCTTCTCGGGGCTCCTAGGTCTCTTTTTTGACCTGATCACTACGCCATAGTACTCGGACAAGAGATACCTCCCTGTTCCGTAGCTGCCGGATCTGCTGGTCAAGTATGGCCACCGGCTGAACAAGTAGACTCAAGTCCTCTTGTACCTTTACTAGCGGATGCTCCAAAATATGCGAAGGATCTTAGATGTACTTCCTCAACACTAATACATGGAAGATATCATGGATTCGAGATAACTTGTCTGGCTGCTCTAGTCTGTATGCCACACTCCCAACCCTACTGAGGATACGGAGCGGGCTAATATGCCTGGGGCTCAACTTGCCCCGCTGCCGATATCGAATCAGTCCCTTCAAGGGAGAAATCCTCAAAAATACCATATCACCCAATGAAGCCCAAAAGTATGGAGAAAAGTCTAAGAGGTAAACCCAAATAGTTAGGGGCAGTTTGGGCAATGTATATTCCAACAGTCCAAAAACTAGCTGTTGGAATTCCTTGGGGTTTGAGCCCTAACGGGAATATTGACTTTGTTCTCTCTCTACTGGCTATTTTTCTCCCTTTGCCTATAAATAGAGCTATTGCTCTCCTTGTAAAATTAAGAGGAAGATAATCTCTCTTCCTTTGTATCATTCTACTACATCAATAAAAACCAGAAGTTTATTAAATTTCTCTCTCTTCTTAGTCAAAAATCCAACATGGTATCAGAGCAAATATCGACTCCGGGGTTGGGAAATTCTCTTCCTCAAATCTCTTCCTTTCAAATCCAACTTTTCTCCCAAATTATTCTAATCTCAACCAATTACTTCCAATGGGCTAGTCATATCAGAAGATCTCTCAATGGAGCAAAACTTCTGTCTTTCATTACAAAAGATCCTATGGATCGGCTAGACCCACGATTTGATGAATGGAAGGAGCTGGATGATCAAGTGTTCCTATTGCTAACAAGCTCCATGGATCAAGCACACAAAAATATGGTCATGTGCTGTCCGAGTTCCAAATCCTTATGGGAGCAAATGTATGGGTTATATGGTCAGGAATCAAACTTGAGCAGAATATTTGAAATACAAAAAAGGATTGCGACCATCCAAATGGAGGAGAAATCAATTACACAATTGTTCGGAGAACACGAGGACTTGTGGAATGAGCTCAACACATTGAGACCTCTCACAAGTGATATAAAAGTGCTGCAAAAGAGACAAGATGAAGACAAGGTGTTTTCATTACTCTCATCACTCAATTAGTCATTTGTACAACTTCGACAGGAAATTCTTCGAATGAAAGAATTTCCATCATACCAAGAGACTCGATTTATGATTCAAAGAGCTGCAGCTTCTCAAAGGCTTGAGGAAAGCAATCAGTCCAAAAGTGAAGTTCATGGGTTCTCCACAAAGCAGAATGAGCAAGCTGCAAATAAGGCTCATCAGGGAATAAAAAATGTGTGTTCTCATTGCAAAAAGTTGGGACATACCAAGGATGGTTGCTGGTTTCTTCATCCTAACCTTAAACCTGAGTTCATCAAGAAAAAAGAGCAAGAGAGGAGGGAGCAAAATCCTCAACCAGCTGCAAACAAAGCAAATCTGACATCTCAAAAATTAGGAAAATCCTCCCCAGGTACTTGCTCTAACTCATCTGTTACTTCTTCAAAATGGTTGATAGATTCAGGTTGTGATCACCATATGGTCAAAGATAAGCAAAATTTTCAGAATCTTGAACCTCTCCTAGAACCTAAAATGGTTAAAGTTGCGAATGGACATAATTTCAAAATTAAGCAAATTGGGGATGTTGAAATATTTGGAAGAAAATCAAAGGCCTTATATGTTCCTCAATTTACCTCTAATCTTATGTCCATTGGACAAGTCACTAAGGACTTAAATTGCAAAGCTATTTTTGACCCTCATTCTGTTGTTTTTCAGAATTTGGAGACGAATCAAGTGATTGGTAGTGGTTCTATGCAAGATAACTTGTATTTTTGGAAACAAGATAGTTTTGTATTTTCCGCAATCCGAGAGGAAAGTTACCTCCTTTGGCATGCTAGATTAGGTCATCCTTCTATGCAAGCTCTGAAATGTCTATTCCCATCAAAAAATTGTAGTGATAGACAGTGTGAAGCATGCATTTTTGGAAAGGAAACCCGAATGTATTATCCTATTTCTAAAACTCAATATAAAAAGCCTTTTGATCTTGTTCACTCGGATGTATGGACTTCACCTATGATATCTAGAAGGGGATTTAAGTATTTTATCTCATTTATAGATCATAAGTCTAGGTATACATGGGTGTATATGCTAAGATCAAAAGACCAAGTTTATGAAGCCTTCAAGTCCTTTTACAAGTATATTATAAAACAATACGAGGCCAACATTAAAATTCTTAGGACAGATAATGGTGGGGAATATATGAGCACCAATTTCAAAAATTTCATTGAGGAGAATGGAATTATTCATCAAACTAGTTGTCCCTACACTCCCCAACAAAATGGAGTTGCCGAACGCAAAAATAAACATCTCCTAGAAATAGCTAGAACTATCATGTTCTTTGCTAATATGCCTAAGCGTTTTTGGAGTGATGCGGTTAGTACCGCAGCTCATTTAATAAATCGTCTTCCAACTAGAGTTCTCCATGGAAAATCTCCATTAGAGTTGCTTAGAAAAGACAAACCAAAGCTCTCTCACCTTAGAGTTTTTGGGTGTATTTGTTATGTTCATATTCCTAGGCAGTTTAGAGATAAGTTAGATATCAAAGGAAGGAAATGTGTTTTTATTGGGTACGCTTCATTCCAAAAAGGATATATTTGTTTTGAACCTAACTCTAACATGGTATACACATCGAAAGATGTGATATTTGTAGAAAATGAATTCTTTTTTGCAGGAGAAAAAAATGAAGAAAATTCATCAAGCAATGACTTGCGAATCTTCTGCGATGTTCCCATAAATCCTCCTCTGGTTCCTCAAGAATCCAATGAAGAGAATTCACTTTCAGGGGGAGAAAACGAAGAGGGAGGAGTGGATGAGTCTGAAAATGAAGAGAACTCTTCCGAAGAAAGAGAAGAAGGCGAGGGATTACCTACCTTAGGAGAATCCGGAGACGAAACTAGACTGCCCTCTCTGCTGGCTCCTCCACTTCGACGTTCCACCAGATTGAGGCTTCCTCCCTCAGAGTGGATCAACAGAAGAGTTTATTACAATTCTAAGGTAACTCACTATCCTATTTTAAATTACTATTGTGTATCTAACACTTCCTCAAGCCATCAAGGGTTCTTGAGTGGCATTGACTCATCACAGGAACCTAAGGATTTTGATGATGCAAATACCAAACCCGAATGGAGACAAGCTATGCTTGAAGAACTAGATGCATTGAATAAAAATGGGACGTGGGAGATTACTACTCTCCCTAAGGGAAGAAAGGCTGTCGGGTGTAAATGGGTGTTCAAAATCAAGTATAAAAGTGATGGATCCATTGAACGCTACAAGGCAAGACTTGTAGCCAAAGGATTCACACAAACTTATGGAGAAGACTACACTGAGACTTTTGCCCCTGTTGCCAAAATGAAAACGATAAGGGTTTTGATGTCAATTGCAACCAATGGAGAATGGCCAATGTATCAAATGGACGTGAAGAATGCTTTCCTTCAAGGGGACTTAGACGAAGAAATCTACATGCAAATTCCCCAAGGGCTAGATGAGGATTCAAACATCAAGGTGTGTCGTCTTAAAAAAGCAATCTATGGGTTAAAACAATCTTCTCGTGCCTGGTATGTAAAATTAAGTTCAGCACTTCTTGGTAATAACTTTAAGAAATCCATTAGTGATTCCTCCATGTTTGCTAAAGTTAACAATGAATAAATCACTATTGTTTTTATTTATGTAGATGATATAGTTATTACAGGAAGTGATATGAATGGTATTGATCAAGTTAGAAATTTCCTTAAATCTACTTTTGAGATTAAAGATTTGGGAAAACTAAAGTATTTCTTAGGAATAGAGTTTGCCTATTCTCATAAGGGGCTAGTTCTATGCCAAAGGAAATATGTACTTGACCTTTTGCAGGAAACTGGAAAGGTAGGAGCTAAACCAGTAGCAACTCCTATATCCATAGCAGAACGAGCACAAGGTGATGAAGAAATGTTCCAGGATATTCCTAGATATCAAAGACTTGTGGGGAGGCTCATCTACCTCACCATTACAAGACCAGATATCACCTATGCCGTCAGCTTAATCAGTCAATGGATGCATGCTCCAAGGATTCAAGATTGGAAGGCAGCAGAAAGAATTCTCAAGTATTTAAAAAGCTCACCAGGAAGGGGAATTCTTATGAAAAACAACCACAGCATGGAGATTTATGGCTACTGTGATGCAGATTGGGCTGGGGATGTCACGGACAGGAGATCCACCACCGGCTACTGCATGTTCGTGGGAGGAAATCTTGTAACATGGAAAAGCAAGAAACAATCTGTTGTATCCAGATCAAGCGCTGAGGCTGAATACAGAGCAATGGCAGCGGCTACAAGCGAAATAGTTTGGCTAAAGGCATTACTTGAGGAGATGGGATTTTCTACTATCGCTCCTATTCTTCTACATTGCGATAATCAAGCAGCTCTTCATATCGCTGCCAATCCAGTATTTCATGAAAGAACGAAGCACATTGAGGTTGATTGTCATTTTGTTCGAGAAAAATTAGAAAACAAGACAATTTCAACCTCATATGTTAGAAGTGAAGACCAGCTAGCTGACATTTTCACTAAGGCAATAACTGAGAAACATCTTCAGCACATCCTTAGCAAGTTAGGGTCCATAGACATCTATGCACCTAAATTGAGGGGGAGTGTTAAAAATAAGGGAGAAGATGAAGATAAGTCTCAAGGTATTCAACTTGAAAATATGATAATGTCATAAACGTTGGGCCTTTTATTTTTTAATGTTCAGAATTTGACAACATATTTATGACCCAAAATACATTCAAAAACAAGCCCAATGAAGCCCAAAAGTATGGAGAAAAGTCTAAGAGGTAAACCCAAATAGTTAGGGGCAGTTTGGGCAATGTATATTCCAACAGTCCAAAAACTAGCTGTTGGAATTCCTTGGGGTTTGAGCCCCAACGGGAATATTGACTTTGTTCTCTCTCTACTGGCTATTTTTCTCCCTTTGCCTATAAATAGAGCTATTGCTCTCCTTGTAAAATTAAGAGGAAGATAATCTCTCTTCCTTTGTATCATTCTACTACATCAATAAAAACCAGAAGTTTATTAGATTTCTCTCTCTTCTTAGTCAAAAATCCAACAGAAATTTTATGTCTGTCATAAGATCCCAACTCATGTGATCTTATATATCACCCTACTGAATTTTCGTATAGGATTAGGTATCGTGTAACCGACGAAAACACCTATAAGCAAAGATTTCTTGATAAACTTGTTAAGATTATCTAGAAGCCATCGTTAGTACAAAAAGAACTTGTTGTGCTCTAGACTTAACGCATTACATCTATCGAGCCACTTTTCTCATCAAAAGTGATCTCTAGTCATTGTTTAACTATGTATTCACTATTGTGTTTTGAATCTCAATATGGATAAACATAACAGGTCGATCGACACAATAATATAATGTCAATTGGGCTTCCTTTTCTCTATTAGAAACTATCCATCTCAATTCAATTGTTTTCCTAGACCTTCTCCGCAGACCTCATTATCTTCCAAAATATTGGTTAGTAGACTAAAATAGCATATACTAAACCAAGATTTCAAGAAATAGTCAAAAGTAATAAGGGTACTGGTAGGACCATGCAATGGGTCTTGTGTCTCAAATAGTGGGCATGGGAACTAAGATCACATCATCATGATATCATAGCTCTCATTATCCCATGGTCGATATATTACATTCAATATAAAAAATGTACTACAGTATTATTTTCCCATCTCTCAAAAGGGTATATGTCAGATTTCTTTAATACTGTGCGAGTATAGAATTCAGTCTATACATAAGACTGTACCTAAAGATCTCATAGATGATATCTCAGAGATGATATTACTAACCATAGTTGAAATCTGAGATCTCATACTTGACTACTTACAGGAAATATAGATTTGGGTATGTCTATATCGGTTATATTGCATATGATCTCATCCCGAATACGTATTAGGATGACTTATGTTACAACAGGGCGATACTCAAAACCTCTTATGCTTAGAAATAATCTCATTCTAGAGATGGTCACTCGTATGAGAGAGTCGATCTCACCAACCTAGCATATCTTTTTATTACATCACATCTCAAAATATATGAAAATCAAAAAGTGCATTAAATAAATCAGCTTAAAACATAACTGAATAATGCACATATATCATATAGAATAAGCATCAAAACATCAATGTAGGACATAATGAAAAATGTCAAAATATACTAAACCCAATGATTCCCTATGCCCTACAAAGGAATCTCTTGTAATGGGTTTGTTAGGGAAATAGCCACCATGCTATGTGTAGAAATATATTTAATTGTCACTTTACCCTTTTCGATGATATCTCTTACAAAATTGTATGTGCTATCAATGTGTTTGTCACGCCCCGAACTAGGGTCATGAACAACCGTCCGTTGCCCTGGATGCCGATTACATTTTTACAAAAAATCAGGCGAAACCTCCCCATATTTTGGAAGTCTCCCATATACAATTTAACCTGCATAATTCACAGCCATCCTGTCAATTTAAATAAATGGTCATCCCGGCCTCACAACCCTTAACTAAATCACAGCAGACAATCAGGATAACGCAAGGCTATAAAATTTTCTAGCAGTTCTAGCCACAGAGCTCTACTGTCATGCCCAATTAGGGCATGAGCAGCCGCCACACCGTGCGGACCTAAATTTTTATACACATGTACAATAGATTCCTAAGTTAACATTTTAAATACATACAAGTGCCTCAATTCAAGTGAACTGAGTCACTATGAGAGTTTCACGAATAAATGTCCATAATTTATACAGTTATCCCAAAAAATAAATAGATAAATACATTGATCAAACTAAAATCTCCAATATTCGTAACGGAAGATATGGTAACTTCCATACCCAAACCCGGTGATATCAAGTCCACGTCGCCAATATACAATCACAATAATTCTTCCTTAGTCCATGACTAATCTTGTGGGAAAAAAAGTGAGGAGTGAGTATCTATAGGAGGATACTCAGCAAGTGAGGGGATTGACATCATGCTATCAATATCGACGGTGAATTTGGAGTGTCAAAGCATGTAATGCAATATCAAGTGTGCAAAAACAGTGTGAAATTTTACATAACTCAAGGCACATATCGGAAAATAACATATGCATCCATCCATGTATCAAGTCACATATACAGAGCCAGCCGAACAAACAACCCCGACAATAGTCTACCTTGACCAAGGACGGGCACATTGGGGGTTCACTATGCAAATATCAAATAATGGCTCTCTACCCCAATGTTGGTCACAGGCTACTCCAACTAGCCTGTAAATATTATTAATAATATATATATATATAGTTGGTCGTGTATGGTGTCCCGCCCGGTGCTAGACAGAGGTAAACTCATGTCCTTCCCGATAAAGGTCAACATGGAACACCCACACACATGACAATTTGGCAGATACCTCTGACCGAAACGTATCCGGGCACAAAGGGTGCCTCTATCAAATGTCCTTCGTAGCTATGGAATGCTGTTGAAATAAAAGAGAATTAAGTATAGTTAGCATAGGCCCTATTTCAAGCCAAGTTTAAGCCCATCCATGAGATGTATTTGGCCCGTTCCTTATGAGTTTTTTAGTCCTCAAAAAGGGCATTGTTAAGCCCGTAAAAGAAGCCCAAAATGGGCCCTAAAAAGGGCAAAACGGCTAGTTCTTTTGAACTAGCCGTTGCACTGTATAACAGCCATAAAAATGGCTGTTATACAGTGATTTTGGGGACAGAAATCTGTCCCCAATGTTCCCCAACGGATCCTTGAGTGTTTGGGGTCTTTTTCCCTCTCTTTCTCATGTAATAATCTCTATAAATAGGAGCTTGTATGAGATGTTCTATCCATGAAAAAACAATGCTCTCATTGTGCACTCTTTCTTCAAATAAAGATCTTTAAGTTTTCATTCAATCCTAGTTGCTTGATAGCTTGAAATCTCAACATGGTATCAGAGTAGGCAACGATACCTTCCTCTTCCGGTCTTAATGACCCTCTTCCACAAATTAGCACCTCAATGTTCACCTCCTTACTTCTAGATTCAACAAACTACAATGCTTGGCAAGATACCATCAAGAGGTCCCTAAACTTCTACAACCTTGAAAATCACATCTTTGAAGAACCTCTTGATGAAGCCAATCCATTATTCAGAGTATGGAAGAAGAAAGACGATCAAGTGGTGGTGCTCCTTCAAATGTCTCTTGACAAAACTCACAAGGCTATGGTCACATGTATTCCAAACGCAAGAGCATTATGGGAGCAAATGCAATCATTATATGGTCAAGAATCCAACACCGGAAGAATCTTTGAGCTGAAAAAGAAGATCTTCAAAATTCAAAAAGGAGGTAAATCCTTACCCGAATACTTTGGGGAATATAGGGATCTATGGAATGAACTCAATCTCTTAAGGCCTCCTACTATAAATCTCAAGACCATTCTTCAAAGGAACGATGAAGATATGACCTTTGGTCTACTCATGGGTCTTGGAGATGAATATGCTCCAATTTGACAAGAGATTCTTCGAATGAAGGTCTTTCCTTCATTTCAAGAAGTCCAATTCATGGTGCAAAGAACCGAGACTAGCTTAAGGCTTGAAGAATCTACCAAGCTTAAATCCGACTCTCAAGCCTTCCAAGCTGTCCATGAAGAGCATCCGGCCAACAACACTCAAAACTTTGCAAAAAGAGACATCTGCCCACATTGCAAGAAGTCCGGCCATAAGAAAGAAAAATGCTGGTTCCTACACTCACATTTGAGGCCGAAATATGCTAGGAAAAATCCGGAATCATCTTCAAATGCTCAACAAGTGTCTCAAGTGGCAGCACTCGAATCCAAGATGGAGGAGATGCATAAGGAATTCAAACGACTTGTTGGGCAGATTAGTCACCATTCTGGTAATTCCTTATCTTCATCTATTTCCAATTCTTGGCTCATAGATTCCGGATGTGACGATCATATGGTAAAAGATAAAAAGAAAATTAACAAGTTTATTCCCTTGACCAATCATAAATTAGTTAAAGTAGCTAATGGTCATAAGTTAAAAGTTGAGCACTTAGGAGAAATTGAACTATTTGGGAGAAAGACTAAAGCTTTATATGTTCCAAAGTTCAATTCAAACTTACTTTCTATTAGCAAGATAACCAAAGAGCAAGATTGCAAAGCTATTTTTGATCCTAACCAAGTAATTTTTCAGGATCGCAAAACGAACAATTTGATTGGCAAGGGAACTAGGAGGAACAACCTCTATTACTTGGATCAAGAGAACCAAGCTTTTGCTGTCCGAAACATATCCTCCTCTCTATGGCATGAACGTCTAGGGCATCCAGGAAACCTAGCTTTGAAACGCCTATTTCCGAATAGTGAATTAGAAGATAGGCATTGCAAAGCTTGTGTACTTGGAAAACAAACCAAAGTGTATTATCCCATTTCTGAAACAATATATAAAGAGGCTTTTGAATTAGTTCATTCAGATGTTTGGACCTCTCCTTTAGTCTCCCATAATGGTTTTAGATACTTTGTGACATTCATAGATCACAAAACTAGATACACTTGGGTTTATCTCTTAGTTAACAAATCTGAAGTATTTGAGGCATTCAAGAGCTACTATAGATATATAACAAAGCAATTTAATGCTAACCTAAAGATGTTTAGGTCAGATCATGGAGGGGAGTTCACTAGCCTTGAGTTTGAAAAATTTCTAGATGAAAAAGGGATCATTCATCAAAAGTCTTGTGTGTACACTCCTCAACAAAATGGAATAGCCGAGAGAAAGAATAGGCATCTCTTGGAGACAGCTAGATCTATGATGTTTCACTCAAACTTACCTAAGGAATATTGGAATGAGGCCATTAAGACCGCTGCTCACCTTATTGTTGAAATATCAAAAAATAGAGCACAAGAAATGAAGAATACTTCTGAATTTTATTGAAGAAGAATGAGAGCATACATGGACATATTTGAGAGCATTTTTCTCATAGAGTTTTGGAGATACAATAAGGCTCTATTTATAGAGAAAAGGAAAAAATAGCCAGTAGATAGTGATTCAAAAGTAATATTCCCGTTGGAGCTCAAACCCCAAGGAATTCCAACAGCTAGTTTTTTGACTGTTGAAATATATACTACCCAAACTGCCCCTAGCTATTTGGGTTTGCTTCCTAGACTTTTCTCCAAACTTTTGGGCTTCCTTGGGCCTATTTTTGAATGTATTTTGGGTTGGTTAAGGCTGCCCAAATGTGTCATGCTTGCTGGACAATGCAGGCTGATTTTTGGGCTTCTAAGTAGATGTACTTGGTTGGTGATGAAGATGGGTTGAGTTATCCTTCTTTTCAACACTCCCCCTCAAGTTGGGTGCGTAGATATCGATAGTGCCCAACTTGTTCATGATTTCTTGAAGATGCATTGCAGTTCCCCCTTTTGTGAAGATATCAGCTAGTTGCTCTTTTCCTTTGATGTAGGGAGTAGCTATAAGCTTTTCTTCCACCTTTTGTCGAATGAAGTGACAATCAACTTCTATGTGTTTAGTCCTTTCATGGAAGACCGGATTGGATGCAATATGAATCGCCGATTGATTGTCACAATGCAAGTTGATTGGTGTAGAAACATTGAACCCTAATTCCTCTACTAGAGCCTTCAACCATACAATCTCACTGGCCGCTGACGCCATTGCCCTATACTCAGCCTCTGCACTCGATCTTGACACCACATGCTGTTTTTTGCTCTTCCATGCTACCAAGTTGCCTCCTACGAACATGCAGTACCCGGTGGTAGATCTTCTATCCTTTGAATCGCTCGCCCAATCTGCATCGCAAAAGCCTTCAATTTGGGAGCTTCCACTGTTCTTCATCCAAATACCAAGACCGGGTGATTTCTTGATGTAGTGAAGGATGCGCTCAACTGCTCTCCAATGACCCTTCTTTGGAGAATGCATATGTTGACTAATTTGGCTCACAGCAAAGGCTATGTCTGGCCTAGTGATGGTGAGGTAGATCAGCCGTCCTACAAGTCTCTGATATCTCTCTATGTCCTCAAATGGCTCCTCATCATCTACTAGAGGTCCAGTGGTGACAATAGGGCTACAAGCTGGCTTTCCTCCTAGCTTTCCTGTTTCCTGCAAAAGATCAAGAGCATATTTCCTTTGGGATAGAATTAACCCATTATTACAATAGGCTAACTCAATTCCTAGGAAATACTTTAGTCTCCCTAAATCTTTAATTTCAAATCTAGAACTCAAGAAATTTCTAACTATATCTATTAAATGCATGTCATTTCCTGTAATGATGATATCATCTACGTAAACTAAGGCTATCACAATTTTATCATTGTTTTTTCTAATGAAAACAGATGAGTCGCTATGGCATTTAACAAATCCACTACTAAGGAAAGCATGGCTTAATTTTGCATACCATGCCCTTGGGGATTGCTTCAGCCCGTAGATAGCCTTGCGTAGTTTGCACACATTTCCTCCTTGTTGTTGGAACCCTTGAGGAAGTTGCATGTACACTTCTTCTTCGAGATCTCCTTGAAGGAACGCGTTTGCTACATCCATTTGAAACATGCTCCATCCATGGTTCACCGCAAGAGACATCAAGACCCTAATTGTGTTCATTTTGGCAACAGGTGCGTATGTCTCTTTGTAATCTATCCCATATGCTTGAGTGAATCCTTTAGCCACAAGTCTTGCCTTAAACCTTTCAATTAATCCATCACTTTTATATTTGATTTTGTATACCCATTTGCATCCGACGGCCCGCTTGCCCTTTGGAAGAGAGGTGACTTCCCATGTACCGTTCTTAGTCAATGCATCTAGCTCTTCCTTCATTGCCTTTCTCCACCTTGGGTCCTTGGATGCTTCATCATATGTCCTAGGCTCCTGTTCTTTATCTATGCCACTCAAAAAATTTTGGTGGCTCAAAGAAACATGTGAGATGGTATAATAATCAGAAATCGGATGTGATGTTACCTTGGAGTTATAGTAAACTCTACGGTTAATCCATTCCGAACGGGGAACCCTAAGCCTCATGGATCGCCTAAGGTGAGGAGGTGGTGCATCCAAATCTCCCTCTACATGCTCAGATTCTTCCTCTTCGGTTTCTTGATCTCCCCCTGAAGTGTGGGCTGCCTCCTCTTCTATGGAGTTTGATCCTTCTTCTTCATTATTTTGAGATTGCTCATTAATCTCTTGGGAGGTTCCTTCTGCAATTGGTGGAGATGATTGATTCGGGAGAAGTAAGAAATTCCACGTGCTTGGAGTGTTCTCTTCTTTTGATGATTGATGTTCTTCATTATCTACAAAAAAGGTCTCATTCTCCACAAATATCACATCCTTAGATGTGTATGTTTGGTCAGTCTTAGGGTCATAACATCTATACCCCTTTTCAAAGGAAGCATACCCCAAAAATATGCACTTTCTACCCTTGTGATCTAACTTATCCCTCATGTGTGCTGGAATATGAATGTAACATACACAACCGAATGTTCTAAGATGAGATATCTTAGGTTTTCTATCTAGTAGGACTTCTAATGGTGACTTGCCATCTAGGACTTGAGATGGGATAAGGTTTATTAGGTGGACAGCGGTTTTTATTCCATCACACCAAAATTTCTTAGGCACATTTGCATGAAACATCATAGCTCTAGTTATTTCTAATATGTGCCTATTTTTCCTTTCGGCCACCCCATTTTGTTGAGGTGTGTATACACAAGACATTTGATGTACAATGCCATTCTCTCTAAGGTAGTTTTCAAATTTCAAACTAGTGAATTCCCCACCATGATCCGTCCTTAGAATTTTAATGTTAGCATTGTAAAGTTTTGTCACATATCTCTCATAGCTTTTAAAGGCTTCAAAAGCTTGATCTTTGGTATTCAAAAGGTAGACCCAAGTGTACCTAGTTTTTTGGTCTACAAAAGTAATGAAATACTTGTAGCCTAAATGAGATTTGATGGGTGAAGTCCACAAATCCGAATGAACTAAATCAAAAGCATCTTTATAAATTGTTTTTGAATTGGGATACATTGATCGGGTTTCTTTTCCCAGAATACAAGCTTTACAATGTCTATCTTCAATATTAATACTTGGAAATAGACGCTTTAAAACTTGGTCACTAGGATGCCCAAAACGTTTATGCCAAAGAGATCCATCTTCTTTGACATGAGCTACGAGTGCATGATGCTTTTGATCCAAAAAATATAGATCCCCTCTTCTAGAACCCTTGCCAATCAATTGATTCGACTTGAGGTCCTGAAAAGTAACAGTGTTCGGGTCAAAAACAACTCTACACCCTTGATCCTTAGTGACTTTGCTAATGGACAAAAGATTTGAAGTGAGTTGGGGAACAAATAAAGCATTTGATGTTTTTCCAAAAAGTTCAATTTCCCCAATTTGCTCAACTTTCAAATCTTGCCCATTGGCAACACGGACTATCTTATGGTTAGGGAGTTTTTTAAAACGCTTGATTTTTCTTCTATCCCTTACCATATGATGGTCCGTTCCCGAATCAATGAGAAAATCTTTGAAATTGAAAGAGGATAAAGTGCTTTGATTTTTACCATTGGAGGGAGCAAGTTGTTGAAACTTCTTGGAGATGTCATTGAGTTGACTTTGAAGAGCAGCAAAATCAGCCATGGTAGGTCCTTGAAGCTTGGCGTGAAGTGCATTATGCTGCTCGGAAAGTTGCTCCCTTGGTTTGAAGGTCTTGGGCTTTAAATGAGGATGAAGGTTCCAACACTTCTCCTTTGTATGTCCTCTTTTCTTGCAATGGGTGCATACATCAATTTTCTTTGGAACTTGATGTGCTTTGGCAGCCATGTGCTCTTCAACGGTAGCCATGTGACCTTGAGCTTCAAGTCTAAGTTTGGAATTTTCTTCCAAACGCATGCTAACTTCCGTTCGTTGGATCATATTTTGCACTTCTCCAAATGAAGGAAATTCCTTCATTCGGAGAATTTCTTGTCTAAGAAGAGAGTAGGAATCATCTAGACCCATGAGAAGACCAAAGATTTTATCTTCTTCTTTCCTCTTGTGGAGGACTTTGAGATCTATGGAATCTGGGCGGAGAGTGGAGAGCTCATTCCAAGCATCAGTATATTCCCCAAAGTATTGAGGAAGAGATTTCCCTTCCTTTTTGATGTTTGAAATTTGTCGTTTGAGCTCAAAAATTCTGCCAAGGTTAGATTCTTGGCCATAAAGAGAAAACATTGTGTCCCATATTAGTTTTGCATTGGGAGCACAAGTCACCATGGCTTTGTGTGTTTCATCCATGGAATTGAGTAGAAGAAAAAACACATGATTGTCCCTCTTCTTCCATTCTCTGAAGGAAGAATCCACCTCTTCAAGTGGTTGATCAAGTATGTGACCCTCCAAGTTGTGAAGTTCCAGCGCTCTTCTCATCAAGGCTGCCCATTGATAATAATTTCCTCCTCTTAATTGAATGGAGGATATATTTTGAAATTGGGTAATGTTGATGGAAGGTGGAAGGTCACCCAACCTTGAAGAGGAAGGGATCGAAGTTTGCTCTGATACCATGTTGAAATATCAAAAAATAGAGCACAAGAAATGAAGAATACTTCTGAATTTTATTGAAGAAGAATGAGAGCATACATGGACATATTTGAGAGCATTTTTCTCATAGAGTTTTGGAGATACAATAAGGCTCTATTTATAGAGAAAAGGAAAAAATAGCCAGTAGATAGTGATTCAAAAGTAATATTCCCGTTGGAGCTCAAACCCCAAGGAATTCCAACAGCTAGTTTTTTGACTGTTGAAATATATACTACCCAAACTGCCCCTAGCTATTTGGGTTTGCTTCCTAGACTTTTCTCCAAACTTTTGGGCTTCCTTGGGCCTATTTTTGAATGTATTTTGGGTTGGTTAAGGCTGCCCAAATGTGTCATGCTTGCTGGACAATGCAGGCTGATTTTTGGGCTTCTAAGTAGATGTACTTGGTTGGTGATGAAGATGGGTTGAGTTATCCTTCTTTTCAACACTTATAAACCTCATGCCATCCCAAATCCTAGGAGGAAAGTCACCCCTAGAGCTACTCCTTGGAAAGAAACATAGCATTGATCATTTAAGAGTTTTTGGTTGTGTTTGCTATGTCCACATTCCTAGTCATCTTAGGAGCAAACTGTTGGATTTTTGACTAAGAAGAGAGAGAAATCTAATAAACTTCTGGTTTTTATTGATGTAGTAGAATGATACAAAGGAAGAGAGATTATCTTCCTCTTTAATTTTACAAGGAGAGCAATAGCTCTATTTATAGGCAAATGGAGAAAAATAGCCAGTAGAGAGAACAAAGTCAATATTCCCGTTGGGGCTCAAACTCCAAGGAATTCCAACAGCTAGTTTTTGGACTGTTGGAATATACATTGCCCAAACTGCCCCTAGCTATTTGGGTTTACCTCTTAGACTTTTCTCCATACTTTTGGGCTTCATTGGGCTTGTTTTTGAATGTATTTTGGGTCATAAATATGTTGCCAAATTCTGAACATTAAAAAATAAAAGGCCCAATGTTTATGACATTATCATATTTTCAAGTTGAATACCTTGAGACTTATCTTCATCTTCTCCCTTATTTTTAACACTCCCCCTCAAGTTAGGTGCATAGATGTCTATGGACCCTAACTTGCTAAGGATGTGCTGAAGATGTTTCTCAGTTGTTGCCTTAGTGAAAATGTCAGCTAGCTGGTCTTCAGTTCTAACATATGAGGTTGAAATTGTCTTGTTTTCTAATTTTTCTCGAACAAAGTGACAATCAACCTCAATGTGCTTCGTTCTTTCATGAAATACTGGATTGGCAGCGATATGAAGAGCTGCTTGATTATCGCAATGTAGAAGAATAGGAGCGATAGTAGGAAATCCCATCTCCTCAAGTAATGCCTTTAGCCAAACTATTTCGCTTGTAGCCGCTGCCATTGCTCTGTATTCAGCCTCAGCGCTTGATCTGGATACAACAGATTGTTTCTTGCTTTTCCATGTTACAAGATTTCCTCCCACGAACATGCAGTAGCCGGTGGTGGATCTCCTGTCCGTGACATCCCCAGCCCAATCTGCATCACAGTAGCCATAAATCTCCATGCTGTGGTTGTTTTTCATAAGAATTCCCCTTCCTGGTGAGCTTTTTAAATACTTGAGAATTCTTTCTGCTGCCTTCCAATCTTGAATCCTTGGAGCATGCATCCGTTGACTGATTAAGCTGACGGCATAGGTGATATCTGGTCTTGTAATGGTGAGGTAGATGAGCCTCCCCACAAGTCTTTGATATCTAGGAATATCCTGGAACATTTCTTCATCACCTTGTGCTCGTTCTGCTATGGATATAGGAGTTGCTGCTGGTTTAGCTCCTACCTTTCCAGTTTCCTGCAAAAGGTCAAGTACATATTTCCTTTGGCATAGAACTAGCCCCTTATGAGAATAGGCAAGCTCTATTCCTAAGAAATACTTTAGTTTTCCCAAATCTTTAATCTCAAAAGTAGATTTAAGGAAATTTCTAACTTGATCAATACCATTCATATCACTTCCTGTAATAACTATATCATCTACATAAATAAGAACAATAGTGATTTCTTCATTGTTAACTTTAGTAAACATGGAGGAATCACTAATGGATTTCTTAAAGTTATTACCAAGAAGTGCTGAACTTAATTTTGCATACCAGGCACGAGGAGATTGTTTTAACCCATAGATTGCTTTTTTAAGACGACACACCTTGATGTTTGAATCCTCATCTAGCCCTTGGGGAATTTGCATGTAGATTTCTTCGTCTAAGTCCCCTTGAAGGAAAGCATTCTTCACGTCCATTTGATACATTGGCCATTCTCCATTGGTTGCAATTGACATTAAAACCCTTATCGTTTTCATTTTGGCAACAGGGGCAAAAGTCTCAGTGTAGTCTTCTCCATAAGTTTGTGTGAATCCTTTGGCTACAAGTCTTGCCTTGTAGCGTTCAATGGATCCATCACTTTTATACTTGATTTTGAACACCCATTTACACCCGACAGCCTTTCTTCCCTTAGGGAGAGTAGTAATCTCCCACGTCCCATTTTTATTCAATGCATCTAGTTCTTCAAGCATAGCTTGTCTCCATTCGGGTTTGGTATTTGCCTCATCAAAATCCTTAGGTTCCTGTGATGAGTCAATGCCACTCAAGAACCCTTGATGGCTTGAGGAAGTATTAGATACACAATAGTAATTTGAAATAGGATAGTGAGTTACCTTAGAATTGTAATAAACTCTTCTGTTGATCCACTCTGAGGGAGGAAGCCTCAATCTGGTGGAACGTCGAAGTGGAGGAGCCAGCGGAGAGGGCAGTCTAGTTTCGTCTCCGGATTCTCCTAAGGTAGGTAATCCCTCGCCTTCTTCTCTTTCTTCGGAAGAGTTCTCTTCATTTTCAGACTCATCCACTCCTCCCTCTTCGTTTTCTCCCCCTGAAAGTGAATTCTCTTCATTGGATTCTTGAGGAACCAGAGGAGGATTTATGGGAACATCGCAGAAGATTCGCAAGTCATTGCTTGATGAATTTTCTTCATTTTTTTCTCCTGCAAAAAAGAATTCATTTTCTACAAATATCACATCTTTCGATGTGTATACCTTGTTAGAGTCAGGTTCAAAACAAATATATCCTTTTTGGAATGAAGCGTACCCAATAAAAACACATTTCCTTCCTTTGATATCTAACTTATCTCTAAACTGCCTAGGAATATGAACATAACAAATACACCCAAAAACTCTAACGTGAGAGAGGTTTGGTTTGTCTTTTCTAAGCAACTCTAATGGAGATTTTCCATGGAGAACTCTAGTTGGAAGACGATTTATTAAATGAGCTGCGGTACTAACCGCATCACTCCAAAAACGCTTAGGCATATTAGCAAAGAACATGATAGTTCTAGCTATTTCTAGGAGATGTCTATTTTTGCGTTCGGCAACTCCATTTTGTTAGGGAGTGTAGGGACAACTAGTTTGATGAATAATTCCATTCTCCTCAATGAAATTTTTGAAATTGGTGCTCATATATTCCCCACCATTATCTGTCCTAAGAATTTTAATGTTGGCCTCATATTGTTTTATAATATACTTGTAAAAGGACTTGAAGGCTTCATAAACTTGGTCTTTTGATCTTAGCATATACACCCATGTATACCTAGACTTATGATCTATAAATGAGATAAAATACTTAAATCCCCTTCTAGATATCATAGGTGAAGTCCATACATCCGAGTGAACAAGATCAAAAGGCTTTTTATATTGAGTTTCAGAAATAGGATAATACATTCGGGTTTCCTTTCCAAAAATGCATGCTTCACAATGTCTATCACTACAATTTTTTGATGGGAATAGGCATTTCAGAGCTTGCATAGAAGGATGACCTAATCTAGCATGCCAAAGGAGGTAACTTTCCTCTCGGATTGCGGAAAATACAAAACTATCTTGTTTCCAAAAATACAAGTTATCTTGCATAGAACCACTACCAATCACTTGATTCGTCTCCAAATTCTGAAAAACAACAGAATGAGGGTCAAAAATAGCTTTGCAATTTAAGTCCTTAGTGACTTGTCCAATGGACATAAGATTAGAGGTAAATTGAGGAACATATAAGGCCTTTGATTTTCTTCCAAATATTTCAACATCCCCAATTTGCTTAATTTTGAAATTATGTCCATTCGCAACTTTAACCATTTTAGGTTCTAGGAGAGGTTCAAGATTCTGAAAATTTTGCTTCTCTTTGACCATATGGTGATCACAACCTGAATCTATCAACCATTTTGAAGAAGTAACAGATGAGTTAGAGCAAGTACCTGAGGAGGATTTTCCTAATTTTTGAGATGTCAGATTTGCTTTGTTTGCAGCTGGTTGAGCATTTTGCTCCCTCCTCTCTTGCTCTTTTTTCTTGATGAACTCAGGTTTAAGGTTAGGATGAAGAAACCAGCAACCATCCTTGGTATGTCCCAACTTTTTGCAATGAGAACACACCTTTTTTATTCCCTGATGAGCCTTATTTGCAGCTTGCTCATTCTGCTTTGTGGAGAACCCATGAACTTCACTTTTGGACTGATTGCTTTCTTCAAGCCTTTGAGAAGCTGCAGCTCTTTGAATCATAAATCGAGTCTCTTGGTATGATGGAAATTCTTTCATTCGAAGAATTTCCTATCGAAGTTGTACAAATGACTCATTGAGTGATGAGAGCAATGAAAACACCTTGTCTTCATCTTGTCTCTTTTGCAGCACTTTTATATCACTTGTGAGAGGTCTCAATGTGTTAAGCTCATTCCACAAGTCCTCGTGTTCTCCGAACAATTGTGTAATTGATTTCTCCTCCATTTGGATGGCCGCAATCCTTTTTTGTATTTCAAATATTCTGCTCAAGTTTGATTCCTGACCATATAACCCATACATTTGCTCCCATAAGGATTTGGAACTCGGACAGCACATTACCATATTTTTGTGTGCTTGATCCATGGAGCTTGTTAGCAATAGGAACACTTGATCATCCAGCTCCTTCCATTCATCAAATCGTGGGTCTAGCCGATCCATAGGATCTTTTGTAATGAAAGACAGAAGTTTTGCTCCATTGAGAGATCTTCTGATATGACTAGCCCATTGGAAGTAATTGGTTGAGCTTAGAATAATTTGGGAGAAAAGTTGGATTTGAAAGGAAGAGATTTGAGGAAGAGAATTTCCCAACCCCGGAGTCGATGTTTGCTCTGATACCATGTTGGATTTTTGACTAAGAAGAGAGAGAAATCTAATAAACTTCTGGTTTTTATTGATGTAGTAGAATGATACAAAGGAAGAGAGATTATCTTCCTCTTTAATTTTGCAAGGAGAGCAATAGCTCTATTTATAGGCAAATGGAGAAAAATAACCAGTAGAGAGAGAACAAAATCAATATTCCCGTTGGGGCTCAAACTCCAAGGAATTCCAACAGCTAGTTTTTGGACTGTTGGAATATACATTGCCCAAACTGCCCCTAGCTATTTGGGTTTACCTCTTAGACTTTTCTCCATACTTTTGGGCTTCATTGGGCTTGTTTTTGAATGTATTTTGGGTCATAAATATGTTGCCAAATTCTGAACATTAAAAAATAAAATGCCCAATGTTTATGACATTATCATATTTTCAAGTTGAATACCTTGAGACTTATCTTCATCTTCTCCCTTATTTTTAACAATGCCAAGGGAAGAAAATGCATCTTTTTAGGATATTCCTCGTTTGAAAAAGGCTATAAATGTTATGATCCTCTAACCAAGAAACTATACACATCCAAGGATGTGATATTTGTGGAAAATGAGCCTTACTTTGTAGGTCAAAGAAGAGAAGATCAAACCAAAGAAATCTACCAGCAAGAACAATGGAATGTGATTCTACCAAAAATCAATGAAGTTCCTGCCGAAAGCAATGAAGAAACTCACCAAAATGATCCAACTCAAGGGGACCCATCACCCTCTCATTCAGATCATGAAATAGAAGAAGATCGAGAGGAAGGACACTCAGACTCAGGGGGAGCTCTTGATATGGCCGAAGAGCATGAGGAGCAGTCTATGGATGAACCCCCTCCTCCTCTTCGAAGATCTACAAGACTTAGACTTCCTCCCTCGGAATGGATCAATAGAAGGGTCTATTTTAACTCCAAGGTGACTACTCATCCAATTTCTCAATACTACTCAATATCTAACATGTCTTGCAGTCACCAAAGATTCATCAAGAACATAGACCTTCACCAAGAGTCTAGAACATTTGAGGAGGCAAAGGATCAACCTCATTGGGTTCAAGCAATGAAGAATGAGTTGGATGCTTTGGCTAAAAATAACACTTGGGAAGTGACATCTCTACCAAAAGGAAAAAGAGCTGTGGGATGCAAATGGATATTCAAGATCAAACACAAGAGTGATGGAAGCATAGATAGATTCAAGGCAAGATTAGTGGCCAAGGGCTTCACCCAATCATATGGCATAGACTACAAGGAAACGTTTGCACCCGTGGCCAAGATGAACACCATCCGTGTCCTTCTCTCTCTTGCTATAAATCACTCATGGCCATTATTTCAAATGGATGTTGCAAATGCCTTTTTACAAGGAGATCTGGAAGAAGAGGTGTACATGGAAGTGCCCCCTGGTTTCTCCCATCGTGACAACAAAGTTTGCAAACTAAAGAAGGCAATATATGGCCTCAAGCAATCACCTAGAGCATGGTATGGAAAACTTAGCACTACTCTCCTTGAACATGGTTTTAAGAAATGCGTTAGTGATTCGTCCTTATTTGTCAAGAACCTAGGAGAAAATACCATTATCATTCTTGTTTATGTAGATGATATAATTATAACAGAAAATGATATGAATCACATTAACAAAGTTAGAACTTTTCTTCAAACTAAGTTTGACATCAAGGATCTAGAGAAACTAAAATACTTCCTAGGGATAGAACTTGCCTATTGTTCCAATGGACTTGTTCTATCACAAAGAAAGTATGCTCTTGACCTTTTGCAGGAGACGGGAAAACTAGGTGCCAAACCAGCTTGTAGTCCGGTAAGCACATCCTTAAGTCACAAAGATGATGAGGAGATTTATGAAGATAAGCAACGATATCAAAGACTTGTTGGAAGATTGATCTACCTAACCATCACTAGACCGGACATCTCTTATGCCGTTGGGCAAGTTAGCCAGCACATGCATCAACCCAAGAAGAAGCATTGGAGGGCCATTGAAAGAATTCTTCTCTACCTAAAGGGAACTCCAGGAATGGGAATTCAAATGAAGAAGAACGAATCTTCTCAAATCATAGGGTTCTGTGATGCAGATTGGGCAGGTGATTCAGAAGATAGGAGATCGACCTCAGGGTATTGCATGTTTGTTGGAGGGAATCTTGTTGCTTGGAAAAGCAAAAAACAGCATGTGGTATCAAGATCAAGTGCGGAAGCGGAATATAGAGCAATGGCAACCGCTACAAGTGAAGTCGTGTGGTTGAAAGCCTTGATTGAAGAATTAGGGTTCATAGTCCCTACTCCAATCTCCCTACACTGTGATAACCAATCAGCCATTCACATCGCCTCAAACCCGGTTTTTCATGAAAGGACAAAGCACATTGAGGTGGATTGTCACTTTGTGAGGCAAAAGGTTGAGGAGAAGCTCATCACTCCAAGATTCACTAAAAGCGATGATCAAATTGCCGACATCCTCACCAAGCCTGGGACCGCCAATCATATTCAAAAAAACCTGGTCAAGTTAGGTGTTTTAGATACATACACACCCAACTTGAGGGGGAGTGTTGAAATAAAAGAGAATTAAGTGTAGTTAGCATAGGCCCCATTTCAAGCCAAGTTTAAGCCCATCCATGAGATGTATTTAGCCCGTTCCTTATGAGTTTTTTAGTCCTCAAAAAGGGCATTGTTAAGCCCCTAAAAGAAGCCCAAAATGGGCCCTAAAATGGGCAAAACGGCTAGTTCTTTTGAACTAGCCGTTGCACTGTATAACAGCCATAAAAATGGCTGTTATACAGTGATTTTGGGGACAGAAATCTGTCCCCAATGTTCCCCAACGGATCCTTGAGTGTTTGGGGTCTTTTTCCCTCTCTTTCTCATGTAATAATCTCTATAAATAGGAGCTTGTATGGGATATTCTATCCATGAAAAAGCAATGCTCTCATTGTGCACTCTTTCTTCAAATAAAGATCTTTAAGTTTTCATTCAATCCTAGTTGCTTGATAGCTTGAAATCTCAACAAATGCTATAGGAATCATATCATAATATCACCAAGTCGGCCGAGCACGTAGCTCCATGCATCACATCATCACGTCGGCTGGACATACAGCCCCATGCATCGTATCATAACGTCGGCCATGCGTACAGCCCAAATAGTACATGTAACTCCGTTCAAAACCATGTGCCAATACAGTGGGAGCATTTAAAATATGTCAATATGTCGAAAAGGTGACACAATATATAGTTATCAAACTCATGGATGCATATCAAATAAATCAGTAGTTAGGACACTCGAATAGTCACAAAAATATTTCATAAAATAATCAAAACTCTAATGATCATACATTTATAGAATCATGTCATTGAAAAGTATTTTTTTAAAACATGATTATCAATAAATAGCAGATGTCAAAATACCACTCACAGTATGGGGAGGGTAGCGTACTCCCCAATAATACCACGAAGCGGAGAAAAGTGCTCCCCTAAATCAAGGCACCCAACACCTATGAATGTATATATATTATAAAAAAAATCAGCAAGTTTCAAATCTATGCAGTTGTAGGAAATAGGCTATCACTTCTAATATGTCTACAAGACTCAAGTGTTGGTACTCAACCAATCCCGCACAAGGCTCACACCAACCCAATCTCTCGCTCGCACCCAAGGGCTAGCAGGGCCACAGCCCAAAACTCCTCTATGCAGGGCGCACAGTGCTCATGTTCAGGGTCCACGTGTAGGGCGCACAACGCCCATGTGCAGGGCATGCAGCGCCCTTGCACAGTACCCAGGGCGCGCAGCGCCTGCACTCCAACCATTTCTCCTCATTTCTAAATTTAATCCTAACATTCATTCAAATAAATCGAAAGGGTAAGAAATTTTTCACCTAGGGTTTTCTTAAAGTGCAGACCTTCGTCCGAATGTCTCCTCGATCATTCCAAAATCTACAATGCTCCTTATCAAGACAAGATTTATTAATTAGGTTATAAACACTTAGATCAGGATAAAAACCCTAAGTCAGTTACATGCGCAGAGGCTCGCGGGCTCACGGGCCGTCACAGGCTCGCGGGCTACAGTGGGCTGGCGGGCCTGCAGGCTAGGATAGCACTCACGCTTTGTCGCGCTGTGGCGCACTCATGAGTAGTCATGCTCGTGGGCTGGCGCGCTGTCATGGAGCTGGCAAGCGCTGGAGGGAGAGGGAACCGCTGCAATGACTCGCTGGCATGCTCGCGAGAGGTCGTGTGCTGTGGCGTGCTCACTCGAGGGAGATCGCGCTGTGGCGGCCTCATGCGGGGGAGATCACGCTGTGGCGCGCTAGCGTAGGGGAGGATCACGCTCACGAAGAGAAAGCGGCGAAGGGTGGCGGATCACGATGGAGGGCGAGCAGCGGGGACAGCGGCGGAGATGGGTGAAGCCAAAGAGAGAGAGCGAGCGATAGTAAGGGGGAAACCGTGAGTGAGGTAATGAGAAAACACAGAGGGAGAATGGCGACGGCCGTTGGGTGGTGGTGGGTCGTGGTGGAGAGGCACGAGATAGCGGTGGCCACGGGAAGATGATGAGTCGAGGAGAGAGAGAGAGGAAGAGAGAGGGAGAGAGAGAGAGAAAGGAATTAAGGTTTTAAACCCTAATTCCTAAATTTGGGTTTTTTTTTTTAAGATTTGTATTTATATATATATATATATATATATATATATCTTCACACCCACACTTTACTAAAATTTATTTTTTTTTTGTACAAACAGAGTTTACTTCGATTTGTGGATTTGGTAAATTAAAATATATCAAAAATTTAATTTAAATACCCCAAAATCAAAAATCAATTTAAATAAATAAAATTTCTCTCTATATAAATAAATTAAAGAATATCTTATTTATATATATATATTTCGAAAATGGTATAATATTACAGATACCGCAGTGTCGGTGTTACAGTGTTTGGTGGTACTGTTATACTTAGGATCTCAGGTATAGACAATAGTGACCTTATTATCATAACAAATCATCACTAGTCTCATACTATCTACTATAACTTCTAAGTTATCTAGGAATCTCTAGAGGGAAACACTCTTCTAAACTACCACTAAGCATGCCACAAACTCAACTTTCATCGTAGACAGAGATACGCAAGTTTGCTTCTTGCTTCTTTAAGATATGACACCATTATTGAGTAAATAGCAAAACTTGATGTTGATATATATCCATCTAAATCGCTACCTTAGCGGCATCTGAATACAAATGAGACATAAATTACCTCCTCTGTAATAGAAGGAGAGGTCCATTATTCTATTGACATATCTCAAAATCTTTTTACTGCTCTCCAGTGACCTCTTCCAGGATTTAATTAATGTCTACTCATCAGACCGACTGCAAAACAAATGTATGGTCATATATACAACATTGCGTACATCAAACTACGTACTGCACAGGCATAAAGGATTTTACTCATTTCCTTTATTTGTTCCTAAGTTTTAGGATTCATGTTAAGACTCAAACATTCACCCTTAACGATAGGAGTATTTATGGGGTTGCAATCACTCATCACAAAATACTAAAACATCTTCGTAATATATGACTTTTGTGAAAGAGCCAACATTCGTCTTGAGCGATCCCTTTAGATTCTAACTCTGAGAGTGAACTGAGTCTCACCCATATTTTTATGTCAAAACTTGTTGATAACCATGCTTTGATAGTTATCGATACTCTATATTGTTCTCGACCAATAGAATGTCATTCCCATATAAGAACATGATCGCAAAGGAGCCAGAAGAACATATTAGATATACATAATGATCCTCCTCAATCATCATGAAATCGTAAGATATCACCTCTTCATGAAATCTAAGGTACCACTACCTGGATAATTGCTTAAAACCATATATCAACTTCTGAAATTGACAAACTTTACGCTCCTGACTACAGGAACAAAGCCAGATGTCTACTCTATGTAGATCTTGTCACCCAAATTTCTGTTCAAGAAAGAAGTCTTAATATCCATCTAGTGCAAGTCTAGATTTATGTCTGCGATGATCGATAAAAGTAAACGAATCGAGATAAATTTGACTATTGGAAAGAAAGCCTACTTGTAATCCACACTCTTAGTTTGAATCTAACCCTTGGCTATCAGACAGACCTTATACCTCTCTACCAATTTGTCAGCCTTTCTCTTGATCATGAGAATTTACTTGTTTCCAATGGCCTTTCTACCCTCAGGCAAATTAGCCAAGTCCTAGACCCTATTGATTTTCATATATCCTATCTTTTCATCCATAGCCTTCAATTGAAGATCCTTCATAGGACGCTTAAGAGCCTCCTGGACTGTTTTGGGCTTCTCATCATCCCTAGTAGTCATAATAAAGGTCTCATCCTCAATTGAGAAATGACGTTTAGTTATATGTTCTCGATTACTCCTATAAAGAGAGAGAATCTCTTCACCTCTACATAGATCACTTCCACTAGAATCAAGATCCGCAACGTTTTCTTGGATCCCACCATTGGGCTCAGTCGAGTCAATAAGCTTATCCATCTCATAAAAGATAAAGTCCCGATCGATTTCACCTTTCTTAGAGAAATCATTCTCAAGGAACATGGCATAGTGAGACTCAATCTCAGTGATAGAGTCATCTGTATGCTCACCTAAGAACACATACTTCATAGAGCTCCTGAATATCTTGTAAAGATACACATCTTTCCTCATGGGCCTAACTTACGTGTGGATGTAAGGAATTGTAAACATACGTGGCGTATCCCCATGGTCTCAAGTAGCTAAGGTCAGGCTGCCTTCCTAACCAAAGTTTATATGGGGTACAAACTATGGATTTTCATGGGACACAATTGAGGACGTAGGCTACTGTTAATAAAACATCTCCCCAATGGGAGATGGATAAATTGGCCCCTGCCATCATAGATCTCACTATCTCTATCAAATTTTTATTCTTCCGCTTGACCACTCAATTCTACTGAGCAGTAGTATGAATAATCAGCTGTCTCGTAATTTCCTTCTCAAAACAGAGCTCTTTAAATTGTTCAGATAAATTTTTGTGCACTCGATCGGTTTTAAGAGTTCCCACGCTCAAGTCTAACTCATTTTCAATTTTGCTACAAAATCTAAAACATCCCAATGTCTCAAACTTGTGTGAGACTAGATAAATGTAATCGAAACACGTGAAATCGTATATGAATGTAATAAAGTGCCCAACTTTATTTCGCATTTTCATGTTTATAGGGTTACAGATATTAAGGTAGACCAACTGCAATGGAGTTCTAACTCTTATTGTCTTACCAAATGGTTTTCTCGTAGCTTTGTCGACTAGGCAAAACTCACATAAAAATAACTCGATCCTGATTAGCAGACCCAACAGACCACTTGCTGCTAACAAATTCATCCTCTCTTGTACTATGTGTCCAAGTCTACTATATCATACATTCATATTATTATCAACGCAATTAGATATAAAGGCAATAAAAGAATAATAAGAATTATCATTAAACAGAATATCATCCAGCGTATACAATTCATCATTGACAAACCCAAAATAAATGAAAGAACTATTGTAG
Source organism: Dillenia suffruticosa (assembly GCA_033439265.1). Lineage (NCBI taxonomy): Eukaryota > Viridiplantae > Streptophyta > Magnoliopsida > Dilleniales > Dilleniaceae > Dillenia > Dillenia suffruticosa. The sequence continues at coordinate 14,595,670 of JAVTVX010000034.1, read as the reverse complement.
CTAATGGAAACTTAAGTGTTTCCAAAAGATAAAATATATCCTCGGCAGTCTAAACAAAGTACAGATATAAGGTTTTATCAAATATGCAGAGCATAAAGAACGTCATGCAGATATAAAGTCTAGCCACTTCTCAGCTCCAATTTGTAAGTGTCAATGTTGAAATATCAAAAAAATAGAACACAAGAAATGAAGAATACTTCTGAATTTTATTGAAGAAGAATGAGAGCATACATGGACAGATTTGAGAGCATTTTTCTCATAGAGTTTTGGAGATACAATGAGGCTCTATTTATAGAGAAAAGGAAAAAATAGCCAGTAGACAGTGATTCAAAAGTAATATTCCCGTTGGAGCTCAAACCCCAAGGAATTCCAACAGCTAGTTTTTTGACTGTTGAAATATATACTACCCAAACTGCCCCTAGCTATTTGGGTTTGCTTCCTAGACTTTTCTCCAAACTTTTGGGCTTCCTTGGGCCTATTTTTGAATGTATTTTGGGTTGGTTAAGGCTGCCCAAATGTGTCATGCTTGCTGGACAATGCAGGCTGATTTTTGGACTTCTAAGTAGATGCACTTGGTTGGTGATGAAGATGGGTTGAGTTATCCTTCTTTTCAATACTCCCCCTCAAGTTGGGTGCGTAGATATCGATAGTGCCCAACTTGTTCATGATTTCTTGAAGATGCATTGCAGTTCCCCCTTTTGTGAAGATATCAGCTAGTTGCTCTTTTCCTTTGATGTAGAGAGTGGCTATAAGCTTTTCTTCCACCTTTTGTCGAATGAAGTGACAATCAACTTCTATGTGTTTAGTCCTTTCATGGAAGACCGGATTGGATGCAATATGAATCGCTGATTGATTGTCACAATGCAAGTTGATTGGTGTAGAAACATTGAACCCTAATTCCTCTACTAGAGCCTTCAACCATACAATCTCACTGGCCGCTGACGCCATTGCCCTATACTCAGCCTCTGCACTCGATCTTGACACCACATGCTGTTTTTTGCTCTTCCATGCTACCAAGTTGCCTCCTACGAACATGCAGTACCCGGTGGTAGATCTTCTATCCTTTGAATCGCTCGCCCAATCTGCATCGCAAAAGCCTTCAATTTGGGAGCTTCCACTGTTCTTCATCCAAATACCTAGTCCGGGTGATTTCTTGATGTAGTGAAGGATGCGCTCAACTGCTCTCCAATGACCCTTTTTTGGAGAATGCATATGTTGACTAATTTGGCTCACGGCAAAGGCTATGTCTGGCCTAGTGATGGTGAGGTAGATCAGTCGTCCTACAAGTCTCTGATATCTCTCTATGTCCTCAAATGGCTCCTCATCATCTACTAGAGGTCCAGTGGTGACAATAGGGCTACAAGCTGGCTTTCCTCCTAGCTTTCCTGTTTCCTGCAAAAGATCAAGAGCATATTTCCTTTGGGATAGAATTAACCCATTATTACAATAGGCTAACTCAATTCCTAGGAAATACTTTAGTTTCCCTAAATCTTTAATTTCAAACCTAGAACTCAAGAAATTTCTAACTATATCTATTAAATGCATGTCATTTCCTGTAATGATGATATCATCTACGTAAACTAAGGCTATCACAATTTTATCATTGTTTTTTCTAATGAAAACAGATGAGTCGCTATGGCATTTAACAAATCCACTACTAAGGAAAGCATGGCTTAATTTTGCATACCATGCCCTTGGGGATTGCTTCAGCCCGTAGATAGCCTTGCGTAGTTTGCACACATTTCCTCCTAGTTGTTGGAACCCTTGAGGAAGCTGCATGTACACTTCTTCTTCGAGATCTCCTTGAAGGAACGCGTTTGCTACATCCATTTGAAACATGCTCCATCCATGGTTCACCGCAAGAGACATCAAGACCCTAATTGTGTTCATTTTGGCAACGGGTGCATATGTCTCTTTGTAATCTATCCCATATGCTTGAGTGAATCCTTTAGCCACAAGTCTTGCCTTAAACCTTTCAATTGATCCATCACTTTTATATTTGATTTTGTATACCCATTTGCATCCGACGGCCCGCTTGCCCTTTGGAAGAGAGGTGACTTCCCATGTACCGTTCTTAGTCAATGCATCTAGCTCTTCCTTCATTGCCTTTCTCCACCTTGGGTCCTTGGATGCTTCATCATATGTCCTAGGCTCATGTTCTTTATCTATGCCACTCAAAAAATTTTGGTGGCTCAAAAAAACATGTGAGATGGTATAATAATCAGAAATCGGATGTGATGTTACCTTGGAGTTATAGTAAACTCTACGGTTAATCCATTCCGAACGGGGAACCCTAAGCCTCATGGATCGTCTAAGGTGAGGAGGTGGTGCATCCAAATCTCCCTCTACATGCTCAGATTCTTCCTCTTCGGTTTCTTGATCTCCCCCTGAAGTGTGGGCTGCCTCCTCTTCTATGGAGTTTGATCCTTCTTCTTCATTATTTTGAGATTGCTCATTAATCTCTTGGGAGGTTCCTTCTGCAATTGGTGGAGATGATTGATTCGGGAGAAGTAAGAAATTCCACGTGCTTGGAGTGTTCTCTTCTTTTGATGATTGATATTCTTCATTATCTACAAAAAAGGTCTCATTCTCCACAAATATCACATCCTTCGATGTGTATGTTTGGTCAGTCTTAGGGTCATAACATCTATACCCCTTTTCAAAGGAAGCATACCCCAAAAATATGCACTTTCTACCCTTGTGATCTAACTTATCCCTCATGTGTGCTGGAATATGAATGTAACATACACAACCGAATGTTCTAAGATGAGATATCTTAGGTTTTCTATCTAGTAGGACTTCTAAGGGTGACTTGCCATCTAGGACTTGAGATGGGATAAGGTTTATTAGGTGGACAACGGTTTTTATTCCATCACACCAAAATTTCTTAGGCACATTTGCATGAAACATCATAGCTCTAGTTATTTCTAATATGTGCCTATTTTTCCTTTCGGCCACCCCATTTTGTTGAGGTGTGTACACACAAGACATTTGATGTACAATGCCATTCTCTCTAAGGTAGTTTTCAAATTTCAAACTAGTGAATTCCCCACCATGGTCCGTCCTTAGAATTTTAATGTTAGCATTGTAAAGTTTTGTCACATATCTCTCATAGCTTTTAAAGGCTTCAAAAGCTTGATCTTTGGTATTCAAAAGGTAGACCCAAGTGTACCTAGTTTTTTGGTCTACAAAAGTAATGAAATACTTGTAGTCTAAATGAGATTTGATGGGTGAAGTCCACAAATCCGAATGAACTAAATCAAAAACATCTTTATAAATTGTTTTTGAATTGGGATACATTGATCGGGTTTCTTTTCCCAGAATACAAGCTTTACAATGTCTATCTTCAATATTAATACTTGGAAATAGACGCTTTAAAGCTTGGTCACTAGGATGCCCAAAACGTTTATGCCAAAGAGATCCATCTTTGACATGAGCTACGAGTGCATGATGCTTTTGATCCAAAAAATATAGATCCCCTCTTCTAGAACCCTTGCCAATCAATTGATTCGACTTGAGGTCCTGAAAAGTAACAGTGTTCGGGTCAAAAACAACTCTACACCCTTGATCCTTAGTGACTTTGCTAATGGACAAAAGATTTGAAGTGAGTTGGGGAACAAATAAAGCATTTGATGTTTTCCCAAAAAGTTCAATTTCCCAAATTTGCTCAACTTTCAAATCTTGCCCATTGGCAACACGGACTATCTTATGGTTAGGGAGTTTTTTAAAACGCTTGATTTTTCTTCTATCCCTTACCATATGATGGTCCGTTCCCGAATCAATGAGAAAATCTTCGAAATTGAAAGAGGATAAAGTGCTTTGATTTTTACCATTGGAGGGAGCAAGTTGTTGAAACTTCTTGGAGATGTCATTGAGTTGACTTTGAAGAGCAGCAAAATCAGCCATGGTAGGTCCTTGAAGCTTGGCGTGAAGTGCATTATGCTGCTCGGAAAGTTGCTCCCTTGGTTTGAAGGTCTTGGGCTTTAAATGAGGATGAAGGTTCCAACACTTCTCCTTTGTATGTCCTCTTTTCTTGCAATGGGTGCATACATCAATTTTCTTTGGAACTTGATGTGCTTTGGCAGCCATGTGCTCTTCAACGGTAGCCATGTGACCTTGAGCTTCAAGTCTAAGTTTGGAATTTTCTTCCAAACGCATGCTAACTTCCGTTCGTTGGATCATATTTTGCACTTCTCCAAATGAAGGAAATTCCTTCATTCGGAGAATTTCTTGTCTAAGAAGTGAGTAGGAATCATCTAGACCCATGAGAAGACCAAAGATTTTATCTTCTTCTTTTCTCTTGTGGAGGACTTTGAGATCTATGGAATCTGGGCGGAGAGTGGAGAGCTCATTCCAAGTATCAGTATATTCCCCAAAGTATTGAGGAAGTGATTTCCCTTCCTTTTTGATGTTTGAAATTTGTCGTTTGAGCTCAAAAATTCTGCCAAGGTTAGATTCTTGTCCATAAAGAGAAAACATTGTGTCCCATATTAGTTTTGCATTGGGAGCACAAGTCACCATGGCTTTGTGTGTTTCATCCATGGAATTGAGTAGAAGAAAAAACACATGATTGTCCCTCTTCTTCCATTCTCTGAAGGAAGAATCCAGCTCTTCAAGTGGTTGATCAAGTATGTGACCCTCCAAGTTGTGAAGTTCCAGCGCTCTTCTCATCAAGGCTGCCCATTGATAATAATTTCCTCCTCTTAATTGAATGGAGGATATATTTTGAAATTGGGTAATGTTGATGGAAGGTGGAAGGTCACCTAACCTTGAAGAGGAAGGGATCGAAATTTGCTCTGATACCATGTTGAAATATCAAAAAAATAGAACACAAGAAATGAAGAATACTTCTGAATTTTATTGAAGAAGAATGAGAGCATACATGGACAGATTTGAGAGCATTTTTCTCATAGAGTTTTGGAGATACAATGAGGCTCTATTTATAGAGAAAAGGAAAAAATAGCCAGTAGACAGTGATTCAAAAGTAATATTCCCGTTGGAGCTCAAACCCCAAGGAATTCCAACAGCTAGTTTTTTGACTGTTGAAATATATACTACCCAAACTGCCCCTAGCTATTTGGGTTTGCTTCCTAGACTTTTCTCCAAACTTTTGGGCTTCCTTGGGCCTATTTTTGAATGTATTTTGGGTTGGTTAAGGCTGCCCAAATGTGTCATGCTTGCTGGACAATGCAGGCTGATTTTTGGGCTTCTAAGTAGATGCACTTGGTTGGTGATGAAGATGGGTTGAGTTATCCTTCTTTTCAACAGTCAATCCCTTTAACAATGACAAATGCTCTGTTCCTCACATAAATCCTCCTAGCCTGAGGACTTATTCGGCAGAACTTCACATATGCACTCCTTTCTCGAGCTACAAAATCGGTGGCTCCTAAGTCAATAATCTACAAAGAAATGGAATCATTGAGAATCACAGTAGAAGATACAAAACTTAAACCATATAAAGAAGAAGAAAATATCTTCCGTTCGTCACACTCACGAGTGAAATGACCAAATCTGCCACATACATAGCACTTCACTTTGACCTTATTAAGCTCATTTTCCTTACACTTTTGTACTTTTTTGTTAGATTTCTCAGATGGCTTCTTTTTGCCTGGGCCTTAGGTCTTTTTCCCACATTTTTGCCATTTTCGTTTGGTGTCAAGGGAGCCATTGCTCGACTCTGCTATATAAGTATGACCCAAGTGTGTCCTACTTACCTCTAGGTACTCCTCCTTGAGCTCATAGTGGCTGCTCACATCAATAAAAGTACGAATACTCTTGTCGCATTCAGATAGGTTTTCATGGTCTCCCTTGAATCAAGTAAAGACTGGATCATACCCAGTCTTGAAACTGATATGAAATGAGCTAACCCATGTTTCTTAGCCCGGTGATCATACTTGACATTTGTATCAAATGTTGCTTCATCGTATGATAAGCATTTTTCTTATAAATTGTAAACTTATAAGTTATCATCATCACCTTAGGAGATAAGAGAATACCATAATGCTCTTTTAGAGCAAAACAAACTAACATAGCCGTTAGATACTGTTCATAAATCAGGATCATGTTATTGTGCACATTGCAAATTAGGATCACCCTAGCATGGCTATCCTTTTTTCTCCATGCACGATTAGTCTCCTAATCCCGTCTAAGTTAAGATGTGGAACCTTCCTCAGATCTACTATTTCGTATCTCAGAATCTAAAAAAGATCCTACTTCTCAAAGACAAATTGAATTTTTTGGTATCAAATATCATAGTTCTCAACATTTTGTTTATCTCTCTTGCAAAGATCTAGAAAGACAGTTTCGATGTATTCATCATCTTTAGTATACAAAAAAGAGAGACATTAGTGACTTTGTTATTCTTGTTCACATATTTTGTATGCCTTTCGTATCAATAAACACGAAATAGTTCAAATAGGAACCCCAAAATGAATGAATGGATCAACAAACCAATCCAAGACAACCCGAGATTACATATTCCTATTCATATATGGTTTGGTGCACAAAAATCCACAAAAAAGTCACAATTAATGATGTGGATCTTTCAAAAAAAGTAAAAAAATTCAATCTAAGACAACCTGATGCGCTGCCACCCGCCTATAGGTGCCAACAACCCATAGGCACACACGCTACATGCACAGAGCATCGGCCACATACCTGAACGTGCGTGACCCACGTCCCGGGTCAGGATGCAACCTGGGTCAGAATGACCCGGATGCCAACCTGGACTTCACGCGCCTCAGCATGTGTGAAGTTCAAGCACATGCTTTTGTGCAGATCACATGCCTTAGCACATGTAATGTGCATGCTCCTTGGACCCAAGTTGAGACTTCTTCGCTCGACAGGTCTATGATAAGGTTTTCATAACCCGATTGTTGGAAAACACATTTCTGGTCACTTTTAACACTGTTTTTTATTGAAAACTGAAATAGGGCCTATCCAAACATTCTGAACTCGATTTTTGAAGTATTCAAGCCCTAAAATTAGCAAATCAAGCAACCTCCATCATAGCCCTTCATAGCCATTGGAGAAACCCCATTTTCAGTGACCAAAATCACAATCAATATTTCAAACATGTAGATCAAAATATGAGGAATTTATATAAACCAATTTCACAGATCAATTTATCCTTAAACTCAACATATTAAAGTTTAATGTAGTCGGTTACTATTTTTGGCTAAGATCTTCGACCCATAGTTTGATGGGCTTCGAGTAGTCCAAAACTTAAATAAAAATCATATTCATAATCCTTGGGTCATAAATAATCTCGTGGTCACTCACCTATCTAGGGAGAGTGGTTACTCCTTATTTTTTAAATCAATCCAATTGACTCCTCGAGTCGTCAAAAGAGAAATCTAATCAAATCAACAAATTTTATATCAAATAAAACCCTAACATTTCAAAATTTGAACGATATTAACGACAACTAAATTTCTAATACCAAACCCTAGAACTTCAACCAAATCATAGTCGTTACCTGCAGTAAAGATGCAGGTGAGCTCTCGAAGGGGAAAACCGGTCACGGGCTCGTGGGCCGTCCCAGGCTCGCGGGCCGGCGGGCTGGTGGGCCGGCGGGCTCACAGCCTGGCTTGCTGGCCGCAGTGGCCTTTGCGGGTCAACAGTAGGCCTCACGGCCTGGTTGGCGCTCACAGGCTAGGGCTAGCGCTCGCCAGCTGTATCGCGCATGCTTGCACAGTGGGTCGAGCTCTGGAGCAGTTCGCGCTCGTGCAGGGGCGCGCTCGCGCAGTGGGTCACGCGCTGGAGCGCGATGTGCTCGCGCAGAGGGTCGCGTTGGAGCGGGGTGCGCAAGTGAGCTCCCGAGCAGGTTCGCGGTGGAGCGCTGGCAGCAGGTCGCGTTCGGCTGGGCTCGCGTAGCTCGTGAGAGATTGCGCTGTGTAGGGAAGGAAGGTGCTGCTCGCGGGAGGACACTGCAGCGGCGGCAATCGCGGGAGGAAGGTGAGGCGGTGGGCCGCGGAAGGGAGAGACTGTGGCGGAGGAGAAGAGAAAGAGAGAAAGAGAGAGAGAGAGAGAGAGAGAGAGAAAGAGAGAAAGAAGAGATTAGGGCTTTTTAGCCCTAATCCAATTTTGGGGATTTATTTTTTCAGTGTTGCAATGATCATGTAATTGAATCACTACCGCAACAGCACGAGATCTCAACTCTAAATCCGATGATCCCAATGTGGGCAAAAATTTCCTACTCAAAATTTTCTTGATCCCTCAATTTTTTATTCTTAAAAAATATATGCTTTTTCACAAATCTCTCAATCTCTCACTTGACAATACTCAATCGCATTTTGATCTATACTCAATCCCCCTTACTGGAAAGGTTAGTCCCCAATACTTTAAGTGTCCTTTGCGTGGAAGATTATTATAGGGTGTTGTGGGGAGTTATAGGGATAATGCGAGTTATGCTGTTATCCTAAATTCAAATTTAAATAATTTGAATTACTTCCCCAATAACCAAAAATGTCCCTGCTGGGCATATTAACCAACAGTAAGGGTGTTAAATCTCTTAATTAAGTTTTGAATCAAAATTTGGGAATAAAAAATATTATATTGGGAGAGCTCTGTCACGTCTAGGTCCTTAAACCTAGGCACACCACAACCATTATGTTGACTTGAATTACATGCAACCTTCGACAGGTAATCTATCATCAATACAATCTCCATCCTCAACTAATTCTCAATAACCACAAATCATTCTCCATAATTTTTTTTTCAAAATGAGATAAGTAAAGTCTCAATAATTTTAACATAAAGTGATCGACCAAAATATCAATGTATATATACAAAATGAATAAAACTTTTACAAGGAATCGATAAGATAACAAAGTTCAACTATCGTTAACCTTTCCCATGGATCCAGCTACAACAAAATAAGCCAAAAAGGAACTACCTCACACTAAGTATATGATTTTGACCAAGGTGGATCTCATGAATCATAGAAGAAGGTCCGCTGGCTACACGTACTAGTTACAAAACATAAAGTATGAGAGAAAAAGATAAGGGTGAGTACAATCGTACTCAGTAAGTGAAAAATCTATGTACAAGCTAATGAGTGGGAGTGTGATTATATCATAAATCAATTAACAAAAAATTTCATTTTTATCATTTCAAAAATACTCACAAATTTACAAAAATATTCACAAAGTACTGACAATAAATACATTCAAAATAAAGCATTTCTCTTTGCATCAAAATAGGTTGCATTTCATTCAAAACCATAGGGCTATTGAAAATATACCTCCCAATTCAAGATCTTGGCCGAGGTCAATGATTGGATCCACAAAGGGTTTTATCTATGCATTTACCCAAAAATGTCTTGTCCTTGGTGTTGGATTGAACAACACCATTGATAACTCATGACTACCCAACCAAAACCTTGGGTAGTTGAATCCACCACATCATATTATCATAATTCAATATCGGCTCTATTCATTCTACTCTTCTCTAGATGGTTATAAGTGAACAATAAATCACAGCAGCTACATATACAATCGGTCACCATAAAATCTCATTTTCATTCGCAATTAAATTCTAAAACCATTTCACAACCAATATTTATCTTTGTCTTAAATAAACATCAATCAACCAACAAATGTAAATAATGTGGTATCAACATACCAATTTCACATTTCCAATATCACCATTTGAAGGGAACATATCACACTAAAACTGAATTATAAAACCATTTTTCAAAATAAGATTTTCAAAACATATAAAGTCATTTCTCATTAAACAAAATATAAAAGTTTCACTCGTTATTTGGAGAGGGTATGCACTCCTAATAATCTAGATTCTCCACTTTATACTTAGTTGAAGAAACTTCATCTAAATGTTATGTAGGTCATCACATAGATGTAAAACACTACTAGAAAACAAAATATTAGCAATGGAAATATCCGTTAGTAAAGATTACGCCAGTGACCTTATGTTCGCCCGTGCCCACCCACCAGCGCTCAGCTCTCCCGCCATACCTTCTTTTTATTGTCTTCCGAAAAGTGTCATCCGCGGACTCGAACTTGAGCCAGCAACAAGAGTTTGAGTTGTGACAACTACTATGCCACAATACCATATCTGATTATCTTTTTTTTATTATTTTTTGTTATCTTACTCTCACATTTTTTTCAGAATAATAAAATAATATAAAATGCTAATTTGTTAAAAAATAATTAAATAATAAAATGAAAACTTAAAATAAAATAATAAAAGATTTAAAAAATAAAATAATATTATTCTTTAAAAAAATAAAATAAAATGCTAATTTAAAATATTATAAAATAATAAATATGATTTTTTAATATAAAAAAATAAAAAATAAAATAAAAAAAATAATTTTAGTAACGGATTAGTGACGGAAATTTTTTGTCACTAAAATTTTCATTACTGATTCGTCGCTAATAGTTTTACATAGTTTCTGAAATTAGCAATGGAAATTTTTCATTACTAAAAACTCTATCGCTAATCCGTTGTTAATAGTTTTACATAGTTTCTGAAATTAGCGATAGAAATTTTCTATCGGTAAAAATTCCATCACTAAAAACTTCCATCGCTAATTCGTCGTTGATAATTTTACGTAGTTTATTTTTTATTTTTTATTTTTTTACCTAAGGCGTAACACCAACATCTCGGTATACTCACTATTGTACTCCTCTTCATTTTATATATACTATTACTCATATTTTTATGTAGAAAATCCACTAAAACTTGTTTTTCGCTAAAAACCTCACACAAAAAATTTCGGCTCAATCATCGGAAATTAAAAATTTTCAAAATGACTACCGATGGTCCAATAATAATGAGAATGACTCTAGAGTATATAGGAATCTCAAATTTGGGTAGATCTTACGTCGTAGAGTTAAATCACAAATTTTTCAAAAAATCAAAGATAAAACCACAGTCGGGTCGAATGTGTCTCGGAAAGAGTAAACGAGATTTTGGATCTAATTTGAAATTATAAAAATTTTCGGAGTCAAAATATAATTTTCATAAGTCAAGGAACTTATGCAATTAACAACAACTTAGAAATATTTGTCAAATGTTCTTTCCGGGAAACCATGACCAAACAATGGAGAAAGGAGTGAGAAAGTGAGGTGGCCGAAGAGAGAGAGAGAGAGAGAGAGAGAGAGAGAGAGAGAGAGAGAGAAGAAAATTTTTGGATTTTTGAGAAGTAAATCCAAGGTTGGAGATTGAGTTGGTGTGAGAGGAATTAATGTAGGCCATTTGATTTAGTTAGTGGGAGACAAGACACTATTCATTGTGTGGAAGAATGTGTTTTCTTGGAAACCAATCAAGGGTGTGAATTTAATTTGGAATTGGATCAAAATTGTGAACTCTTGGATCTTGGTGGTTAGGAGACATGAAATTAATGAAGGAATTCAGAGTAGTGTAAGAAAATGAGTTTGTGGAGTGAGAAAGAACCAAAACCGTGAGAGAGAGAGAAGAGAGAATTCCTGATAAGATAAAATAATCCAATGGTCTAGAATTTATCTTGAAAATGTTGGATGGCTAGAATTAAATGGAGCAAGTTAAATAAGTAAACATTAGCTTCTTTTTCTTCCCAAAACCGTAAGAAGTGTAAAACCAAAGAACACAAAGGCTCTCCATTTTTCCTCTCCAAACCGTGAGCTTCATGGATGGGGAATTCAAAATTTTTCTACAATACCACTCCAATATTTTTACTTAAATCATTTCCTCACAAACCCATTTACAACATATCCAAAAATTGGAGTAAAATGAGGAGTTTTGCATGTGAAGAATAAGAGGGAACCGTGAGCTACATCCTTGAAGAAAGGTTTGTTTCCTTTAAACATTCTTTGTAATTTTTATGTAGATGCCTTCCACTCAAACCCTAACACAACATATCTAAATTTGGAGTCAAAAGGAGACACCTAGCTTGGTGAACAAGGGGAGGCCGATAGCTAGAGCTAGGAAGAAGAGAGATTCCTTGAAGAGAGGTCTAGATTGAGCTTGAAACATCCAAATTGAGTAAGAAAAAATTCTGCACTTGCTGAAATTTAAAAAGCCTTGTATGAAGGTATTAATGTGATGTATTTAGCACATTTTCATAACCTAGAGTCTAAGTAGAACCCAATGAAGCAAGAGGAATGTGTGTAGAATTTTGAGTGCAGAATTTGTCCTTCATTGTAGTAACTTTAGTGTACAGAAAAATTGAACCTTGAGTGGCCGAGAATTTGGAGTGAAAACATTATGTTTTGGTAAGGTAAATGTAGATTTTAAAAGGCAAATTATGTATGTAGAATTTTAAAGCAAAAGTGATGAAAATTATGTGTGGTTGTTGATTTAATTGATGTGAGAAATGTGTATATGAAGTTGGTTGTGTTGGCTAAGAACTTAATGAATGTAATGCATTTAGGGAGTTGGAAACTTGTTCTGCAATGTGTGAATTGTGTGTACAAAAATTTGGATGAATTTATGAGTATGTAATGGTATTTGTTGGCTAAAATCAAATGGATATTGTTGTGCAAGAAAACTAACTCAAATGCCAAAGAATGTGGTTAAATATATACATAAATTTTTTGCACTAAAGATGATTGAAGTAAGGCCATTTTTTTGGTAGTTGAGGCCATTTTTGTGTGTTTGTATATGTGTGCTAAGGTGATGGGATAAAATGTTTGTTAAATTGGTGAGTTGCCGAGAATGTAAGAAATGCATATGAGCATGTGTATGTGTAATATTTATAGAATGTGAAATCTTGTGAAGGGGATAGAATATGGTAAAGATTGGAAATGAGTTTGGCATGTAATTTAGAGACATATGTCTATGGTGAGTTATGTATAGGGAGTTCTAGGGAGAACCCTAAATTGACAATATAGATTTTTATTAGTCAATGTTTGTGATGAACTTATAAGGTGTATTTATAAATGAGAATTGAAGTTGTTGGTTGGTTAGTGAGAAAATGAGCATTCGAAATTTGAAAATTTTAAACATATTATGTGCTGCCTTTGTAATGACACGTTTGGTGATCGAAAGAGGGGAGCATATTCCTTACACATTGTGGTGCATTTTAGGGAGTGACATACCCTCCCATATACTGTGAGTGGGATTTTGATGCTATGTTCTTAATTGAGTAAAAACACATATTTTATAAATTTTCAAAATGATATATTTTATGACGTATGTGAAAACATGGAATTTGGACTATGTTTATAAATATTTCTCTTTGTGATTATTAGAGTGTCTTAGATGATTGATTCATATGATATGCATCCATGAACTATGTTGAAATGATATCATGCCGCTCTTTGAAAACTTGATATGATTTATATGCTTCCATTGCATTGACACACTGATTTGAAATTGTTTAATTGAAATGTGTGGGCCGAATGCCTACTTATGATGTGATGATGTCCTTGGTGGACTTGATGTGATAATGTCCTTGATGGACTACCGTAACTACGAATGGCGTTTGTAGAGGCACTCATTGTATCCGGATACACTTCTACAGGAGGTATCCCTAAACATCATATGTATAGTTACGGCCGGTTGAACCAAATCGGGGAGGACATGTGTGATGCCACTGTTTAGTATCGGGCGGGATTCTATACATGGTTGATTATGTATGTGTGCAAAGATACAGGCTAGCCTTGGTGAGGTTCATAGCCCACATTGGGGTATAGAGCTAAATGATTTTATACTTGTATATAAACCCCCAATATGCTCGTTATTGGTCATGGTATACCTTTGTTAGGGATATTTTATTAACAAGTTCTAAATGATTTTCGAAATGTAAATGGATGTATATGTTGATATATTGATGTGTTATACATGATTACTTGATTTATAGAAATGCCATACTCGATTGATAACATCATCATGTTTTATGAATATGCTTTGACACTCTATACTCACACCTACTATTGATAACATAATGTCGATCCCCTCATTTATCGAGTATTTTCCTTAATACTCACCCCTCACTTTTCTATCATGACAGATATAGATTTGGCTGGGAGACATGTCGAGAGACTTTCGACACCCTTGACATACATTTGGAGACGATAAGTGTTGGGTATAGTACCAACCATTCTTCCGTGATAAACTTAGATAATGCATATAATTGAGGTCAATAGAATGACCAATGTATATTTTATGGAAAAACTATAATTATGTTATTGTAAATGTAAATTGAAACTCTTGAACTCGTTGTATATTCATGCATTGAGACACAGTGTTGTATTTTAAATTTCTTTTACTTGGAAAATTATATTTTGAGGAAAAATAGGCTTTAAACAGGTGAAGATGAATGTCTTGCGTTGTCCCGGTATATAGGGAGATACTGCCCGTATACAGAGATAATGCGGCGATTGTTGCATGCTCAACTCTAGGGTCAAGACGTGACAATTCTCTTGGTATCAAAGCTCTAAGTTGTGAGCTATGTTTTATGAAATAAGTTTTAAAAATATTCCCAAATACATTTTCAAAAGTCCTCAATACATATGAGGGTTTCTTTATAGTCATGAGATCTTGGTACATGGTTTTAGGCATATGAGTTCCTTTAGTTTTAGGGGATTAGATACGGTTTGTATCTAATCTAGCATATCATTGCCATCAGTTCTTAAACCAATAATTTCATTCATTTTAAAGGGTTAGTTACTTCTAAACTAATCCTAATTCTTGAATCATGTCTAATGAAAATTATTTCTTAACAGAGCTATGACGACTAGGTGGGGCACTAGATTTGAGCCACCGGGAGTGCCCAAGAATACATCCCCATCACGTACGCCCCTTTTAGCGCCTTCTTAGTCAGCTACTACAGAAGCGGTTCCACCACCACCACTCGATGCCTAGAGGCAGGTGTATGAGTGGTACAACACCACCGACGACCACGCTGACTCCTACGACAGCACTTACTCCAATAGTAGTGCCTATTCCTGTTGCACCGGATCCTCCACCGGTGGCCGATCCTTGTTGAAAAAAAGGATAACTTAACCCATCTTCATCACCAACCAAGTGCATCTACTTAGAAGTCCAAAAATCAGCATGCATTGTCCAGCAAGCATGGCCCATTTGGGCAGCCTAAACCAACCCAAAATACATTCAAAAATAGGCCCAAGGAAGCCCAAAAGTTTGGAGAAAAGTCTAGGAAGCAAACCCAAATAGCTAGGGGCAGTTTGGGCAGCATATATTTCAACAGTCAAAAAACTAGCTGTTGGAATTCCTTGGGGTTTGAGCTCCAACGGGAATATCACTTTCTACTGGCTATTTTTCCCTTTTCTCTATAAATAGAGCCTCATTGTATCTCCAAAAACTATGAGCAAAATGCTCTCAAATCTGTCCATGTATGCTCTCATTCTTCTTCAATAAAATTCAGAAGTATTCTTCATTTCTTGTGCTCTATTTTTTGATATTTCAACATGGTATCAGAGCAAATTTCGATCCCTTCCTCTTCAAGGTTGGGTGACCTTCCACCTTCCATCAACCTTACCCAATTTCAAAATATATCCTCCATTCAATTAAGAGGAGGAAATTATTATCAATGGGCAGCCTTGATGAGAAGGGTGCTGGAACTTCACAACTTGGAGGGTCACATACTTGATCAACCACTTGAAGAGGTGGATTCTTCCTACAGAGAATGGAAGAAGAGGGACAATCATGTGTTTTTTCTTCTACTCAATTCCATGGATGAAACACACAAAGCTATGGTGACTTGTGCTCCCAATGCAAAACTAATATGGGACACAATGTTTTCTCTTTATGGCCAAGAATCTAACCTTGGCAGAATTTTTGAGCTCAAACGACAAATTTCAAACATCAAAAAGGAAGGGAAATCACTTCCTCAATATTTTGGGGAATATACGGATACTTGGAATGAGCTCTCCACTCTCCGTCCGGATTCCATTGATCTCAAAGTCCTCCAAAAGAGGAAAGAAGAAGATAAAATCTTTGGTCTTCTCATGGGTCTAGATGATTCCTACTCTCTTCTTAGACAAGAAATTCTCCGAATGAAGGAATTTCCTTCATTTGGAGAAGTGCAAAATATGATTCAACGAACGGAAGTTAGCATGCGTTTGGAAGAAAATTCCAAACTTAGACTTGAAGCTCAAGGTCACATGGCTACCGTTGAAGAGCACATGGCTGCCAAAGCACATCAAGTTCCAAAGAAAATTGATGTATGCACCCATTGCAAGAAAAGAGGACATACGAAGGAGAAGTGTTGGAACCTTCATCCTCATTTAAAGCCCAAGACCTTCAAACCAAGGGAGCAACTTTCCGAGCAGCATAATGTACTTCACACCAAGCTTCAAGGACCTACCATGGCTGATTTTGCTGCTCTTCAAAGTCAACTCAATGACATCTCCAAGAAGTTTCAACAACTTGCTCCCTCCAATGGTAAAAATCAAAACACTTTATCCTCTTTCAATTTTGAAGATTTTCTCATTGTTTCGGGAACGGACCATCATATGGTAAGGGATAGAAGAAAAATCAAGCATTTTAAAAAACTCCCTAACCATAAGATAGTCCGTGTTGCCAATGGGCAAGATTTGAAAGTTGAGCAAATTGGGGAAATTGAACTTTTTGGAAAAACATCAAATGCTTTATTTGTTCCCCAACTCACTTCAAATCTTTTGTCCATTAGCAAAGTCACTAAGGATCAAGGGTATAGAGTTGTTTTTGACCCAAACACTGTTACTTTTCAGGACCTCAAGTCGAATCAATTGATTGGCAAGGGTTCTAGAAGAGGGGATCTATATTTTTTGGATCAAAAGCATCATGCACTCGTAGCTCATATCAAAGAAGATGCATCTCTTTGGTATAAACGTTTTGGGCATCCTAGTGACCAAGCTTTAAAGCGTCTATTTCCAAGTATTAATATTGAAGATAGACATTGTGAAGCTTGTATTCTGGGAAAGGAAACCCGATCAATGTATCCCAATTCAAAAACAATTTATAAAGATGCTTTTGATTTAGTTCATTCGGATTTGTGGACTTCACCTATCAAATCTCATTTAGGCTACAAGTATTTCATTACTTTTGTAGACCAAAAAACTAGGTACACTTGGGTCTACCTTTTGAATACCAAAGATCAAGCTTTTGAAGCCTTTAAAAGCTATGAGAGATATGTGACCAAACTTTACAATGCTAACATTAAAATTCTAAGGACGGACCATGGTGGAGAATTCACTAGTTTGACATTTGAAAACTACCTTAGAGAGAATGGCATTATACATCAAATGTCTTGTGTGTACACACCTCAACAAAATGGGGTGGCTGAAAGGAAAAATAGGCACATATTAGAAATAACTAGAGCTATAATGTTTCATGCAAATGTGCCTAAGAAATTTTGGTGTGATGGAATAAAAACCGCTGTCCACCTAATAAACCTTATCCCATCTCAAGTCCTGGATGGCAAGTCACCCTTAGAAGCCCTACTAGATAGAAAACCTAAGATATCTCATCTTAGAACATTCGGTTGTGTATGTTACATTCATATTCCAGCACACATGAGGGATAAGTTAGATCATAAGGGTAGAAAGTGCATATTTTTGGGGTATGCTTCCTTTGAAAAGGGGTATAGATGTTATGACCCTAAAACTAACCAAACATACACATCTAAGGATGTGATATTTGTGGAGAATGAGTCCTTTTTTGTAGATAATGAAGAACATCAATCATCAGAAGAAGAGAGCACTCCAAGCACGTGGAATTTCTTACTTCTCCCGAATCAATCATCTCCACCAATTGCTGAAGGAATCTCCCAAGAGACTAATGAGCAATCTCAAAATAATGAAGAAGAAGGATCAAACTCCATAGAAGAGGAGGCAGCCCACACTTCAGGGGGAGATCAAGAAACCGAAGAGGAAGAATCCGAGCATGTAGAGGGAGATTTGGATGCACCACCTCCTCACCTTAGGCGATCCACGAGGCTTAGGGTTCCCCGTTCGGAATGGATTAACCGTAGAGTTTACTATAACTCCAAGGTAACATCACATCCGATTTCTAATTATTATACCATCTCACATGTTTCTTTGAGCCACCAAAATTTTTTGAGTGGCATAGATAAAGAACAGGAGCCTAGGACATATGATGAAGCATCCAAGGACCCAAGGTGGAGAAAGGCAATGAAGGAAGAGCTAGATGCATTGACCAAGAACGGTACATGGGAAGTCACCTCTCTTCCAAAGAGCAAGCGAGCCGTCGGATGCAAATGGGTATACAAAATCAAATATAAAAGTGATGGATCAATTGAAAGGTTTAAGGCAAGACTTGTGGCTAAAGGATTCACTCAAGCATATGGGATAGATTACAAAGAGACATACGCACCCGTTGCCAAAATGAATACAATTAGGGTCTTGATGTCTCTTGCGGTGAACCATGGATGGAGCATGTTTCAAATGGATGTAGGAAACGCGTTCCTTCAAGGAGATCTCGAAGAAGAAGTGTACATGCAACTTCCTCAAGGGTTCCAACAACAAGGAGGAAACGTGTGCAAACTACGCAAGGCTATCTACGGGCTGAAGCAATCCCCAAGGGCATGGTATGCAAAATTAAGCCATGCTTTCCTTAGTAGTGGATTTGTTAAATGCCATAGCGACTCTTCTGTTTTCATTAGAAAAAACAATGATAAAATAGTGATAGCCTTAGTTTACGTAGATGATATCATCATTACTGGAAATGACATGCATTTAATAGATATAGTTAGAAATTTCTTGAGTTCTAGGTTTGAAATTAAAGATTTAGGGAGACTAAAGTATTTCCTAGGAATTGAGTTAGCCTATTGTAATAATGGGTTAATTCTATCCCAAAGGAAATATGCACTTGATCTTTTGCAGGAAACAGGAAAGCTAGGAGGAAAGCCAGCTTGTAGCCCTATTGTCACCACTGGACCTCTAGTAGATGATGAGGAGCCACTTGAGGACATAGAGAGATATCAAAGACTTGTAGGACGACTGATCTACCTCACCATCACTAGGCCAGACATAGCCTTTGCCGTGAGCCAAATTAGTCAACATATGCATTCTCCAAAGATGGGTCATTGGAGAGCAGTTGAGCGCATCCTTCACTACATCAAGAAATCACCAGGACTAGGTATTTGGATGAAGAACAATGGAAGCTCGCAAATTGAAGGCTTTTGCGATGCAGATTGGGCGAGCGATTCAAAGGATAGAAGATCTACCACCGGGTACTGCATGTTCGTAGGAGGCAACTTGGTAGCATGGAAGAGCAAAAAACAACATGTGGTGTCAAGATCGAGTGCAGAGGCTGAGTATAGAGCAATGGCGTCAGCAGCCAGTGAGATTGTATGGTTGAAGGCTCTAGTAGAGGAATTAGGGTTCAATGTTTCTACACCAATCAACTTGCATTGTGACAATCAATCGGCAATTCATATTGCATCCAATCCGGTCTTCCATGAAAGGACTAAACACATAGAAGTTGATTGTCACTTCATTCGACAAAAGGTGGAAGAAAAGCTTATAGCCACTCCCTACATCAAAGGAAAAGAGCAACTAGCTGATATCTTCACAAAAGGGGGAACTGCAATGCATCTTCAAGAAATCATGGCACTATCGATATCTACGCACCCAACTTGAGGGGGAGTGTTGAAAAGAAGGATAACTTAACCCATCTTCATCACCAACCAAGTGCATCTACTTAGAAGTCCAAAAATCAGCATGCATTGTCCAGCAAGCATGGCCCATTTGGGCAGCCTAAACCAACCCAAAATACATTCAAAAATAGACCCAAGGAAGCCCAAAAGTTTGGAGAAAAGTCTAGGAAGCAAACCCAAATAGCTAGGGGCAGTTTGGACAACATATATTTCAACAGTCAAAAAACTAGCTGTTGGAATTCCTTGGGGTTTGAGCTCCAACGGGAATATCACTTTCTACTGGCTATTTTTCCCTTTTCTCTATAAATAGAGCCTCATTGTATCTCCAAAAACTATGAGAAAAATGCTCTCAAATCTGTCCATGTATGCTCTCATTCTTCTTCAATAAAATTCAGAAGTTTTCTTCATTTCTTGTGCTCTATTTTTTGATATTTCAACAATCCTTCTTCAGTAGCTGGTCCGAGTAACACCACATCATCCATACTTAGGCACATCCACAAGCTCACTCAGCTAGTCAAGGAAGCTTGGTGGTTGGGATGCACAGACTTTACGGGACTCGATGATACCACTACGGCTAAGCACTAGATCAACCAGACCCGTTGGATCTTGATAGCTGCGGGTAGCGGAGAGGTTGTTAAATGGGGATGCCCTCACTTGGTGGGAGACTATTTATGATGACGCTACCAAGCCACTATAGTGGGAGGACTTCTTGTGGGAGTTTGATTGCAAATACTTCTTAGAGTTTCAACAAGACCGCAAGAGGGCAGAGTTCCTTCACATGCAGCAGGGGACTAGGTCAGTTGTGGAGTACGAGGTAGAATTGAGGAGGTTAGCAATTTTTGTCCCCGACTTAGTAACACCGAAACAGTTGAGGTTCAAGTTTAAGGATGACCTTAGCTTGAACATTTGGAGGTATGTGACGGTCACACCTAGTTTCTCCCTTGCGGAGATAATCGATTCAACCTACTGTACGGAGAAGATTATCCACGCCGAGAGTAGGTAGAGGGAGAGTAGAGATTAGAGGAAGAAGAGGGCTGGGACCCATGTGAGTCAGAGCTCAAAAAGGGGTAAAACTTCTGGTTTTCATGGAGGCCCCTCTCACTTTAGGTCAGCACACTTTGGGCAGAGACCACGTCCCCAGAGGTTTGGAGCGCCAGCCCCTAGTGCCACGAGTCAAACCACAGTCCAGCAGCACCCTCTTTGCTACAGATGTAGCAAACACCACCCTCCAGATGCTTGCAAGGTACTTATCATGTGCTTCTAATGTAGGAAGCCGGGACAATAGGGAGTACCTATGCATACGAGTCATACTGCCCCATGGACGACAGCCGGGAGCAACACTATACTCGGTCCTTCATGATAGCAGCCAAGGGCACAGGCCCGCATGTATGCTATGATGTAGGAGGACTCTCAAGCGAACCCAAATGTGATCATGGGTAATCCTCCCACAGATCTCCATGTTTAGGAGTTTTTATGTACTCTTCTTTTTGAAATCATGTATACCATGCGATTATATACAGTCATGACTAGTTAAAACCCTAGAGACTTAACTATTTTGATATATATATATATATATATCTATCTCTTGCGTACCCTAAATTAAATCCTCTTTCAATTTCTCGCATCTAGGTACCACGACAATATTTGGAGTCGACACTCATGTTCTTGCAGACACCGGGTCGAATTATTCTTATGTGAGAACTTCTTTCGCTCTACAATTGGATAGGCCATTATCACCACTAGATAAGGAATTGATGGTTATCACCCCTCTGGGTGAACTGTTGATCAAGGATTCTGTATATAGAGGGAACGATGTCATGATTGGGGAGACAGTGCTAGAAGCAATTCTGATTCCACTTGATATGATAGATTTCGATACCTTCCTAGGGATGGATTGACTTAGTGCTCATAAGGCTTCTGTAGAGTGTTTGACCAAGGAAGTATAGTTCCGGAGGTCTAAAGGGTTACTATTGGCATTTGCAGGTGAGAGACGAGTATTACCTCATGTGTAGTATCAGTGATGGAGGCCAGACCGATGATACGCTGCGAATGCGCAGCATATTTGGCCCACATGATAGATACCACCTAGAGGGTTTGAGGCTTGATGAGGTCCCGATGGTATAGGAGTTTCTCAATGTATTCCCCAAGGAGCTACCTGGATTACCACCAATTCGAAAATTTGATTTTGAGATTGATTTCACTCCAGAAACTACTCCTATCTCTATTCTGCCATATAGGATGGCACCATCTGAGCTAAGAGAGCTCAAAGTTCAGCTGCAAAAATTGCTGGACAAGGGATTTATTCATCCGAACACTTCACTTTGGGGTGCTCCGGTGTTATTTGTGAAAAAGAAGGATAGCAACCCCCGACTTACCGACTTTGTGTGGATTATTGACAATTGAATAAAGTGACTATTAAGAATCGATATCCATTTCCCCGCATTGATGATATGTTTGATCAACTTCAAGGTGCTAGGGTTTTCTCGAAAGTAGATTTTTGATCGGATTATTACCAGTTCCTAATTAGGGCTGAGGATGTACCCAAGACCGCATTTCGTACCCGATACAGACATTTTGAGTTCTTGGTCATGCCATTTGGGTTGACCAATGCACCGGCCGCATTCATGGACCTAATAAATTGGGTCTTCCATGATTACCTGGATCGGTTCGTCATCGTGTTTATCGATGATATCCTAGTATACTCGCGGAGTGATAAGGAACATGCTCAACACCTTCGGGTTGTTTTACAGATCTTTCGCGAGAGACAGTTATATGTCAAATTCACTAAGTTTGAATTTTGGTTATGGCAAATTGGTTTTCTGAGCCACGTAGTCTCTACGGAAGGTACTTTTATTGATCTGTAGAAAGTTGAAACTATATTGAGATGTCAGCAGCTGCAGACCGTGACTGAGATCCAGAGTTTCCTTGATCTTGCACATTATTATCGACGGTGTGTAGAGGGATTCTCTCAAATCGCTCCTCCGCTATATAAGTTGACAAGGAAGGACTTCAAATTCCATTTGGATGATCATTGTGAGGTGAGCTTTCAGGAGCTTAAACAACGATTGACATCCGCACCAATATTGGCCCTTCTCACTAATAGTTGAGAGTATATAGTATACAGTGATACCAGCTGACAGAGATTGGGTTGTATTTTGATATAGGATGGTCGGATTATTGCCTATACTTCTCAACAGTTGAAGAAGCATGAGTTGAATTACCTAACACACAACCTCGAGTTGGCCGCCATAGTCTTTGCTTTGAAGATATGGCGACATTACTTATATGGGGTGACCTGCAAGGTATTCACAGATCATAAAAATCTAAAGTATTTGTTTACCCAATAGGAAATGAACGTCAAAAAGAGGAGATGGTTGGAGTTATTGAAGGACTACAACCTTATCATCGATTATCATCCGAGAAAGGCTAATGTTGTGGAAGATGCCTTGAGCCCGAAGTCATCATCTTCTCCTCTGACAACAGAGAGTACTTATCTCTATTCTTTGGTGGGACTCCATGCATTAGGAGTCAGCTTGGCTAGGGATGATCGAGGAGCACTACTAGCCTAATTTGAAGTGATGCCGACCTTACTCGATAGCATTAGGGAGCTCCAGTGATCAGATGAGCAGCTCTAAGGTACTCTTGATAAGAACCGCAGTGGTGATGGCAGAGATTTCCGGGTCCATGATGACGGACTAGTGGTATACTGAGAATGGGTTTACATTCCCGCTGACAGCAATCTTCGGAGAGCTATTCTTAAGGAAGCTCATTCCTCCGCTTATGCTATGTATCCGATCAGTACAAAGATGGACCATACTATCCGAGATAGTTATTGGTGGCCCGGTATGAAGAGGGAGATCGCGGAGTTTGTTGCTCGATTCCTAACATATCAGCAGGTGAAGGCCAAGCATCAAAGACCCGTTGGCACTTTACGGTCTCTTCCTATTCCTGAGTGGAACTGGGAACACATCACGATAGATTTTGTGAGGGGGCTACCGTGGACTTCGGTACAACAAGATGCTATATGGATGATCGTTGATAGACTCATCAAGTTCGTACACTTCATTTCTATTCGTGGTGATTATTTCTTAGAGGTGTTGGCACGCCTCTACTTCAACACTATTGTCAGACTTCACGGGGTACCTGCATCGATAATGTCAGACAGAGACCCCAAATTTATCTCTAGATTTTAGCTAGATTACAGGAGACATTTAGCACTAGACTGAACTTTAGCATAGCATACCACCCCCAGACTAGTGGTCAGTTAGAGAGGACCATCCAAACTTTAGAGGACATGTAGAGAGCATGTGTTATGGATTTTCAGGGTAGTTGGGATCAGCGTCTCCTATTGGCAAAGTTTGCTTATAATAACAGTTATCAGGCCAGTATTGGGATGCCTCCTTATGAGGCATTGTATGGGAGGAAATGTCGTACTTCATTGTGCTGGGATAAGGTAGGAGAGAGACAACTCAGCAGTACTGAGATTGTTAAGTAGACTATAGAAAAAGTAAAAATTGTCAGTGAGCGGATGAAGGCCGCCCAAGACCGACAAAAGGTTTATGTCGATAGGAGGCGACGACCACTTGAGTTCGAGGAGGGAGACATGGTTTTCCTACAGATATCACTCTGGAAAGGGGTAATTCGATTCAGGCAGCAGGGTAAGCTGAGCCCCAAATATATTAGACCTTTCCGTATCTTTGAAAGGGTCAGAAATGTGGCATATGGGCTAGAGCTACCTAATCCACATCTCAGTACTTAGAAAGTACCTGCCTAATCCATCACATATCCTAGAGCCTTCGCCAGTTGAGTTACGTAAGGACTCGAGTCTACCAATACAGTCCGTGGCTATCCATGATCGTTACCCTAGGAAGTTAAGGAGCAAAGAAGTTTCTTAGTCTGAATCTTATGGAGAAGTGATCAGGTCAAGAAAGGTCGAGAAAGAGATCTGGGAACCCAAGGAGACCAAGAGGAGATAGTACCCCCAACTTTCTGTATAGTTTTCTTTTAGTTTTGAAAACGAAACTTATTTTTAAGGGGTTAGAAAATATAATACCGACACCTCGGTGTACTCATTTTCATTTTATATATGCTATTACTCATATTTCTATATAGAAAATCCACTAAGAAATTTTTTTGCTAAAAACCAATCCCGAAAAATTTTACCCCAATTGCCAAAAATTAAAAATTTTCAAAATGACTATCGATGGTCTAATAATAATGAAAATGACTTTAGAGTGTATAGGAATCTCAAATTTAAGTAGATCTTATGTCGTAGAGTTAAATCGCAAATATTTCAAAAAATCACCGGTAAAACCCCAGTCAAGTTAAATGTGTCTTTGAAAGATTAAACAGTCTCGTTTCGACGCGGGATAAATTAAATTAGGCCTAATACGATGTTTTAGGTCTAATTGGAAATTATAAAAATTTTTTGGGTCCAAATGTAATTTTTATAAGTCAAGAGACTTATTTGCAATTAACAAGAACTTAGAAATATTTGGCAAATGTTCTTTCCTCCCAAAACCGTGACCAAACAATGGAGAAAGGAGTGAGAAAGTGAGGTGGCCGAAAGTGAGAGAGAGAGAGAGAATGAGAGAGAAGAAAATTTTTTTGTTTTGAAAAGTAAATCCAAGGGTGGAGATTGAGTTGGTGTGAGAGGAATTAATGTGAGCCATTGGATTTAAATTAGTGGGAGACAAGACACTATTCATTGTATGGAAGAATTGGTTTTCTTGAAAACCAATTAAGGGTGAGGATTTAATTTGGAATTGGATCAAAATGTGAGCCCTTGGA
Organism: Dillenia suffruticosa; assembly: GCA_033439265.1. NCBI lineage: Eukaryota > Viridiplantae > Streptophyta > Magnoliopsida > Dilleniales > Dilleniaceae > Dillenia > Dillenia suffruticosa. The sequence continues at coordinate 14,570,310 of JAVTVX010000034.1, read as the reverse complement.
TCTTGGTGGTTGGAAGACATGCAATTAATGAAGGAGTTGAGAGTAGTATGAGAAAATGAGTTTGTGGAGTGAGAAAAAACCAAAACACTGAGAGAGAGAGAGAAGAGAGAATTCTTGTTGTGTCAAAATAATCCAATGGCCTAGAATTGATCTTGAAAATATTTGACGGTTAGGATTAAAAGGGGCCAGTTAAATAAGTAAACATTAGCTTCTTTTTCTTCCCAAAACCGTGAGAAGTGCAAAACCAAAGAACGCAAAGGCTCTCCATTTTTCCTCTCCAAACCATGAGCTTCATGGATGGGGAATTCAAAATTTTTCAATAACACTACACCAATATTTTTATAAGGTGAGTTATATATAGGGAGTTCTAAAGAGAACTTTAAATTGACAATATAAATTTTTATTTGCCAACTTTTGCGATAAACTTATAAGGTGTATTTATAAATGAGCATTGAAGTTGTTGGTTGATTAGTGAGAAAATGAGCATTCAAAATCTTGAAAATTTTATACATATTATGTGTTGCTTTTGTAGTAACACGTTTGGTGATCGAAAGAGGGGAGCATATTCCTTACATATTATGGTGCATTTCAGGGAGTGACATACCCTCCCATATACTGTGAGTGAGATTTTGACACTAGATTCTTGATTGAGCAAAAATACATATTTTATAATTTTTCAAAATGACATATTTTATGATATCTGTGAAAGTATGTAATTTGAACTATGTTTTATAAATATTTCTCTTTGTGATCATTGGAGTGTCTCAAATGATTGATTCAAATGATATGCATCCATGAACTATGTTGAAATGATATCATGCCACTCTTTGAAAACTTGTATGATTTATATACTTCTGTTGCATTGGCACACTGATTTGAAATGGTTTAATTGAAATGTGTGGACTGGATGCCTACTTATGATGTGATGATATGATAAAATCCTTGGTGGACTTGATGTGATGATGTCCTTGATGGACTACCGTTGCTACAAAGGGTATTTGTAGAGACACCCATTGTATCCGGATACGTTTCTGCAGGAGGTATTCCCAAACGTCATATGTATAGTTGCGGCCGGTTGAACCAATTCAGGGAGGACATGTGTGACGCCACTGTCTAGCACTGGACGGAATTCTATATATGGTTGATTATGTATGTGTGCGAAGACACGGGCTAGCCTTGGTAAGGTTCGTGGCCAACATTGGGTATAGTGCTTAATGATTTTACACTTGCATATAAACCCCCAATGCACTCGTCATTGGTTGTGGTAGACCTTTGTCGGGGATATTTTATTGGCAAGCTCTAAATGATTTTCGAAATGTAAATAGATGCATATGTTGATATATTGATATACAATACATGATTACCTGATTTATATAAATGCCATGCTCGATTGATAATAGCATCATGTTTTAAGAATGTGTTTTTAACACTCTGTAATCACACCTACTATTGATAACATAATGTCGATCCCCTTACTCACTAAGTATTTTCCTTATTACTCACCAGGTATTTTCCTTATTACTCACCCCTCACTTTTCCAGGATGATAGATATAGATTTGGCAGGGAGACGTGTGGAGAACTTTCGACACCCTTGACATACCTTTTGGAGACGACGAAAAATGTGTTGCACTTTAAATTTCTTTTATTTGGAAAATTATATTTTGAGCAAAAAATAGGTGAAGATGAATGTCTTGCGTTGTCCAAATATATGGGGAGATGCTACCCGTATGCCGAGATAATACGATGGTTGTTGCGTGCTCGATTCGAGAGTTAGGACGTGACACTAGACCATTATACCGATTGATTAGCGACGAAAAAAAATTCGTCACTAATTTTCGTCGCTAATCCCTTTTAAGTAACATTATTTCTCCTGGTTGTAATCGATTAATGATAGAAATATTTTTGTCGCTAATCTCTTGATAATTTTTATCTTTTTTATTTTGTAACGTCTAACGTTAGTCTGTCGTAATTCCGATTCTATTTATAATGGAATTTTTCCGTCGTTGTTGCCTTATTTTCTTGTAGTGAAATTAGATATTTATTTAATGCAAACATGAAAGTCAATATTTGATGTGCAAATGAAAAATGTGTCTCTATTCCTAGGACATTTATTACCATACTTAAAACTCATTTCCATTCCAATTTCATCAATTCCACCCAAAATAACACATTCCTAACACCTGCATATCTTAGAAAAATAAGCATATCTCGAACTAAAATTACCAGATTATGAAAATTCTAATTTTTACTTAAAGATTAGACATGAAATAACAATTTTTATGTCTATAACCTAGCTCCACTCCAATCACATGAAAACATTTATATCCATAATGTAATTATCCCAATTGCATAACTTCAATGCACGCAGTCACAGAAAAAATGGTCATAACTTTCGCTATACATATCCAATCACGCCCCAACACTCCTATTGAGTACGCGACTGTAAGATCCTGTTTCAAGAAAATATTAAAGTATGCATTTGCATTTACATTTTTTATTTTTTTAACGGACTCAAATTCTTTTACATCACATTATAATAAAATTGGATATATTGTGATTTTAAATGTATTTGCGATACATGTTTTGATTTATGTGTTTATGGATTCAACTAAAGGTCAGGCATATTGGATTTAGCATAAATTGTGGGATATAATGGTAGATGAAAATGATTGAAATAATGCCGCAAGAGAACTAAATAAGAGTTTGGTGTGGGACTCACAAAAAGAAAACAAAAACAAAAACAAAAAGGAAAACAAAAAGAAAACAAAAATAAAATAAAATAAAACAAACATAATTTGGGGATACCATGGCACTTCATTACTTAACACATGACAACCTTAGCTTTGATACCTCGCCATATTTGGGCCCCACATTTCATTTAGGTAGAGAGGTAAGAATGGAGAAAGAATTCAAAAACGTAACTTTATTCTTCCAAAATGTTCATTTTCGGATTCCATCTTCCTGCTCTAAAAACTCACCCCAACCTCCATTAAAACTACCATTTTAAACTTGAAATAACACAGCTTCATCCATGTATATGGTAACCCTAACCTTTGGGAAGTAAAAGGAAGTGCAAAACCTAGAAATCCCGTCCTTGGATGAAAATCTAGAAATTGGTATGCTGGACAGTATGACCATATCCTATTCTTTACTAGATATCTTTCTCTACATAACTCCAAATTGAATAGGGTTTTCTCCTGATGAAACTAGACTTCTGTAGCGTTAAAATAATATAATATTCAAAGTGTTTTAAGGAGAATTGGATTTTTGGTGAATTTTTAAAATAGCATGATTGCTGTAGAGAGACTGTTCTGTTTACAGCATGACCATGCTCCATTGCTTGTTAAATATCTTTCTCTGTAGAACTACAAATCGAATGAGGTTTTCTTTACAAGAAACTAAACTTCCATAGCTTTAAATGACATATATTTAGAAATGAATTTTTGGTGAATTATTAAAGTGCCACATTTTCTATAGAAAACTCTGTTTCAGTCTGTTTCTATGTTGAACTTTGCCTTGATTGTTGGCTACCTTCTAGGCTGAATTAGGCTAACCTCTAAATATGAACATTGTTGTCCTATGTCTTATCTTTAAATAGCTATTAGAATCATCTCAATCTGATATTTTCAAAAGAAGTTATGATAATTTTTCTATAACTGCACAAATCTTAACATTGTTTGATATGGCATGCTTTGTACAATTGGTATCGAATCTTGTTATGAATCCTATGTGATCCTTGTGATTCATTGGAATCTTTGTGATTCTCACTCATGTAAATGAAGTAATATGAAGAGAAAGTGATACTGCAATGATAACTCTGAAAGTTTTGCAAAGTCTGCGGGTGAAACTTAAGGAGTACAATTAGTATGTGGAGTTCCGAAAGTTTTGCAAAGCCTGCGGGCGAAGTTTGAGGAACTATGGATGTCACACCCCAATCCTTGGATCAAGCATGCGACAACCGCCATGATATCTTGATATATAGATAGAACCTCCCCATATATCGGGACACCAGAAGGCTATCAAATCAACCCGTACAATATGTTTAAAAGCTACTTTTCCTCAAAAACATATTCCCATGAAAAAAAAAAATTTAAATGCAACATTTTGCCCTAATGCATGAATAAACAATAACTCAAGAGTTTCAAATTACATTTACATAATATAAATACAATCATCCCAAATAAATGTACAATGGTCATTCTATAGATCTCAAATAAATACATCATCAAGTCCATCGCGGAAGAATGGTTATCCAAACCCAAAAGTCCGATGTCTCCAAAAGTATATCAAGTGTGTCAAAATGTCTCTCAACACGTCTCCCTGCCAATCTATATTTGGAATCATGAAAAATGAGGGGTGAGTATTTATGGAGAAATATTCAGTGAGTGAGGGAATCGACAATATGTTATCAATTATATGTGTAAGCACGGAATGTCAAAGTATAATTTAAAATACGATGGCATTATGAACAACCATGACAATTTCGCAAATCATGAATCATATGTCATACATCGTAGTATCAACATAGGCATCCGTCAACATTTCAAAATCATATAGAGCTGGCCAATAAAATATTCCCGACGATAGTCTACCGTGACCAATGACAGGCGTATTAGGGGTTTTTGTGCAAGTATAAAACAAATCAAGCTCTTTTCCCCAATGTTTGCCACAGGCCTCAATAGTATCAAGTACAACAATATCAATCATATATAGAATATGTCCAGAGCTAGACAGTGGCGTACACACATCATCCCCTAAAACCAATGAGCGCCACTGTAAATGAGTGCCACTGCCAAAGCCCTTCGTAGCTACAAAAGTCTATCATGGGCATCATCACATCATCATATCACAAGTGGATATCCGACCCATGTATCACAAGTAAGCAAATTTGGCCCATATCAATTTATCAAAACCAAGTCAGTCAATGTGTCAATGTAAATGGAAGTATATAAATCATATCAAGTCCTCAAAAGTGGCACAAAGTCATTTCAATACAAATTTTACGAATACATATCATTTAAACAAACCGTTGAGACACCTCAATGATCACAAAAGAATATTTGTAAAAATACATCAATCTTATTCTTTCACACACATCATAAACCATGTCATTTGAAAAGTTATAAAAAATGGATTTGTTAAATCAATAACACAATGTTTACAATCCCACTCACTGTTTACGGGAGGATATGGCACTCCCTAAGAACACCATAACGTATCGAAAATGTGTTCCTCTTGATCAATCATCAGTGTATCACTACAATAGTAATACAAAATATATACTCATACACACTCTTTATATTCCAAATCACTTATCAAACTAGAACACAATTTGTCACCATGCCAAGTACACCCATACTAACTATAAATCTTCAATTCTTTTCATTTCTAGCTTAAGTCTAACTCAATTATACAAAGACATAAAAATTTATTCTAAGTGAACTTGATTGCGAAATTTCAAATCTGCATAGTCATGGAAAATAGACTGTAACTTCCACCATACATATCCAAATCATATGATTCTTATCTCAAATTAAAGATACGAGAGATTTCATAACTAGGGCTCCGTTTGATTCAGACTAGAAGACATCTCAAAATTGAAAACAACTCCACGCCCAGAACAAGACAGAACATGGTATTTCTCTGCAGAGCATCTAACTTTGAAAATCACTAAAAATCAAATTCTTTTCAGAATTAAACGAATCATATCTCATTTTAAAGCTACGGAAGTCTAATCTTATATGCAGAGGACCTCACTCAAATTGCGTTTGTGCAGAAAAAGTGATTATAGAAAGCCTATAGTCTGGTCAGTTTGCCCTGTATTGCAAAAATTTAAAGTTTCAAAGTTTACATCAAATCTTTCCTCCCTTTTTAGTGCAGAAATTTCTGCACACTATACACCTCTTTCTCCTCCGATTTCTTAGCCAAATACAACCAATTTTGCTTACACATTTCTCATATCAATTTATTCAACCATCATACAACAATATTCATCACTTTAACATTAGAATTCATCATACACGATTGGCCCTTTTAATCCAATTTTTCAGCCCACCCAAAAATACATTTCTCCTCCAATTTTTGGCCACAATGCACACACAAACACTTAATACTTCACCAAAAATTTTGCACACATTCCTAATGTTTTATTTGGGTTCCACCTATGTTCTAAGTTATAAAATATGCTAGAAACATCACATTTAGGAATTCATACAAAGTGCTCAAATATTCAGCAATGTGCAGAATTTTTATTACCTCAATTCTTGATGTTTCAAGTTCAAATCAAGATCTTCCTTCAAAAATTTCTTCTCCTCCCTTGCCTAGGGCTCTTGGCCTCCTCTAGCTCACCAAGTTACCTTCTTTCTTTTGACTCCAGATTTAAATATGTTGTATTAGTGTTTAAGGGGAGTAAATCTATACAAAAATTTTCAAGTGTTGTTTGAAGAAAATCATACCTTTCTTCAATGGAATTTCTCTTGTTCCCTTTGATCTTCACCAAGCAAGACTCCTCAATTTGCTCCAATTTTTGGATATGTTGTAATTGGGCTTATGATAATTTGATTTATGTAAAAATATTGGGGTGGTGTGTTGAAAAGAAATTTGGGTTCCCTCACCTTGAACTCACAGCCATGAGAGGAAGAAAAGGAGAGAACTTTTGCTTGGCTATTGAACTTCATGGTTTTGGCAATGACTGAAAACTAGGTGTTTGACTTTTGTTCACTTTCCCCAATCAATCCTAACCTTTCACATTTTCAAGATTTATTTCTAGCCATTCGATTGCTTGGTCATAGTAATGTTCCCTCTTCTCTCTCTCATGGTTTTGCCCATTCTCCCTTCACAAACACACTTTCTCACACTACAAGCACCCTTTCTCTCACTACAACTCAACTTATTCATTAATTGCATGTCTCCAAACAACCAAATCCAAGGGCTCACAATTTTGATCCAAACTATAAGTTAGATCCTCACCTTTGGTTGGTTTTCAAGACACCAAACACTTTTACTCAATGAATAGTGTTCTTTGTCTTCCACCAACTCAATCCAAAAGTTCATATTAATTCATCTCTCTTCAATTTATTCTCCACCCTTGGATTAACTTCTCAAAGTCACACTTTTCCTCTCTCTTCCCATCATTTTCGTCCAACCACTCTCCTTTCTCTACAATTCACTTGTTTGGTCTTTATTTGAGAGAAATACACTTATTAATTCCCTTAAATCTCAACCATTGATCATCTCAAGGATTATTCCTCACCATTGGATCATTTTTCACCAAACAAAATCATTTTTTTCTTACTACTCTAATCCACTAATTACAATTAATTACAAATCAACCTAAGATTTTTTTTATTATCCTCCTAAACTCTCATTAATTTTAAATGGGTCCCTTGACTTATAAAACATACATTTTGACACCCAAAAATTTTTATAATTTCAACTTAGACCCAAAATCTCGTATTAAGTCTAATTTAATTTATCTCGTGTCAAAACATGATCGTTTAGCCTTTCCGAGACACGTCCGACCTGGCTAGGGTTTTACTGGTGATTTTTCAGAAAATTTACGATTTAACCCTACGAAGTAAGATCTACTCAAATTTGAGATTTCTATACACTCTAGAGTCACCCTCATTATTATTGGACCATCGGTGGCTATTTTGGAAATTCTTGAATTCTCGGCGATTTGGGTGGAAATTTTTCAGAAGCGATTTTAACAGAAAATTTTCTTAGTGGATTTTCTACATTGAATATGAGTAATAGCAAATATAAAATGAAAAGAAGTATAATAGTGATTACACCGAGATGTCGGTGTTACATTTTCTAACCCCTTAAAAATAAGTTTCATCTTCGAAACTAAAAGAAGACTATACGAAGAAAAGTTGGGGGTACTGTCTCCTCATGGTCTCCTTGGTCTCCCAGATCTCCTCCTCAACTTGGTTACTCCTCTATAAGACTCGAACTAGAGGAACTTCCTTACTCCGCAACTTCCTAGTCTGTCAATCAAAGATAGCCATTGGCTGGACTGGTAGACTCTAATCCTCATGCAACTCAATTGGTAGAGGCTATAGGATATGCGATGGATCAGGTAGGTACTCCTAAGTACCGAGACGTGGAAGACATCATGAATGCGTGAAAGCTCATTCGACAGTTCTAATCTGTGTACCACATTTTCGATACTCTAAAGGATACTGAAAGGCCTAATATACCAGCGCTCAGCTTACCCCGCTGCCTGAATCGAATCACCCCTTTCCAGGGTGATATCCGAAGGAAATCCATGTCTCCCTCCTCGAACTCAAGCAGTCACCGCCTCTTATCAACATTAACCTTCTGTCGGTCCTAGGCGGCCTTCATTCGCTCACAGATGATCCTTATTTTTCCTTTAGTCTCCTCAACAATCTCAACACTGCTTAGCTGCCTCTCTCCTACCTCATCCTAGTACAATGGAGTACAACATTTCCTCCCATACAATGCCTCATACGGAGGCATCCCAAGTTGGCCTGATAGCTATTATTATATACAGACTCTACCAATGGTAGGTGTCGGTCCCAGCTATCCCGAAAATCCATAACACATGCTCTCAGCATGTCCTCTAGAGTCTGGATGGTCCTCTCTAACCGACTATCGGTCTCGGGGTGATATGCTGTGCTAAAGCTCAGTCTAGTGCCCAATGCCTCCTACAATCTAGGCCGAAATCTAGAGGTAAATTTGGGATCTCTATCCAACACTATTGACACAGGTACCCCGTGAAGTCTGACAATGGTGTCGATGTAGAGACTTACCAATACCTCCAAGGAATAATCACCCTGAATAGGAATAAAGTGTGCGGACTTGGTGAGTTTATCAAAGATCACCTATATGTATCATGCCGTGCCAAAGTCCATGGTAGCCCCATCACAAAATCTGTCATGATGTGTCCCACTTCCACTCGGGAATAGGAAGAGGCTGTAAAGTGTCGGCGGGTCGGTGATGCTCAGCCTTCACTTGCTGCCAAACTAGGCATCGAGCAACAAACTCTACGATCTCCCTCTTCATATCGGGCCACCAATAACTATCTCGGATAGTCTGATATATCTTCGTACCGCCCAGTTGCGTTGCATAAGTGGAGGAATAAGCCTCCTGTGGATCTTATCAAGAATACCTTAAAGCTCCTGTCCGATCCCTGGAGCTCCCTAATGCAGTTGAACAAGGTCGGCTTCACATCAAATCGGGCTAGTAGTGTTTCTCGATCATCACTAGACAAACTGACTCCTAAAGTACAGAGTCCTACCAAACAAGAGAGATAAGCACTCTCCGTTTGAAAAGAATATGATGATTTCGGGCTCAAGGCATCTACCACAACATTCGCCTTTCTCGGATAAGAATCGATGATAAGATCGTAATCTTTCAATAATTTCAACCATCTCCTCTGTCGGAGATTCAACTCCCGCTGAGTAAACAAGTACTTCAGTCTTTTATGATCCGTGAAAACCCTACAAGTCGCTTCGTACAAATAATGTCACCATATCTTCAAAACAAAGACTATAGCGGCCAACTCAAGATCATGTGTCGGGTAGTTCAACTCATGCTTCTTCAACTGCTGAGAAGCATATGCAATAACCCGACTATCCTGCATCAGTACACAACCCAATCCCTATCAGCTGGCATCACTATATACCACATACTCTCAACTACTAGTAGGAAGGGCCAATATCGATGTCGATGTCAATCATCATTTGAGCTCTTGAAAGCTCGCCTCACAATGGTCACCCCAATGAAACTTGACATCTTTCCATGTTAACCTTGATAATAGGGTAGTGATCCAAGAGAATCCCTTTACAAACTGCCATAATAACCTGCGAGACCAAGGAAACTCTGGACCTCAGTCACGGTCTTCGGCTGCTCCCATTTCAATATAGCCTCAACCTTTTACGTATCAATAAAAATACCCTCCGTAGAAACAATATGCCCCAGAAAACTAATTTGTCGCAACCAAAACTCTCACTTGGTGAATTTGGCATACAACTGTCTCTTGCGAAGAATCTATAGAACAACCCAAAGGTGCTGAGCATGCTCCTCATCACTTGACGAGTAGACAAGAATGTCATCAATAAACACAATGACGAACTGATCCAAGTAGTCATGGAAGACCCGATTCATTGGGTCCATGAATGCGGCTGGTGTATTGGTCAGCCCAAACGGCATGACCAAAAACTCAAAATGTCTATATTGAGTGTGAAATACGGTCTTAGGTACATCCTCGGCCCTAATCCTCAACTGATGATAGCCTGATTGGAGATCTATTTTCGAGAAAACCTTGGCACCCTGAAACTGATCAAATAAATCATCAATGTAGGACAATGGATATCAGTTATTGATAGTGACTTTGTTCAACTATCGATAATCCATACAAAATCAAAGAGTACTATCCTTCTTCTTCATAAATAACACCAAAGCACCCCAAGGTGAATTGCTTGGATGGATAAATCCCTTGTCCAACAATTCCTGCAACTGAACCTTGAACTCTCTCAGCACAGTCGGTACCATTCTATATAGCGGAATAGAGGTAGGAGTAGTCCCCAGAATGAAACCAATCTCAAAATCAAACTCCCGAACTGGTGGTCATCCAGGTAGCTCCTGAAGGAAAACATCAGGAAACTCATGTACCACCGGAACCTCATCAAGTCTCGGACCCTCTATGGTGGTATCTATCACGGGAGCTAGATATGTCATATATCCTCGGCGTATCATCCACCTGACCTCCATCACTGATACTACACATCGGGGTATACCCGTCTTTCACCCGCAAAAGTCAGTGATGACCCTTCGAGCCTCCGGAAGTCAACTTCCTTGGTAAAACAATCCACGGAAGCCCTGTGAGTACTTAGTCAATCCATCTCTAGGATGGCATCAAAATCTATCATGTAGAGCGGAATCAAGTCTGGTTCTAGCACTGTCCCCCCCGTTCATGACCTTGCTCCCTCTATACACAAAATCTCAAATCAACTGCTCACCAAGAGGAGTGATAACCAATAACTCCTCATCAAGTGGTGCCAACGCCTTACCCGACTGCTAGGCAAAAGAAACTCTTACGTAAGAATAATTCGACCCGCTGTCTATAAGAACACAAGCGTCGATTCCAAATATTTTCATAGTGCCTAAATGAGAGAAATTTGAAGAAAAAAATCAATTTAAGTGCGCAAAAGGGAGATATATATATCAAAAGAGTTAAACCTCCTGGGCTTTAACTTGTCATGACCGCACATATCATCATGGGATACATGATTCCAAAAGGAGAGAAATACATCATAGTTCCTAGACATGATTCCAAAAGAGAAATACATAAAGACTCCTAAATGGAGGGATCAGTAGGAGGGTTACCCATGATCACATCTGGGTTCACCTGAGCGTCCTCCTGCGTCATAGCGTATATGCAGGCCTGTGCTCTCAGCTGCTGCCATGAAGGACCAGGTATAGTTTGCTCCCGGTTGCCATCCGTGGAGTAGTGTGACCCGAATACACAGGTGCTCCCTACTGTCCTACCCGCGGTCCACTCGGTCGACTCATGGTCGATCTCCAAACCCTAAATCAGGGCACGAGCTCCTATATGTCTAGGCTTCCCATACTGGAAGCACGTGATAGGCACCTTGCAAGCTCCTGGAGCATGGTACCTGCCACATCTATGGCAAGGAGGGTACTATTGAATAGTATACTAACTCGTAGCATTGGGGGCTGGTGCTCCAAAGCCCTGGGACGTGGTCCCTATCCGTGGTATGCTAGTCGGAAGGGAGAGGGGCCTTCATGAAAACCGAAAGTCCTACCCTTTTTTGAACTCTGACATGTCTGCAAACCAGCCCTTTTCTTCCTTTGCTCTCTACTCTCCCTCTGCCTACCCTCGGCACGGACAATCTGCTCAGCACGGTAAGTTGAATCAACAATCTCTGCATGGTAGAAACTAGGTATGACTGTCATGTACCTCCTAATGTTCAAGTTAAGGACATCCTCAAACTTGAGTCTTAGCTGCTTCGGTATAGCTAAATTGGGGACAAAGGCTGCTAGTCTTTGTTGAAAAGAAGGATAACTTAACCCATCTTCATCACCAACCAAGTGCATCTACTTAGAAGTCCAAAAATCAGCATGCATTGTCCAGCAAGCATGGCCCATTTGGGCAGCCTAAACCAACCCAATATACATTCAAAAATAGCCCCAAGGAAGCCCAAAAGTTTGGAGAAAAGTCTAGGAAGCAAAACCAAATAGCTAGGGGCAGTTTGGGCAGCATATATTTCAACAGTCAAAAAACTAGCTGTTGGAATTCCTTGGGGTTTGAGCTCCAACGGGAATATCACTTTCTACTGGCTATTTTTCCCTTTTCTCTATAAATAGAGCCTCATTGTATCTCCAAAAACTATGAGAAAAATGCTCTCAAATCTGTCCATGTATGCTCTCATTCTTCTTCAATAAAATTCAGAAGTATTCTTCATTTCTTGTGCTCTATTTTTTGATATTTCAACATGGTATCAGAGAAAACTTCGATCCCTTCCTCTTCAAGGTTGGGTGACCTTCCACCTTCCATCAACCTTACCCAATTTCAAAATATATCCTCCATTCAATTAAGAGGAGGAAATTATTATCAATGGGCAGCCTTGATGAGAAGGGTGCTGGAACTTCACAACTTGGAGGGTCACATACTTGATCAACCACTTGAAGAGGTGGATTCTTCCTACAGAGAATGGAAGAAGAGGGACAATCATGTGTTTTTTCTTCTACTCAATTCCATGGATGAAACACACAAAGCTATGGTGACTTGTGCTCCCAATGCAAAACTAATATGGGACACAATGTTTTCTCTTTATGGCCAAGAATCTAACCTTGGCAGAATTTTTGAGCTCAAACGACAAATTTCAAACATAAAAAAGGAAGGGAAATCACTTCCTCAATATTTTGGGGAATATACGGATACTTGGAATGAGCTCTCCACTCTCCGTCCGGATTCCATAGATCTCAAAGTCCTCCAAAAGAGGAAAGAAGAAGATGAAATCTTTGGTCTTCTCATGGGTCTAGATGATTCCTACTCTCTTCTTAGACAAGAAATTCTCCGAATGAAGGAATTTCCTTCATTTGGAGAAGTGCAAAATATGATCCAACGAACGGAAGTTAGCATGCGTTTGGAAGAAAATTCCAAACTTAGACTTGAAGCTCAAGGTCACATGGCTACCGTTGAAGAGCACATGGCTGCCAAAGCACATCAAGTTCCAAAGAAAATTGATGTATGCACCCATTGCAAGAAAAGAGGACATACGAACGAGAAGTGTTGGAACCTTCATCCTCATTTAAAGCCCAAGACCTTCAAACCAAGGGAGCAACTTTCCGAGCAGCATAATGTACTTCACACCAAGCTTCAAGGACCTACCATGGCTGATTTTGCTGCTCTTCAAAGTCAACTCAATGACATCTCCAAGAAGTTTCAACAACTTGCTCCCTCCAATGGTAAAAATCAAAACACTTTATCCTCTTTCAATTTCGAAAATTTTCTCATTGATTCGGGAACGGACCATCATATGGTAAGGGATAGAAGAAAAATCAAGCATTTTAAAAAACTCCCTAACCATAAGATAGTCCGTGTTGCCAATGGGCAAGATTTGAAAGTTGAGCAAATTGGGGAAATTGAACTTTTTGGAAAAACATCAAATGCTTTATTTGTTCCCCAACTCACTTCAAATCTTTTGTCCATTAGCAAAGTCACTAAGGATCAAGGGTGTAGAGTTGTTTTTGACCCAAACACTGTTACTTTTCAGGACCTCAAGTCGAATCAATTGATTGGCAAGGGTTCTAGAAGAGGGGATCTATATTTTTTGGATCAAAAGCATCATGCACTCGTAGCTCATATCAAAGAAGATGCATCTCTTTGGTATAAACGTTTTGGGCATCCTAGTGACCAAGCTTTAAAGCGTCTATTTCCAAGTATTAATATTGAAGATAGACATTGTGAAGCTTGTATTCTGGGAAAGGAAACCCGATCAATGTATCCCAATTCAAAAACAATTTATAAAGATGCTTTTGATTTAGTTCATTCGGATTTGTGGACTTCACCTATCAAATCTCATTTAGGCTACAAGTATTTCATTACTTTTGTAGACCAAAAAACTAGGTACACTTGGGTCTACCTTTCGAATACCAAAGATCAAGCTTTTGAAGCCTTTAAAAGCTATGAGAGATATGTGACCAAACTTTACAATGCTAACATTAAAATTCTAAGGACGGACCATGGTGGAGAATTCACTAGTTTGACATTTGAAAACTACCTTAGAGAGAATGGCATTATACATCAAATGTCTTGTGTGTACACACCTCAACAAAATGGGGTGGCCGAAAGGAAAAATAGGCACATATTAGAAATAACTAGAGCTATGATGTTTCATGCAAATGTGCCTAAGAAATTTTGGTGTGATGGAATAAAAACCGCTGTCCACCTAATAAACCTTATCCCATCTCAAGTCCTGGATGGCAAGTCACCCTTAGAAGCCCTACTAGATAGAAAACCTAAGATATCTCATCTTAGAACATTCGGTTGTGTATGTTACATTCATATTCCAGCACACATGAGGGATAAGTTAGATCATAAGGGTAGAAAGTGCATATTTTTGGGGTATGCTTCCTTGTATAGATGTTATGACCCTAAAACTAACCAAACATACAGATCTAAGGATGTGATATTTGTGGAGAATGAGTCCTTTTTTGTAGATAATGAAGAACATCAATCATCAGAAGAAGAGAGCACTCCAAGCACGTGGAATTTCTTACTTCTCCCGAATCAATCATCTCCACCAATTGCAGAAGGAATCTCCCAAGAGACTAATGAGCAATCTCAAAATAATGAAGAAGAAGGATCAAACTCCATAGAAGAGGAGGCAGCCCACACTTCAGGGGGAGATCAAGAAACCGAAGAGGAAGAATCCGAGCATGTAGAGGGAGATTTGGATGCACCACCTCCTCACCTTAGGCGATCCACGAGGCTTAGGGTTCCCCGTTCGGAATGGATTAACCGTAGAGTTTACTATAACTCCAAGGTAACATCACATCCGATTTCTAATTATTATACCATCTCACATGTTTCTTTGAGCCACCAAAATTTTTTGAGTGGCATAGATAAAGAACAGGAGCCTAGGACATATGATGAAGCATCCAAGGACCCAAGGTGGAGAAAGGCAATGAAGGAAGAACTAGATGCATTGACCAAGAACGGTACATGGGAAGTCACCTCTCTTCCAAAGAGCAAGCGAGCCGTCGGATGCAAATGGGTATACAAAATCAAATATAAAAGTGATGGATCAATTGAAAGGTTTAAGGCAAGACTTGTGGCTAAAGGATTCACTCAAGCATATGGGATAGATTACAAAGAGACATACGCACCCGTTGCCAAAATGAATACAATTAGGGTCTTGATGTCTCTTGCGGTGAACCATGGATGGAGCATGTTTCAAATGGATGTAGCAAACGCGTTCCTTCAAGGAGATCTCGAAGAAGAAGTGTACATGCAACTTCCTCAAGGGTTCCAACAACAAGGAGGAAACGTGTGCAAACTACGCAAGGCTATCTACGGGCTGAAGCAATCCCCAAGGGCATGGTATGCAAAATTAAGCCATGCTTTCCTTAGTAGTGGATTTGTTAAATGCCATAGCGACTCTTCTGTTTTCATTAGAAAAAACAATGATAAAATAGTGATAGCCTTAGTTTACGTAGATGATATCATCATTACTGGAAATGACATGCATTTAATAGATATAGTTAGAAATTTCTTGAGTTCTAGGTTTGAAATTAAAGATTTAGGGAGACTAAAGTATTTCCTAGGAATTGAGTTAGCCTATTGTAATAATGGGTTAATTCTATCCCAAAGGAAATATGCACTTGATCTTTTGCAGGAAACAGGAAAGCTAGGAGGAAAGCCAGCTTGTAGCCCTATTGTCACCACTGGACCTCTAGTAGATGATGAGGAGCCACTTGAGGACATAGAGAGATATCAAAGACTTGTAGGACGACTGATCTACCTCACCATCACTAGGCCAGACATAGCCTTTGCCGTGAGCCAAATTAGTCAACATATGCATTCTCCAAAGATGGGTCATTGGAAAGCAGTTGAGCGCATCCTTCACTACATCAAGAAATCACCAGGACTAGGTATTTGGATGAAGAACAATGGAAGCTCCCAAATTGAAGGCTTTTGCGATGCAGATTGGGCGAGCGATTCAAAGGATAGAAGATCTACCACCGGGTACTGCATGTTCGTAGGAGGCAACTTGGTAGCATGGAAGAGCAAAAAACAACATGTGGTGTCAAGATCGAGTGCAGAGGCTGAGTATAGAGCAATGGCGTCAGCAGCCAGTGAGATTGTATGGTTGAAGGCTCTAGTAGAGGAATTAGGGTTCAATGTTTCTACACCAATCAACTTGCATTGTGACAATCAATCGGCAATTCATATTGCATCCAATCCGGTCTTCCATGAAAGGACTAAACACATAGAAGTTGATTGTCACTTCATTCGACAAAAGGTGGAAGAAAAGCTTATAGCCACTCCCTACATCAAAGGAAAAGAGCAACTAGCTGATATCTTCACAAAAGGGGGAACTGCAATGCATCTTCAAGAAATCATGAACAAGTTGGGCACTATCAATATCTACGCACCCAACTTGAGGGGGAGTGTTGAAAAGAAGGATAACTTAACCCATCTTCATCACCAACCAAGTGCATCTACTTAGAAGTCCAAAAATCAGCATGCATTGTCCAGCAAGCATGACCCATTTGGGCAGCCTAAACCAAGCCAAAATACATTCAAAAATAGGCCCAAGGAAGCCCAAAAGTTTGGAGAAAAGTCTAGGAAGCAAACCCAAATAGCTAGGGGCAGTTTGGGCAGCATATATTTCAACAGTCAAAAAACTAGCTGTTGGAATTCCTTGGGGTTTGAGCTCCAACGGGAATATCACTTTCTACTGGCTATTTTTCCCTTTTCTCTATAAATAAAGCCTCATTGTATCTCCAAAAACTATGAGAAAAATGCTCTCAAATCTGTCCATGTATGCTCTCATTCTTCTTCAATAAAATTCAGAAGTATTCTTCATTTCTTGTGCTCTATTTTTTGATATTTCAACAGTCTTCTCATCTCAGCCTAGAGGGCATCTCAAAATTGAAGGAAAGACAAGTAGTTGGAATAGGACAGAATAGAATATTTTCTACACCACGAAATTCTTTGAAAAATCATAACAAATTCAGTCTTTATCCGATTTTAACAAATCATACCTCATTTTCAAGATATGGGAGTCTAGTTTCATATGTAAAAAGCTTCACTTGATTTGCTTTTATATAGATAAAGTTATGATATAAAGACTAGAGTATGCTCAATTGCCCATTATGCAAAATCATGGATTTTAGCCGAACATAAAACTTTGCATTCTTGTCTAATAACTCCTCCTCATATTCAATCTAAGCCTAGAATTAAGTAACAATTCAAAAATATCATGCATAAGCAACATTCACAGGCATTTATCCTATGTCATGAAGCAATTAAGCTTCTAGCATTCTCAATATCCTCACTTATCCTTGCTCAACCTAGGTATCAGGAGTACGTAACATCAAAATTTGAAGGGAAAAATTAATAGGTTCGAATCTAGCAAGGTGGGTCATCATTCACATGGTTTCTCAGGCTAAAAATAATAAAAAATCAAGGGAAAATCGAAAGAAGCAAAATACCCACTCTTCAATATTCCTTGATGTTTGCGACTAAATCGAAGCACTGCAGTACTTCCAAAACATGGCAAATGCTTCGAAAATGCTTGGACTTGGAAGAGATTTTGACAGCCAAAGAAGAATCAAACAGATTTCTAGTGACGCCCAGATTTCTAGTGACGCCCAAACCAAACCCTAGCCGAGAGAATATGAAATCTAGCTATTCTAAGCTAACCTCAGATGTGCCTTCATGCTTCAGGAAAGCTAAAATAATAAATGATATTTGGAAAAAAAGTGAAATTTGGAGAGAAAGAGAGGGAGTCGCGAGTGTGTGTGCGTGTGTGTGAGAGAGAGAGAGAGAGAGAGAGAGACGAGAGAGAGAGAGAGAAATGAAGGAGATAGGTTTCGGGTAAATGTGATCGAGAAAGTGGGGGAAAGGGAAAAGAGAGAGAGAGTGTTTGACTTTTCTCCATTTTTTTTTCTATTCTTGGTGCTAAACACCCAACCCCATAAAAAAAATTTCGTTCTTGAAATTTAAAAGAAAATCATACATTAAAAAGGAGAGGGCATTATTTTTGCATCGATTTTTCAGTCTCCCAAATCTGTTCTTCTACTTAGTTGTTTCTCAATAATTCTTTCACCATTGGGATTTGCTTATTCCTTAATTGCTTGAGTTGTCGATCTATGATTTGTACTGGCTACACCTTTAAACTCAAGTTTGGATTCAATTCTATTGGAGGAGCTTCTAATATGTGTGAGGGATTCTGTAAATACTTTTTTAACATGGAGACATGGAATACATCATGAATTTTCTCCAAATTCGGGGGTAATTCTAGCCAGTAGGCCACATTTCCAATCCTCTCAATGATCCTAAATGGCTCAATGTATCAAGAATTCAATTTTCCTTTTTCCTTAAATCGGATTACACCCTTCCAAGGTGATATCTTATGAACACCATGTCTCTGACCTCAAATTCTAAAGGTCTTCTTCTTTCGTCAGCATAACTCTTCTATCTATCTTGAGCCGCCTTCATTTTTACTCGAATCACCTTCACCTTTTCTACGATTGTCTCAATTAACTGCATACTTTCAATCTTTCGCCTCAACATAAAGGCATTTGGCATTTTTTTTTATAGAGAGTTTCATAGGGAGGTATCCCAATTTTAGCTTGATAGCTGTTATTATAGGCAAATTCAACTAATAGGAGGTTCTTGTCCTAACTCCCTTGGAAGTCCAAAACACATGCCCTCAGCATGTCTTCCAACATCTGGATTACATGTTTTGACTGTCCATCCTTCTGTGGATGAAATACAGCACTGAATTTTAACTTAGTGCCTAAGGTCTCATAACTCAGACCAAAATCTAGATGTAAATCGAGGATCATAATCTAATATAATTGTTACTGGAATCCCATGGAGTCAGATAATCTCACCAAGATACAATTTAGTTAACCTCTCCGAAGAGTAAGTATTTTGGATTGGAAGGAAATATGCTGATTTAGTGAGCCGATCAATAATCACCCATATAGTATCGTGTTGCCTCGAAGTACATGGCAATCCTACCACGAAGTCCATGGTAATATACTCACATTTCCATTCAGTCATAGGTAATAGTTGAAGCATTCCAGTCGGCTTCTGATGTTTGGCTTTGATTTGTTGGCATACAAGACACCTTGCCACAAATTCAGTTATTTCCCACTTTAACCCCAACCACCAATAAATTTCCTTGATGCTCCAGTACATTTTTGTGCTCTTGGAATGCATAACATAAGCCGAAAAGTATGCTTATTCAAGTATAGCCTTTCAAAACTCATCATTCTTGGGAACACAAATCCGTTTCCCATATACCACCATGTCATCGTCCTAGATATGGAAGTCAACACCTTTATGCTTTTAAATCTTTTCTACGATACCCTTTAGCTCTTAATCAGTTGATTGGAACTCTCGTATGCAATCTACTAGGGTTGGTCGTACTTCAAATCTGGCCAAAAGTATACCATTGTATCACAAGCCAACTCAACTCCTAATGTACAAAATCCTAACAGACATGAAAGATATGAACTCCTAGAGGGTGAAGAAGAAGATGAGTACTTATGGCTTAGGGCGCCTACAACAACGTTTTCCTTGCCCAGGTGTTAATCAATCATCAAATCATAGTCTTTAATCAACTCCAACCACTTTTTTTTGTCTCAAATTGAGCTCCTTTTGAGTGAGCAAATACTTAAGACTCTTCTGGTCAGTGAAGATTCTGCAAGTAGCTCTATACAAGTAATGTCGCCAAATCTTTAGGGCTGGCAGCAAGTTCTAGATCATAGATGGGATAATTCAATTCGCACTTCTTCAACTATCAAGAAGCGAAGGCGATCACTTTATTGCCTTACATCAAAAAACATTCCATTCCTTGTTTACTAGCATCACTATATGTTGAAATAAAGGACAATTAGGGTTTATGTCCTAAGGGAATGAAGTCTAAATGTATAGTTTTAATTTGTGTAGATTTTTCATTCTCATTGTAATCCCTTTAAGGTTTCTAAGTTGGGCCCTAAATGGGCCTTGCCCGGATTGGGCCCGGGCCAGCAAATGGGGGACCATCAGGTCCCCCAACGGCTAGCAAAAAACAGCCGTTGGGGCTGTCCCCAACGGCTAGTAAAACTAGCCGTTGGGGACAGCCCCAACGGCCATAATTGGAGAGGGCACAATGCCCTCTCCTCTCTCTCTTTTCTTATCTCCTTGCCCCTCTTCTTGTTCTCTATAAATAGGGCTTATATGTTTCTTTGGAAGGTATGAAAAACATGCCTTCATTGCATGTAAACTCTCTTTGAATTCTCAATTAAATTCTTGAAGTTTCTTTATTCATTCTTAGCTTGCTATATTTAAATTTCAACATGGTATCAGAGACATCTTCGATACCTTCATCTTCCGGTGTTGGTAATCCTCCACCACAAATTAGTACTTCCATGTTTACTTCCATTCTCTTAGATTCATCAAATTACAATGCTTGGCAAGACACCATCAAGAGATCCTTGAACTTCTTCAATCTTGAAAATCACATATTGGAGGATCCCTTAGATGATGCCAACCCTACATTCAAATCATGGAAGAAGCAAGATGATCAAGTGGTGGTGCTACTTCAAATGTCTCTTGACAAAACCCACAAAGCAATGGCTACTTGTATTCCAAATGCAAGGGCTTTGTGGGATCAAATGCATGCTCTATATGGGCAAGAGACCAACACCGGACGAATCTTTGAGCTCAAAAGAAAAATCTTCAAGATTCAAAAAGGAGGTAAAACTCTTCCCGAATACTTTGGGGAATATAGGGATCTTTGGAATGAGCTTAATATTCTTAGGCCTCCAACTTCTAATCTCAAGACCATTCTTCAAAGAAATGATGAAGACATGACCTTTGGTCTTCTTATGGGTCTTGGAGATGAATATGCTCCAATTCGTCAAGAAATCCTTAGAATGAAGATTTTCCCTTCATTCCAAGAAGTTCAATTTATGATTCAAAGGGCCGAGACTAGCATGAGGCTAGAGGAGTCTACCAAGCTCAAATCCGAAGCCCAAGCCTTCAAGGCTGTTCAAGATGATCACATGGTCAACAAAGCTCAAAATTTCTTTAAAAAGGATGTTTGCACAAATTGCAAGAAGCCCGGCCACAAAAGGGAAAGGTGCTGGTTTCTCCACCCTAATTTGCGCCCAAAGAACAACAAGAAGGAGGTGGAACAACCAGCTCATGCTCAACAAGTCTCCCAAGTGGCTGCACTCGAATCCAAGATGGAGGAGATGCAAAAAGAGATGAAAAAGCTCCTTAGCCAAGTTGCCCTTCACTCCGGTAACAACTTGAACTCATCTCATTTAAATAAATGGTTGATTGATTCGGGCTGTGACAATCACATGGTAAAAGATAAAGACAAAGTTAGGAAATTCATTCCTTTATCTAGTTATAAGATTGTCAAGGTTGCTAATGGTCAAAAACTAAAAGTTGATCATCTAGGTGAAGTTGAACTCCTAGGAAAGAAAACTAAAGCGTTATATGTACCAAAATTCAACTCTAACCTCATGTCCATTAGCAAAATTACCAAAGACCATAATTGCAAAGCCACTTTTGATCCTAACCAAGTTATCTTTCAGGATCTCAAAACGAATCACTTGATTGGCAAGGGGTCTAGGAGGAACAACTTATATTTTTTGGAGCAAGAAAATCAAGCTTTTGGAGTTCAAAGTCAAGCGTTTTCTATATGGCATGCCCGTCTAGGTCACCCGGGAGATTTAGCTTTGAAACGCCTATTTCCAAGTCAAAAAGTAGAAAATAGGCATTGCAAAGCTTGTATTCTTGGAAAACAAACTAAAGTGTACTATCCAATCTCAAATACAATATATGAAAATGCCTTTGAACTCATTCATACCGATGTGTGGACTTCACCCATGGAATCTCATAATGGCTTTAAATATTTTGTAACCTTCATTGATCACAAAACTAGATACACTTGGGTGTACTTATTAACTGCCAAATCAGAAGTATTTGAAGCACTTAAGAGCTATTATAGATATGTGACCAAGCAATTCAATGCAAATATCAAATTCCTTAGATCGGACCATGGGGGGGAATACACTAGCCATGCACTTGAAGATTTTCTAGAAGAAAAGGAAATTATTCATCAAAAGTCTTGTGTTTACACTCCTCAACAAAATGGAGTTGCCGAAAGAAAAAATAGACACTTACTAGAAACGGCTAGGGCTATGATGTTTCACTCCAATATACCTAAAAAGTTTTGGAGTGAAGCCATTAAAACCGCTGCCCACCTTATAAACCTTATGCCCTCTCAAGTGCTAGAAGGAAAATCCCCTTTAGAACTACTCTTAGGAAGAAAACCTAGTATCTCACACTTAAGAGTTTTTGGGTGCATTTGTTATGTGCATGTACCAGAAAACTTTAGAAATAAACTAGATGAAAGAGGGAGAAAATGTGTATTTTTAGGATACTCTACCTTTGAAAAAGGATATAAATGTTATGATCCTCTAACCAAAAAGCTATACACATCCAAGGATGTGATATTTGTAGAAAAAGAACCTTATTTTGCAGGAAAAGAGGATCAAGAGCAACCAAAGGAAAGAGGAGCACAAGACCATTGGAATGTAGTCCTTCCCTCAATCAAAGAAGCCTCTCATCAAAATGAAGAAGAAGAACAACCAATCCAAGCTGAAAATGATCCAACTCAAGAACAATCAACCTCATCTCATTCTGATCATGAATCCATCCAAGAGGAAGGGGGAGACAACTTAGATCAAGGGCAAGTTATAGAGGAAGTAGAACAAAGCATTGAGCAGCCGCCTCCTCCTCCTCTTCGAAGATCAACAAGGCTTAGGCTCCCTCCTTCAGAATGGATCAACAAAAGAGTTTTCTATAACTCAAAGGTAACATCTCACCCCATTTCCCAATATTATTCGGTTGCTAACATGTCTTGTAGCCATCAAAAATTCATCAAGAACTTAGACCTTCATCAAGAGCCTAGAAACTTTGAAGAAGCCAAACAACTTCCTCAATGGATCCAAGCAATGAAAGATGAGCTAGAAGCCTTAGAAAGAAACGGAACTTGGGAGTTATCATCTCTTCCTAAAGGAAAAAGGGCAGTAGGATGTAAATGGATCTATAAGATCAAGCACAAAAGTGATGGAAGCATTGATAGATACAAAGCAAGATTAGTGGCAAAGGGCTTCACTCAAGCTTATGGAGTAGATTACAAGGAAACGTATGCTCCGGTGGCCAAGATGAACACAATTCGAGTCTTGATGTCCCTTGCAATCAATCACTCTTGGCCAATGTTTCAAATGGACGTAGCCAATGCTTTCCTTCAAGGTGATCTGGAAGAGGAAGTGTACATGGAGATTCCACCTGGCTTTTCTCAGCAACTCAACAAAGTTTGCAAACTTAGGAAAGCAATCTATGGTCTCAAACAATCTCCAAGAGCTTGGTATGCCAAACTTAGCTCAACTCTTTTTGATCATGATTTCAAAAAATGCAATAGCGACACTTCTCTCTTCGTTAAGAAACTAGATGGAAAAATCATTATAGTGTTAGTTTATGTAGATGATATAATCATAACCGGTAATGATTTAGATTTAATCAACCAAGTAAGAGGTTTCTTACAAACAAAATTTGATATTAAGGACTTAGGGAAACTAAAGTACTTCTTAGGGATAGAACTCGCCTATTGTCCAAATGGGTTTGTTCTATCACAAAGGAAGTATGTGCTTGATCTCTTGCAGGAAACCGGGAAGTTAGGTGCCAAGCCCGCTTGTAGTCCCATTAGCTCCTCTTGTGGCCTCAAGGATGATGATGAAGATTATGAGGATGAACCAAGATATCAAAGGCTCGTAGGGAAATTGATCTACCTCACCATAACGAGACCGGACATCTCCTTTGCCGTGAGTCAAGTTAGCCAACATATGCACAAGCCAAAAAGAAAGCATTGGAGAGCCACCGAAAGAATCCTCCATTATCTAAAGGGTACACCAGGCATGGGAGTTTGGATGAAGAAGAACAACAACTCACAAATTGTAGGATATTGTGATGCAGATTGGCCTGGAGACTCAGAAGATAGACGATCAACCACAGGATATTGCATGTTTGTTGGAGGAAATCTAGTATCTTGGAAAAGTAAAAAACAACATGTGGTGTCAAGATCAAGTGCCGAATCTGAATATAGAGCAATGGCAGCCGCATCAAGTGAGATGGTTTGGTTAAAGGTTCTAATTGAAGAACTAGGGTTCTCTGTTCCTACTCCAATCCGTCTCCATTGTGACAATCAATCGACTATTCACATAGCCTCAAATCCGGTTTTTCATGAAAGAACAAAGCACATCGAGGTGGATTGCCACTTTGTGAGACAAAAGTTTGAAGAAAAACTCATCACTCCAAGCTTTACACGAAGTGATGATCAAGTAGCGGATATCTTCACCAAGTCAGGAACCGCCAATCACATACATAAAAATATGGTCAAGTTGGGTGTCATAGATACATACACACCCAACTTGAGGGGGAGTGTTGAAATAAAGGACAATTAGGGTTTATGTCCTAAGGGAATGAAGTCTAAATGTATAGTTTTAATTTGTGTAGATTTTTCATTCTCATTGTAATCCCTTTAAGGTTTCTAATTTGGGCCCTAAATGGGCCTTGCCCGGATTGGGCCCGGGCCAGCAAATGGGGGACCATCAGGTCCCCCAACGGCTAGCAAAAAACTGTTAAAAATAAGGGAGAAGATGAAGATAAGTCTCAAGGTATTCAACTTGAAAATATGATAATGTCATAAACATTGGGCCTTTTATTTTTTAATGTTCAGAATTTGGCAACATATTTATGACCCAAAATACATTCAAAAACAAGCCCAATGAAGCCCAAAAGTATGGAGAAAAGTCTAAGAGGTAAACCCAAATAGCTAGGGGCAGTTTGGGCAATGTATATTCCAACAGTCCAAAAACTAGCTGTTGGAATTCCTTGGGGTTTGAGCCCCAACGGGAATATTGACTTTGTTCTCTCTCTACTGGCTATTTTTCTCCCTTTGCCTATAAATAGAGCTATTGCTCTCCTTGTAAAATTAAGAGGAAGATAATCTCTCTTCCTTTGTATCATTCTACTACATCAATAAAAACCAGAAGTTTATTAGATTTCTCTCTCTTCTTAGTCAAAAATCCAACATGGTATCAGAGCAAACATCGACTCCGGGGTTGGGAAATTCTCTTCCTCAAATCTCTTCCTTTCAAATCCAACTTTTCTCCCAAATTATTCTAAGCTCAACCAATTACTTCCAATGGGCTAGTCATATCAGAAGATCTCTCAATGGAGCAAAACTTCTGTCTTTCATTACAAAAGATCCTATGGATCGGCTAGACCCACGATTTGATGAATGGAAGGAGCTGGATGATCAAGTGTTCCTATTGCTAACAAGCTCCATGGATCAAGCACACAAAAATATGGTAATGTGCTGTCCGAGTTCCAAATCCTTATGGGAGCAAATGTATGGGTTATATGGTCAGGAATCAAACTTGAGCAGAATATTTGAAATACAAAAAAGGATTGCGGCCATCCAAATGGAGGAGAAATCAATTACACAATTGTTCGGAGAACACGAGGACTTGTGGAATGAGCTTAACACATTGAGACCTCTCACAAGTGATATAAAAGTGCTGCAAAAGAGACAAGATGAAGACAAGGTGTTTTCATTGCTCTCATCACTCAATGAGTCATTTGTACAACTTCGACAGGAAATTCTTCGAATGAAAGAATTTCCATCATACCAAGAGACTCGATTTATGATTCAAAGAGCTGCAGCTTCTCAAAGGCTTGAAGAAAGCAATCAGTCCAAAAGTGAAGTTCATGGGTTCTCCACAAAGCAGAATGAGCAAGCTGCAAATAAGGCTCATCAGGGAATAAAAAAGGTGTGTTCTCATTGCAAAAAGTTGGGACATACCAAGGATGGTTGCTGGTTTCTTCATCCTAACCTTAAACCTGAGTTCATCAAGAAAAAAGAGCAAGAGAGGAGGGAGCAAAATGCTCAACCAGCTGCAAACAAAGCAAATCTGACATCTCAAAAATTAGGAAAATCCTCCTCAGGTACTTGCTCTAACTCATCTGTTACTTCTTCAAAATGGTTGATAGATTCAGGTTGTGATCACCATATGGTCAAAGATAAGCAAAATTTTCAGAATCTTGAACCTCTCCTAGAACCTAAAATGGTTAAAGTTGCGAATGGACATAATTTCAAAATTAAGCAAATTGGGGATGTTGAAATATTTGGAAGAAAATCAAAGGCCTTATATGTTCCTCAATTTACCTCTAATCTTATGTCCATTGGACAAGTCACTAAGGACTTAAATTGCAAAGCTATTTTTGACCCTCATTCTGTTGTTTTTCAGAATTTGGAGACGAATCAAGTGATTGGTAGTGGTTCTATGCAAGATAACTTGTATTTTTTGAAACAAGATAGTTTTGTATTTTCCGCAATCCGAGAGGAAAGTTACCTCCTTTGGCATGCTAGATTAGGTCATCCTTCTATGCAAGCTCTGAAATGCCTATTCCCATCAAAAAATTGTAGTGATAGACATTGTGAAGCATGCATTTTTGGAAAGGAAACCCGAATGTATTATCCTATTTCTGAAACTCAATATAAAAAGCCTTTTGATCTTGTTCACTCGGATGTATGGACTTCACCTATGATATCTAGAAGGGGATTTAAGTATTTTATCTCATTTATAGATCATAAGTCTAGGTATACATGGGTGTATATGCTAAGATCAAAAGACCAAGTTTATGAAGCCTTCAAGTCCTTTTACAAGTATATTATAAAACAATATGAGGTCAACATTAAAATTCTTAGGACAGATAATGGTGGGGAATATATGAGCACCAATTTCAAAAATTTCATTGAGGAGAATGGAATTATTCATCAAACTAGTTGTCCCTACACTCCCCAACAAAATGGAGTTGCCGAACGCAAAAATAGACATCTCCTAGAAATAGCTAGAACTATCATGTTCTTTGCTAATATGCCTAAGCGTTTTTGGAGTGATGCGGTTAGTACCGCAGCTCATTTAATAAATCGTCTTCCAACTAGAGTTCTCCATGGAAAATCTCCATTAGAGTTGCTTAGAAAAGACAAACCAAACCTCTCTCACCTTAGAGTTTTTGGGTGTATTTGTTATGTTCATATTCCTAGGCAGTTTAGAGATAAGTTAGATATCAAAGGAAGGAAATGTGTTTTTATTGGGTACGCTTCATTCCAAAAAGGATATTTTTGTTTTGAACCTGACTCTAACAAGGTATACACATCGAAAGATGTGATATTTGTAGAAAATGAATTCTTTTTTGCAGGAGAAAAAAATGAAGAAAATTCATCAAGCAATGACTTGCGAATCTTCTGCGATGTTCCCATAAATCCTCCTCTGGTTCCTCAAGAATCCAATGAAGAGAATTCACTTTCAGGGGGAGAAAACGAAGAGGGAGGAGTGGATGAGTCTGAAAATGAAGAGAACTCTTCCGAAGAAAGAGAAGAAGGCGAGGGATTACCTACCTTAGGAGAATCCGGAGACGAAACTAGACTGCCCTCTCCGCTGGCTCCTCCACTTCGACGTTCCACCAGATTGAGGCTTCCTCCCTCAGAGTGGATCAACAGAAGAGTTTATTACAATTCTAAGGTAACTCACTATCCTATTTCAAATTACTATTGTGTATCTAATACTTCCTCAAGCCATCAAGGGTTCTTGAGTGGCATTGACTCATCACAGGAACCTAAGGATTTTGATGAGGCAAATACCAAACCCGAATGGAGACAAGCTATGCTTGAAGAACTAGATGCATTGAATAAAAATGGGACGTGGGAGATTACTACTCTCCCTAAGGGAAGAAAGGCTGTCGGGTGTAAATGGGTGTTCAAAATCAAGTATAAAAGTGATGGATCCATTGAACGCTACAAGGCAAGACTTGTAGCCAAAGGATTCACACAAACTTATGGAGAAGACTACACTGAGACTTTTGCCCCTGTTGCCAAAATGAAAACGATAAGGGTTTTGATGTCAATTGCAACCAATGGAGAATGGCCAATGTATCAAATGGACGTGAAGAATGCTTTCCTTCAAGGGGACTTAGACGAAGAAATCTACATGCAAATTCCCCAAGGGCTAGATGAGGATTCAAACATCAAGGTGTGTCGTCTTAAAAAAGCAATCTATGGGTTAAAACAATCTCCTCGTGCCTGGTATGCAAAATTAAGTTCAGCACTTCTTGGTAATAACTTTAAGAAATCCATTAGTGATTCCTCCATGTTTACTAAAGTTAACAATGAAGAAATCACTATTGTTCTTATTTATGTAGATGATATAGTTATTACAGGAAGTGATATGAATGGTATTGATCAAGTTAGAAATTTCCTTAAATCTACTTTTGAGATTAAAGATTTGGGAAAACTAAAGTATTTCTTAGGAATAGAGCTTGCCTATTCTCATAAGGGGCTAGTTCTATGCCAAAGGAAATATGTACTTGACCTTTTGCAGGAAACTGGAAAGGTAGGAGCTAAACCAGCAGCAACTCCTATATCCATAGCAGAACGAGCACAAGGTGATGAAGAAATGTTCCAGGATATTCCTAGATATCAAAGACTTGTGGGGAGGTTCATCTACCTCACCATTACAAGACCAGATATCACCTATGCCGTCAGCTTAATCAGTCAACGGATGCATGCTCCAAGGATTCAAGATTGGAAGGCAGCAGAAAGAATTCTCAAGTATTTAAAAAGCTCACCAGGAAGGGGAATTCTTATGAAAAACAACCACAGCATGGAGATTTATGGCTACTGTGATGCAGATTGGGCTGGGGATGTCACGGACAGGAGATCCACCACCGGCTACTGCATGTTCGTGGGAGGAAATCTTGTAACATGGAAAAGCAAGAAACAATCTGTTGTATCCAGATCAAGCGCTGAGGCTGAATACAGAGCAATGGCAGCGGCTACAAGCGAAATAGTTTGGCTAAAGGCATTACTTGAGGAGATGGGATTTCCTACTATCGCTCCTATTCTTCTACATTGCGATAATCAAGCAGCTCTTCATATCGCTGCCAATCCAGTATTTCATGAAAGAACGAAGCACATTGAGGTTGATTGTCATTTTGTTCGAGAAAAATTAGAAAACAAGACAATTTCAACCTCATATGTTAGAAGTTAAGACCAGCTAGCTGACATTTTCACTAAGGCAACAACTGAGAAATATCTTCAGCACATCCTTAGCAAGTTAGGGTCCATAGACATCTATGCACCTAACTTGAGGGGGAGTGTTAAAAATAAGGGAGAAGATGAAGATAAGTCTCAAGGTATTCAACTTGAAAATATGATAATGTCATAAACATTGGGCCTTTTATTTTTTAATGTTCAGAATTTGGCAACATATTTATGACCCAAAATACATTCAAAAACAAGCCCAATGAAGCCCAAAAGTATGGAGAAAAGTCTAAGAGGTAAACCCAAATAGCTAGGGGCAGTTTGGGCAATGTATATTCCAACAGTCCAAAAACTAGCTGTTGGAATTCCTTGGGGTTTGAGCCCCAACGGGAATATTGACTTTGTTCTCTCTCTACTGGCTATTTTTCTCCCTTTGCCTATAAATAGAGCTATTGCTCTCCTTGTAAAATTAAGAGGAAGATAATCTCTCTTCCTTTGTATCATTCTACTACATCAATAAAAACCAGAAGTTTATTAGATTTCTCTCTCTTCTTAGTCAAAAATCCAACAAAAACAGCCGTTGGGGCTGTCCCCAATGGCTAGTAAAACTAGCCGTTGGGGACAGCCCCAACGGCCATAATTGGAGAGGGCACAATGCCCTCTCCTCTCTCTCTTTTCTTATCTCCTTGCCCCTCTTCTTGTTCTCTATAAATAGGGCTTATATGTTTCTTTGGAAGGTATGAAAAACATGCCTTCATTGCATGTAAACTCTCTTTGAATTCTCAATTAAATTCTTGAAGTTTCTTTATTCATTCTTAGCTTGCTATATTTAAATTTCAACACTATAGACCACATAGTCATCACCGCTAGTGGGAAGAGCAAGTATAGGAGTGGAAGTGAGTCTTCTCTTGAATTCTTAAAAACTCTTCTCACACTTATCACTCCGTTCGAATTTAACTCCTTTTTGAGTCAAAGTGGACAATGGAGCTGCAATTCTAGAAAATTTCTCTACAAATTTTCGATAATATCCTGCCAATCCGAGGAAACTTCTCACCTTAGTGACATTCTGGAGCTGTTCCCATCTCAGAATTGCCTCTACCTTCTTGTTGAAATATCAAAAAATAGAGCACAAGAAATGAAGAATACTTCTGAATTTTATTGAAGAAGAATGAGAGCATACATGGACAGATTTGAGAGCATTTTTCTCATAGTTTTTGGAGATACAATGAGGCTCTATTTATAGAGAAAAGGGAAAAATAGCCAGTAGAAAGTGATATTCCCGTTGGAGCTCAAACCCCAAGGAATTCCAACAGCTAGTTTTTTGACTGTTGAAATATATGCTGCCCAAACTGCCCCTAGCTATTTGGGTTTGCTTCCTAGACTTTTCTCCAAACTTTTGGGCTTCCTTGGGCCTATTTTTGAATGTATTTTGGGTTGGTTTAGGCTGCCCAAATGGGTCATGCTTGCTGGACAATGCATGCTGATTTTTGGACTTCTAAGTAGATGCACTTGGTTGGTGATGAAGATGGGTTAAGTTATCCTTCTTTTCAACACTCCCCCTCAAGTTGGGTGCGTAGATATCGATAGTGCCCAACTTGTTCATGATTTCTTGAAGATGCATTGCAGTTCCCCCTTTTGTGAAGATATCAGCTAGTTGCTCTTTTCCTTTGATGTAGGGAGTGGCTATAAGCTTTTCTTCCACCTTTTGTCGAATGAAGTGACAATCAACTTCTATGTGTTTAGTCCTTTCATGGAAGACCGGATTGGATGCAATATGAATTGCCGATTGATTGTCACAATGCAAGTTGATTGGTGTAGAAACATTGAACCCTAATTCCTCTACTAGAGCCTTCAACCATACAATCTCACTGGCCGCTGACGCCATTGCTCTATACTCAGCCTCTGCACTCGATCTTGACACCACATGTTGTTTTTTGCTCTTCCATGCTACCAAGTTGCCTCCTACGAACATGCAGTACCCGGTGGTAGATCTTCTATCCTTTGAATCGCTCGCCCAATCTGCATCGCAAAAGCCTTCAATTTGGGAGCTTCCATTGTTCTTCATCCAAATACCTAGTCCTGGTGATTTCTTGATGTAGTGAAGGATGCGCTCAACTGCTCTCCAATGACCCATCTTTGGAGAATGCATATGTTGACTAATTTGGCTCACGGCAAAGGCTATGTCTGGCCTAGTGATGGTGAGGTAGATCAGTCGTCCTACAAGTCTTTGATATCTCTCTATGTCCTCAAGTGGCTCCTCATCATCTACTAGAGGTCCAGTGGTGACAATAGGGCTACAAGCTGGCTTTCCTCCTAGCTTTCCTGTTTCCTACAAAAGATCAAGTGCATATTTCCTTTGGGATAGAATTAACCCATTATTACAATAGGCTAACTCAATTCCTAGGAAATACTTTAGTCTCCCTAAATCTTTAATTTCAAACCTAGAAATCAAGAAATTTCTAACTATATCTATTAAATGCATGTCATTTCCAGTAATGATGATATCATCTACGTAAACTAAGGCTATCACTATTTTATCATTGTTTTTTCTAATGAAAACAGAAGAGTCGCTATGGCATTTAACAAATCCACTACTAAGGAAAGCATGGCTTAATTTTGCATACCATGCCCTTGGGGATTGCTTCAGCCCGTAGATAGCCTTGCGTAGTTTGCACACGTTTCCTCCTTGTTGTTGAAACCCTTGAGGAAGTTGCATGTACACTTCTTCTTCGAGATCTCCTTGAAGGAACGCGTTTGCTACATCCATTTGAAACATGCTCCATCCATGGTTCACCGCAAGAGACATCAAGACCCTAATTGTATTCATTTTGGCAACGGGTGCGTATGTCTCTTTGTAATCTATCCCATATGCTTGAGTGAATCCTTTAGCCACAAGTCTTGCCTTAAACCTTTCAATTGATCCATCACTTTTATATTTGATTTTGTATACCCATTTGCATCCGACGGCTCGCTTGCTCTTTGGAAGAGAGGTGACTTCCCATGTACCGTTCTTGGTCAATGCATCTAGTTCTTCCTTCATTGCCTTTCTCCACCTTGGGTCCTTGGATGCTTCATCATATGTCCTAGGCTCCTGTTCTTTATCTATGCCACTCAAAAAATTTTGGTGGCTCAAAGAAACATGTGAGATGGTATAATAATTAGAAATCGGATGAGATGTTATCTTGGAGTTATAGTAAACTCTACGGTTAATCCATTCCGAACGGGGAACCCTAAGCCTTGTGGATCGCCTAAGGTGAGGAGGTGGTGCATCCAAATCTCCCTCTACATGCTCGGATTCTTCCTCTTCGGTTTCTTGATCTCCCCCTGAAGTGTGGGCTGCCTCCTCTTCTATGGAGTTTGATCCTTCTTCTTCATTATTTTGAGATTGCTCATTAGTCTCTTGGGATGATTGATTCGGGAGAAGTAAGAAATTCCACGTGCTTGGAGTGCTCTCTTCTTCTGATGATTGATGTTCTTCATTATCTACAAAAAAGGACTCATTCTCCACAAATATCATATCCTTAGATGTGTATGTTTGGTTAGTTTTAGGGTCATAACATCTATACCCCTTTTCAAAGGAAGCATACCCCAAAAATATGCACTTTCTACCCTTATGATCTAACTTATCCCTCATGTGTGCTGGAATATGAATGTAACATACACAACCGAATGTTCTAAGATGAGATATCTTAGGTTTTCTATCTAGTAGGGCTTCTAAGGGTGACTTGCCATCTAGGACTTGAGATGGGATAAGGTTTATTAGGTGGACAGCGGTTTTTATTCCATCACACCAAAATTTCTTAGGCACATTTGCATGAAACATCATAGCTCTAGTTATTTCTAATATGTGCCTATTTTTCCTTTCGGCCACCCCATTTTGTTGAGGTGTGTACACACAAGACATTTGATGTATAATGCCATTCTCTCTAAGGTAGTTTTCAAATGTCAAACTAGTGAATTCTCCACCATGGTCCGTCCTTAGAATTTTAATGTTAGCATTGTAAAGTTTGGTCACATATCTCTCATAGCTTTTAAAGGCTTCAAAAGCTTGATCTTTGGTATTCAAAAGGTAGACCCAAGTGTACCTAGTTTTTTGGTTTACAAAAGTAATGAAATACTTGTAGCCTAAATGAGATTTGATAGGTGAAGTCCACAAATCCGAATGAACTAAATCAAAAGCATCTTTATAAATTGTTTTTGAATTGGGATACATTGATCGGGTTTCCTTTCCCAGAATACAAGCTTCACAATGTCTATCTTCAATATTAATACTTGGAAATAGACGCTTTAAAGCTTGGTCACTAGGATGCCCAAAACGTTTATGCCAAAGAGATGCATCTTCTTTGATATGAGCTACGAGTGCATGATGCTTTTGATCCAAAAAATATAGATCCCCTCTTCTAGAACCCTTGCCAATCAATTGATTCGACTTGAGGTCCTGAAAAGTAACAGTGTTTGGGTCAAAAACAACTCTACACCCTTGATCCTTAGTGACTTTGCTAATGGACAAAAGATTTGAAGTGAGTTGGGGAACAAATAAAGCATTTGATGTTTTTCCAAAAAGTTCAATTTCCCCAATTTGCTCAACTTTCAAATCTTGCCCATTGGCAACACGGACTATCTTATGGTAAGGGAGTTTTTTAAAATGCTTGATTTTTCTTATATCCCTTACCATATGATGGTCCGTTCCCGAATCAATGAGAAAATCTTCGAAATTGAAAGAGGATAAAGTGTTTTGATTTTTACCATTGGAGGGAGCTAGTTGTTGAAACTTCTTGGAGATGTCATTGAGTTGACTTTGAAGAGCAGCAAAATCAGCCATGGTAGGTCCTTGAAGCTTGGTGTGAAGTACATTATGCTGCTCGGAAAGTTGCTCTCTTGGTTTGAAGGTCTTGGGCTTTAAATGAGGATGAAGGTTCCAACACTTCTCCTTCGTATGTCCTCTTTTCTTGCAATGGCTACATACATCAATTTTCTTTGGAACTTGATGTGCTTTGGCAGCCATGTGCTCTTCAACGGTAGCCATGTGACCTTGAGCTTCAAGTCTAAGTTTGGAATTTTCTTCCAAACGCATGCTAACTTCCGTTCGTTGGATCATATTTTGCACTTCTCCAAATGAAGGAAATTCCTTCATTCGGAGAATTTCTTGTCTAAGAAGAGAGTAGGAATCATCTAGACCCATGAGAAGACCAAAGATTTTATCTTCTTCTTTCCTCTTTTGGAGGACTTTGAGATCTATGGAATCCGGACGGAGAGTGGAGAGCTCATTCCAAGTATCCGTATATTCCCCAAAATATTGAGGAAGTGATTTCCCTTCCTTTTTGATGTTTGAAATTTGTCGTTTGAGCTCAAAAATTCTGCCAAGGTTAGATTCTTGGCCATAAAGAGAAAACATTGTGTCCCATATTAGTTTTGCATTGGGAGCACAAGTCACCATAGCTTTGTGTGTTTCATCCATGGAATTGAGTAGAAGAAAAAACACATGTTTGTCCCTCTTCTTCCATTCTCTGTAGGAAGAATCCACCTCTTCAAGTGGTTGATCAAGTATGTGACCCTCCAAGTTGTGAAGTTCCAGCACCCTTCTCATCAAGGCTGCCCATTGATAATAATTTCCTCCTCTTAATTGAATGGAGGATATATTTTGAAATTGGGTAAGGTTGATGGAAGGTGGAAGGTCACCCAACCTTGAAGAGGAAGGGATCGAAGTTTGCTCTGATACCATGTTGAAATATCAAAAAATAGAGTACAAGAAATGAAGAATACTTCTGAATTTTATTGAAGAAGAATGAGAGCATACATGGACAGATTTGAGAGCATTTTTCTCATAGTTTTTGGAGATACAATGAGGCTCTATTTATAGAGAAAAGGGAAAAATAGCCAGTAGAAAGTGATATTCCCGTTGGAGCTCAAACCCCAAGGAATTCCAACAGCTAGTTTTTTGACTGTTGAAATATATGCTGCCCAAACTGCTCCTAGCTATTTGGGTTTGCTTCCTAGACTTTTCTCCAAACTTTTGGGCTTCCTTGGGCCTATTTTTGAATGTATTTTGGGTTGGTTTAGGCTGCCCAAATGGGTCATGCTTGCTGGACAATGCATGCTGATTTTTGGACTTCTAAGTAGATGCACTTGGTTGGTGATGAAGATGGGTTAAGTTATCCTTCTTTTCAACACTTCTTTGGGTCAACAAATATTCCCTCTTCGGATAAAATACACCCTAAAAGGTTAATCTCCCTTAGCCAAAACTCACACTTGGAGATAAGGGTTTGAAATATACTAAGATGTCGTCAATGAAAGCAATGACGAACTTGTCAAGATAAGGGTGGAAGATTCGGTTCATAAGGTCCATGAAAGCTACAGGGGAATTTGTCAAACTAAAAGACATCACCAAAAACTCATAATGACCATACCATATCCTAAACGCAGTCTTGTGGACATCATCATCCTTTATCCTTAATTAGTGATAACCCGATCTCAAATCAATTTTCGAAAAAATACTAGCACCCTGGAGTTGATCGAATAAGTCGCCAATCCTTGGCATGGGACACTTATTCTTGATGGTTACCCTATTCAACTGCTGGTAGTCTATACACAATCTGAGGGTACCATCTTTCTTCTTCATGAATATAAGCGGAGCACCCCAGGGTGAGGTACTCAGCCTGATGAACGCCTTGTCCATCAATTCTTGAAGTTGAACCTTCAATTCTTTCAATTCCGCAAGTACGATTCGATGCGGAGGGATTGAAATAGATGCAATTCCAGGAGATAAGTCAATTGTGAAGTTAAACTCCTGAGCCAGAGGTAAACCAAGCAATTCATCCGGGAAGACATCCAAAAATTCATTCACCACTGGAACATTCATCAATTATGAACTCTGTATAGTGGTGTTGACGAGTGGGCTAAGTAAGCCTCATAGTCCTTATGCACCAGTTTCCGTGCCTCTAATGCTGAGATTACACAACTCAGTAAGACTTGCCGTTCACCAGTGAACATAAGTGGAGGACATCTAGGTCTACGGAATTCCACCTCCTTAGTGAAACAATTCACTAAAGCTCGATGGAGGTGTTAAACAATTCACTAAAGCTCGATGGAGGTGTAACCAGTCCATACCTAGTATGGCGTCAAAATCCCACATTTCCAACAAGATCAAGTCCGTCTCGAGAATCTCACCTTATACTACCACTTCGCATGCCTTGTACATGAAATCCCTTTTTAACTATTCCCCCAATGGAGTGATAACCAATAACTCCCCTTCAAGTGGGGTCAAAGGCCTATTCAAGTGTTTAGTGAATTCCGTGTTTACTAAAGAATTATTTGATCCCATATCAATTAAAACACGGGTATTAATCCCAAAAATTCTCATTATACCTATATATACAAGAGATAAAATTAAGTCTCGATTTAAATCAAATTCAAATTAAAATTTAAGTCCTCAATGCTAACAAAACTATCATTATTCATCGAAGTAACTCCCAATCACTTAATATCATGTAGAATCTCTAAGATGCCTCAAATTTAAAATCATACAATCATGATCTCATAATGTTTATATTCAAATTCTAAGTCATCGAGTTCAAGTTCTAGGAAATTTACTGGTGACTATGTCTGGGTTGTTCTGTGCCTCCTCGGTAGTCATTGCAAATATCCTTATTTGAGCTCTTGCCCGTGGACCCTGGTTTGGAGCAGCTACTGTGTTGCTCCCCATCCGTTC
Source organism: Dillenia suffruticosa (assembly GCA_033439265.1). Lineage (NCBI taxonomy): Eukaryota > Viridiplantae > Streptophyta > Magnoliopsida > Dilleniales > Dilleniaceae > Dillenia > Dillenia suffruticosa. The sequence continues at coordinate 14,533,205 of JAVTVX010000034.1, read as the reverse complement.
TATAACATTAAGAGGTACGGTGGGAACATTGGTTTGGTTGCCCATAGATCCACTAGGGCACTCTCGGCTTGTCTGACCTCCCCACCCCAACTCCGAACAAACATTGCAAAAATGGCCCTCCTTTCCGCGTTGATAACACCTCTTGGGTGCTTGACATACCCCAAAATGGAACTTTCCAAAGTTTCTACACTTGTCCTTCCTATTCCCCATTGATTTGCTCCTTAAGGATGTAGTAGGAGTAGGGTCCTCAAAATGGGACGTGCCAACGAATCCAGTAACTGGAGCTCTACCATAGAAGCCTACGCTCCTACTTTGCTTTGAACCCGAGCCCAATGCATGTTCGGACCTCCTTTTCTTTTTTTGTCCCTCTCTTGTCTTTTCCCTTTCTTCCACCATTTTCTCAGCCCTTAAGGTCAATTCTAATACATCCTTGTAAGTATGGGTTGATGTGATAGACATCTTCTCCCGGATAAACAAGTTTAGACCCTCTTCAAACTTGAAACACAAGTACTCATCGGAAGTCACTAATTTCGGGATAAATGTGGACAATCTTCGCAACTCTGTCTCATATTCCACCACTGACTTGTTACCTAGGCGAAGATAAAGGAATTCTTTTCTTTTCAAATCTCGATAAAATCGAGTATAGTACTTTTATCGAATTTCCTAAGGAATTCGCTCCAAAAGATAGGTATCGAGGATCTCTCTTTAAGACTATCCCACCAAGTTCATGCATCTTCATCCAATAATTTCATGGCCACCCTTAATTTCAATTAATCATCCAGCCTCTTGTCATCCATTGTCTCCCTAACCAAATTAATCTAATTCTTAGCTACCGTTGCATCACTTGTCCCCGTAAATGTGACACATCCAAGTTATCGGGTTTCCTTGATTAACTTGGACAATTCAAAAGTTGGCTGGGGGTTTGGAGTAGCCACTGAAGTAGGAGGAGCAATTCATTTTGACGGAGGAGTAGGTAAAAAGGTTGGCCTTGGTGGAGAAGGAATTGGCGCTTGAGGAGGAACTTGGAAATAAGCGCCATTTGTATTCCAGCACTCGGTCCATTACCGGAGAGCATGGAGTGGTGGTGGAGGAATCCTTGTTAAAGGTGCCTAGTAAGTACTAGTTACTTTCAAAGGAGAAGTCTAAGCATGAGGATGATTTATCCTCATGATTAGAAGGAGGAATCTCACCAACATTCCTCATCCTTTGTCTAGAAGGCATGATTCCTATAAGAAAAGACACTATCGTTAGCTCACTAAATTCGATATTGGACTAGGTATTTAACCCCCTAAAAAAATAAAATTGGTCCTAGTTCTTAAGAATCCATGGAAGGTTTTTGTACATCCATTGAAAAATCTTTTAAAATTTGTAATTTCAAAAAAAAAAAGAAGAAAAACGCTTTTACAACTTTTAGAAAACTTTTGGGATATTTGGAAATATTTTAAACATTTAAACATTTAAACATTTAAAATCGTAAACCTGACTCTGATACCAATAGAATTGTCACGCCTCGACTCTCCCGTTGAGCACACGATAATCGCCGCATTATTTCGATATACGGGCAGCATCTCCCCATATACCGGAATAGCGCAAGACATTCAATCTATTTAAAAACAACTCAAATATCACTATAATGACCATTCTAGGTCATCTAGCATCAAAGGCATGCATTTTCACACAATTTAAAGATCAATCCGATCTATCCTTTTTCATGCACGTATGTAAATGGGCCAACCCGACCATTCCAAAATTCTGATAAATTTACAATCTCAAAATAGTTCAAAATTCACCATGAATTGTCCAAATGTCCCAATTTAAACAATAAAAATTGTAAGAGGAGTTTTTAAATCAAGAAAATACAAGTTCATTTTCATCGGAGTATGGATTTCTCAAATACTTGCCTAAAAAAGGCTAAGCAAGTATTTAACAAATGCAATCAAAATAAAATGTACAAAGATTTCCTTCTATAGATCATTTTACACTAATTAAAAATAAAGTTTTCATTTCAAATATCTAACTATGTTCAACAACTATCTTTTTCAGTTTGACTCTAAAGTAATGTCTTTCGCCTAAGGTTTCTCTAAAAAAAATTTAGAAGAGAGGAGTAAGTATTTAAAATACCCAATGAGTGGAGTACAATGTCATATAACGCATAAATGAGGAACGAAAATAATTATGCCAACAATCATATACAAAGTGTATTGCCATAAATCAAAATATTGGTATAAAACAGCTTATTTCAATCTATCATGACTCATGTGAACAAAACAAAAAATTTACATTCATTTTCTATAATTTTGGGATATGCCAAAATCATTATCCTACCAATGGTCGTTGATAGGATCTGTCCAGAGATTTTTCACTATTTTCTAAAATCCATTTCACCTTGACGTTGGCCCAAAACTCCGTGGGGTGCATCCACGTTATCATGATGGCTTGAGAAAACTCTCCAACCCACCTACCACCAAGCCAAATTAAACAAACTTGACCACACCGCCCCAGTGGCCCGGTCCATGGCAACACTTTGGTTATAGCCCTTTTCTAGCACCATGTTACCAAAATTTAGTTTAAAAATCAATTCAGACTCAAATTTCAATACAGAGCAATAATATAGGTTTTGCATAAGTATTCAATTGTAACACAATACAAATAATTCAATAATTTAGTACAATAATCATGAATTTATTCAAGTTTCATTTGAGGCACAGTTTACAAACTATTATAAATTTAGCTCGAACTCATTCAAAAATTCAATTTACTAATTTATTGAAATTAGTTTACTTATTTATATGAAACATAATCGTCCACTCACCTTTCGGGACGATAATCATTCCCAAATTTTCTAACCAAATAAGAATTATCCCCTCTTCATCTCCCCCAATACATTAACCTAATTTATTGGTTATAATTTAATCATTAAATCACACACCAATAGTAGAGCAATCATTTCTCCTTAATATTTTTACAATTCTAGTTTTTCAATAAATTTTTCAATTAGCGCAGTCATGGGACAATAACTATAACTTTCAATACACACAACCAAATCACATGATTCTTATCTCAAATTAAAGATAACACATAGATCTAGAAATTTCATGTTCAGCATTGAGCCTAATTCGTCCTAGAAGGCATCTCAAAATTGAAGGAAAGACAAGTAGTTGGAATAGGATAGGACAGAACAGAACATTTTCTGCGCGATGAAATTCTTTGAAATCATAACAAATTCAGTTCTTATCCAATTTCAACAAATCATACCTCATTTTCAAGATATGGGAGTTTAGTTTAATATGCAAACTGCCATACTTGATTTGCTTTTGTGTAGAGAAAGTTATGATATAAAGACCACAGCATGCTCAATTGCCTATTATGCAAAATCATGGATTTCAGCCCAACATGAAACTTTGCATCTATTCTAATAACTCCTCCTTATATCAATCTAAGCCTTGAAACTTTGCATTCTAGTCTAGTAACTCCTCATATTCAATCTAAACCCAGAGTTAAGTAACAATTCAAAAACATCATGCATAACCAACATTCACAGGCATTTATCCTATGTCATGAAGCAATTAGGTTTCTAGCATCCTCAACAACCTCACTCATCCTTGCTGAACCTAGGTATAGGGAGTACACAACATCAGAATTTTATGGGATAAAGTAACAGGTTCGAATCTAGTAAGGTGGGTCATCATCCACATGGTTTTTCATACTAAAAATAACAGAAAATCAAGAGAAATTTGAAAGAAGGAAAATACCCACTCACCTAGGGTTTCTTCGACATTCCCTGATGCTTGCAACTGAATCGAAGCACTGTAGTACTTCCAAAACATGGCAAATGCTTCAAAAATGCTTGGGTTTGGAAGATATTTTGACAACCAATGAAGAATCAATCAAATTTCAAGGGACGCCCAAACCAAACCCTAACCGAGAGAAGATGAAATCCGGTTATTCTAAGCTTTAATTGCAACCTCAAACGTGCCTTTGTACTCAAGGAAAGCTAAAATAATAAATGATATTTGGAAAGAAAGTGAAATTTGGAGAGAATAAGAGGGAGCCTAGAGTGTGAGAGAGAGAGAGAGAGAGAGAGAGAGAGAGAGAGAGAGAGAGAGAGAGAGAGAGAGAGAGAGAGACAAAGGAGATTGGTTTTGGGTAAATGAGATTGGGAAAGTGGGGGAGAGGGAAGAGAGAGAGAGTGTTTGACTTTTCTTCCTTTTTTTTTCTCTTTCTCAATGCTAAATATCTAATCTACTTGATTAAAGATAAGACTTAGATTACAAATTTGGTATCCAGAGCTTAGTTTAATTCATCCAAGAAGGTATCTCAAAATTGAACCAAAATTCTTAGTCGAAATAGGGCAGAAATAGGGAATTCCTCTACAAAATGTATCACTTTAAAAAATCATAAAAATCCACTCATCAAAATCCTTCAGATCATATGCCATTTTCATGGTGTAGAAGTCCAGTTTTATAAAAAGAAAACCTCACTTGATTTGCTAATATACAAAAAAAGTTATGACTGAAAGATCACTACATTTACCAACTATCCAGCTTGCAGAAAAGAATCAAAGGTTTTATTTTATTCCATCATTTTTAGTATTCATCTATTTCAAATCATTGAGCATGCTATTCACCATAAATCAAAACCCTAAATCATGAATTTAAAACTTACCTTGCACTTACTTCAAAAGACTCCCATGTATCCAAACAAAATCACCTTCAAATGCAAGCTTCTTTGCCTTATTATGATAACCCGATGCAAGAGGGATTTTCTAGTGAGGATTGAAGCTAAGGCAAAAGAGCTAGAAGTCTAGGGTTTCATCAAGAAATGGTTTGGTGGATTCGGGTGCTTGAAGGGGTAATGCAAAAAAAAAATGTGTAGGAAGAGGGATATACTAGGGTCTCACGCTCTCTCCCTTTCTCCTTCTCTCTCTCTTTTTCGTTTCTCACTCTTTTCTTCTTCTCAGTTAAACACACACACACACATACACAAGCAGACAAAAGTACCCTCAAGATGGTGGAAGAATGGGAATCTCTCTCTCTCTCTTTCTTTTTCTCTGTTGTTCACAAGCTTTTCTTTATTCCCTAACCATCCACCACACATTTCATGCATTAAATGCACTCCTTGTTGTTCCTTGACTTTTCTAGACTTTGCTTTACAAAAGAAAAGAGAATAAAACATGGGATAGGCCTTATGAACTTCAATTCAAGTATTAGACATGCTAATGGACTTTAACTAAGTGTTGGCCTCCACAAGTCAGGCTCAATTGTGGGATATTAAAAATTTGAACTCAAATGTTATTTCAACCCAAACCCAAGTCTCCTATCCTTGATCCACCAAATTTCAAAGTTTAAATTTACAATATCAAAATTCACCCTTACAAGTCATTCATGCAACTAGACAATGTTTTCTGGTTTTATAATCTCCCTTTAAATTGAACCCGATAATACTCGAACTTGATAAATTGGAGCATGATTTTGAATAACGATTGGTCAAACACAAAAAAAAAAAATGAGCTTGATGTTTATGCATGTTAAAAACTAGTGTTCGAAATTATTGAACTTGCTTCTCAAATCCTGACGAGGTTAGCCAAACCACCTCTTTTCTGGTCACTTAATCCAATAAGCTTGTTTGGAGATTTTGATTCTTTTGGGCTTGTTGATAGAGCCTTTATGTGCCCTTAGATTCACTATATATTTAATAGGCCTTCATTGTGATTTTACTATAAGGCCCCGGCTCATAGATGGGGCTTCTATGTCCATGTGGAATTTACTTGTCCACTTGAAATTGTGCAACTCGGGTAAAGTCCAACATTCCTATAAGCGCATGACCAGATGCTTATTAGGATTTCTTTGAATTTTCCTAATTGGAATTTCCAAAACAATTCTTTATTTAAAATAGTTTTAGGAAATAAATCTTTTCTAACTAATTTGAGGGAACAATCCCTACATACTTCTGTCTTTCACACACTCGATTTTAGAACATGCTATTGTCGTTGTAAATTAAATTATAAGTTTAATCTCGGATTTGATTAAACATAAGATTCTACTCTTGACAAGTTTCATGGTTTATGATATCCTCCATTCAACACTAAATATGTAGCACTCAGAAAGTTAAAAGAAAAAACAGAGAGAGAGAGAGAAAAGAAAAGTCAAAGAATTTTTTTTATTGCCTCTCCCCTCCCACTTTCCCAATCTCATTACCCGAAACCTATTTCTCCCCTCTCATTCTCACTCTCTACCTCTCTCAATTCCTCATCCCTCTCTCTTTGCTTCTCTGCTTCTCATTCCGTCGAAGATAACCAGACAATGGTGAAGGGGACAATCTCTCTCTTTGACTACCGATGATTGACCTCGGATCTTTGAGCTAGGTTTGCATCTCAAGGTACAAATCTCATCTCTCTCTCTACTCTTTGCTCTCTTGTCTCTCTCTCTCTATACCCTAATGTTACGCCCCAGACCGGGATCGTGAACAATCACCCATTGTCCTGAATGCTGACTGTATTTTTACAAAAAATCGGGCAGAATCTCCCTATATTTCGGAGGTCTCCCAAGTACAATTAATCCTGTATAAATCACAACCATCCTGTAAAATAATCAAATGGCCATCCCGACCTCTCCAAAATCAACAAATCCTATAGCCAACATCCAGAATAATGTAAAACTATAAAAATTTCCAACAACGTAGCTACAGATCTCTACTGCCATGCCCCCGTCAAAGGCATGGACAGCTGCCAGATGCCCTTCTTGTGATTAGAGGTAGCACCGAGCGATCCTAATGTACACTTCTAAGACATAACACATTCCCAAGTACATACACAACGAATAAGAAATGTCTCAATGCAATGTTATGCAACGACATGAGAGTTCCACAATTTAAATTTCCATATTTATACAGTCATCCCAGAATTACACAATGGTCATCTATAGATCTCAGAATACATATATATTACCAATACAATTTTTATAGCAGAAATATATAATGACTCCTCAAGTTCAGACCAGATCTCCCAATGATACTGAGCGCCCTAAAAGCAACGCTTCTTGTCAAATACTATCTCTGAAACAAGAAGGGAAATGAGGGGTGAGTACTCGAGGAAGAATACTCAATGAGTGAGTGGGTCAATGCAATCGTCTAATATGAAGTGTGAAACTGGAGTGTCCAAGCATAAGTATACAAACCATATTTCAAATCATCATCCTTTTCATTTCAACAATATATCATTAGCACACATTTTCAAGTTAAATATGCATCCAAAGCACTGTCACTAAAATCATAGAGCTACCAGCCAAAAATGTCCTGGCAGAGGCCTACCGCGACCTATGATAGGCACACCAGGGGTGTTATATGCAAGTTTATTTAAAGAGCTCTCCACCCCGGCGTTGGCGACGAATCTCGTCCAGGTACTAGACTTGGAGAAAGTATCCAAATCCTCTCCCTTTCGGATTCAACCTGGTTAGTACCATGTCGTTAATAAAAATTACGACAACTCGTGGGATACCCCAGGCCTAGGCATATCCGAACGCCACAAAAGCGTCTCTCACGGTTTCCTTCATCGCTACGGAACAATACATACCAAACCCCTCAAGGCCAAATCCAATATCGTATCAAAATGTGTCGAAATCAGGTTCACAAACCAAATGCAACATATAGCATAAAATAGCACATTATACATTTCAACCACATAGATACATAATTTCAATATTTCAACACAGTTTTTGAACACTCCATCGATTCACAAAAATCAATTTCAAAACTAGTCAAAACATTTTAAACACGCTACAAATTATACTCATTTATCAAATATTTTAAAACAGGGTTTACACATTAAACAAAAGTATTGAAATAAATCCTACTCATGATTTGGGAAGGATAGCGCACTCCCCAAAAAAACCACAACACGTAGAATCAAAGCTCCCCAAAATCGAATCACCAAACAAGTAGGAAGGCTACCGTCTACAGATTTCACACCTCTTACATACCAAAAGTCTGCACATACATAGGTTCAATTAAGGACATATTTTTGTGCTCAAAGCAAAGCTAAAACAAGTCCGAACTTCCTACACATAAGACCATTTCTCTCAAAATGCCTCGAAACATTCTATTTTCAAGGTATCGAAGTCTATTTTCATAATATAGACGTATTTTAATTTCCTATATGCAGGACAATTTATAATGAAAAGACTGTATTAATTCTTACACTAAAATCCCAATTTCTGACTATTTTAAGCATTCGTCAAATCAAACTCTAAGAGAAACCATTCGAATCAAGTCCGTACGATTCTATCATCTAGAATAGCTCAATTTGTATAAAATCCTATATTTGACCCAATAAATTTCATATAATGACAAACAATGCATTTCAATCTATTCTAACATTCATCTTAACATATGCAATATACTCTTACACTAATTTACCCCAAATTTATCGAAATAAATCGAGTGAGTTAGAAATCCTCACCTAAGTTCTTCGCGGTTCACAATCCTGTGGTCCAAACGTCGTTCTACTCAGTCCAGGACCTGCAATGCTTCAAATTCGAAACAAGGTTCAGAAATCTAGCTTAATCACTAAGAGAATATCGAACCCTAGAACTATAACCAATCACAGTCGTTACTTGTAGTGAAGATGCAGGTGAGCTCTCGAAGGAGAAAATCGATTGCGGGCTCGCGGGCCGTCGTGCTGTTGGGCTGGTAGGCTGGCCCGCTAGTGGGCTTGCGGGTCAGCAGGCTGCAGTGGGCTCGCGGGCTGGGGCGTGCGGGCTGGCGCGCTCACGGGCTAAGGCTCACGCTCGCGAGCTGGAGTGCTTGTGGGTTGGAGTGCACGTTTGCGAGAGACTGTAGTCGCGCACTGAGGCACGCTCGCACGAGGGTAGTCATGTTGGGGGCGCGATTCATGCAGGGTAGGTCGTGCAGGGGCACGCTGGCGCTCATGAGGGGGCGCACAGTGCGTGGTCGCACTCGGGAGAGCGCGCAGTGGTTGAAGGCGCTATAGTTGCGAGAGGAAGGAGCTGTAGCATGGAAGCGCACGACGGAGTGCGATCAAGAGGGAGATCGCGAGAGATAGAGAGAAAGTGAGCAGCGGAGAGAGAGAGAAACCGAGAGGGAAGGATAGAGAGAGAAAGGGAAAGTGAGAGAAAGACGAAGAGAGAGGGAGATACGGCAGCGATGGTGGTGGCGGAGGAAAGCACGGCCGCGGGAGAGGAACGGACGGAGAGAGACTGGCAGGGGAGACGAAGAGTCGGGGAGAGAAAAACAAAGGGAAAGATTAGGGCTAAAAGCCCTAATCCCAAATTGGGGGGGTGCTGCGTTTTGTCTCAAAACGCAGTACTCCACTGTTTTTTTTTTAGAGCATATATATATACATTCATATATATATTTTCACACCCACATTTTTGCTAGTTTGCCAATTTTATAAAAATAATAGGTTCGCTACGATTTACAAACGCGACAATTTAATTTATATCAAAAATTAAATTTAAAGACCCCAAAATCAAAAATCAATATAAATAAAAATTTTTTCCCCTATGTATATAAATATAAACCAATACACTTGTTCGGGTACCGAGTGTCGGTGTTACATTTTCTAACCCCCTAAAAACAGGTTTCGTCCTTGAAACTAAAAGGAAGCTAAACTATACAGAAAATAAATGGGGGTACTGTCTCGTCATAGCCTACTCGGGCTCCCAGGTCTCTTCCTCGACCTGTTCGCTGTGCCATAGCACTCGGACAAGAGATACCTCCCTGTTCCGTAGCTGTCGGATCTGCTGGTCAAGTATGGCCACCGGTTGAACGGGTAGACTCAAGTCCTCTTGTACCTCTACTGGCAGAGACCCCAAAATATGCGAAGAATCTGGGATGTATTTCGTCAACACTGATACATGGAAGACATCATGGATTCGAGATAACTCGTCTCACAGCTCTAGTCTGTATGCCACGCTCCCAACCCTACTGAGGATTCGGAATGGGCCAATGTACCTGGGTCTCAACTTGCCCCACTGCCGATATCGAATGAGTCCCTTCAAGGGAGAAATCCTCAAAAATACCATATCACCCACCTCAAATTCTAAAGGTCGGCATCTCCGATCCGCATAAGCCCTCTGTCTATCTTGGGTGGTTTTCAACTGCTCGCGGATCACCCTAACTTTTTCCTTAGTCTCCTCGACTAACTCAACACTAGTAAGGCATCTTTCGCCTACCTCATCCTAGTACAACGGGGTGCGACACTTTTTGCCGTAAAGTGCCTCATAGGGTGGCATGCCGATACTGGTCTGATAACTATTATTATATGTAAACTCCACTAGCGGTAAATGCCTATCCCAACTACCCCAAAAGTCCATAACACAAGCCCGAAGCAAATCCTCGAGCGTCTGAATGGTCCTCTCTGACTGACCATCTGTCTGTGGGTGATATGCTGTGCTAAAACTGAGTCGTGTGCCCAAAGCTTCCTACAGCTTGGGCCAAAATCGAGAAGTGAATCTCAGATCTCTATCCGAGACTATGGACACGGGAACCCCATGCAGTCTGACTATTTCGTCAATACACAGACATGCCAATGTCTCCAATGGAGAGTCGCTGCGCATCGGGATGAAATTAGTGGACTTGGTGAGTCGATCTACTACCACCCAAATGGCATCATATCTGGCCTAAGTTCGCGGCAATCCCATAACAAAGTCCATAGTCACATGTTCCCACTTCCATACGGGAATGGGAAGAGGCTATAGTAAACCCGCTGGCCTCTAATGCTCAGTCTTCACCTGCTGACAGACTAAACATCTAGATACAAACTCCGCAATATCTTTCTTCATACCTGACCACTAATAGCTACCCTGAATAGTTCGATACATCTTTATACTACCCGGGTGCAAAACATAGGCGGAGGAGTGTGCCTCCTCTAATATGGACCTGCAGAGATCCTCTTCGGCGGGTATAGCCACTCTATCTCGATAAGTCAGAAGTCCATCACTATGGACTTTGAAATCATCTATATCACCTCTACGGGCTCTCTCAGTAAGAGCCTGGAGCTCGGTATCAGTGCCCTGAAGCTCCCTAATACGGTCCAACAACATCAGCCTAACATCAAACCTGGCTAGCAGAGTGCCCTGATCATCACTAGCCAATTTGACTCCCAAATCCTGGAGTCCCATTAAACAAGTGAGGTATGCCGTATTGTTCTCATGAGACAATGAAATTGATTTCCGGCTCAAGGCATCAGTAACCACATTGGCCTTGCCCGGATGATAATCAATGATAAGATCATAATCTTTGAGGAGTTCTAACCATCTCCTCTGTCTCAGGTTAAGTTCTCACTGGGTAAATAAATACTTTAGACTTTTATGATCAGTATACACCAGGCAAGTCACCCCGTACAAGTAATGGCACCATATCTTCAATGCAAAGACTATGGCCGCAAGCTTCATATCGTGTGTCGGATAATTCACCTCATGTTTCTTCAACTGTCTAGAGGCGTAGGCGATCACTCGACCATTTGCATCAAAACACAATCCAACCCCTGTCGGCTAGCATCACTGTACACCGTGTACTCCCGACTATTGGTAGGAAGCGCCAAAATCAAAACTGTAGTCAACCGTTGTTTGAGCTCCTAAAAACTCACCTCACAATGGTTATCCCATACAAACTTGACACCTTTTCGCATCAATCTACACAATGAAGCAGCTATCCGGGAAAACCCCTCAACAAATCTGCAGTAATGCCCGACCAGATCAAGAAAACTCCTTATCTCAATCACTGTTTGCAGCTGCTCCCATCTCGTAATGGCATCGACCTTCTACGGATTGATAAAAATCCCATTCGCAGAAACGAAATGCCCCAAAAATCTAATCTATCTTAGCCAAAATTAACATTTTGTGAATTTGGCATACAATTATTCATCACGGAGGATCTGTAAAACGGTGCGAAGATGCTGAGCATGATCCTTATCACTCCGCGAATACACCAGTATATCGTCTATGAAGACTATGACAAACTGATTCAGATAGTCATGAAAGACTCTGTTCATCAAGTCCATGAATACAGCGGGGGCATTAGTCAGCCCAAACGACATGACTAGAAATTCGTAGTTCCCGTATCGAGTGCGGAAAGCTGTCTTTGGCACATCTTGACTCCTAATCCACAACTGATGATATCCCGATCGAAGATCAATCTTTGAGAAAATTTGGGCACCTTGTAATTGATCAAATAAATCATCTATGCGAGGCAACGGATATTTGTTTTTCATAGTCACCCGATTAAGCTGCCTATAATCCTCACACAATCTCAGTAAGGAGTCCTTCTTCTTTATAAATAGCACTGGAGCGCCCCAAGGGGACGTGCTAGGACGGATAAACACCTTATCCAACAACTCCTGTAGCTGGACCATGAGCTCTCTCAGCTCAGCCGGCGCCATCCTGTATGGCGGCATAGAGATAGGGGTAGTCCCCGGAGCTAAATCGATCTCAAAGTCAAACTCCCGAACCAGTGGTAATCTGGGTTGCTCCTCAGGAAAAATATCAGGAAAGTCCTGTACCATTGGAACATCCTCCAGTCTCGGTCCCTAAGTAGTGGTGTCTATGATGTGAGCCAGGTAAGCTGTACACCCGCGGCGAATCATGCCTCTGGCCTCCAAAACTGAATGACACAACGGGGTAAAACCCGCCTTTCGCCCTCAAAAATCAACATTGGCTGATCGGGTTTTCGAAAATCCACCTGCTTCTTAAAGCAGTCAACTGAAGCCCGATGCATATGTAGCCAATCCATCCCCAAGATGGTATCAAAATCAGTCATGGCGAGAGAAATTAGATCTGCCTTCAGTACTGTATCCCAAACTCTGAACTCATCCAGTCCTACTGGTAGAGTGGGAAAAATTTGTGGTCAAACTCCCGAAGGAAGTCGTCCCACCGCAGTGGCTCTATCGCCTCATCAGTGAGGGCCTCCCACCATAAGATGGCCTCTCCTTCTAATAATCGCTGTGCTACTTTTAGGTAGAGCTCCTCTCTAATCCCCAGATATGTCAAAATCCTACGGGTGCGGTTGATTCAATGCTTGGCTGCCGCAGCATCACCAAGCCCTGTGAAATCGGTGCACCCCAACTGACGGGCCTCCTTAACCAACTGAGTCAACTCATGTACCCGTCTAAGAGCAGCCGATGTGGTCTCACTCTGCTCGAACAAAGTAGAAGGACCGGCCATCAGCGGTGGAACCGGTGCCGAAGGAACTAGCGCTGCTGCGGTGCAGGCGCCGCTGTAGGAAGTAGTGGGGGCGGAATTTGGACCCATGCGAAGCGTACCACTTGTACACCTGTCGAAAGGCATCGAGTGTGGGTACGGGAGTCTCAGCCTGAGCAGCTAGCTGAGTAGATGCTGGTGGTGGCATGCGAGTCGAGGAACGATCTTTCGGCTCGTCTAACTCCTCTGGTGGGACAACACGGGTGCTCCGTCCGGTTGTCATACTTCTGCAAGAGGAGGATCCATATTAGGTATCGTTCAAAGAATAGGCATGGATCAAGAAATTTGAACTAGTCATAGCATGACTACCCTCACCAAAAAATGAAATTCTTAGTTCAATAGGGGAAAAATAACATGATAGATAAGATGCAATCGTATCTAACCCCCTAAAATAGATGAACTCATATACCTATGACCATGTAATGGGACTTCATGACTGTATGAAACTCTTATGCATTGAGGGCTTTAAACACAAACACACTTGGGAATGTTTTCAAAACTTATTTTTTTAAAACACACCTCTCAACCTAAACCGGGCTCTGATACCAATCCAACTATCACGCCCCGAACCTGGATCATAAACAGCCGCCCGTTGTCCTGAATGTCGACTGTATTTTTACAGAAAATCGGATAGAACCTCTCTATATTTCGGAGGTCTCCCAAGTACAATTAATCCTGTATAAATCACAACCATCCTGTAAAATAATCAAATGGCCATCCTGGCCTCTCTAAAATCAACAAATCCCACAGCCAACGTCCAGAATAACACAAGGCTATAAAAATTTCTAACAACCTAGCCACAGACCTCTACTGCCATGCCTCCGTCAAAGGCATGGACAACCGCCAGTCGCCCCTCTTGTGATTTAAAGATGGCACTGAACGATCTTAGAGTGCACTTCTAAGACATAACACATTCCCAAGTACATACACAACGAATACAAAATGCCTCAATGTAATGTTATACAATGACATGAGAGTTCCATAATTTAAATGTTCATATTTATACAGTCATCCCAAAATTACACAATGGTCGTCTATAGACCTCAGAATGCATATACATTACCAATACAACTTTTGCAGCAGAAATATATAATGACTCCTCAAGTTCAGACAAGATCTCCCAATGATACTGGGTATCCTAAAAGCAACACTACTTGTCAAATACTATCTCTGAAACAAGAAGGGAAATGAAGGGTGAGTATTCGGGGAAGAATACTCAATGAGTAAGTGGGTCAATGCAATCGTCTATTATGAAGTGTGAAACTGAAGTGTCAAAACATAAGTATACAAACCATATTTCAAATCATCATACTTTTCATTTCAATAATATATCATTAGTACGCATTTTTAAGTCAAATATGCATCCAAAACACTGTTACTAAAATCATAGAGCTGACAGCCAAAAATGTCCTAGCAGAGGTCTACCGCGACCTATGATAGGCGCACCGGGGGTGTTATATGCAAATTTATTTAAAGTGCTCTCTACCCCGGTATTGGCGACGAACCTAGTCCAGGTGTTAGACTTGGAGAGAGTATCCAAATCCTCCCCCTCTCGAGTTCAACTTGGCTAGTACCGTGTCGTTAATAAAAATTACGATAACTCGTGGGATATCCCTGGCCTAGGCATATCCGGATGCCATCAAAGCGTCTCTCATGGTGTCCTTCGTAGCTAGGAACAATACATACCAAAGCCCTCAAGGCCAAATCTAATATTGTATCAAAATATGCTGAAATCAGGTTCACAAACCAAATGTAACATATAGTATAAAATGGCACATTATATATTTCAACCACATGGATACATAATTTCAATATTTCAACATAGTTTTTGAACACTCCATCGGTTCACAAAAATCAATTTCAAAACTAGTCAAAATATTTCAAACACGCTACAAATCATGCTCATTTATCAAATATTTTAAAATAGTATTTACACATTAAATAAAAGTATTGAAATAAATCTCACTCACAGATTTGGGAAGGATAGCATACTCCCCATTAAAACCACAACACGTAGAATCAAAGTTCCCCTCAATCGAATCACCAAACAAGTAGGAAGGCTACCGTCCACAGATTTCACTCCTCTTGCATACCAAAAGTCTGCACATACATAGGTTCAATTAAGGACATATTTTTTGTGCTCAAACCAAAGCTAAAACAAGTCCGAACTCCCTACACATAAGACCATTTCTCTCAAAATGCCTCGAAACATTCCATTTTCAAGGTATCGAAATCTATTTTCACAATATAGACATATTTTAATTTCCTATATGTAGGACAATTTATAATGAAAAGACTGTATCAATTCTTAAACTAAAATCCCAATTTCTCACTATTTTTAAGTATTCGTCAAATCAAACTCTAAGAGAAACTATTCGAATCAAGTCCGTACGATTCTATTATCCAGAATAGCTCAATTTGTATAAAATCCTATATTTGATCCAATTAATTTCATATAATGTCAAACAATGCATTTCAATCTGTTCTAACATTAATCCTAACATATGCAATACACTCTTACACTAATTTACCCTAAATCCGTCCAAATAAATCGAGTGAGTTAGAAATCCTCAACTCGGTTCTTCGCGGTTCACAATCCTGTGGTCTAAACGTCATTCTACTCAGTCCAGGACCTGCAATACTTCAAATTCAAAGTAAGGTTCAGAAATCTAGCTTAATCACCAAGAGAATATCGAACCCTAAAACTATAACCAATCACAGTCGTTACTTGTAGTGAAGATGCAGGTGAGCTCTCGAAGGAGAAAACCGGTTGCGGGCTCGTGAGCCGTCGCGGGCTCGCGGGCCAGTGGGCTGGCCCGCTGGTGGGCTTGCGGGTCAGCAGGCCGCAGTGGGCTCGAGGGCTGTGCGCTCACGGGTTGGGGCGCGTGGGCTGGCGTGCTCAGGGGTTAGGGCTCACGCTCGCGACCTGGAGCGCTTGTGGGTTGGAGTGCGCACTCGCGAGAGACTGCAATCGCGCGTTGAGGCACGCTCACACAAGGGAAGTCGCCCTGGGGGTGCGATTCACGCAGGGTAGCTCGTGCAGGGGCACGCTGGCGCTCGTGCAGGGGCACACTTGCGCTTGTGCAGGGGCGCGCAGTGTATGGTCGTGCTCGGGAGAGCGCACTGTGGTTGAAGGAGCTGCAGTCGCGGGAGGAAGGAGCTGCAGCGTGGAAGCGTGTGGCGGAGTATGATCAAGAGGGAGATCGCGAGAGAGATCGCGAGAGATAGAGAGAGAGTAAGCAGCGGAGAGAGAGGGAAACTAAGAGGGAAAGATAGAGAGAGAAAGGGAAAGTGAGAGAAAGACGAAGAGAGAGGGAGACACGGCGGCGATGGTAGTGGCGGAGGAAAGCAGGGCCTCGGGAGAGGAACGGATGGAGAGAGAGCGGCGGGGGAGATGAAGAGTCGGGGAGAGAGAGAGAGAAAGGGAAAGATTAAGCCTAAAAGCCCTAATCCCAAATTGCGGGGGGTGCTGCGTTTTGTATCAAAATGCAACACTCTGCTATTTTTTTTTAGAGCATATATATATATACATTCATATATATATTTTCACACTCATATTTTCGCTAGCTTGCGAATTTCATAAAAATAATAGGTTCGCTACGATTTTTAAAGACCCAAAAAACAAAAATCAATATAAATAAAATTTTTTTCCTCTATGTATATAAATATTTCAAAACCAATAAACTTGTTCAGGTACCGAGTATCGGTGTCACTCCTAATGTTTCCATTTTTTCTAATATGCAAGGAAAATATTTTGATTTCTCTCTTCTGCACTGTGAGTGAACATGATTTTCATGTTTGCAGTAACTATGATTCATAAGACAGCATGGGTAGTTGATTTCATCTAGGGTTTATTAGAAACAATGAAAATAAGAGAAATGAAAAAGGAAAAAGTATACGAGTACTCACCGGGATAAGAGAGAAGCACCCAGAATGATTTTAATTTAGCTGCTACCCGAAAATTGAAACAGGTTTGAAGGCTTTAGAGAATGGAGATGCGAACTTTGATATTAGATTCTTTCTCCTACAAAATGACCCACTTATGTGAATAATAAAATATAAGTCTTTTTGTCCCTACGTCCACCATTTTGATCTCTGTGCTTAGGGCATAAACATTTGACTGTACTATTTTTTTACTCCCTTTATGTTTTCATCACTATTCCATTTGAATGACTATTATTTGTCCATAGAATAATGACTTTCAACATTTAAAAGCCTCTCATGCCTTATTGTGATTGTTGTTCTGTAATTATAATGTTGAGATTAAGTTGTTTGTCGACAAAGTAATTGTGTAAAAGAGACAATTTCATCAAATGTATTTATGACCTAGATGCTGTTAGAGTTAATAGTTTTATGATGGCATGCTTCTGAGAAGTAGAAAATATATCAGGTTTAGGACAATCTATTGGAGCTTGAAAGGAGATTTCTTTGGAGCCGATAATGCCTAGGGAGTGAATACCCTCTTCAAGTGAGTGGACGCTATGTTTCATGTAAATGAGCAAATTGTTTTAAATTGTGATTTATAAATTGATTTTGAATTAAATTTGAAATGTTATTCGAAATGTTTTGTGAAATTGGTGCGCCCTGAAATGTGATTTAACAAATCCATAACTCGAGTATGTTTATTGAATTATTTACACTGTATCATATTGGATACCATGAGAATTGTGAGATATTTGCTTTATCTTGAAAATTGAGTATGATTTGATTTATTAAATTAATATTTGGTAACAAGGTGCTGAAAAATGGCTACAGTTTAAGTCTTGCTACAGACTGGGCCATTGGGGTGGCATGTGTAACACCAAGCTAAAAAATAAAAAAATAAAAAAAAAAAATCCCCAAATATGATTTAGGGCTAAAGCCCCAAATTCCCTTCTCTCTCTCTCTCTCGCTCTCTCTCTCTCTCCCCTGACCTTTCATCTTCCCGCGACTCTCCTTCGGCTGCTGCCCCGCGCCTTCCACCGCCACCGCCGCCGCTATCGTCTCCTCCTTCTCCTTCTTCTTCTCCTTCTCCTTCTTCTCCTTCTTCTTCTTCTTCTCCTTTTTCCCTCTCGGTTTCTCTCTCTATCTCACTATTTCCTTCTCTCGCGATCACCCATGATCTCCCTCTCTCCACCTCGCTGCACACCGCCGCGAGCGCGAGCGCGCGCGAGCCAGCGCACGAGCGTGCACGGGCGTGCAGCAGCGCACGAGTACGCACGGGCGTGCAGCAGCGCAGGAGCGCACACCAGCGCACGGACCCACCAGCCGTAGGCCCGCCAGCCGCAGGCCCATCAGCCGCAGGCCCATCAGCCCGCGGGCCCACCAGGCCCGATAGTCCGTCTAAGCCCGGAGGCCCAGTACGGCCCGTGGCCCAGTCAGGCCCTTGGCCTGCGAGCCCACGACGACCCGTGACCCTCTGTGTAGGTAAATGAATTCTCGATTCCGCGTACATACTAGGGTTTCAAAAATTATTGGTAATTTGACTTAAATTTCTCACTTGTATTTCAAATGGTAAACATTACAGGTTTTAGACCAGGTTGACGGACGAACGAAAGCTAGATCCGGAAATCCAAGAAACCCTAGGTGAGAGAAATGCAACCTTTTCAACGTTTGAATTAATTCTATCGAAATTAGGTCAAATTTAGATCGAGAGTTACATAATATATTGAAAGGTGTGAAATCCAACGAAAATTAGACAAAAAAAATGAGAAATATTCGAAACTCGACCATTGGTGAGTCAGATGAGTCGAAATTGAGGAAACGAGAGTCTATAACGAAGTTTTGTAAATTAGGTGGTATATATTTGGAAGGGAAAAATTGAAAATCCCTGATTTGACTTTTATTTGATATTAAATGTTGATAATCTGATTTAGGTTAATCTTTTGGAGACTCGAGTGGTCAGATCCGATTTGGCTTGTCAGTAGGGAGTGACCACCCTCCCTAGAATAGTGAGTGGGACTTTGACATTCGCTATTGATTGAAAATCATGTTTCAAAAATACTTTTAAATGACATATTTCTGCAAATGTATGATTGTTAGAACTTTCAAATATTTGATGAAATGTTTTGTGATCTTTAGAGTGTTTTAAATTCTGACTTTATTGATATGCATCCATGAGTTTTGATAACTGTATATTGTGCCACATTTTTGACATATTGATATGTTTTAATGCTTTCACTGTATTGGCACATGGTTTTAAATGAATTTACTTATATATTGGGCTGTATGCCCGGCCGACGTTATGATATTATGCATGGGGCTATATGCCCGGCCGATCTGGTGTTGGGATGAATGGGGCTACGTGCCCGGCTGATATGATATTGTGATCCGTAGCTACGAAGGACATCTGGTAGAGGCACCCCTTGTGCCCGGATACGCTTCGGCCAGAGGTATCCGCCAGATCGTCGTGTGTATGGGTGCCCCAGGTTGACCCTCATCCGAGAGGACGTTAAGTACGGCTCCGTCTAGCACCAGGCGGGGGCACCATACACGGCTGACTAGTTATATGTACATTATTATTATTTACAGGCTAGTTGGGGTAGTCTGTGGCAAACATTGGGGCAGAGAGCCATTATTTAATACTTGCATTTGGAAAAACCCCCAATGCGCCGTCCTTTGTCGAGGTAGACCATTGCGGAGAATATTTCATTGGCCGGCTCTTCGCGACATTGATGTAAATATCGGATGCATATCTTGCTTTCTGATGTGTGCGTATTATATATGATTTTGAAATAACATGATCGGTTTGCACACTGTGGATATTTTCTTATGCTTTGACACTCCAAGTTCACCATAGATATTGATAGTATGATGTCAATCCCCTCACTTATTGAGTATCCTCCCATAGATACTCACCCCTCACTTTCTTTCCCACAGGATTAGTGTTGGACCGAGGAGATATCACTGGGATTGGATATGGATATTTTCCATTTCTTCCGCTACGATGATTGGTGATATTATTATGTATTGGAGATTTTAGTTTGACCAATGTATTTATCAAATTTTTGGGATGACTGTATAAATTATGGACATTTATCCTTGAAACTCTCGTATTGATTTATTTCATTACATTGAGGTATTTGTAAATATTTAAAAATAACTTGGGAATTTATTTTATATATGCGTAAAATTTAAGTCCGCTCGGTGTGGCGGCTGCTCATGCTCTAGTTGGGCATGACAGTAGAGGTCTGTTGCTAGGACTGTTAGAAACTTTATAGACTTGCGTTGTTCTGGATGTTAGTTGTGGTATTTATTGAATTTGGAGAGGCCGGGATGACCAATTGTTTATTTTTACAGGATGAATGTCACATACAGGTGAAAATGTACTCGGGAAACCTCCGATTTATGGGGAGGTTCTGTCCGATTTTCTGTAAAAATACAGCAGGCATCCAGGGACAACGGGTGGCTGTTCACGATCCCGGTTCGGGGCGTGATAGCATGGCAAAGGCTGTTTAATTTAGCTTGGTGGCATGCGGGTTGGAGAGCCTCCTCTAGCTGCCATAATAATGTGGACGCACCCCAACGGAGCTCCGGGCCAACTCCAAGGGGATCGGATTTTGACAAAATTGTGAAAAATCGCTTAATGGATCCTACCAACGACCATTGGTAGAATAATATTTTCGGTATATCCCAAAATTGTGATTAATGAATGTAAATTATTTGAATTGTATCTACGAGTCATGGTTGTTTGGAAATGAACTTGTTTCATGTAAATAGTTTTAAATTCTACAAATGCATTTAATGTATGATTGTTTGACACATCCATTTTCACACCTCATTTATATGTTGCATGCCATTGTACTCTACTCATAAGGTATTTTAAAATACTCACTCCTCCTTTGCAATTTTTCAGAGGAAGTGTAGCTTAAGGACGTCTCGTAGTAGTAATTGAAGATTCATTTTGTGGATTTTTGGTAGGCCATGATTATACATTTTATTTTTGAATTAGGATTATGGAATCCATGGAAAAGAAGTTCTGTATATCTCATACTGTTTGGATTTTATTTGATACTAGCTTAATTCCCTTGAGCAAGTATTGGTACATCTCATACTCTTTTCTTGTTCCGTTGGCATAACTACTAAAATGCCCCTAAATTTCGTAAATAATGAGTGACACATAGGATTATTATTGGTATCAGAGCACAGGTTCAATTTTCTTTTAAATGTTTGAAGATTTGAAATGTCTCCAAATATCTCTAATGATTTTTCAAAAGTTTTCAGAACAGTTTTCTTTTGAAAATTCAGATTTATAAAATAAAATAAAAAAATTTAAGGAATGTACAAAAGTCTTCCATGGATTCTTAGGGAATTAGGGATATCCTTTTTAGGGGGTCAAGTTAGTAGTATTTCTCTTAATCCTGTTTGCTAAACATAGCTTTTCCCTTATAGATAACCATGCCTCCACGAAGGAGAATGAGGAATGTGAATGAGATTCCTCTACCGGAGCACAAAG
This sequence comes from Dillenia suffruticosa, assembly GCA_033439265.1. Lineage (NCBI taxonomy): Eukaryota > Viridiplantae > Streptophyta > Magnoliopsida > Dilleniales > Dilleniaceae > Dillenia > Dillenia suffruticosa. Next base: position 14,511,557 of record JAVTVX010000034.1, on the reverse strand, counting down.
ATGAGTAGTCCTGGAATGCTCTTCCTCCACCTGCGTCCACACACCTAACTCCTTCTCCTGGGATTACTACTCCTATCGCCGCTCTTCAGCAAGTAATGGAATGGTGGAGTACTTTCGGAGCACAGTACCAAGCTCCGCCTCAGATTTTAGCTCCTCCACTGGCTCCTTCTTCAATGCCAGCTACTACACCTAGTACTCTTGCAGCACCTCCTCCTCTTGTTGTTGCACTAATTAGCCGTTCCCCAGTTCAGTTGTCCAAACTAATCAAGGAAGCTAGGCAATTGGGATGTGAAACCTTCTCGGCATCTGGTGATCCTACAAAGGCAAAGAAATGGATCAAGAATGTCAGAAAAGCTATAACGGATATGGGGATAGAGGATAGTTTAAAGCTCTTGGTAGCTATGAGATTATTGGACGAAGATGCTAGCACATGGTGGGATGGAGTAGAGGAAAGGGCAGCTGCACCTTTCACTTGGCACAATTTCCTTATGGAATTCGACCAGAGGTTCTACACCCAATTCAATCGGGACTTGAAGAGAAGAGAATTCCTTCGGCTTTGCCAATAAAATCTGTCTGTGATGGAATATGAGATGAAATTTAGAAACCTGTCCTCATTCGTACTAGAGCTAATCACCTCCGAAGAGTACATACACTTCAAGTTTGAGGATGGCTTGAATCTGAATATCCGAGAGAAATTGTCGGTCACGGATGAGCACACATACTAGAACGTGTTGCAATTGGCCTTGAGGGCCGAATAGATGGTGCTTGAAAGGGGAAATGTTAGGGACCACCATAGGAAGAAGAGGTCCAGCGGATTTGTACCGGGCCAAAGCTCTAAGAAGAACAGAATTATAGGCTATCAAAGCGGTGGATTTGTTTTGGGATCGGTTGGATTTTCTCAAAACCAACCAATTCGTAGATCGAGTACTCCTAGCACTGGGAATGTTGGATTAGGAGCTAAACCATAGGGAAGTGAAATAGGAACTTGCCCTAATTGTAAATGGTATCACACGGTTCCGTGTAGAGAACCTAAGAGATGCTATCACTGTGGGAAGGAGGGACACCTCCATTATTCTTACCCTAAGTTGAAGGAAGAAGGGCAAAGGAGTCGTCAATTCAGAGGTCCCTCTAACAGCTCCAAAACTAGCCCAGTTGGTTCGGTGACACCTTCTACCAGTACTAACCCTAGGACGGGTACGGGAAGTAATGTTATAACCACCTCCACTCAGCGACCTCAGCCTAGATCTCAAGCTAGAGTCTTTGCTTTGACTAATGAAGAAGCCCAAGTTAATATCGACATAATTACAGGTAATTTTCATTTAAATCTAAGTTTAGAATTTGAAATGTGATATCTATGATTTATAATTATGATTTGATGATTTGTGATTATGAATTAAGGAGTGTGGTGATATAATTTTGTTTATGGTTTATATTTATAGGTATGATAAATATCTTTGGTATTGATGCTCATATACTTATAGATACCGAGTCGAAAAATTTATTTGTGAGTTCAGAATTTGAGAGACATGCTGATAGGTCATTGTCCCACTTGATGAAGAATTGTTGGTTATCACCCCCTTGCGAGAGTATTTGATTAGTGATTCAGTATATAAGTCTTGTGAGGTGAAAGTTGGTGAAATAGTCCTTGAAGCGGATTTGATGCATTGGATATGAAAGATTTTGACGCCATCTTAGGCATGGACTCACTAAGCTTTACCGAGCTTCAGTGAATTGCTTCACTAAAGAAGTGGAATTCAGTAGATCAGGGCATCCCCTAGTTGTGTTCGCTGGGGAACGGTGAGTATTGTCAAGCTGTGTGATTTCAGCTCTTGAAGCATGGAGATTAGTACATAAGGGTTGTGAAGCTTACTTAACTCACATCATTGACACTACGGCGATAAGCCCTGATCTGAGCGATGTCCCTGTGGTGAATGAGTTTCCAGACATCTTTCTGGAGGAGTTACCTGGGTTACCACCGATCCGAGAGTTTGATTTTACTATAGATCTTGTTTCCGGTATAGCACCAACTCTATTCCTCCTTATCGAATAGCACAGGTAGAATTGAAAGAGTTGAAGGTCCAACTTCAAGAGTTGTTAGATAAGGGATTCATCCGATCGAGTACCTTACCTTGGGGTGCTCCGGTTCTGTTTGTAAAGAAGAAAGATGGTACGCTTCGATTGTGTATCGATTATCGACAATTAAATAAGGTGACCATCAAAAACAAATACCCATTGCTGAGGATTAATGACTTGTTTGATCAACTCCAAGGGGCCAGTGTATTCACTAAGATAAATTTGAGGTCCGGCTATCACCAGTTGAAGATAAAAGATGATGAAATTCATAAGACTTCGTTTAGGACGTGGTATGGACACTATGAATTTTTGATAATGTCCTTCGGATTGACGAATGCTCCTGCAGTCTTCATAGATCTCATGAATCGAGTGTTTCATCCCTATCTCGATAAATTTATCATAATTTTCATCGATAACATCTTGGTGTATTCCAAGAGTGATAAAGAGCATTCTGAATATCTCCGAATCATTTTGCAAACTCTTAGGGAGAAGGAGTTGTATGCTAAGTTCTCAAAATGCGAGTTTTGGCTAAGAGAGATTAGATTTTTGGGGCATGTGATTTCCAAGGATGGGATTTTTGTGGATCCAAAGAAGGTAGAGGCCATTATGAGGTGGGAACAGCCTAAAAATATTATCGAGGTGAGAAGTTTCCTCATATTAGTAAGGTACTATCAGAGATTCGTAGAAGGATTCTCGAAGATAGCAACTCTGATGACAAGTTTGACTCGGAAGGGAGTCAAGTTCAAGTGGGATGAAAAGTCTGAAGGTAGTTTTCAAGAGCTTAAGAGAAAGCTGACCTCCGCTCCTATCCTTGCTCTCCCTATTAGTGGCGGTGGTGATTTTGTGATGTACAGTGATACTAGCAAGTAAGGATTAGAGTGCGTGCTAATTCAAAGTAATAAGGTGATTGCTTATGCTTCTCGCAAACTGAAGAAGCACGAAGTAAACTACCCTACTCATGATTTAGAGTTAGCTACCATTGTATTTGCTTTAAAAATTTGGCAGCATTATTTGTGTAGGGTTACTTGCAAGTTTTTACCGACCATAAGAGTCTCAAATACTTGCTCACTCAGAAGGAGCTCAATTTGAGGCAAAGAAGGTGGTTAGAGCTGATCAAGGACTATGACTTGGTGATTAACTACCACTCCGGGAAGGCGAATGTTGTAGCTGATACTTTAAGCCGCAAATCCTCATCTACGGCATCCCAATGGAGTTCTTACCTCTCTTGTTTAGTTGGACTCCGAGCACTCAGAGTTGAGTTGGTTAAGGATGATCAAGATACTTTATTAGCCAAGTTTATGGTCAGACCCATGTTGTTGGATCGCATTTGGGAGATTCAGGCTACCAATGATAAGTTGAAGGGCATTGTTGAGAAAATCTAGAAAAGGGAAGGTGGTGAATTCTGGATTCAGAATGATGAAATTATATTGTATAGGAAACGAATGTGAATTCCGAAAAATGAAGATTTTCGGAAGGCCATACTTAAATAGGCGCATTCCTTGACCTATGCTATGCCTCCGGGGAGTACCAAAATGTACCGAGCCATCAAAGAATCATATTGGTGGTCTGGGATGAAAAGAGAGATAGCCAAATTTGTGGCGAAGTGTCTTGTATGCCAATAGATCAAGGCCGAACATCAGAAACTAGCAGGAACACTTCAACTACTACCAATTCCCGAATAGAAATGGGAACATATCACTATGGATTTCATAGTGGGACTGTCACGTACTCCGAGCCGTCACAATGCCATATGGGTGATTGTAGACCATCTCACCAAGTCGGCTCATTTCTTGCCAATTCAGAACACCTATTCCTTGGAAAGACTAGCAAAGTTGTACATTGATAAGATCATGAGGCTTCATAGAGTGCCGGTGTCCATTGTATTGGACCGTAATTCTCGGTTCACTCTAGATTCTGGCCAAGGCTGCAAGAGTGCTTAGGGACTAAGTTGAAATTCAGCACTACTTTTCATACTCAAACGGATAGACAATCGGAGCGCACCATCCAAACATTGGAAGTCATGCTTAGGACATGTGTTATGGAATTTTAAGGTAGTTGGGATAGACACCTTCCATTGGTTGAATTTGCCTACAGCAACAGTTACTAAGCTAGCATGGGGATGCCCCCTATGAAGCCCTTTATGGAAGGAAGTGTCATACTCGCTTGTGTTGAGATGAAGTTGGAGAGAGAAAGATTGAAAGTATAGAAATGATCGAGATCACTAAAGAGAAAGTGAAGCTGATTCGAGAAAGAATGAAGACAACTCAACATCGACAAAAGAGCTATGCCGACAAGAGAAGAATGCTTTTCGAATTTAAAGAAGGAGATATGGTGTTTTTAAAGATATCTCCGTGGAAGGGCGTAATCCATTTTCAAAAACGGGGAAAACTAAATCCGCGTTATATCAGTCCCTTCAGAATTATTGAAAGGATTGGACAAGTGGCATAGCGGCTAGAATTACCATCGGAGTTGCAGAGGATCCATGACGTTTTTCACGTTTTCATGTTGAAGAAGTATTTACCGGATCCCTCACACACATTGGAAGCACCTCCACTGGAATTAAATGAGAATTTGAGTTTCAAAGTACAACCGGTGAAAATCATTGATAGGCAGATCAAGCAGTTGAGGAATAAACAGATTCCTATGGTTAAGGTGCTATGGAGAAACAATCAAGTCGAAAAACAGACTTGGGAAACCAAAAAATTAATGCGGAAGCAACACCTGCAACTCTTTGATGTATAATTATATCTTGGAATTTCAGGAACGAAATTTGCTTTTAGAGGGTTAAGAGTTGTAATACCTATAAAAAAAAGAGAGGCGCAGCATTTTAACCCAAAACGCCGCATCTCCCCTCCCCCTTTTTCCCCAAATCGATTAAGGCTAATAGCCCTAATCTCCCTCCCTCTCGCTCTCTCTTGCTCTCTCTCGAACTCTCTCTGTTTCTCACTCTCCGCCTCCCTCCATCGCGTCTCCCTCACTCACCGGCGAGCTCCGCCGCACACGGCCACCCTCCTCCTCTCCCTTTTTTTTTTCTCTTTGTTTTCTCTCTCTTCCACGCCGAATAGAGCTCTTTCTCTCCTTTCCTGCTCGCACGCGACAGCTTCTCTCTATCCCTTGCTCACTCGCGCGTGCTGCTCTCTACGACACTACCTTTCTGCAACCTTCGCAGAAACCTCAAGCCTACAGCAGTAGTAAGCCTTTGAAAACCCTAAGCTAAATCTGCAATCATCCACGGCGTAGGTAAGGATGACAGTTCTGAGTAAATACTTCAGGTTTTTTGAGTGCTCTTAGTAGTTAGGTTTAATTGTTGACATTTATTTCAATTTGGAAGCGTTACAGGTTCTGGACTGAAATGAATGGTGCAGGGAAGCTAGGTCCATGAAATGTGAATACCCTAAGTAGGGAAATACTAATTCCTTCGATAAATTGAGTGAATCTAGGGTTAAATCTAGGGTAAAGGAATCTGTATATATTTAGAATGTATATTAGATTCAATTGGAATGCATTTCCTGACATCTTATATGTGATTATTAAGGTTAAGTATAGGATTTCATATGAATTAAGCTGTTTGATATAAAAAAAGCTTGCTAAGAGACAATAGAATCATATTAGGTTGAATAGAATAGTTTTCCCAGAATTTAATTTGATGGTAAATTTTGATATTTGATTAGGTTAATCTGTTGGGGGTTGAAAGGAATCAATTCAAATTTAATTGAAAAGTAAAGAGTGAATACCCTTTCTAGAGGTGAGTGGATGGTCCATTGTATTATAAATGAGTAAAATGAGTTTAAATTCTTTTGTGAACGATTTTGAATGATTTTTACATGTTTTATATGAAATTATTTGTGATTGTAGGATGTCTGAAATGGAAATCTGAATTACAAGTGCATCCTATGAAATTATAAATGAATCAGTGGTATTTGTATTGGATATTTGATATGTAAATACTTGTAACATGACTTCAAATTTGTTTGATGAAACATGACACATTGATTGAAAATTTGAACGATTGTGAAATGATGGTGTATGAGTGTAATGGCTATAGTCATTCCCTCTACGGAGTGACCCGATGCGGTGATGTGGTTGGGGTTTTATTGCGAGAGAGGTGTACGCGACCTCTTCTCTGCCACGTCAGACTATTCGGATTGCACCCCGTGAGGTACGAGCCAACGCTAAGGAAGGGGGTAGTATTTTGAAATACTTAAATGGAAAACCCCTTGGCGGACTTCCATTTGGGTTCGGCCAAACTCAGGACGGAAGTGATTTTGATGAAACCCTTGTGATTTTCAAAAAGAATATTTGATGTGGATGCATATTTTGTGAATTACCTGATTTATTGAAAATACTTTTACATATATAAAATGTTGTTTATGAGATATATTTTGACTTTCCCACATTTACCTCTCATTTATCACAAAATCATACCATTACACTGTTGGATTTTTGACTAAGAAGAGAGAGAAATCTAATAAACTTCTGGTTTTTATTGATGTAGTAGAATGATACAAAGGAAGAGAGATTATCTTCCTCTTAATTTTACAAGGAGAGCAATAGCTCTATTTATAGGCAAAGGGAGAAAAATAGCCAGTAGAGAGAGAACAAAGTCAATATTCCCGTTGGGGCTCAAACTCTAAGGAATTCCAACAGCTAGTTTTTGGACTGTTGGAATATACATTGCCCAAACTGCCCCTAGCTATTTGGGTTTACCTCTTAGACTTTTCTCCATACTTTTGGGCTTCATTGGGCTTGTTTTTGAATGTATTTTGGGTCATAAATATGTTGTCAAATTCTGAACATTAAAAAATAAAAGGCCCAATGTTTATGACATTATCATATTTTCAAGTTGAATACCTTGAGACTTATCTTCATCTTCTCCCTTATTTTTAACACTCCCCCTCAAGTTAGGTGCATAGATGTCTATGGACCCTAACTTGCTAAGGATGTGCTGAAGATGTTTCTCAGTTGTTGCCTTAGTGAAAATGTCAGCTAGCTGGTCTTCACTTCTAACATATGAGGTTGAAATTGTCTTGTTTTCTAATTTTTCTCGAACAAAATGACAATCAACCTCAATGTGCTTCGTTCTTTCATGAAATACTGGATTGGCAGCGATATGAAGAGCTGCTTGATTATCGCAATGTAGAAGAATAGGAGCGATAGTAGGAAATCCCATCTCCTCAAGTAATGCCTTTAGCCAAACTATTTCGCTTGTAGCCGCTGCCATTGCTCTGTATTCAGCCTCAGCGCTTGATCTGGATACAACAGATTGTTTCTTGCTTTTCCATGTTACAAGATTTCCTCCCACGAACATGCAGTAGCCGGTGGTGGATCTCCTGTCCGTGACATCCCCAGCCCAATCTGCATCACAGTAGCCATAAATCTCCATGCTGTGGTTGTTTTTCATAAGAATTCCCCTTCCTGGTGAGCTTTTTAAATACTTGAGAATTCTTTCTGCTGCCTTCCAATCTTGAATCCTTGGAGCATGCATCCGTTGACTGATTAAGCTGACGGCATAGGTGATATCTGGTCTTGTAATGGTGAGGTAGATGAGCCTCCCCACAAGTCTTTGATATCTAGGAATATCCTGGAACATTTCTTCATCACCTTGTGCTCGTTCTGCTATGGATATAGGAGTTGCTGCTGGTTTAGCTCCTACCTTTCCAGTTTCCTGCAAAAGGTCAAGTACATATTTCCTTTGGCATAGAACTAGCCCCTTATGAGAATAGGCAAGCTCTATTCCTAAGAAATACTTTAGTTTTCCCAAATCTTTAATCTCAAAAGTAGATTTAAGGAAATTTCTAACTTGATCAATACCATTCATATCACTTCCTGTAATAACTATATCATCTACATAAATAAGAACAATAGTGATTTCTTCATTGTTAACTTTAGTAAACATGGAGGAATCACTAATGGATTTCTTAAAGTTATTACCAAGAAGTGCTGAACTTAATTTTGCATACCAGGCACGAGGAGATTGTTTTAACCCATAGATTGCTTTTTTAAGACGACACACCTTGATGTTTGAATCCTCATCTAGCCCTTGGGGAATTTGCATGTAGATTTCTTCGTCTAAGTCCCCTTGAAGGAAAGCATTCTTCACGTCCATTTGATACATTGGCCATTCTCCATTGGTTGTAATTGACATCAAAACCCTTATCGTTTTCATTTTGGCAACAGGGGTAAAAGTCTCAGTGTAGTCTTCTCCATAAGTTTGTGTGAATCCTTTGGCTACAAGTCTTGCCTTGTAGCGTTCAATGGATCCATCACTTTTATACTTGATTTTGAACACCCATTTACACCCGACAGCCTTTCTTCCCTTAGGGAGGGTAGTAATCTCCCACGTCCCATTTTTATTCAATGCATCTAGTTCTTCAAGCATAGCTTGTCTCCATTCGGGTTTGGTATTTGCCTCATCAAAATCCTTAGGTTCCTGTGATGAGTCAATGCCACTCAAGAACCCTTGATGGCTTGAGGAAGTATTAGATACACAATAGTAATTTGAAATAGGATAGTGAGTTACCTTAGAATTGTAATAAACTCTTCTGTTGATCCACTCTGAGGGAGGAAGCCTCAATCTGGTGGAACGTCGAAGTGGAGGAGCCAGCGGAGAGGGCAGTCTAGTTTCGTCTCCGGATTCTCCTAAGGTAGGTAATCCCTCGCCTTCTTCTCTTTCTTCGGAAGAGTTCTCTTCATTTTCAGACTCATCCACTCCTCCCTCTTCGTTTTCTCCCCCTGAAAGTGAATTCTCTTCATTGGATTCTTGAGGAACCAGAGGAGGATTTATGGGAACATCGCAGAAGATTCGCAAGTCATTGCTTGATGAATTTTCTTCATTTTTTTCTCCTGCAAAAAAGAATTCATTTTCTACAAATATCACATCTTTCGATGTGTATACCTTGTTAGAGTCAGGTTCAAAACAAATATATCCTTTTTGGAATGAAGCGTACCCAATAAAAACACATTTCCTTCCTTTGATATCTAACTTATCTCTAAACTGCCTAGGAATATGAACATAACAAATACACCCAAAAACTCTAAGGTGAGAGAGGTTTGGTTTGTCTTTTCTAAGCAACTCTAATGGAGATTTTCCATGGAGAACTCTAGTTGGAAGACGATTTATTAAATGAGCTGCGGTACTAACCGCATCACTCCAAAAACGCTTAGGCATATTAGCAAAGAACATGATAGTTCTAACTATTTCTAGGAGATGTCTATTTTTGCGTTCGGCAACTCCATTTTGTTGGGGAGTGTAGGGACAACTAGTTTGATGAATAATTCCATTCTCCTCAATGAAATTTTTGAAATTGGTGCTCATATATTCCCCACCATTATCTGTCCTAAGAATTTTAATGTTGGCCTCATATTGTTTTATAATATACTTGTAAAAGGACTTGAAGGCTTCATAAACTTGGTCTTTTGATCTTAGCATATACACCCATGTATACCTAGACTTATGATCTATAAATGAGATAAAATACTTAAATCCCCTTCTAGATATCATAGGTGAAGTCCATACATCCGAGTGAACAAGATCAAAAGGCTTTTTATATTGAGTTTCAGAAATAGGATAATACATTCGGGTTTCCTTTCCAAAAATGCATGCTTCACAATGTCTATCACTACAATTTTTTGATGGGAATAGGCATTTCAGAGCTTGCATAGAAGGATGACCTAATCTAGCATGCCAAAGGAGGTAACTTTCCTCTCGGATTGCGGAAAATACAAAACTATCTTGTTTCCAAAAATACAAGTTATCTTGCATAGAACCACTACCAATCACTTGATTCGTCTCCAAATTCTGAAAAACAACAGAATGAGGGTCAAAAATAGCTTTGCAATTTAAGTCCTTAGTGACTTGTCCAATGGACATAAGATTAGAGGTAAATTGAGGAACATATAAGGCCTTTGATTTTCTTCCAAATATTTCAACATCCCCAATTTGCTTAATTTTGAAATTATGTCCATTCGCAACTTTAACCATTTTAGGTTCTAGGAGAGGTTCAAGATTCTGAAAATTTTGCTTATCTTTGACCATATGGTGATCACAACCTGAATCTATCAACCATTTTGAAGAAGTAACAGATGAGTTAGAGCAAGTACCTGAGGAGGATTTTCCTAATTTTTGAGATGTCAGATTTGCTTTGTTTGCAGCTGGTTGAGCATTTTGCTCCCTCCTCTCTTGCTCTTTTTTCTTGATGAACTCAGGTTTAAGGTTAGGATGAAGAAACCAGCAACCATCCTTGGTATGTCCCAACTTTTTGCAATGAGAACACACCTTTTTTATTCCCTGATGAGCCTTATTTGCAGCTTGCTCATTCTGCTTTGTGGAGAACCCATGAACTTTTGGACTGATTGCTTTCTTCAAGCCTTTGAGAAGCTGCAGCTCTTTGAATCATAAATCGAGTCTCTTGGTATGATGGAAATTCTTTCATTCGAAGAATTTCCTGTCGAAGTTGTACAAATGACTCATTGAGTGATGAGAGCAATGAAAACACCTTGTCTTCATCTTGTCTCTTTTGCAGCACTTTTATATCACTTGTGAGAGGTCTCAACGTGTTAAGCTCATTCCACAAGTCCTCGTGTTCTCCGAACAATTGTGTAATTGATTTCTCCTCCATTTGGATGGCCGCAATCCTTTTTTGTATTTCAAATATTCTGCTCAAGTTTGATTCCTGACCATATAACCCATACATTTGCTCCCATAAGGATTTGGAACTCGGACAGCACATTACCATATTTTTGTGTGCTTGATCCATGGAGCTTGTTAGCAATAGGAACACTTGATCATCCAGCTCCTTCCATTCATCAAATCGTGGGTCTAGCCGATCCATAGGATCTTTTGTAATGAAAGACAGAAGTTTTGCTCCATTGAGAGATCTTCTGATATGACTAGCCCATTGGAAGTAATTGGTTGAGCTTAGAATAATTTGGGAGAAAAGTTGGATTTGAAAGGAAGAGATTTGAGGAAGAGAATTTCCCAACCCCGGAGTCGATGTTTGCTCTGATACCATGTTGGATTTTTGACTAAGAAGAGAGAGAAATCTAATAAACTTCTGGTTTTTATTGATGTAGTAGAATGATACAAAGGAAGAGAGATTATCTTCCTCTTAATTTTACAAGGAGAGCAATAGCTCTATTTATAGGCAAAGGGAGAAAAATAGCCAGTAGAGAGAGAACAAAGTCAATATTCCCGTTGGGGCTCAAACTCCAAGGAATTCCAACAGCTAGTTTTTGGACTGTTGGAATATACATTGCCCAAACTGCCCCTAGCTATTTGGGTTTACCTCTTAGACTTTTCTCCATACTTTTGGGCTTCATTGGGCTTGCTTTTGAATGTATTTTGGGTCATAAATATGTTGCCAAATTCTGAACATTAAAAAATAAAAGGCCCAATGTTTATGACATTATCATATTTTCAAGTTGAATACCTTGAGACTTATCTTCATCTTCTCCCTTATTTTTAACATACACTCCACTCACTAAGTATTCCCAATACTCACCCCTCTTTCCATATTTTCAGAGGAAGTTTAGAGCCGTGACGGGGATGAAGTTTGGGAAGGTTTATCCGCTGTTTTGTGTAGTTATTATGTGATGTAAGGTTATTTTAGTTTATTTAAAATCTATAGAAGGAAAGACTTCTATAATTCTTTTGATATGGATTAAATCAATACTTGTTTCATATATAGGAGTAAGTATTGATGGAATTCTTACATAGTTTGTGTTGGAGTTTGTACGAAACTTGTTCATTTTCTCTTAACTCTCATTTTTTTTAAACTTATTGTTCAAATGGGATATTTGATTTGAAATGTTGGGATTCGTTATTTTCTTTCGATTTGAAATGTTTGTACGAAACCGTTTGGACTTTACTAATGCTAACTCGTTTCTTCAGGCGAGTATTAGTAAAATTCTGCGACTATGATTTGGGACTTCTTTTATTTTAAATGCTTTATTTGTGTTAAGAATTCTGGAATGGCTGGGATGGCCAATTTTGCATGCATGCATGTACAGGAACCCCCGCCCGAATGTGTGCTAACATATGCTTGTGTGCACAGGGATGGACCGGATAGGTCCTTTACATATGTGTTGTATTTGGAAGATATATTGTACAGTTTTATAGTTTTGCGGAGTCCTGGAAAGGTTTTACCAGTGTACCTAGACAACGCGACAGTTGTCGCGTGGTCGATCCCAAGATTGGGGCATGACAATTATGCATGAGGACTATTTATAAGTAATGAAAAAATAAACATTGATCATGCAATGGCATGCACCAAGTGTCTTTGTTTCTTGATCAATTACGTTCATAGTCATTTTGAAATCCTAATAAATTGGATCATTTAACATTCGAAACCTCTTTATGAGAAAAAGAATGAACCAAACCTGGGTGAAATTGTTATAAGAAAGAAAAAAAATTTAACATGCAGCAGCCCACACCAAAGAAAATGCAAATTAACCTAACAAAAATATTTAACGGGTTAATCCCCTAGAGTCCTAGCCCGTTTCGAGTTTTGTTCACCTAACACGTTTCCAATCTCACTTGGTTCTTCTTGAATGCAGGGGCCACCATGCTTCCTTTTAGGCTTTTTAGACCCTTCTGCATCAGCCAGCACTTGAACATTAGCCTCATCATCTTTTACCTTCTCAAAGATGGGATGCACGGCACACATTCTTATCCAAGCTGTTTCCTCTTCCTCTGAAAACCGAGAACTTGTAAATGAAGCCTGAAAGTTACTCCTGCCTGACTTAGCTGGATACTGCTTTAGCCCTCTATCTCGCGCTTGGCATTGTAGCCATACATGATCTGACAAAACATGTACTTTCAGCTTTTGAGTAATGAAGTCCATTCTGAGTTCATGAATGACCCGGTCATCAAGTTTTATAGAACAAGAAATGAAGTCAAGCATGTTGATTGTTTTCATTGAAACAACCACACAAATAGCAAACCCTGAGATCCTACTGAGACATTGGCATGGCAACTGAAATGAAATTGAAGTCTCCACACTTTTGTACGTGAACCACTTGGGAATCTCGCTTCCTGGGAGGAAAATGCCAAAACCATTGCCGGTGTTTGGAGAGAGACCCTGCCATGGAAATCAAAATGTGAGAGACACAGAGAGTGTCTTAAATTATGAAACAAAAAATTGTGATAACAGTTTGACCAGATAGAATGTTCCAAAATACAATAACTTGTGAAAGCAATGACTGCACAAGATTCTTAAAACCTAATAATATATTCAAATAATAACTCTATTAAAATGAGAAAAATGTAAAATGAAACCTGTTGATTGAAATTCAAAGACAAATGTAACTGATTTCCGAGAAAAAATGATAAGCATGAAAGAAGTGCTTTATACAGTTTAAATAAAAATATGACAATATCTTTGAATCACGGCTTTTTGTAGAAACATCTTAGTAGGAATCTCTGTTGTCGAGATAAAGATGTAGAAAAATGGAGAGACGTTTAGAAAAATTGGGAAGGGGAGAGTGAGAGAGAGAGAGAGAATACCTGAACCTGACTTCTGAATAACATGCTTTCAATGTTATCGCCCATATGCTCAATCAGTTTGAGACAATTACAGAATGTAAACTTCTGTGATTTGCCAGACTTGTAAATGGTTGACAAGTTTGACAATCGTTCTAATGACACACAATCAGTTGCCCTCAACATAGTCAGGGAAGTAGGCAGCTCCGGCATTTCTTGAAGCATCCTGCAGTTCTCCAAGGAAAGGAGTTTCAGCTTCACAAGTTGATTAATGCCATCTGGTAGACTCACAATGTTACTATCAGACAGATCAATCTTTTCCAACAATAACAAACGTGACAAATCACAATCTATTAACCCTGCTTCTGTATAGCATTCTCTCAGATCAAGTTCTCTTAAAGAGTGTAAACCAGAGAGGAATGACATTTGCAAACCAGTTGTAGAATTCACGGCCTTCCTAGGAAACAACCAAGACAAGAGTGATGTCGATGATGTTTCAGGTTTCTTTCCTCCACAACCACACAGTGACAATTTCTGAAGCTTTTTCAACTTCACTGCTGAGGCTGGTACTTGTTCTATAGCACTATCACCTGCGAGAAGCATTTGTAGATTTTCCATGCAGCCTAAATTTTCAGGTAAGTTTCTCAATTTCGTACAGTTCTCAAGAAGTAGAACTCGAATAGCTTTCAAATTGGAAATGCTATCTGGAAGACTCGTCAGGTTTTTGCATCCTTTTAAAAATACATGTTTAAGTCCAGTCAGAAGCTCAATGGAAGCTGGTAGTTCTCTTATACAGGTACCGTTCAAATAAAGTCCTTCAAGAGCTTCCATTGATCCTAGGATTTCAGGAAACTTGATAAGCTTAGTACAGAAAAAACAAAGATATTGAAGATTATTCAATCTCAGGTTGCTCGGAAGATGCTTAATAGTATTGCATCGAATCAGTTCCCACCTTTTGAGCTTGCTATGTTGTGCAATGGATTGGTGAACTTCGACCAAACTGTGACAATCTAATAATTGTAATTCCTCAAGATTCGGGAGCCCTGTCACATCTGGTATCTTGGTCAAATATTGGCAGAACTTAAACTCAAGATGCTTGAGATTGTTGAGTACCTGTTTAGAACAATGGTACATATGACTTAAAATTAGGTAGAACATTTTACTATATGTCACTGTGGATATTAAAGGCAGCAGGGTGAAATACCTTCATTCCCTTCCAAAGTTGCTTAATTTTGCTCCGACACATTTTAAGGACTGCAAGTTTTTGAAGAAGACAAACAGATGCAATAGAATCTCCTTGGTATTCATTCCACTCGAGTAACCTTAACTCTCTAGGTAGACAATCAAGTCTTCCAAGTACAATTGCATTTTTAACTTTGAGTATCCTCAGTCGTTTCATATCTGCAAAGACCTTAGTATCAAAGAGGGCATCATTTGCAGCAGGAAAGTCTAGCACAATCCCTTCGATTGCTTCTGTTCCCTAAAATAGACAAGAAAGGAAAAAAAAAATTCATTTTTATAATAAGCACGAATTGAGGAAAATGAAAGTTACAAGGATTAAGACTTACGGTCTTTGTCGTCAAAACATGGTAGACTTCTTCATAAGACCACAGTCTGCTGCACTTTCCTGGGTCATTCGGGGATTCTAAGCGGACAATCTCTCTGCCCATTTCTTGCTGCATAGTGTGCATCCAAATCTTGTTTTGATAAAAAGTCAAAAGGGACTTATCATAGAGAATTCGTAATCCAATTCCGGCATATAGACCACAACCATCTAGAACAGTTTTCACATAAGCCTCATCCTCCCCCTGGAAGAAGCATGCAATATCAAGAAATATAGATTTCTCTGTCTCTTCAAGTCCATCAAAACTTATTCGGAGGGCTTCAAAAATTTTCTTATTGGGGTATTTCTTCAGTCTATCTAGTGCACTTTTCCATTTTATTTTGTCTCTACCATAGAGAAAAGAACCTAGAACATTAAGAGCTAACGGGATGCCATCAACATATGCTACTACCTCAATTGATGGAATAACATAATCGTTTGGAGGAAAGTGTCTCTTAAATGCATTCAAACTTAAAAGTTGAAGAGATTCATCATTTGATAGTTTCTTCGCCTCATATATGTCATCTACGTCATGCACAGCAAGCAAATGCTTATCTCTGGATGTCACAATGATTCTTGATCCAAAACCAAACCAATGCGTTGCAGCTAGTACTTGTAGTTGGCACAATTGAGTCACATCATCAAGAACTATCAGAACCTTTTTAAAGCAAAGCCTTTCACCAATCAGAGTGGCTCCCATGTGGACATTCCCAACATTCCAATCATTCAACAAAATTTTAGAAAGTAGTTGTTCTTGCAGATAAGCCAGGCCAAATTTTGATGATACATCTGCAACATTTGCTAGGAAGGCGGTTCCTTCAAACTGATTGGCAATTTCATTATAGACAGCTTTTGCGATGGTTGTCTTCCCTATTCCCCCAATTCCATGAATTCCAATCATGCGAACACTAGGAGATCCAAGGCATAACAAGGATATAATTTCCTTTATGCGCGACTCAAGGCCGACCGGGTATAAAGCTACCTCTGAGGACGTATGACTCAATTTATGAAAAATTTCTTTGACAATTTCTTGTATAATCTCAAACTCATGCCTGGCCAAGGGAGTTTGATTAGAATGTGTAATTGGACTAAGACATGAATTACATATGCAAGAACTAATATTATGCATAAGATGAAAAAAACAAGTGAAGTGAAATTTTCTAGTCCAAATATAATTTTTCACCTTTCTAGTTATATCAAAATGGTACCACCAGAAAAAAAGACCAAAATTGAAAAAATATCGTTTTAAGGTATAATGCAATGCCAATTTCTTTAAAACTTATTTCTCTCCACTACTTGACATGCAATTATGAATGTCCTCTAGAATATAATGAAACTCAATATAACATCACAAATTTTCATAATGAATCGGAATGTTGTAACAAAGAAATTTTCATAGTCCTCTAGAATTGTTGGCTTTTGAATGATAGAATCATTATTACTAGTTTGTAGTTACGACACACAATAATAAGTGTCCCAAACATGAATGTTTTAGTAATCAATATATCATAAAAGATTGAAAAAAAAAAAAACTAATGTAATGATTTTCATTTTATATTAATGAACTAAGAAATGTTTAATTCGAGAGAATTTACTTTTTTAAAAATTGTTTCAAAAAGAATGGATATTTTTAATTTAAAGACATTTTCATGAAATTAATCTAGAGGTTTTGAATAATTTTTGAATTTAAAAATAGTTCCATAGTGTACAAACTTAAGAGATCAATATATGATCTTAAACAAGTCCCAATGTTTGTTTTTTTTTTTTTTTTTCTGGTTCATAGTGAGATTTGAATCTGAGACTATTACAAGGGGAGGGGGATTTATGCCGCTTGAGCTGAAGGTCATTGGCCAAGTCTCAATGTCTTAATAAAGCATCAAGGAGTTGGAGCAGAGTTGGAACTGACGAAGATGTAAAAGGTTTCGCATTCATCACTAATGAAGATTAAACATCTTTATACAAGTAAATAAGTGGGAGTGCCATCACTTGGGCCTTGGAATGTAGATATTTTATTGATAAAAAAGGATATATGAATATTATCTCCGTGTATTTATTCACTTGGGTCTTGGAGAAAGTATGGTTTTATCTCCGTGTATTTATTCACAAGTAATGGAGGTAGGATCACTTGTAAAGCTCCAAGTAGGCAATTACTCATGAAAATATTATCTACAATATTAAACCTTAAAAATAAAAACATTAAAAAAAAATTTTAATTCGACAGAAAATGAAAATTTGGAAAATTTTCCTGAATATAAACAAAGATTTGTGAAATAAACTTTTGATGACAAAAACAAAGAATGTTACCTAGACATTCTTTATTGTAACACAATTCTCTAATTTTTATTGTACTGAGTTTATTTTTTGTCATATCCTTTATCAGATTCTCAAAAGGTAATAAAAATTTTATTTTTGAAATAAAATTTGGAAAATGAATATCCTTTATTGTACTGGTGTTCTATAATACAATTCTCTAATTTTGTTTGACACATTTTATATTGTCATATTTATGAATTTCCTCTCTTTTAGTTGGACATTAGTTGTATAATATTTAAAATGTATCAAAGTAGAATGTTACAAATTTGAGATGATTGGATGTATAATTAAAAGTTTATAAATAAGAATAACAGTACCCATCAGTGTCACGTTTGACATCCCAGCCGGAGAGGCTAGCGGCTCGAGGAAGGGCAGACCTCCACCTCCTCACCCTCTCCATCTCCTGCGCAGGCAACTCTCTCTCATGCCTCTCCAATGCCTCTCCATAACTCCCTTGCAGTTTCCGCACATCAGATGGGTCCACATTGTAGAATACAGGGAAAACTGTTCGGGGTCCTTTAGTGTAACCATTGATGCAGTCGATGATCTTTGCCAGCTCGTCCAAACACCACTTTGAGGACGCATAGTCCTTGGAAAAGACGACGATTGCAATCCTCGAGCTTTCAATGGCTTGCAACAGCTCTGGTGAAATCGGCTTTCCTCTCTGAAGCTCTTCGTCGTCTCTGAATGTATGAATGCCTCTTTGATTAAGAGCCACGTAGAGATGATCGGTGAAAGTCTTCCGAGTGTCTTCTCCTCGGAAGCTGAGGAACACATCGTAATTCCATGCTTGAGATTCAGGGCTAGAAATTTGTGAGCTCATTATGGCAACACAATGAATATGGATGTGAATGCTTAGGTTGGAGAAAGCAGCAACCTTGTTTAAAACATCACTGAGAAGATTTAAGACGTCTTCCTTTGACAAATAAATGTATAATTATTTCTCAAGTGAAAAGGATAGATATACTAAAATATCAATATTCTAGGAATATTTATCGGTTTACTCTCCAAAAGAAAAAAAGTATTATTTATTAGTTTGGTAAAAGTCTAATGTCAACCAACTGAGCTGGAAGGAAAGCAACCTCACCGACTTTGAGGTGGACTTGCATTCTCAATTACTATTCAATTTAGAATTTTTATTTTTTTAATAATATTACAGCATGATATTTTCTCAAGTTCAAACTCATATATCAATAAATAATTTCTTTGTCAATTTTAACAAATTCATAATATGAATCGGAGCTTTCATATCAATATTTGGCCGGAGATAAGGACGTTGAAAATCATACTGATCTCATACATAGCATGCATTCTCAATATAACCCATCATCATATTCAAGCTTTGCCACCTGAGGTAAGCATATCCCATGTTAAGGACGAAAGATGGAAGTTTCAAGAGCATACAATCCAAAGATATATCCACACTGAAAGTGTGTATATAGGAGAGACATTCTTTTGCCTATATTACCCTCATTAAAATTAACGAATTTTCTATTTTTTTAAAATTTTTCTTTTATACTATATTTCTCTATACTCTATTTCTGTTTGTACCTTTGAAAGTATTGATATTTTTCTCCCTCACATACTTTATACAGGCAGAACACATGTTTGGTTCGAAACTAGTATGTATATATATATATCAACAATACCGAGTGGTCATCAATAGACCTGAGCCCCCTCGCTGTTTGGCTGTTATTCTCATCTCTCCTCTTGTCTCGTTGTATATCTCAAAGAAAAAGGAGTTCATTAAGCTTCTCCTCCAATCTCCACCAAACACACCCATACATACTATAGCTTCAGATCATGCATGGTCGTGAACCTAAATAATGCATGGATTCCAAATCTTTAAAGTTGGATGGAGGAAACTGAGGCAAACACAACATGCACATATGTTGTTCATGCTTGAAAACTGGATGGATAAGCTGTAGGAAATGCTCTAAAGCAATAATAACAAGTTAATTTACACCTTATAACCAGAACTAAGTTCTCTAAAGCAATAACAACAATGTCACTTTGCAGAATGACAACGCTATGCCATAAATGCTCCACTTAGTTTGCTAAAGAAGTCCAAGGATGTTAGATTTAATTTATGCAGAAGCGGAAGCGCGATAGGTTTTTCCAAATAATTAAAAGATCAAATTTTTTGACACATTTCAATGAATAATTGCAAACAATTTGAGAACCATCACTACAAAACAAGTGAGTTTTTCTGACAGATTAAAACCGTCTCCTAAATATACAAAAACCATTGGCAAAACCTTCTCCAACGGATAGGGATTTAGTCGGTAATACACCAGTTGGGATAGGTGTATTTTGATACTTTTCATGACCATCGGAGTATGTCATATATTTATAGTAACAGTTAGAACTGTTGGTACAATTTAGTATTTTATCATCGGTTTAAAATAGTATTGAGAAAACTTACTATTTTTATTATCGGTTGCCATATTAGTACCTATGTCGGTTATGTTACTGCTAGACATATATTGTCACGCCTCGATCCTCGGATCGACCACGCAACAGCCGCCGCGTTGTCTCGGTACACGGGCAGAACCTCCCCTTATACCGGGACTCCGCAAGACTACAAATCAGTTCAAAACTCATCCAATACACACTCCATCAAAAATGGGAAAAATCATATGACAATATATAAAGGACCCATCCGGTCCATCCCTGTACACACGAGCATGCATCGACACGCGAATGGGGCGGGGGTTCCTGTACATGCATACATGCAAAAATTGACAATTCCAGCCATTCCAGAATTCTCAGCATAATTAAAACATTTAAAACAAAGAAGTCCCAAATCATAATCGCAAGATTTTACTAACACTCGCATGGAAAAACGAGCTAGCGTCAGTAAAATCCAAGAGGTATGAGATGTACAGAACTTCACAAATCCAAAAGAAAATATCGAAATTCAGGATTTCAATCCAAATGTCCCATATGAGAGTTTAAAAGAAAATAAACAAGTTTCGTACAAACCATGTAAGGATTCCATTAATACTTGCTCTTATATATGAAACAAGTATTAATTTAATCCATACCAAAAGAGTTATACAAGTCTTTCATTCCATGGACTTCAAAATCAATCAAAATGAACTTGCATTTCTATGTACCTACACAAGTCAGCGGAATAAATCCTCCCCAGCTCCAATTTCTGCAGCAGATCTAAATTTCCTCTGAAAAATGTTAAAGGGAGGGGTGAGTATTGGGAAATACTCAGTGAATGGAGTGCAATGGTATAATTGTGTGATAAATGTGTTGGATTTTTGACTAAGAAGAGAGAGAAATCTAATAAACTTCTGGTTTTTATTGATGTAGTAGAATGATACAAAGGAAGAGAGATTATCTTCCTCTTAATTTTACAAGGAGAGCAATAGCTCTATTTATAGGCAAAGGGAGAAAAATAGCCAGTAGAGAGAGAACAAAGTCAATATTCCCGTTGGGGCTCAAACTCCAAGGAATTCCAACAGCTAGTTTTTGGACTGTTGGAATATACATTGCCCAAACTGCCCCTAGCTATTTGGGTTTACCTCTTAGACTTTTCTCCATACTTTTGGGCTTCATTGGGCTTGTTTTTGAATGTATTTTGGGTCATAAATATGTTGCCAAATTCTGAACATTAAAAAATAAAAGGCCCAATGTTTATGACATTATCATATTTTCAAGTTGAATACCTTGAAACTTATCTTCATCTTCTCCCTTATTTTTAACACTCCCCCTCAAGTTAGGTGCATAGATGTCTATGGACCCTAACTTGCTAAGGATGTGCTGAAGATGTTTCTCAGTTGTTGCCTTAGTGAAAATGTCAGCTAGCTGGTCTTCACTTCTAACATATGAGGTTGAAATTGTCTTGTTTTCTAATTTTTCTCGAACAAAATGACAATCAACCTCAATGTGCTTCGTTCTTTCATGAAATACTGGATTGGCAGCGATATGAAGAGCTGCTTGATTATCGCAATGTAGAAGAATAGGAGCGATAGTAGGAAATCCCATCTCCTCAAGTAATGCCTTTAGCCAAACTATTTCGCTTGTAGCCGCTGCCATTGCTCTGTATTCAGCCTCAGCTCTTGATCTGGATACAACAGATTGTTTCTTGCTTTTCCATGTTACAAGATTTCCTCCCACGAACATGCAGTAGCCGGTGGTGGATCTCCTGTCCGTGACATCCCCAGCCCAATCTGCATCACAGTAGCCATAAATCTCCATGCTGTGGTTGTTTTTCATAAGAATTCCCCTTCCTGGTGAGCTTTTTAAATACTTGAGAATTCTTTCTGCTGCCTTCCAATCTTGAATCCTTGGAGCATGCATCCGTTGACTGATTAAGCTGACGGCATAGGTGATATCTGGTCTTGTAATGGTGAGGTAGATGAGCCTCCCCACAAGTCTTTGATATCTAGGAATATCCTGGAACATTTCTTCATCACCTTGTGCTCATTCTGCTATGGATATAGGAGTTGCTGCTGGTTTAGCTCCTACCTTTCCAGTTTCCTGCAAAAGGTCAAGTACATATTTCCTTTGGCATAGAACTAGCCCCTTATGAGAATAGGCAAGCTCTATTCCTAAGAAATACTTTAGTTTTCTCAAATCTTTAATCTCAAAAGTAGATTTAAGGAAATTTCTAACTTGATCAATACCATTCATATCACTTCCTGTAATAACTATATCATCTACATAAATAAGAACAATAGTGATTTCTTCATTGTTAACTTTAGTAAACATGGAGGAATCACTAATGGATTTCTTAAAGTTATTACCAAGAAGTGCTGAACTTAATTTTGCATACCAGGCACGAGGAGATTGTTTTAACCCATAGATTGCTTTTTTAAGACGACACACCTTGATGTTTGAATCCTCATCTAGCCCTTGGGGAATTTGCATGTAGATTTCTTCGTCTAAGTCCCCTTGAAGGAAAACATTCTTCACGTCCATTTGATACATTGGTCATTCTCCATTGGTTGCAATTGACATCAAAACCCTTATCGTTTTCATTTTGGCAACAGGGGCAAAAGTCTCAGTGTAGTCTTCTCCATAAGTTTGTGTGAATCCTTTGGCTACAAGTCTTGCCTTGTAGCGTTCAATGGATCCATCACTTTTATACTTGATTTTGAACACCCATTTACACCCGACAGCCTTTCTTCCCTTAGGGAGAGTAGTAATCTCCCACGTCCCATTTTTATTCAATGCATCTAGTTCTTCAAGCATAGCTTGTCTCCATTCGGGTTTGGTATTTGCCTCATCAAAATCCTTAGGTTCCTGTGATGAGTCAATGCCACTCAAGAACCCTTGATGGCTTGAGGAAGTATTAGATACACAATAGTAATTTGAAATAGGATAGTGAGTTACCTTAGAATTGTAATAAACTCTTCTGTTGATCCACTCTGAGGGAGGAAGCCTCAATCTGGTGGAACGTCGAAGTGGAGGAGCCAGCGGAGAGGGCAGTCTAGTTTCGTCTCCGGATTCTCCTAAGGTAGGTAATCCCTCGCCTTCTTCTCTTTCTTCGGAAGAGTTCTCTTCATTTTCAGACTCATCCACTCCTCCCTCTTCGTTTTCTCCCCCTGAAAGTGAATTCTCTTCATTGGATTCTTGAGGAACCAGAGGAGGATTTATGGGAACATCGCAGAAGATTCGCAAGTCATTGCTTGATGAATTTTCTTCATTTTTTTCTCCTGCAAAAAAGAATTCATTTTCTACAAATATCACATCTTTCGATGTGTATACCTTGTTAGAGTCAGGTTCAAAACAAATATATCCTTTTTGGAATGAAGCGTACCCAATAAAAACACATTTCTTTCCTTTGATATCTAACTTATCTCTAAACTGCCTAGGAATATGAACATAACAAATACACCCAAAAACTCTAAGGTGAGAGAGGTTTGGTTTGTCTTTTCTAAGCAACTCTAATGGAGATTTTCCATGGAGAACTCTAGTTGGAAGACGATTTATTAAATGAGCTGCGGTACTAACCGCATCACTCCAAAAACGCTTAGGCATATTAGCAAAGAACATGATAGTTCTAGCTATTTCTAGGAGATGTCTATTTTTGCGTTCGGCAACTCCATTTTGTTGGGGAGTGTAGGGACAACTAGTTTGATGAATAATTCCATTCTCCTCAATGAAATTTTTGAAATTGGTGCTCATATATTCCCCACCATTATCTGTCCTAAGAATTTTAATGTTGGCCTCATATTGTTTTATAATATACTTGTAAAAGGACTTGAAGGCTTCATAAACTTGGTCTTTTGATCTTAGCATATACACCCATGTATACCTAGACTTATGATCTATAAATGAGATAAAATACTTAAATCCCCTTCTAGATATCATAGGTGAAGTCCATACATCCGAGTGAACAAGATCAAAAGGCTTTTTATATTGAGTTTCAGAAATAGGATAATACATTCGGGTTTCCTTTCCAAAAATGCATGCTTCACAATGTCTATCACTACAATTTTTTGATGGGAATAGGCATTTCAGAGCTTGCATAGAAGGATGACCTAATCTAGCATGCCAAAGGAGGTAACTTTCCTCTCGGATTGCGGAAAATACAAAACTATCTTGTTTCCAAAAATACAAGTTATCTTGCATAGAACCACTACCAATCACTTGATTCGTCTCCAAATTCTGAAAAACAACAGAATGAGGGTCAAAAATAGCTTTGCAATTTAAGTCCTTAGTGACTTGTCCAATGGACATAAGATTAGAGGTAAATTGAGGAACATATAAGGCCTTTGATTTTCTTCCAAATATTTCAACATCCCCAATTTGCTTAATTTTGAAATTATGTCCATTCGCAACTTTAACCATTTTAGGTTCTAGGAGAGGTTCAAGATTCTGAAAATTTTGCTTATCTTTGACCATATGGTGATCACAACCTGAATCTATCAACCATTTTGAAGAAGTAACAGATGAGTTAGAGCAAGTACCTGAGGAGGATTTTCCTAATTTTTGAGATGTCAGATTTGCTTTGTTTGCAGCTGGTTGAGCATTTTGCTCCCTCCTCTCTTGCTCTTTTTTCTTGATGAACTCAGGTTTAAGGTTAGGATGAAGAAACCAGCAACCATCCTTGGTATGTCCCAACTTTTTGCAATGAGAACACACCTTTTTTATTCCCTGATGAGCCTTATTTGCAGCTTGCTCATTCTGCTTTGTGGAGAACCCATGAACTTCACTTTTGGACTGATTGCTTTCTTCAAGCCTTTGAGAAGCTGCAGCTCTTTGAATCATAAATCGAGTCTCTTGGTATGATGGAAATTCTTTCATTCGAAGAATTTCCTGTCGAAGTTGTACAAATGACTCATTGAGTGATGAGAGCAATGAAAACACCTGTCTTCATCTTGTCTCTTTTGCAGCACTTTTATATCACTTGTGAGAGGTCTCAATGTGTTAAGCTCATTCCACAAGTCCTCGTGTTCTCCGAACAATTGTGTAATTGATTTCTCCTCCATTTGGATGGCCGCAATCCTTTTTTGTATTTCAAATATTCTGCTCAAGTTTGATTCCTGACCATATAACCCATACATTTGCTCCCATAAGGATTTGGAACTCGGACAGCACATTACCATATTTTTGTGTGCTTGATCCATGGAGCTTGTTAGCAATAGGAACACTTGATCATCTAGCTCCTTCCATTCATCAAATCGTGGGTCTAGCCGATCCATAGGATCTTTTGTAATGAAAGACAGAAGTTTTGCTCCATTGAGAGATCTTCTGATATGACTAGCCCATTGGAAGTAATTGGTTGAGCTTAGAATAATTTGGGAGAAAAGTTGGATTTGAAAGGAAGAGATTTGAGGAAGAGAATTTCCCAACCCCGGAGTCGATGTTTGCTCTGATACCATGTTGGATTTTTGACTAAGAAGAGAGAGAAATCTAATAAATTTCTGGTTTTTATTGATGTAGTAGAATGATACAAAGGAAGAGAGATTATCTTCCTCTTAATTTTACAAGGAGAACAATAGCTCTATTTATAGGCAAAGGGAGAAAAATAGCCAGTAGAGAGAGAACAAAGTCAATATTCCCGTTGGGGCTCAAACTCCAAGGAATTCCAACAGCTAGTTTTTGGACTGTTGGAATATACATTGCCCAAACTGCCCCTAGCTATTTGGGTTTACCTCTTAGACTTTTCTCCATACTTTTGGGCTTCATTGGGCTTGTTTTTGAATGTATTTTGGGTCATAAATATGTTGCCAAATTCTGAACATTAAAAAATAAAAGGCCCAATATTTATGACATTATCATATTTTCAAGTTGAATACCTTGAGACTTATCTTCATCTTCTCCCTTATTTTTAACAAAATGAGGGGTGAATGTGGGAGTGTCAAAATATATCTCAAATAACATTTCATATATGTCGAAACATTTTTCAATAAATCAGGTAATTCGTAAAGTATGCATCCACATCAAGTATTCTTTCAGAAAATCACAAGGGTCCCATCGAAATTACTTCCGTCTTGCGTTTGGCCGAACCAAGACGAAAGCCCGCCAAGAGGTTTTCCATTTCAATATTTCAAACACTACCCCCTTCCTTGGCGTTGGCTCGGACCTCCCCGAGGTGCAATCCGGATAGTCCGACGTGGCAGAGCAGAGGCCGCGTATACCTCTCTCGCAATAAAACCCCAACCACGCCACCCCGTCGGGTCGCTCCGTAGAGGGAATGACTATAGCCATTAACTAATAGCACCATGCATTTATCAAATATGTCATTTCTCAAGTCATGTGCCATAATTTCTAGCAACCAATCATCAATTTCATGTCATAACAATTTATAGAGCAACATCAAATCACATATGGCACATATGCATTTATAAATACAATGGATGCATTCATACTTCACAATCCAGTCCGGACATCCCACGATCACAAAACAATTGATATAAAACATGAAAAATCTTACAAAATCATTTATAAAACAATTTTAAACTCATTTGCTCATTTATAATACAACGGACCATCCACTCACCTTCTAGGGAGGGTATCCACTCCCTATGCCCTATCGATACTCAAGAAATCTCCTTTCAAACTCCAAAAAGGTCAACCTAGACCAATAATCCACAATTCCAATTCAAATTTCAAGAAAATCTATCCTAATCGACTCAACAAGTTTCTAATTTCATCAAACACGTTTCTTTCGTATTGATCAATCTAAATTCATGTAAAATTTAGACGAAACCCTAGAAATTACATATCAAATGTCAAAAATGCATTTTAATCGTATCTAACATACATCCTAAATATATACAAGACGTCTTACACTAAATTCACTCGATTTATCGAAAGGATTTAAATTTCCCTCACCTACGGTTTCCGTAGCTTGCAGCCTTAGCGTCCGTGCGCTTACAACACAATCCGAACTCCTGTAATGTTTCCAACCGAAACACACTTTAGCAATTAACCCTAATTTCCAAGAGAATCAAAACCCCTAAACTATTAATCAACAATCGGCCCTTACTTGTGCAGTGGAAGGGTCGCGGCCTAGGGTTTCTAACAGTGCGGTTGCGGCAAAAAGCAGCGAACATTGCAGGAAGGCTCTCGGCAGAGAGAGCAGGTCGCGGGCTGGTGGGCTCGAGGGCTCACGGGATGGTGTGCTCGCGGCCTAGCGCACTCGCGGGCTGGCGCACTCACTGCTGATGCGTGCACTCGCGAAAAGCTGCGCACTGTGGTGCGCTCGTGTGAGGGAGATGTTGAAAAGAAGGATAACTTAACCCATCTTCATCACCAACCAAGTGCATCTACTTAGAAGTCCAAAAATCAGCATGCATTGTCCAGCAAGCATGGCCCATTTGGGCAGCCTAAACCAACCCAAAATACATTCAAAAATAGGCCCAAAGAAGCCCAAAAGTTTGGAGAAAAGTCTAGGAAGCAAACCCAAATAGCTAGGGGCAGTTTGAGCAGCATATATTTCAACAGTCAAAAAACTAGCTGTTGGAATTCCTTGGGGTTTGAGCTCCAACGGGAATATCACTTTCTACTGGCTATTTTTCCCTTTTCTCTATAAATAGAGCCTCATTGTATCTCCAAAAACTATGAGAAAAATGCTCTCAAATCTGTCCATGTATGCTCTCATTCTTCTTCAATAAAATTCAGAAGTATTCTTCATTTCTTGTGCTCTATTTTTTGATATTTCAACATGGTATCAGAGCAAACTTCGATCCCTTCCTCTTCAAGGTTGGGTGACCTTCCACCTTCCATCAACCTTACCCAATTTCAAAATATATCCTCCATTCAATTAAGAGGAGGAAATTATTATCAATGGGCAGCCTTGATGAGAAGGGTGCTGGAACTTCACAACTTGGAGGGTCACATACTTGATCAACCACTTGAAGAGGTGGATTCTTCCTACAGAGAATGGAAGAAGAGGGACAATCATGTGTTTTTTCTTCTACTCAATTCCATGGATGAAACACACAAAACTATGGTGACTTATGCTCCCAATGCAAAACTAATATGGGACACAATGTTTTCTCTTTATGGCCAAGAATCTAACCTTGGCAGAATTTTTGAGCTCAAACGACAATTTTCAAACATCAAAAAGGAAGGGAAATCACTTCCTCAATATTTTGGGGAATATATGGATACTTGGAATGAGCTCTCCACTCTCCGTCCGGATTCCATAGTTCTCAAAGTCCTCCAAAAGAGGAAAGAAGAAGATAAAATCTTTGGTCTTCTCATGGGTCTAGATGATTCCTACTCTCTTCTTAGACAAGAAATTCTCTGAATGAAGGAATTTCCTTCATTTGGAGAAGTGCAAAATATGATCCAACGAACGGAAGTTAGCATGCGTTTGGAAGAAAATTCCAAACTTAGACTTGAAGCTCAAGGTCACATGGCTACCGTTGAAGAGCACATGGCTGCCAAAGCACATCAAGTTCCAAAGAAAATTGATGTATGCACCCATTGCAAGAAAAGAGGACATATGAAGGAGAAGTGTTGGAACCTTCATCCTCATTTAAAGCCCAAGACCTTCAAACCAAGGGAGCAACTTTCCGAGCAGCATAATGTACTTCACACCAAGCTTCAAGGACCTACCATGGCTGATTTTACTGCTCTTCAAAGTCAACTCAATGACATCTCCAAGAAGTTTCAACAACTTGCTCCCTCCAATGGTAAAAATCAAAACACTTTATCCTCTTTCAATTTCGAAAATTTTCTCATTGATTCGGGAACGGACCATCATATGGTAAGGGATAGAAGAAAAATCAAGCATTTTAAAAAACTCCCTAACCATAAGATAGTCCGTGTTGCCAATGGGCAAGATTTGAAAGTTGAGCAAATTGGGGAAATTGAACTTTTTGGAAAAACATCAAATGCTTTATTTGTTCCCCAACTCACTTCAAATCTTTTGTCCATTAGCAAAGTCACTAAGGATCAAGGGTGTAGAGTTGTTTTTGACCCAAACACTGTTACTTTTCAGGACCTCAAGTCGAATCAATTGATTGGCAAGGATTCTAGAAGAGGGGATCTATATTTTTTGGATCAAAAGCATCATGCACTCGTAGCTCATATCAAAGAAGATGCATCTCTTTGGCATAAACGTTTTGGGCATCCTAGTGACCAAGCTTTAAAGCGTCTATTTCCAAGTATTAATATTGAAGATAGACATTGTGAAACTTGTATTCTGGGAAAGGAAACCCGATCAATGTATCCCAATTCAAAAACAATTTATAAAGATGCTTTTGATTTAGTTCATTCGGATTTGTGGACTTCACCTATCAAATCTCATTTAGGCTACAAGTATTTCATTACTTTTGTAGACCAAAAAACTAGGTACACTTGGGTCTACCTTTTGAATACCAAAGATCAAGCTTTTGAAGCCTTTAAAAGCTATGAGAGATATGTGACCAAACTTTACAATGCTAACATTAAAATTCTAAGGACGGACCATGGTGGAGAATTCACTAGTTTGACATTTGAAAACTACCTTAGAGAGAATGGCATTATACATCAAATGTCTTGTGTGTACACACCTCAACAAAATGGGGTGGCCGAAAGGAAAAATAGGCACATATTAGAAATAACTAGAGCTATGATGTTTCATGCAAATGTGCCTAAGAAATTTTGGTGTGATGGAATAAAAACCGCTGTCCACCTAATAAACCTTATCCCATCTCAAGTCCTGGATGGCAAGTCACCCTTAGAAGCCCTACTAGATAAAAAACCTAAGATATCTCATCTTAGAACATTCGGTTGTGTATGTTATATTCATATTCCAGCACACATGAGGGATAAGTTAGATTATAAGGGTAGAAAGTGCATATTTTTGGGGTATGCTTCCTTTGAAAAGGGGTATAGATGTTATGACCCTAAAACTAACCAAACATACACATCTAAAGATGTGATATTTGTGGAGAATGAGTCCTTTTTTGTAGATCATGGAGAACATCAATCATCAGAAGAAGAGAGCACTCCAAGCACGTGGAATTTCTTACTTCTCCCGAATCAATCATCTCCATCAATTGCAGAAGGAATCTCCCAAGAGACTAATGAGCAATCTCAAAATAATGAAGAAGAAGGATCAAACTCCATAGAAGAGGAGGCAGCCCACACTTCAGGGGGAGATCAAGAAACCGAAGAGGAAGAATCCGAGCATGTAGAGGGAGATTTGGATGCACCACCTCCTCACCTTAGGCGATCCACGAGGCTTAGGGTTCCCCGTTCGGAATGGATTAACCGTAGAGTTTACTATAACTCCAAGGTAACATCACATCCGATTTCTAATTATTATACCATCTCACATGTTTCTTTGAGCCACCAAAATTTTTTGAGTGGCATAGATAAAGAACAGGAGCCTAGGACATATGATGAAGCATCCAAGGACCCAAGGTGGAGAAAGGCAATGAAGGAAGAGCTAGATGCATTGACCAAGAACGGTACATGGGAAGTCACCTCTCTTCCAAAGAGCAAGCGAGCCGTCGGATGCAAATGGGTATACAAAATCAAATATAAAAGTGATGGATCAATTGAAAGGTTTAAGGCAAGACTTGTGGCTAAAGGATTCACTCAAGCATATGGGATAGATTACAAAGAGACATACGCACCCGTTGCCAAAATGAATACAATTAGGGTCTTGATGTCTCTTGCGGTGAACCATGGATGGAGCATGTTTCAAATGGATGTAGCAAACGCGTTCCTTCAAGGAGATCTCGAAGAAGAAGTGTACATGCAACTTCCTCAAGGGTTCCAACAACAAGGAGGAAACGTGTGCAAACTACGCAAGGCTATCTACGGGCTGAAGCAATCCCCAAGGGCATGGTATGCAAAATTAAGCCATGCTTTCCTTAGTAGTGGATTTGTTAAATGCCATAGCGACTCTTCTGTTTTCATTAGAAAAAACAATGATAAAATAGTGATAGCCTTAGTTTACGTAGATGATATCATCATTACTGGAAATGACATGCATTTAATAGATATAGTTAGAAATTTCTTGAGTTCTAGGTTTGAAATTAAAGATTTAGGGAGACTAAAGTATTTCCTAGGAATTGAGTTAGCCTATTGTAATAATGGGTTAATTCTATCCCAAAGGAAATATGCACTTGATCTTTTGCAGGAAACAGGAAAGCTAGGAGGAAAGCCAGCTTGTAGCCCTATTGTCACCACTGGACCTCTAGTAGATGATGAGGAGCCACTTGAGGACATAGAGAGATATCAAAGACTTGTAGGACGACTGATCTACCTCACCATCACTAGGCCAGACATAGCCTTTGCCGTGAGCCAAATTAGTCAACATATGCATTCTCCAAAGATGGGTCATTGGAGAGCAGTTGAGCGCATCCTTCACTACATCAAGAAATCACCAGGACTAGGTATTTGGATGAAGAACAATGGAAGCTCCCAAATTGAAGGCTTTTGCGATGCAGATTGGGCGAGCGATTCAAAGGATAGAAGATCTACCACCGGGTACTGCATGTTCGTAGGAGGCAATTTGGTAGCATGGAATAGCAAAAAACAACATGTGGTGTCAAGATCGAGTGCAGAGGCTGAGTATAGAGCAATGGCGTCAGCAGCCAGTGAGATTGTATGGTTGAAGGCTCTAGTAGAGGAATTAGGGTTCAATGTTTCTACACCAATCAACTTGCATTGTGACAATCAATCGGCAATTCATATTGCATCCAATCCGGTCTTCCATGAAAGGACTAAACACATAGAAGTTGATTGTCACTTCATTCGACAAAAGGTGGAAGAAAAGCTTATAGCCACTCCCTACATCAAAGGAAAAGAGCAACTAGCTGATATCTTCACAAAAGGGGGAACTGCAATGCATCTTCAAGAAATCATGAACAAGTTGGGCACTATCGATATCTACGCACCCAACTTGAGGGGGAGTGTTGAAAAGAATGATAACTTAACCCATCTTCATCACCAACCAAGTGCATCTACTTAGAAGTCCAAAAATCAGCATGCATTGTCCAGCAAGCATGGCCCATTTGGGCAGCCTAAACCAACCCAAAATACATTCAAAAATAGGCCCAAGGAAGCCCAAAAGTTTGGAGAAAAGTCTAGGAAGCAAACCCAAATAACTAGGGGCAGTTTGGGCAGCATATATTTCAACAGTCAAAAAACTAGCTGTTGGAATTCCTTGGGGTTTGAGCTCCAACGGGAATATCACTTTCTACTGGCTATTTTTCCCTTTTCTCTATAAATAGAGCCTCATTGTATCTCCAAAAACTATGAGAAAAATGCTCTCAAATCTGTCCATGTATGCTCTCATTCTTCTTCAATAAAATTCAGAAGTATTCTTCATTTCTTGTGCTCTATTTTTTGATATTTCAACAGGAGAAAGGAGAGAGAGAGAGACAAAGAGTGCGAGAGAGAGAGTTCGAGAGATGGTGAGAGAGCGACGGAGACCGAGAATGCTAGAGAGAGAGAGATCGACGAAGAGGGAGGCGGAACCGAGCACAAAATCGAGAGAGGGAGAGAGATGATAGAGAGATTGGGAGCA
This sequence comes from Dillenia suffruticosa, assembly GCA_033439265.1. Classification (NCBI taxonomy): domain Eukaryota; kingdom Viridiplantae; phylum Streptophyta; class Magnoliopsida; order Dilleniales; family Dilleniaceae; genus Dillenia; species Dillenia suffruticosa. Next base: position 14,479,148 of record JAVTVX010000034.1, on the reverse strand, counting down.
AGAGAAACAAAGAGGGAGAGTGACAGTGAGAGGGAGAGAGAATTCGTGAGAGAGAGAGTAAACCGGGAGAGGGAGAGAATGAGTGAAATCGGGAAAGTGTTTTCCCACTTAATAAAATTTTCTTTTTTTTTTTTTTGACTTTGACTTTTCAAAATTGGTATTACATATATCATACCGTTTGAAAATGTTATTACTTCGGTTGTACAAATGTTAAGAAATATTGTGATTTATGGACGGTGTTAAGAAATATTAGTACTTTATTGTCACTATAGTTACTACTATCATCACTTACTAATTACTTATTTCTTGGTTGCTACTATCATCACTTACCAGTTACTTACTTTCGGTTACTACTATCGTCACTTACTAGTCACTTACCAGTCACTTACCAGTCACTTATTAGTCACTATAGTCGGTTACTATACATATCTTCTTATGTGAGTAAATGTTATAAGTTTTGTGGATGGTTAGTACAAATATTAGGAAATATAACTAAAAACTTGAAAATAAAGAAAATAGTAAAATATTATAATATTGGAAAATGATTGATACAATAGGATAAAAAATAAAAAGATTATATATCCCACACCCACAATCCATATATCTTCTTCTGCGAGATGCTTAACTTCAATTATCAAAAGATTATCGGCAAAGTCTACCTTCATTCAATCCACCTTCATTCAATCTATTCATTCATAAAAATAAGTAGAGTCAGATGAATATAATATAATGGTATAAAAATGATTATAAATAAAAATATTACTATGTTAAAATAAAATAAAAACAAGTAGTGAAATAAATATTACCTTTTGGGACGGAGTCAGACGGTGATGATGATTGTTGGTTTTTAAGTTCACTCCCAGTATCTGGTATTAAAGAAAGCTAAAATACAAATAATTTAAATTATTTTTGAAATGTAAAAGTGAAATTAATAAAATTGTACCGAAATAGAAATAGAGAAATTACATAGCCGAACACCAGCAATAACCCTTGGTTCATTAACCATATTCATCGATTCATCTTTATGTCCACTTTCAATATTCATAGCAACATGAGGAAGAACATTACTTAACAAATTAATAAAAATATGATTTTGTTCCATTAATTGTTGCATCATATTAGTTACATCTTCTTTGTCAGCTCTCGTTGAATGTACAAATGCACTTGTAACTTTTCCTACACATCTGATTCTACCCCGCGAATCAGGACCTTTAACTTTTGACACAATATCACTTTTCCAAGATAAATTTGAACTTTTTACTTGACCTTCTTCTCTCTTGACAGACTCCATTTGACTCTTCATCATTTCCTATAAAGTAAATAAATGAAACATGAATGTCCATAAATCAAGAACTACATAAAAGTAATCATCCATACCATAACTTCTGATGTTTTCGTAGAGACTAAACTACCATTCAATCGAGTTCTACTTGTAATATAAAGTTCTACTCTATAAGTTTTGTCTCACGTTGTGTTGTCTGTAATAATAAAATGTGATTCCAAGTATGTAAAATATTATACAGTAAAATTAATTATAAGTAAAATAAAATATGAGTTGTTTATACCTTCTCATCAATGAATTTGGCAAATGACTTAGATCCTAAGTAATGTGGATCCGTCAACTTTACACGACATTCTAAATTTCTTTTACTAATTTCCTAATCCAAAGTACTAGAATTAAATGTATTCCATTAATAGTAAAAGAAATTGTTTATTTTTTACGAGAGTACAAATGAATGAGTAAGAAAAATTATTTATTTTTTACCTTCCCTTTATCACTTAGCCAGAAAGTAGCAAGATTCTTGTACTGAATTGAATCAACCCTTTCATCTTCCATTCTTTTGATATTTTCATCTACTCCAAGTGAATCATCGAACCACTTTGATTTCAGGCTTTTTTTAAAACTCTTCCATTTCTCACACAAATTTCCAATAACCCATTTTTTGGTGTTATGTCTGAGTGGTTTGAAAGTAATCTTGGACTACAATTCAAAATGAAAGAAATAAGATTAAATGGATTAATTTCCAATTTATGTGAATGTACAAAATTCAAAATGAAAGAAATAAAATTAGATGGATTAATTTTCATTTATGTGAATGTACAATTTAGTAGATATCTCTATAATTTTCCACATGTCTTCTTTATAGTCTGTTGGCATATCACGTCAAGTCCTATAATTTATGGGAGCAATCGAGTGGACTCTAACTATAGAACCAAGAAATCTAGTAAAGATCGTACCATCAATTCCTATTGGTTGATTTAATTCATTCATTTCAACCACCATCCGTTTTCATTTTTCTAAATCCCAAATATCATGACAACGTATTGGGCCTCTACATTTCTTCTTGAGAACTGCTAAAAAAATATTAGAAATGGATACTTATCTCAATAATATGTTTTTAAACCAAACCAAATCAAACCTGGCGTAGTATCTTGGGTTTCTTCAGAGTGAAGCTGATTTTCGGATGGCTATGATTCTTTATGATCAGCAACAATACTCATCTTTCGTTTAGTTCTTCCCATGTTGAGTTAAGGAAAGTTTGAAACAAATTTTGGTTAAGTTGGAAGATTTGAGAATTTGAAAAATGATTATGGTTTTAAGTCGCAGGATTTAAGATTTGAGGGAGGAGAGAGGTTTTAGAGGGAAAGAGGGTTTGTGGAGAATGATATATTATATATTTGATTTAGGCGCTGAAATAAATTTTTAGAACCCGCTATTTTTTCCTCTTTTTTTCTAAGTTGAATTTTATCTTTTTATTATTATATCATCGGTAATTTCATTTTCTGTTGTGCCTTTGTTTTTGTAACAATGTTTTTGTTTTTGTTAATACATTCTTACCCTAAATATTACATTATAATAAATAATAACCCTAAATTTATATCATTAACTTATTTAAATTAATAATATTAAATATATCATTATTCTATATAATTCATACTTAAAATTTTTGATATAATTATGTAAAAATTTTTATATAATAAAAAAACTATTGACATTGATTGTGTGGGCCGACATCGGTGGAAGGGCTCCCACCCATGCATGCCACTGTACCCATGCAACCTCCTGCACGGGCGCCCGGCAATGCCAGGGCAGGTGCCAGTGCATGCGCACCCATGCATGCAAAGGTGCGATATTATTATTACTTATTACCTATTTACTATTTACTACCTAACTTATAAATTTTGGAAGGAAAGATGGAGGGAAAGAACTTATAAGTTTTGGAGGGAAAGATGGAGGGAAAGATATTTGTGGAGAATGATTTATTATATATTTGATTTAGGGCTCAAATAAATTTTTAGAACCTCTATTTTTTCCGTTTTTTTTTAATTTAATTTAATTTTTTTATTATTATATCATCAACAATTTAATTTTCTGTATTGTTTTTGTTACAACATTGTAACATTTGTTCTTAACCTAAATATTACATTTCAATAAATAATAACCCTAAATTTATATCATTATATTATTTAAATTAATAATATTAAATATATCATTATTCTACACAATTTGAAAATTTTGATATAATCCATATATAAAAATTTTAAAATAATAAAAATAGCAGAGAGACATGGCATGTGTGGACCAAGACGGGCGCCTGGCCATGCCAGTACGAGTTCCCCCCCACACATGCCACCGCGCACATGCAACTCCAGCACGGGCGCTAGCCCATGCAGGCTGTTGCCACATTATTACTATTTACTATTTACTATTTACTTACTACCTGCTTACTAACTAACTTATAAATTTTCAAAAACTCTACTATATTATTACAATATTATTATATTATTACTACTAATTATAAATTTTAAAAAACTCTACTATATTATTATTACTATCTGTTTACTACCTAATTTGTAAATTATCGAAAACTCTACTTACTACCTTTAAATTTTGATAATCATATGCAATATGCAATGTAATTTTTAGTATTTGGTTTAGTAAACGTAATTAAGGATAAAATATTACACCAATTATTATACCTGAGTGCACCGAATAAATTAAAGGAAAAAAATATAAAAATAGAGAATGATTGGATAATATGTAAACAAAATTACATTTCCTATACATATGCATCCCATCCTACTCTATCAACGTCGTCATCATCATCATTTATCGCCATTGATATATTTCCATCATTTTCATCAACATTAGTTTGAACCCACGTCTGATTAGTTGAGTGACTAGTTTATGAATTGAAATGATGAATTGTCAATTCATCACCCATATCAAATTCATCTCGAACTTTGACATGATTTACAACAAGCCATCCTTTATGTTTTTCATCAGCCACATAAAACACCTTCTTTGCTTGGAATACCAAAACATAAGGATCATCCAGCAAATCAGCATCGGTATGATTGAGATAGGAAAAATTGACAAGAGTTGAACCAAATCTATCCTTCTTGAGTCCTCATTGTATGTCGACCCAATCACACCAAAATAATACAAATGTATATATTCCATTATAGTTTGCTTGAATGATTTCTCTTAAGATGCCATAATAATTAACTTTACCTTCAATTGGCCTTTTATCCTTCGCACTTGCATAACTAATATCATCAACTGCTACCATAACTCCTGAATTCTGAGTTTGAAGGCATTTCTCACAATCTTTTACATGAAATCGATATCTATTGATTAGATAACCACTGTAATTTCTAATGAATGGATCTGATCCACAAGATATCCATTTAATTTTATCTGTAATCTCTCCGGCATATTTTGGATTGGTAACCTACAAAAGAAATCTTAAAAGATTAAGTATTTATATAAGGAGAAGAAATTAATAATATTAAAAAATGATATACTTACACGATGACTAAACCAAGTAGTGAACTCTTTGCTATGAAGTTTGTCCATTTGGAAAGTGTTTAACTTCTTCCCATGATTTATTCTTCGAAAATGTTACATATGTTCCCTTCATATATAATATATATATGATATTAGAGTTTAAATATTAAAAAATATATACTTACACTCTAAAGGAAACTATTGAGTCACTATTAAATACTATGTATCTATGACATTACTACAATGACTTGTCGTCGAGACAAATTCGACATATTCTTTTCTTTTTTGTCTTTGAACATATGAACTTGTTCTTACTTCCAAAGGCCTTCCGATTGTTGTTAAAGTGGACTCATCTTCTCCAAACAATATGATTATTATCATTCCGCAATGCACAATTAAACCTTGTTTCAACCCCGTCTAAATATCTTGAACAAAATAGCAAACACTCATTTGCTATATATCCTTCTGCGATAGAGCCTGCAGATCGTGCTCTATTACATACATAGGATTTGAGTTGAAATAAATATCTACATACATATACATATATTATATTAAATTAAATACATATATTATATGAAATTTAAATGTGTAGGTTAAATAAAATGAGCTAAATAAGTTAAAAAATAAAACAAACCTTTCAACAGGATACATCCACCTATATGTGACTAGTCCACCAATTCTTGCTTCAGTTGTCAAGTGCACCATCAAGTGTATCATGCTGGTAAAAAATGAGGGAGGGAAAATCTTTTTAAGCTCGCACATAATTTGTGGAACTGATGTCTCTAATTGCTCAAGTTCTCGTAGGTCAAGAACTCTAGAACAAAGACATTTAAAAATATTACAAATTTTGATAATAACAGAGGTAACATTCTCGGGAAGTAATCCATGAATTGCTATAGGAATAAACTCTTACAATAAAATGTGACAGTCATAACTTTTTAGACCTATTAACTTCCATTGCTTCAATTGAATACATCTAGAAATATTAGTAGAACACTCAGCAGAAAGTTTTAACTCCTTTAGAACCTTAAGAAATGCATCTTTCTCCTGCAAGGTCATTTGGTAACATGCTTTAGACAACAATATATTTGTAGAGTTTGATCTACGTACATGTAAATTCTTTCTGATTCCCATCTCCTCAAGATCAAGTCTGGCCTTATAATTATCCTTAAACTTTCCTTTTTGGCCCAGAATTGTACCAACAATTATATCAAAACAATTTTTTTCTATATGCATCATGTCAATATTATGTCTAATTAAAACATTTTTTCATTAAGGTAAATGAAACAATATGCTCTTTTTTTCCATTCAGGCATGTCATTGGCTCTTGTTAAATCAATGTCATCTAATTCTCGCAATACATCAGATCCGGATCATTCGTTAAGAGCAACTTTGAATTCTTGTGTCCTATCAAAAGAATGTTTCTCATACCTGAATGGATGAGTTGACTCTAACCATCTTCGATATCTCATATAACAATACTTCCGGCCATAAGATAACCATTAAGAACATGTATCATATCGACATCCTAGGCATGCAAATCTACCTTTAGCACTCCACCCAGACAAATTAGCATATGCAGAAAAATTATTAATGGTCCATAAAAGTGCTGCATGCATTTTAAATGTTTCACCAATTGAACAATCATAAGCATCTACTCCTTCATTCCATAATTCTTTCAGTTCTTCCACTAATGGTTCCATGTACACATCTATCTTATCCCCAGGAATTTTAGGACCAGGAATAAGTAATGTAAGTATGAAGTTGGTAGATTTCATGCACATCCAAGGAGGCAAATTATTTGGTATCATGATCACTGGCCAAATACTATGTGAAACATTCATGGTTTTAAAAGGATTGAAACCATCTGCTTCTAACCCTAATCGAATATTTCTTGGATCAGAAGAGAAGTTCGGGTATAGAGAATCAAACTCCTTTCAGGCAAGAGAATTTGCTGGGTGTCTTAAAAGTCCATCCTTTGTTCTCTTATCATGATGCCATCTCATCAAAGAATCTATTTCCCGACATATAAATAGTCTTTGCAATCTAAGAATCAAAGGAAACCATCTCAATATTTTAGCAGTATTTTTTTTATTAATTTCTTGACATCCTTCATCTCCTTTATCTGTATTTGATTTCCATCTAGAAGTACTACACACATAACATGCTTCGTCTTTGGCTCTATGTTTCCGGTATAACATACAATCATTAGGACAAGCATGTATTTTCTCATATGTCAACCCTAAAGATGAAATAGTTTTCTTTACTTCACGGCAACTATTTGGTAAGATGTTATCATCAGGCAATAATTATCCCAAAAATACTAACAATAATGAAAAAGATTTATTGCTCCATCCAAACAAACACTTTAAATGATATAAATGTACAATAGTTGTAAGTACATAATATTTTGATTTTGGATATACCGGTTTTTTTGCATTCTAAAACATTTCTTGAAATTTATCTGAAGTAAATTCATCCACCTTAGATGCACTGAATGCATCATGTAACATGCCAAGGATATCATGGTGAAAAAGATTATCATGTACGTTTGATACATTAGATGCATCAGGTGTTGATTCTGTCTTTTTTCCATCACTCTCTCTATTGCTCTGTCCATGATATATCCACTTATCATATTCACATTGAAACCCATAACGTAACAAATGATTAAACACTGTATGTGTAGGAAATCTCAATGTGTTAAAACATTTTACTCAATGACATGATATTTTGTCATCGATGGATTGAATATTTTGAGATGCAAATTCAAGAAATGCATTAACCCCACTAATATATTCATCACTTCCTCTTAATTTAGAATACAACCATATCTTGTCCATGAAAATAAAGATTTGCAAAAGCACAGAAAGAGAGAAAGCAAAGAGAGAATAAATGAAGAGATTTGCAAAGCAAATAAATGAAGAAGAGTAAGGGAGAGAAAGAAATAAATGAAATACGGGAGAGAAATATGCTTAACCCAACCACATAAACACAACATAACATAACATAACATAGGAAAGAAAAGCAGCAGACTAGAAAAAAATGAAATAAATAAAGAAATAAATGAACTTAATATGACAAGATATTTTTGGCGCCAAAATTTGGTCTTTTTTCACGCCAAAATTAATTTAATTACCGCAAAAATTTGATCCTTTTTTCCGCCAAAATTAATTTAATTACCGCTATCAAAAAATTAATAATAACCTTCCCTCACGTGCGCGGCATGCGCTGGTGGCCGGTATGATTTTCTCAAGTAAATAAAAAATTTAGGATTTGTTTGGCATGAAAGGTTGTAACAGGGTTGTAAGAGAATAATATGAACAATAATATCACTAAAATCCTTGTCTCATCCATCCAAGGGTTAAGGGTAGATATTAAAGCACCCACTAATAACATCCTTCTCACCTGTGACAACATCCTTCTGAGCCACGTGACAACATCCTTCTCATCAACTATATCCTTGGTGCATAGGAATAGGTGATGTCATATAGAAGTCACTCAATTAATTATTACCGAATAATATTTAACACTAAATCTGGCAAAATTAATGTTAGTGGATAAAATTTAAGTTGGAGCAGATAGATATATTGGATAGAGATATAGGATAACCAGCTATCCTAAATAGCTTTCGACACAATAAATTTAATTTTTCAATGCTAAGTGATTTGATCCATCATCTTCTAATGATCTTGTGCACATCATCATAATCATCTTATACTAAGATGGTTTGATTCTTAAGTAATTGTTTTAGGTTGTTTGCAAAGAAGCAAAAGAGAGTAATGAAAAAAACAAGAGAACAGTATTTAAGTAAGTGCGCCTCAAACAAAAAACAAATAAAAGTTTTTCAACAAAATGAAAATTTTTCACGGTTTTGAAATAATATAATAAAATGTGTTAGAGCTTTCTAAAAATTTTGCCTTGGTTGATTGATAATTGATAATGAATTAAAATGATAAAATAATCACATAAATATTTTAGATAGTTGATTGATAATTGATAATGAAATAAAATGATAAAATGTTTTGGATGATTTGATATTATACGTATTATACAAATTAGTAATTTAATATCATTATAATTTTTAAATAATAACATTAATAAATCTAATTTAATAATATAAAAAATGGAGTAATTAGTCGCGCAGGGTGGCATGGCTGTGTGTGCGCGAGCGCTAGGGCTAGCGGGCACCAGGGCTGGCATGGCCGGGCGTCCGCGCTGCATGCATGGAAGGCTAGGCCCTCATTGCTCGCATGCCCCGCGTGGGCGCTGCATGCATGGAAGGCTGGCCCTTGGCTGTTCGCATGCTCCGCGCACGGGCACTGCATGGATGGATGGCCCGCGCAGTGGCATGAGCTGGCGCCCGCAGGCGCTTGCATCAACGAATGCAACGGGCAGTGGATGCGTGGGCGCTCACGTTGCCCCTTGCATGCACGCATGCCCTTCATGGGCGCTACATGAGCGCATGCCACGCTGTGTGGCATGCGCGTGTCCCTACGTCGTATGGCCTCGCCACGGGTGGCCCGATTGCGGCGTAGGAATCAATTTTTGCATATTATAAAAATTAAAAAATTTAACATAAATAAAATTTAGAAAAATTTAGAAAATGAAAAAATAAGAAAAATAGTATACATTTAATATTTGGATCCGATACATGACTACATGATACATGATATATTATATTTTGATACATGGAAAAAAAATGATACATGAAAAAAAAAAGGAAAAATTTGGAATTAAGGAAATTGAACTTTGGGTCAAAATTTTTTTGCGAGAAGACGATGCAGTTCCACTTGCAGTTCCACTAGCCGCAGTGGCAGAAGCAGTCGTACCAGAAGAAGATCGAGCAGAGGATGGTATTCCTCTTATCACTTCACCAATATCAAAAGGATTAAGATTATGTCTCGATCTGGGAGGAGAAACAAATGAACTCCTTGGAGGACGAATGACAAATGGGTAGGCCAGATAGGCAAAGCTAGCAGCTGGTCTAGGTTCCATTTTTCCGGAGGAAGATGGTTCGAGCTGCAAATGATCTCTTATACATTTAATAAAATTACTGTTCACCCCTACATCTGTCTCTATACTTATCAAGCAACCTATCATTCTCGCATGATCTTCCCGGTTCTGTTCGTTAAAATTATAATCATGCTGCTTAAATTCATCAAAATTATGTCTTAATTCACCCACTTCATTTCGAATTTGTCCAATTTCTTTTCATGATTCTCCCACTTCACTGTGAACCTCACCCACTTTGCTACGAACCTCGCCTACTTCACTCCGAACACTATCCAACTATAATTTCATCTGATTCATATATTCAAACAATTGTTCTCACCTCCTTTTCTCATTTTCATTTACATCATTTAGATTTACATCATCATGAACTTCTTCCACCCGTGACTCTGGAACACCTCTTCTCTTTAAATTTATTCAAATTCCATCTTCACACACCTAATAAACTCTACGTAAAGTTCTATAATTTATACTATTTTTAATCATATTTAATTGTAAATGATTTTCTTTCTGTAGATTTATTCCGTGACTTTTTAAAATACCACTTATCATATTACAATATGATAAATTATTAGAAGAATCTCTTAAAGATATCAAAAAATAAGGAAGTAAAAAATGTAAACCCGGATTTTTCCTTTCAATTATACGCGCCATTAACCAAAAATCATATCGGGTAATAGATGTATAATTTCCTGCTCGTGGTTTAATATCGTGTATAATTAGAAAGTGAAGAATTCATTCTTGAAAATTTAAATCAGTAGCATTTGTGTTAAAAATTTCTAAATTATCATCATTAAATATTATTTTAGCATCCATTATTATTTCAGTGTTTAAATACGAAACACACTCTTCATACTCCACCTACTGAAGATTAGCCTCTCTGCATATCATCTTAGGAGTTACTTCAATTATTTCACCATCAAAATAACTTTGAAAACTACACGAACTAATATTACCATCAATAACTACACAATCGTTATGGATTTTTTTCATATTATTATAAAAAATTCTCACCGCATTCTCATATATATTTTATCTGGATTAAGAATCCAAGATAGGCACACTTCTTTTAAAGAACTTCTGTACTGAAAACTTATACTATCAAGAAAATTCCAATCAATTAATCGATCCGAAGTAATGTTGCGATGAGAAAATACGTTCTGAAATAGATTGTTTTTTTTAGAGATGGAAAGTGTTTGCTTTTTTCTGATTCTATCATAATTCTTTTTCCTTTTCTAGACGAGGAGGCCATTGTGTCGAGTTTGTGACTTTAGGAAAGGCGCTGAAGAAGGAGGAGAGGCGGTTTGAATGAGAGGGTAGGAAGGAGCCGTGAAGGAAGCTTGCGGAGACAGAGCCGAGTGAGGAGTTTGGATAGCAGTTTATTTATGAGTAGAGTGAGTGGCGAGAGGACAGGAGTTAGTTTATGAGTGAGCGGCGAGAGTGAGTGGCGAGAGGAAAGTGATGAGTAAGTTCTGAGTGAGTTTTGAGAGAAATGTTTAGTTAAGTAAAGTAGTAGTATAACTGCACTGTTAGCTCGTGTTAGCTCGGATGGCAGGATAGAGTGCAGTAGTGTAGTAGTGTAGTAGTGTAGCTGGAGAGTGCAGAAGCGTAGTAGCTGGAGAGTACAGGAGTGTAGTAGTAGGGGGCAGAAGAGGGTGGCACTTGGTGGGCAGGCAGTTGTAGAAATTTCAAATTTATTATTTTCTTGTGGCTAGTAGTAGTGTAGTGGAAGTGTATGCACAGTGCTAGGCATGGGAAGGCAGTGCAGGTGCAGTGGCTAAGTGGCGTAGCAGGGTGTGAGTGGGAGTGCAGTGCAAGGAGGAGTCCTGTCGTGGCAGCACTTCCTTTAAAATTTCTTTTATTTTTTTCTTCCTTCGTGGAGTGCAATCACCAGAACCGACTTACTAAAGTCAAAAAGTTCATTCCTTCTTTTTTGAAAGTTGAAATTTCTTGTTCCTGTGATTTTCTGCTTGCATTGATGACCAACCAAAATGTTTGACTTGTCAGTTTGTCACGGGAGCTTCTCAAGTTCAAATTATCTTTTTCTATTTTGTTTGCACTATACCAAACTTCAAACTTCAATTAGCCGATGATGGCAAAGCAAGTTCAAATTTGACTTGTCAAAAATTAATTTTTTATTTTTCGGTTTTGTTATTTTTTTCTTTCTATCCATTTTTTTATTATTTTATTTTTATATCCATAAAAAACAAATTTCTCAAGTAATTAATTTTTTTATTTTATATACTTTTTTTTAAAATATTTGTTTCTACTATTTATTATTGCTTTAATTATTTATTTTTTGTTTGTTGCTTTAAGCTTATTGTCTCATAGGATAGGATAGGTTTAATTTGCTACTCTGGAAAATAAATTTTTTTGCAACCTATTCAACAAACAAATCGATCTGGTGCGAAAGTAAAACTATATAATTCTTTTTTCTTTTCCTTGCGCCACAATAAAGACTTTTGTATTTATCACTTTTGTATCAAATTGTTATTATAAAAATATAAAGAATTCAAAAAAAAAATTATGAACTATTTTATAAATGTCGAGAAAGAAATGACAAAAAAGATTTTATTGTAATGTTAAAAATTTTAGATGTAACTAAAAGATAAAAAAATATGATTATTAAGATAAAAGGGCACGAGCTTTCTAATATAATTGACAACTTTAACCCAAAAACTTGAGAAAGAATTATTACAAAATATAAATTAATATAAGTCACAACTTCAACGAAAAAACTCTTGAGAAAGAATTATTACAAAATATAAATTAATATAAGTCACAACTTCAACGAAAAAACTCTTGAGAAAGAATTATTACAAAATATAAATTATGATATGATTTCTTCCGCGAGCTTTTTTTACCAATTTTATCAAATCCATTGAGCTAATAATTTAATTTAACGTATAACCATATTATTTTCCATGATCATGATGATACTGTATATTACATAAATATAAATATAAATGAAGTGTTCGAAAATTTTGAGCCCTTTTATAAAAAAATATTATATTTTATTTTTCATCTTCTCTTCAATAATTTTGTGATGATACTGTACATTCAATAAATATAAATATAAATGAAGTGTTCGAAAATTTTGAGCCCTTTTATCAAAAAATATTATTATTTTTTTCTTCTTCTCTTCTATAATTTTGTTATGATACTGTACATTACATAAATATAAATATAAACGAAGTGTTAGAAAATTGTGAGCCCTTTTATATAAAAATTTTATATTTTATTTTCATCTTCTCTTCTATAATTTTCTTCTATCCTTGAGCAGCAAAAAAATCAAAAATGCATCTTTTAATTTCTTCTTATCTTAAAATCACCTCTCAATCTCCAAAAATCTTCACATCCCTTTTTAAGAAAGTAAAAGGAGCTCATTTTCCAATGTTGTTTATAATTTCAATCTTCTCTTGTCAGTCACTCCTTTCAATCTCCTCTCTCTCTCTCTCTCTCTCACACACAACAACCTTTCTTTCAATCTTTCAATCAATCCTTTATTCAATTCCACAATTCAACATAAAAAAATTGGATTGAAATTTCTTAATAAAAAATTACAAAACTCATGGGACGCAAAACTTCATAATTTCATAAAACTTCATAAAACACTAACACAATTTAATCCTAATCATAATATCTAATATTTTGACTTCATAATAAAAAAAAAACAATATAATCATACATATAATATCATTAATTACAAATTACAAAATACAGATCAGAGACACATACAATAATACACAAACTACTTTTCAATTGTTTAAACTAGCCAAAATACAAACTAAGGACTCTAAGAACTCTAGATATAATTATTATAGAATTTTCATTGATATTTGGTATGTTATTATTTTCGGTGTGAGATTAAAAAAAATAAGTTAATTACCGTGACAAAACAACTATTAATATTAACATGCATGAGAATTGAGGTAAAAAAATACATATAAAATAGTAAAAAGATTATAAAATATTTTACAGATGTTGAGAAAAAAATGAGATAAACAAGATTTTATTGTATTGTTAGATGTAACTAAAGATTAGGGAATATTAAAAAAATGATTATTAAGATAAAGAAAAAGATTTTTGAAGAAAAAAAAACTTATAACCTCCTTTTCTAAAATTTGCTAAAAAAATATTTGAAAATTTATTTATTTTTTTAATATTGGAACTTTCTATCTATACCTTGTTTCTCTTTGTTTGTATCATGGGCAGATATCTCTATCGAGCTTTCTAATATAATTCACAACTTTAATCTAATCTAAAGAATCATTACAAAATATAACTATGATATATAAATATGATGTGATTTCTTACGACAGCTTTTTTTTTTTCAATTTTTACGAAACCCATCTAATAATTTAATTTAATATATGAAGAAATAAGTATATTACATAAATGTAAATATAAATGGAATTTTTGAAATTTTTGATAATGTCAAAAAAATTATATTTTATTTTTCACCTTCTCTTTTAAATTTTATTTTATAATTTCTCTATTCTTTTTAATAGCAAAAAAATTAAAAATAATATCTCCTCATCTCATAAATTCTTTAAAATCATCTCTCAATCTCCCAAATCTTCACATCCCTCTCTCTCATCCATTGACCATGTTCTTTGCTTAAAATAAAAAGTAAAAAATAAGTCATTTTCGTAACTCATTTTTCAATGTTGTTCATAACTTTCAATCTTGTCTCTTGTTAGTCACCAATGTATCTTTCAATCTCCTCTCCCTCTCTCTCTCTCTTTCTCTCTCTCTCTCTCTCATGAAATCAATCTTTAATCAATTCAACAATTCAACATAAAAAAAAATTTCCAATTGAAATTTATTAAAGAAAAAAATTACAAAACTCATGCAAAGATCATAATAAACCAAACTTCATAAAACTTCATAAACATTAATTATATTTAATCTTCATCATAATATATTAACTTCATAATATAAAAAAAATAATCATACATATAATATAATCAATTACAAATTACAAAATACATCTCATACTCTCACACATATATCTACATTACATATATAACATAAGGTATACAAAAATTAAGCACCAATTGAACCATATTGAGCCGAAAAGCCCAAAACAAAGGAAACTAAAGATAGTTCCGGTACTTTTATGTTATATCCATATTCAATATATTAAACTTCCAAGTTTGCAACTCTTTTTTCTAGATCACATACATCCTTATAAATTTGATTAAATTCTTCTGTGAGTTCAAAATCAAATTTGCTTCTCTTGATTTTTTGACTTCCATCATATATAAAAAAGAAATAAATAATGAAAGCTTGGATTTTTATTTTGTGTCAAGCAACCCATCAACCAGTAATCTTTTATCTGAGGATGATGATCTGGGTCTCAGTTCTTAAAAACAATCCTAACATTTTCTATAACATGAGTATTTAAAAATTCTTCGAGGAGAATACTATGTATCCAATTGTTATAACTCATGATATCAAATGAGATTGAAGAATATTAATTTTTTTTCTCTTTTCTTTCCTTACTTCCTTTATATATGTTATTATAAAATAACATAACCAAATCATAATATATAGATTTGTTGGATAAAAAAGAGTTTTTGAACATATTAGATGATTTCAAAAAATTTTTAGTCTGTAGGATGGAAATAAAATGTTGATTAGAGGACTCAAAAATCTGAGTTCAAGGCTCAATTGCTATCGTCATAATTAAAATTCGGATGTGAGAGTTGAGAGTTGGGTGAGAAATTTTATAAGTTTTAAAATTTACAGGTGAAATTAAGTTATAAAATAGTTTTTTCAATAAAATTTATAAGTGTATAAATTTTATAAGTGATGGAAGGGAAATAAATTGATTTCATTTGACTAAAAAGTTAAAGAAGGAATAATTTGATTTGATTTGAGACAATAATATGTCAACAGTGTAACACCGATACTCAGTGTCCGAACAAGTGTATTGGTTTTGAAATATTTATATACATAGAGGAAAAATTTTTATGTATATTAATTTTTTATTTTGTTTTAAATTAAATTTTGGGTATAAATTAAATTTTCGTGTTCGTAAATCGTAGCGAACCCATTATTTTTATGAAATTCACAAGCTAGCGAAAATGTGGGTGTGAAAATATATATATGAATGTATATATATGCCTAAAAAAAAGGGAGAGAGAGGAGAGAAGGAAGTGCTGCGTTTCGGCCAAAGCGCGGCACTCCCCTCTTCCCAAATCAGATTTGGGCTAAAGCCCTAATCTCTCTCTCCCTTCGTCTCTCTCTCTCCGACTCTTCGTCTCCCTCTCATCTCTGTCTCTTCCTCTCCTACAGCTGCGCCCGATCGCCGCCGCTGCTTCCGTTATCGCCACCACTCTTTCACTCTCCCTTTCTCCCTCTGTTCTTTCTCTCTCCTTCGCGCACTCTCTCTCTCTCTCTTCGGTTTCGCCCAAAATCCACCGCGGCTCCTTCCACCACAACCTCACTCTCTCCGCCGCAAGTGCCATCGTACAACAGATCCTCTCCGCACGAGCACAGTGCGCCACAGCGCGCAACCCCTGCGTAAGCATGCGGCTCTGCCCGTGAGCATCAGCTGCAGACCTCCCGCGAGCGCGCACTCCAGCCCGCGAGCACTCCAGCTCACGAGTGCGAGCCCTAGCCCGTGAGCGCCCCGGCCCGCGAGCGTGCAACCCGCGAGCCCACTTCGGCCTACTAACCCATGAGCCCATCAGCGGGCCCGCGAGCCCACAAACCCACCAGCAGGCCAGCCCACCAGCCCGCGAGCCCGCAACCGGCTTTCTCCTTCGAGAGCTCACCTGCATCTTCACTACAGGTAACAATTACAATTTGTTTAAAATTTTAGGGTTTGGTGTTAGAAATTTGAGTTAGTTACTAATATCGTTCAAATTTGGAAATCTTACAGGTTTTAGACCAATCTGACGAGCGAATGGAAGCTAAATCTGAGATCTGAAGAACCCTGGGTGAGAGAACTACAATCACAACATTTGGATTAATTTTGTCAAATTTAGGTTGAATAAAAAAATAAAAAATTATATATATATATTTGAAAATGTGTTAAATTCGAGGAAAATTATAAAAAAAATAAGACATAATGAAAACTTGATCATTGATGAGCCAAATAATTCGAAATTGGTGAAATGGGAATCTAGAAAGGAGATTGGGTATATTAAGATTTTATTAAATTAGGAAGAAAAATCAAAAATCCCTTATTAGGCTTTTATTTGATATTAAATTGTGGTGATTTGATTAAGTTGATCTTTTTGGAGACTCGAGGAGTCAATTGGATTATTTTTAAAATAGAGAGTGACCACCCTCTCTAGAAAGGTGAGTAGAACTCTAATCTCTTGCATGAAATACTAAAACTTATTTCTGCCGTGTTTTCAATAAAACATGCTTTTGATATGCATTGACTCGACGTGTGATATTAAATTTCAAAACTTCCTTTGTGACATTTGGAGTGTCATAAATTTATGTCTCTGATGACTATGCATCCATATTTGAAATGAAATGATATTATACAATTATTTGACAACTAGATATGTATTCTATTCTACCGTCGCATTGGCTTGGATTTGAAATGATTTGATGAATGTATTGGCACACGGATTTGAAATGTTTTTGATGAGCTATGTCGGTTGGATGCCTACTAGTTATACGATGATATGATTCTTACCTGTGGGACGTTGTGCCCTTGTGATACTATGGTGATAACATTGATGATTCCGTAGCTACGAAGAGTATTTGTAGAGGCACGGGTTGCCCGAATACGCTTATACAGGAGGTATCCGTAAACGTCATCGATTCTAAGGGCTATAGGCGCGGCCGGTTGAACCCACGTAGGGGGAGGACATATGTGATGCCACTGTCTAGCACTGGGCGGGGTCCTATACACGATAATGAGCTAGCCCCAGCAAACTTATGGCCAATGTCGGGGTAAAGAGCGACTTTTGAAACTTTATGCATAATAAAACCCCCGATACGCCTGTCCTTGGTCATGGTTAACCTTTGTCAGGATCATTTTTGGCTTGCTCTGATATTACTTGATTTCGAATGGATGCATATATGTATGATATCGTGTGATTGAATAAATGAGTTCATTTTATTGAACATACCATGATTTACTACAAAAACTTGAATTATTATTTATGAATGATATTATTTGACACTCCAATGTTTACCTACACTATTTGTACTTGAGATTAATCTCCTTACTCACTGGGTATCTTCCCATGATACTCACCCATTTCTTTCCCTTCCTCAGACAGGATTTTTGTGATAGAGCGACATTTCAGGCTCTAGAAGTTTTGACAGCATACCCTGGGATTTGGTATTTACGACTGTGAGGTTTAAGTTAAATTTGAAATTTGAATTTCGTACTTTGTTTCGACCTTGCGCGGTCTTGATATTGAGATCTGTAGTTGGCCATGTATATTATGGGATGACTGTATAACTTATGGACAGTTGTGTGCATAACTTTCGCTTTGGTTCATTTTACTTGCATTGAGACATCTGTAAGCGTTTAAACTTTCTACTTGGGAAATTTGTTGTACATTTGTATAAACTTAGATCCGTTCGGTATGACGGCTGCTCATGCTCTAGATGGGTATGACAGTAGAGATCTGTGGCTAAGACTGCTAGAAATTTTATAGCCTTACGTAGTCCTGGATGTTTGCGTGAGATTTGTTGATTTTGGAGAGGCCGGGATGGCCATTTGTTTAATTGATAGGTTGATTTTGGATATACAGGTCAAATTGTATAGGAGAGACCTCCAAAATATGGGGAAGTTTTGTTTGATTTTCTATAAAAATACAGTCGACATCCAGGGTAACGGGCGCCTGCTCACGAACCCGGTTTGGAGCGTGACGAACAGTCTTGTGGTGATTTTTAACATGTAACTCAAATTTATACAAATACGAGCAGGGTGTTATTAATAAAGTAAACACAATATTAATAAAGTTAGTTTTGTTTTTTTATTTTTAATCACACTCTCTGATCTCTAATGACTCGTAACTCTACTTACTCCAATTTATTTTTAATCACACTCTCTGATCTCTAATGACTCGTAACTCTACTTACTCCAATTTCTACGTCTACATCTGCGTCCCAAGGTATTCATGCTTACAAATAATTGTCTTATTTTTTTATAACAAAACTTACCAAAAATAAATAAATATTAAAAAAATTAGAGTTATATATTATAATATAATATAATATAATTTAATATAATAATATAGTGATATATAATAGTAATATAATATAGTAGTAATGTTTAATAATATAGTAATATAGTAATAATATAATAGTAGTATAATAAAATAGTAATATTTAATAATATACTAATATATTAATAAAAAGTAGTAATATAATATAATATAATTTAATATTTATATTTATTTAATTAATAAGGGATTATATATAATATAATAAAATTTAATATAATATTATATGTTTAATAATATAATAATATATTTGTAATACTAAAATCGAAGGGCTGCTTTGAGCTCCTAATTTTGAGCTCTGTTCTCTACGGGAGGTGGCTAACGTCATTTCAATAGTTATCAATAGTAATAGTAATCAGCATCCATTCCGCACTTCACTTCACTGCACTTCACTGAACTGAACTGCACTTCACTTCACTAAACCTATGGTACTTCATCTCACTGAACTTCCATCCGATCAAAACTATCAAAACTGGAAAAACACACAAACCAAACTCGCTTCTCGCACTTCTGTATCCGATCAAAACCATCAAAACAAAAAAAACACACGAATCAAACTTACTTCTTGCGCTTCCATCAAAACCAAAAAAATATACAAATCAAACCAAACTTGCTTCCTATGTCGAACAAGATGGAAATTTTTTCTAAGAAGAAATTGAAATCTATTACGGTGAGTTACTAGTTTATTTTACTCATACTCATTTTTTTTTTCATTTTCATTGAATAAATTATACTGAAAAATAGTTTTCTTAATAGACTGATATAAATGAAGAAGATGAAAAGACAGTAAAAGAGGAAATTTCTGGAATGAGAAAAGCAATGACTACTCTAATGCTGACAGGTGTTCTCCTAAACAAGTAAGAGAGCTATTTTCTACTCTTACGAATGATATGAAATGTGTAGTGAAAGAAATGGGATTCGGAACCCTTTTGAACATGACTTGTGATATACTGAGTCAAAAATTGTATGAGAAACTTATAATTAGATATGAACCCATGCAAAAAATATCTTTCTGTCACTCCCTATCAGAATTTTAAACTCACAGTAGAAGAAGTAGCACGAATTTTAGGAATCCCTTACATGGGACGTGATGTGTTAGATTCTTCCTCCATTGAATCTTCAGATATAAGAAAATATTTCTTGACATTAAAGCATAGCCAATTAAAACAAGAGATCCAAATCTACTCACCCAACTTTAAACGATGTTTCTTGTTATTTATCCTTGGATGCTTTTTATGTCCAACTACGAATGTCTTCCCGGCTTCTAGACATCTTACTGCTACTATTGATGTTGAGAATGCTCGACAATATAATTGGGCTAAATTTGTATTAGAATGGTTAGTTGATGAGATTTCTAAATTCAAACGTTGAGCAAGAGAGGTGGAACACAGAAAGAAGACGGGCATCAGTGGTTGTTTATTTTTACTTATGGTAAGCTTTCAATTTAATGATTGAATGCAATCTACTTTACCAACATTTAACAAATATTGTTTTATGTATAGATCTTTTATTTTGAGAATGTTAGAGTTGGTGCCTTGGGGGGCAAAAAAACACATTTACCCATTTGCTATTGGACGACAGATCAGGTAAATCAAATACTTGAATCTAAGCGTATAAATGTATGTAAGTTAAAATAAGTTTATATGCATTATGTAATAACTATGGAATCTAAATAGTATACTATTTATTTATAGGCTTATTCACCTTTTATACTATTTATTTTTATAGGGTTTATTGTCTAAAAAATCTGTTGAAAAATCTATTGAAGCAAATGTTGAACAAGCTGAAGAAGCAAGTGTTGGTGTTCATGGTGTTGAAGGAAGTGGAGAAAAAATTTAGGTAAACTTATAATCACTACTTTATACCATTCACAAGCACTTATATAGAGTACTTATACTATGTGCAATTGCAGAGAATCAGCATCAAACATAAAATTAAAATGTTTGTGGAGAAGTCAATTCAAATTCATTCCAATTTGTTACAAATGCATCATGATATGTTGCGCAGACTTTGTGAGTATGTAGAAGATGAAGAAGAGAAAGAAGAACAAAAGAAGGGAAAAAAGCAAAAGAAATGGAATGTTAAGACTAGTGATTTTAGTGATGACCACGAGGAGGAGGAGGAGGAGGATGATAAAGCCCGACAGGGGTAAGAGGAGGAGGATGAGGACAAAGCCCCGCAAGAGAAAGGGAATGGGCAGGAGGAGTGTCTGGAGAAGGAGGAGGGTTTGGATGAGAAAGGATGGGGGAGGCTTTTGATGAGGAGAAGGATAAAGATATTGAATATGAATATAAAGTAATAAATGCCTTAACTGAAATGAAAGATAGAAAGACAAACCAAATATCTTTCTTGCCATTTGTTAAGGTTAGGTCTTTTTCTGATGAAGAGGAAAGTGTTTGGGTTTTTTATGGTCGAGAAGCCATAAAAAATAATGCCAGGTAAATGTCTTACAACCTTTATCTTTGTTATTTTGGAATCCAATTTTTAGAGATATTTGACTGAATCTAATTTTTCAATTTTTAGAGATATTTGACGGAATCTAATTTTTATGACAATTTATAAAACAATTTTTTGTAATATTCATGGAAGTTACATGGCTGGACGGATGCCTATGAGCTGTTACCGCCTCACTGGATTGGCACGTTTGTATGAATTATGAATTCTTTGTATTTATTTTTTATATTACATTACTAATTATTAATTGTCTTTGCAGACAATGGATTGTTATGTATGCTTCCACAATACCATCTTCAATCCAAACGTATTCTCAAAGTCTTTATCAAAATGTGTTTTACCATTATAATTTTCGGTATAAACTTTCATTTTTCCTCAACTTCTTAACTCTAGTATGAACTTATCATATCATTCTTTTCTCTTTGTTCTCAAATATCATTCTTTAATAATGTTTTTTCATCTACTTATTATACTTATTATACTTATTTTATATTTAGTTGTCTGTGGCTGCATCTATGGAAAGCAAGCCTAAAAGAAAGTGGGAGATTTCTATAGTTGATAATTCTTTGTCTCAGAAAGCATTTGGATTTAACTTCCGATTACGTAACCTAGTGAGTTATTTTACATTATATATTTATCTTTTGATTTTATCCCTGTTATTTTATTTTTTCCTATGGCCTATGATTAATATACTTTTACTAATAGGTTTTTATCCCTGTAATATTCAAACAACATTGGTTTTGTTACGCTCTTTATGTGGATAAGTAGACTATCTATCTTTTAGACTCAGGGTATCATTTCAGAGGCTATGAACATGATGAGTTGGAAATTTTGATGGTAATTAATTATTTAACATATACAAATATCAATTTTTTTTTTCAAATTATCAACTATTATATTTTCATTGATTTCTTTGTACTTCTCTTCATTCTCCAAAAAGATTGTCTTGAGAAGATTTATGAAAATTCTTTCATTATCTCGGAAACTGTTCATGTTGAAATTCCACAGCAACCTAATACGTAAGTAACTTGTAATTTAAATTTATTAATTATTGTAAATTATTCTGTAATTTAATATATATTTTTATATGTATAGGAATAATTGTAGAATATTTGTTATGAGGTTTTTGGAGATGTAGGAACCAGGATTATTTATAACTCCACCGATTCAAGATGTATGTTATATTCTGCATTTCTTATCTTATCTATATATTATATTTGTGTTATTGTATTATTTTTTTCAGAAATATTGATGGTTTTATTTTATTCTTCCTTTATTTTTCAAGATCTTAATTTTTTGAGAAAAGAATATTTTCTCAAACTTCTAATGTCCGAACATAATACAGTGCGTGATGATATTATGTTGAAGATGAAGATAGACAAAACAAAGAGGAAAAAGTTTCAGAGAAAACCAAAAAAAGAAAGAAAAGGAAAAGGAAAAACGAAAATTAAGAGTATTGATATATTGTAATACTCTATATATATAAACAATTTTTTCTTGTCATACCATCTTATGACATATCATAATCTTATTCACTAACTTACCACTTATACATACTTACACAGACTTACCACCTATAACCCTACAACATAACACACTCTTAAATAACTTACAACTTCCAAAATTTGAACGACCTGTCATAAAGATTAACACCTATAACCCTATAATATAACACACTTTTAAAATAATTAACACACTCTCAAATAATACTCATCTCGTTTAGTTCTTCCCATATTGAGTTAAGAAACTTTGGAACGAGATTTTGATTAAGTCACAAGGTTTGAGGTTTGAGTTTTGAGTTTTGAGTTTTGAGTTTTAAGTGATGAGAGTTTATTAAGGAAGAAAGGAGGAGAGTTTATTAAGGAATGAGAGGTTTTGAAGAGAAAGAGGATCTGTGGGAAATAATTTATAATATATTTGGTTTTAAAGGAAAAGAGGATTTGTGAGAAATAATTTATAATATATTTGGTTTAGCCGCTCAAATAAATTTTAGAAGCCTGTTATTTTTTCCCGCTTTTCTATTATCTTTTTTACCTTTTGTGAGTTTAATTTTATTGTACATTACCGCTTTTTTATTATTAAATCTTTAATTTTATTTTGTATTTTTGTATTTGAATTTTTTATATTTTTGTTTTTGTTACAACATTATTACTACATTACATTACATTACAATAAATAAATACCCTAAATTTTATATAATAACATTATTTAAATTAATAATATTAATTATATCATTATTCTACTTATATTTGAAAATTTTTATATACTTAATTTATGTTTGAAATTTTTTATAAAATAAATAAAGCAGTGGCATGCGGAGGCGTGCATGTGCGCGCATGCAAGCGCCGGGCGCCCGTACATGCCACACGATGTTATCACACATGCAGTGCCCCCGGGCACTTGGCCATGCCAACGCGGGCATCGGCGCATGCCACTACATAGGCAAGCGTAGTGCTACCTCACATGCAAGCGCCCATGCGGGCAATCGGCCATGCTAGCGAGGGCACCCGAGCTTGCCTGCGCAAGAAAGGGTACGTGCATATTTTAGATTTTATCTTTTACCAATTTTTTTATTATTACATATTTATTTTATTATATATTGCATTAGTTTTTCATTATTAATGTATTATTACTATTTTATTACTACCTATATCAATACACATACCATACATTATTGCTACATTATTACTACCTATAAATTTTCAAAAACCTTTTCTTTTCCGCGCCAATATTTTGAAAATTTTGAACCCTAACAATTGTAAAAAAAGAAAAAAAGAGAAATCAGCAAGTAACAAGTAAGTAATTCGTGCCAAAACTAAATTTTCCCTCGAAACAAAAAATTTTTTTGGCGGTACATTGACATTGAATATTTGTACATGTAAATTCAAGAAATACTCCAATATATTCATCACTTCTTCCTTAGAATTAGAATACATCCATAATTTGTCCATCATATTAAATACAAATCATACACAATTTTGCATTGAAATAAATAGACGGAGCAATGAAAAAAATAAATAAAAGAAATAAATATGAAAATGTTTTTGGCGCGTTATTAAATTGGTGCTAAGAAACAAAATGAGAAAAAAAGAAATTTGATTAAATTGGTATTAAAATAGAAAATTATTTTTGGCATGAAAATTTTTTTTGTGGAGTTATCATTAAATTAAATAGGTAAATCTTGTAAATTAAGTGGGTTTAGAGTTTTAGTTTTTTTTTTAATTTATATAAAATTATAAAATATTGATAATTATATAAATTACTAATTTAATATCATTACATTATTTAAATTAATAATATTAATAATTTAAATTAATAAATTCATTTTATTATATTATTCACGGGAGCCCGGGTGCCGGCCCATGCCACTGCGCAGCGAGGCGCGCGCCTCACATGGAAGCATAGGCACACACAGGAGCGGGAGGGCACCTGCGCATGCACGTACGGGAGCCAGCCCATGCCACTGCTCAGGCAGGTGCGTACTAGGGCGGGCGCCAGCACATGCACACACGGGCGCCCGCCCTTCATGGAAGCATAGGGGCGCACAGGAGCAGGAGGGCACCCGCACATGCATGCACGGGTGCCAGCCCATGCCACTGCTCAAGCAGGTGCAAACCAGGGTTGGCGCCAACGCATGCACACACGGGCGCCCGCCCTTCATCTCTTCTTTATCAAAAAATCATCTTTTTTATCAAAAAGTGCTATTAAAGGGATTCGAACCTCGGACCTTGATTTGAGCCGAAGACATGTCAACTACTGTGTAACAAAGTCTTGTGTGATAATATTTTTTTTTTCTTTCTTTCTTCCTCCTGAATATCATTTTTTTTCTATTCTCATTTTTTTCCCCTTCCTGCTTATCTTACTCTCATCTCTATTTTGGGTTTTTGTTTTCCTTTCTATTCTCATTGAAATTTCTTATATATTCAAACCAATATATTTGAATAATAATTATATTGAATGATATGAATGAATTATGATTAATTTATATTATATATTTTGAACGATAAATATATTTATGATTAAATATATTATAATTTAAACTAATATTGATAATTATAATTTTATATTATGACATTAAGATGCACTCATCCACTCATTCATCCAACATAAGGATTGTGTCGTCTAAATTGGTATTGATATTATTATGTTATTGAAAATTCTAAATTTTTTGTAAAATTTTTACACTAGCAATTGAGGAAAGTAGGTTATATCACTAATTAAATGGTTACAATAATATTTTTCAAAACATATACTGCCATTTTTACAAACAAATTTTCAATACTCATTTTTCAGCGTCGTTTTTCATTACATAATTTTTCTTTTTTTTCATTATACACTTGTTATATTTCATTTCCATGAATATCATCATCATTATTATAAATTTATAGTATATTACTACACTCGCACACACTTATTATAACTGTACTATTAAAGAAAAGAAATGATGTTTTTCGATTTTTAATTTTCAAACTATTAAATCATAAATCTTTTCAAAAATTCTGTTATATATTTTAAAATTTTAAAAAATGTATATAAGTTAATGTTAAATTAATATAAATAATTAAAATTTTTATAAAATTATTTAATGTATATAAGTAATGTATGTTAATAAATATTAAATAAATACATATTAATAAAAAATAGAAATAAATATAATGATAGTGGATTCCACACGTCCAATGATAGATTACAACTAATAACGATGATTGATAAAACTTATCTTATCTTTACTTTTTACAGTGGTAATTGTACGTGCGGACTATATATTATATACTTATCACTGTACAAAATTAGTTGCCTACTTACCATCCACTTACCATGACTATATCACAAACTTATCATTAACTTATCATTATATAAACTTATTTATCCACTTATCATTTATTTACTATCTACTTATCACAACTATATATCACAAACTTATCACTAATTTACCACTATATAAATTTACGCGCTTACCATCTATTTATCACTAACTTACCACTATATAAACTTACTTATCTACTTACCATCTGCTTGCCATATACTTACCACGACTATATATCACAAAGTTATTACTAACTTATCACTAATTTACCACTATATAAATTTATTTACCCACTTGCTATCTATTTACCACTTACTTACCACTAAGTTACCACTATATAACCTTACTTATCTACTTAATTTCTACTTACCATCTATTTATCATGACTATATATCACAAAATTATCACCATATAAACTTACTTACCCACTTATTATCTACTTACCTACTTACTGTTACTTATCATTATCATCTATTTACTAAACTACCACTATCATAAATTTACCACAACTTATTATCTAGACTATTTTCAAATATAAAGGATATATGATACAAAAATATAACAATATTAGATTTTTATAGACGATACAATATATAGGTCAGTATAAATAGAATTTATACAAATGGTTTGTTTTAATAGTGAGAATTGAATATAGTTTTAAAAGACGGTAGAATTTATGTGTTACTACATATCTAAAACCTATGAAGACGGTATTGTTAAGTAAATAATAAAAAAGATTTATATTGAGACTATTTTCAAACCGTGCTAAAAAGACTATTACATTTACTGACCATAATTTTTAACCATCATAATTAGATATTGCTTTACGGACGGTTGTGATAGTTTTATCGACAGTTGATAAATTTTTCTTCATGGACATTTTAGTCAGTTAGGAAAAATATATATTTTTCGACGGTTTTGTCACAATGTGTCTCTATAAATCATAAAAACCGTCACTAAAAGTTGCCGTCATTAAAAATTGCCGTCGATACAGCACTTTAAGTTTGTAGTGCATGAACCGTTTCTCAATCGATCTCGCAGTCGGGATGTGATCACAAAACAAATCATCACCACAAATTCACGACACTTCAATCCTCAATCCGGTGATGAAAATAACACGGAAAATTCCCTACTCGAAATTTTTATAAACCTTCAATGGATCTCTCTAGAGATTATATGTGTGCTTTTTCTCAAAGTTATTCATCCTCTTTGTCTACAATACACTCAATTGAAGAAATGAGACTCGTTATCCACGTAGACCCATTCAGGGGTTAATTAGAGAGTCATTATGGAAAAATAATGGGGATAATTAAGGGTTGGTTAGTGGGATAATGGGAGTTATTCCATTATTCCAAAATTACTAAAATGCTTCTCGTGGGCATTAACCAATATCTTCCACTTGCACACGAGAGTATTTTACATCTGTTATGTGATTACATCTCATGCGATCTTTTACATCATCCTGTTGGACTTTTATACAAGATTGGGCATTGTGCAACTAGTGAGTACATCAGCAAGCAAAGATTTCTTGATACACCTATTAGGATAACCGAGAAACCACTATTAGTACCAAAAAGAATTTGTTATAGTCCAAACTCAATGTATTTACTTCCATCGAGCCACTTTCCTTTTCAAAAGTGATCCCTAATAGTCTACTCAACTATGTATTCACTATTATATTTGAATCCAAATATGGATAAACATAACAGACTGGCCAGTGAATATTATGTCATGATGTAATACTGATTGGTCTTCCTTTCCCAAACTTAAATCCATCAGTTTCAATTCAACTGCTTTCCTAAACTTACCCATTAAATCTCAATTTATCTTTCAGGTCATAGATAAACAGACTAAAATAGCAAATATGAACCAAAACTTCTAAAAACAATCAAAAGTAATCAGGGCATAAGAGATTCCATCCAATGAATCTCGGGTCTCACATAGTGGGAATGGTGATCATGATGACCTATCATCTCAAGTAATAACTCTCACTATCTCATAGTCATTTTATCACATACAATATGAAACACGTACCACAGTGTTATTTGCCCCATCTCTTAAAAGGGTGTATATCAGATTTTTTTAATACTGTGCAGGTATGGAATTCAGTCTATACATAAGATTTTATCAGAGATCTCAGAGAGAGTTTCTTCGAGACAATATCACCAAACCCAGATGATATCTAAGATCTCAATCCTGGCTATTCATAGGCAACATGGATGTGGATATGTTCATGTCGGTCGTATTGATATAATCTCATCCTGAACACATATAAGGACAACTTATATTCTAGTAGAACCACTCTCAAAGTCTTTTTTGATTAGAAATCGTGTCATTCCTACTCACTCATAATCGGAGGTGGTTACTCGTGTTAGAGAGTCGACCAGGCTTGCTCGACACATCTTTTATCATAACTCACAATAGAATATATGATAATAAACAAGTATAAAAAGTAAACATATGACTAAATAATATATATATGTCATATATTTCAATAAGTATCAAAATTAATACATAGTGAAAAATATCAAAATACACATAAATCCAATGATTTTATATGTATCACAAAGGAATCTCTCAAAATAGGTTTGATGAAGGGATCAGCCACTATACTATTTGAAAAGTGTACTTAGTCGTCATACCACCTTCTCGGTGATGTCTCTCATAAAATGGTATCTGCTATCAATGTGTTTGGTCTTATAATACTTAGGATCTCGTTTGTCAACAATAACAACCTGATTATTACAATAAATAATCACTGACCTCCCACTATCTACCACAACTCCTAAATAATTCAAAAATTTCTAGAGTCAAACACTCTGCTGAACTGCTACTGAGCGTGCCACAAGCTCAATCTCTACCTTAGATAGAGTTACACAGATTTACTTCTTACTGCTTCAAGATATAGCATCTTCATTAAGCAAAAAGACAAAACTTGATGTCAGTTTGCGTTTATCCAGATCACCACCCTCAATCGATGTCTAAACACCCAATGAAATGCAAATCACCACCTCCATAACTATAACACTGAGAAAGAGGAAGAAAAAAAAAGAAAAGTCAACCCAAACCCCACTTATTCTCTCTCCCCTTCCCCCTTTCCCATCTCACTTTCTTTTTCTTTTTGGCCAAAACCCAACCCTTCTCCCATCCAATCTCTAGCCGTCTTCCACTCACTCTTGCCTTGTTTACTCCCTGTCATCTTGTTGCTTGATTTCTTATTCACCAGTCGGCATGGATCCATTCGATTTGGTTTCTTCCATGTTGGAACTTCGCAAAAGGTAAACAACCACTACTCTCAACAAATTTGTCTTCTTTCTCTTGCTTGGGTTTGTTGAAATTTTAAAGAAGCAAGCAACAAACTATGAATGAATAATTCAAAGATTTAATTGATATCTCAAAGAAAG
This sequence comes from Dillenia suffruticosa, assembly GCA_033439265.1. Classification (NCBI taxonomy): domain Eukaryota; kingdom Viridiplantae; phylum Streptophyta; class Magnoliopsida; order Dilleniales; family Dilleniaceae; genus Dillenia; species Dillenia suffruticosa. The sequence continues at coordinate 14,449,469 of JAVTVX010000034.1, read as the reverse complement.
TATACAAATAGTTGAAACATTTTTTTTTCATACTTTACAAAAGGGAGGACATCCTCTATTTATAGAGAAAGAAGAGAGGAAGAGAACTTAGACCAAAAGAGAGGGAGGAGAGGGACTTAGCCCTCTCCTTACTAGCCGTTGGGGCAGTCCCCAACGGCTAGATTTACTAGCCGTTGGGACAGTCCCAACGGCTAGTTTATCAAGCCAATAGGGCCTTACAAGGATTGAAAAAGAACTCAAAGAATAACCAACTTAGGGGCTTCAATTTCGAAGCTCATTCTATGACTTCTCTTTAGGGCTTCTTTAGGAAGAGCTAGGGAACTTAATTATGCTTCATTTCAACACTCCCCCTCAAGTTGGGTGTGTATATATCTATGACACCCAACTTGCCCATATTCTTGAGTATGTGATTGGCAGTTCCCGGTTTTGTAAAGATGTCGGCAATTTGATGCTCACTCCTTGTAAAGCTAGGAATAATAAGTTTGTCTTCAATCTTTTGTCTTACAAAGTGACAATCCACCTCGATATGCTTTGTTCTTTCATGAAAGACCGGATTTGAGGCTATGTGAATTGCCGATTGATTGTCACAATGAAGTTGGATCGGAGTTGTGACCATGAACCCTATCTCTTCAATTAGAGCTTTCAACCAAACTATCTCACTTGTTGCGGCTGCCATAGCTCTATATTCAGCTTCAGCACTTGATCTAGATACCAAATGTTGTTTTTTGCTTTTCCAAGCTACTAAATTTCCTCCAATGAACATGCAATACCTCGTGGTTGATCTTCTATCTTCTGAATTTCCAGCCCAATCCGCATCACAATACCCTATGATTTGAGAGCTGCAATTTTTCTTCATCCAAATTCCCATGCCGAGAGTGCCCTTTAAGTAGTGAAGAATTCTTTCGGTGGCTCTCCAATGCTTTCTTTTTGGCTTGTGCATATGTTGACTTACTTGTCCCACAGCAAAAGAGATATCGGGTCTTGTTATGGTGAGATAGATTAGTCTCCCTACAAGCCTTTGGTATCTTTGTTCATCCTCAAACTCTTCATCATCATCTTTAAGGCCACAAGAGGTGCTGATTGGACTACATGCGGGCTTGGCACCTAACTTTCCGGTTTCCTGCAAAAGATCAAGCACATACTTTCTTTGTGATAGAACAAACCCATTTGGACAATAGGCAAGTTCTATCCCTAGAAAGTACTTTAGTTTCCCTAAGTCTTTGATATCAAACTTAGTTTGGAGAAATTTTCTAACTTGATTAATTAGATTTAAGTCATTTCCGGTTATGATTATATCATCTACATAAACTAAAACTATAATGATTTTTTCATTCTGTTTCTTAACAAAAAGGGATGAATCACTATTGCATTTCTTAAAACCATGATTAAGGAGAATAGAGCTAAGTTTGGCATACCAAGCTCTTGGAGATTGTTTGAGACCATAGATGGCTTTCTTTAACTTGCAAACTTTGTTATCTTGATGAGAGAAGCCCGGAGGAACCTTCATATACACTTCTTCTTCTAAGTCCCCTTGAAGAAATGCATTTGCAACATCCATTTGGAACAAGGGCAAAGAATAATTGGCAGCAAGTGATAGAAGTACTCGAATAGTGTTCATCTTTGCTACGGGTGCAAATGTTTCCTTATAGTCTACCCCATAAGCTTGAGTGAAACCTTTGGCAACTAATCTTGCCTTATATTTATCAAGACTTCCATCGCTTTTGTGCTTGATTTTGTAGACCCATTTGCACTCTACGGCTTTTTTTCCTTTTGGGAGAGATGTTATTTCCCATGTTCCATTCTTGGCTAATGCTTCTAATTCGTCCTTCATGGCTTGCACCCATTGAGGATGGTTCTTTGCTTCTTCAAAGGTACTTGGTTCTTCATGTAGATCTATGTTCCGAATGAATCTTTGATGGCTGCAAGACGTGTTAGCAATTGAATAATATTTGAAAATGGGATGAGAGGTTACTTTAGAGTTATAAAAAACTCTTTTGTTGATCCATTCAGAAGGTGGAAGTCTAAGCCTTGTTGATCTACGAAGAGGAGGAGGTGGTTCATCTACGATTTGTTCCTCTTGTTCTATGGCCAGCTCTTGCTCCGAACCATCTCCCCCTTGCTCTTGAAAGGTTTCGTGATCAGAATGAGATGGTGAGGAGTCTTCTTGGGATGGATCTTCATGAACATTCGGAATTGGTTCTTCTTCAATGTTCGAATGAGAGGGATTATTGATAGTTGGAAGAGTAATGTTCCATAAATCTTGAGCTTCTCCTTTTTCAGCTTGATCTTGATCTTCTTTATCTGCAAAATAAGGTTCTCTTTCTACAAATATCACATCCTTGGATGTGTATAGTTTTTTTGTTAGTGGATCATAACATTTATACCCTTTTTCAGATGTTGAGTATCCTAAGAATACACATTTTCTCCCCCTTTCCTCTAACTTGTTTCTGAAATTTTTTGGTACATGAACATAGCATATACATCCAAAAACTCTAAGATGGGAGATATTGGGTTTTCTTCCTAAGAGTAATTCTAATGGGGATATTCCTCCTAGAACTTGAGTAGGCATAAGATTAATGAGATGGGCGGTGGTTTTTATTGCCTCACTCCAAAACCTTTTAGGCATATTAGAGTGGAACATCATAGCCCTAGCGGTTTCTAGTAAATGCCTATTTTTCCTTTCAGCAACTCCATTTTGTTGTGGTGTGTAAGCACATGACTTTTGGTGAATGATCCCTTTTTCTTCTAGAAAATTTTCAAAGGCATGACTAATGTACTCACCCCCATGATCAGACCTAATGATTTTAATGTTGGCATTAAATTGTTTGGTCACATATCTATAATAACTCTTAAGCGCTTCAAAAACCTCGGATTTAGTTACCAATAGGTATACCCAAGTATATCTAGTTTTGTGATCAATGAAGGTCACAAAGTATCTAAATCCATTATGGGATACTATGGGGGAAGTCCAAACATCAGAATGCACAAGTTCAAAAGCATTTTCATATATTGTATTTGAAATGGGATAGTACATCCTAGTTTGCTTTCCAAGAACACAAGCTTTGCAATGCCTATCTTCTACTTCTAGTTTTGGAAATAGGCGTTTCAAAGCTAAATTCCCAAGATGTCCTAGACGAGCATGCCATAATGAGTGCATTTGATTTTGGGCAGCAAAAACTTGATTTTCTTGATCCAAGTAGTATAGATTGTGCCTCCTAGACCCCTTGCCAATCAAGTGATTCGTTTGGAGGTCCTGAAATACAACTTCATTAGGATTAAAAATGACTTTACAATTTTGTTCTTTAGTTATTTTTCCAATGGACAGAAGGTTAGAATTGAATTTAGGCACATATAAAGCTTTAGTTTTCATGCCAAGTAATTCAACTTCTCCTAAATGATCAACCTTTAATTTTTCACCATTAGCCACTTTGACAATTCTATGATCAGAGAGAGGAATAAGTCTTTTAATTTTGCTTCTATCTTTGACCATATGATTGTCACAACCAGAATCGATGAGCCATGAATTAGAATGAGATGAGTTTAGAAGGTTACCAGAATGTAGACCAATCTGACCAACAATTTTCCTCATCTCTTTTTGCATTTCTTCCATTTTGGATTCAAGAGCGGCCACTTGAGAGACATGTTGTGCATTTGCTGGTTGTTCATGATCCTTTCTATTGTTCTTTGGCCGCAAGTGAGGATGGAGAAACCAACACTTCTCTCTTTTATGGCCTGGTTTCTTGCAATGAGAACATATGTCCTTTTTAGCAAAATTTTGAGCTTTGTAGGCCGGATGCTCTTCTTGGACAGATTTGAATGCTTGAGCTTCAGATTTGAGCTTGGTTGATTCCTCAAGTCTCATACCTGTTTCGGCTCTTTGAACCATAAATTGGACTTCTTGGAATGAAGGAAATATCTTCATTCTAAGAATCTCTTGACGAATAGAAGCATATTCATCTCCAAGACCGATAAGAAGACCAAAAGTCATGTCTTCATCATTTCTTTGAAGGAGTGTTTTGAGATTTGAGGTTGGAGGCCTCAAAACATTAAGCTCATTCCAAAGATCCCTGTATTCCCCAAAATATTCGGGTAGGGTCTTTCCTCCTTTTTGAATATTGAAGATTTTCTTCTTCAATTCGAATATTCTGCCGGTATTGGTCTCTTGAGCATAAAGAGTGCGCATTTGATCCCACAAGGTCTTTGCATTTGGAATACAAGTGACCATTGCTTTGTGGGTTTTGTCAAGAGACATTTGTAGAAGCACCACCACTTGATCATCTTTCTTTTTCCATGCTCTGAACAAAGGATCAGCATCATCAAGAGGGTCTTCGAATATATGATTTTCAAGATTGAAGAAATTCAAAGACCTCTTAATGGTGTCTTGCCATGCATTGTAGTTTGATGAATCTAGGAGAATGGAAGTGAACATTGAAGTGCTAATTTGAGGTGGTGGATCACCAAGACTGGATGAAGAAGGTATCGAAGCTTGCTCTGATACCATGTTGAAATTTTAAAGAAGCAAGCAACAAACTATGAATGAATAATTCAAAGATTTAATTGATATCTCAAAGAAAGTATACAAGTAGTTGAAACATTTTTTTTTCATACTTTACAAAAGGGAGGACATCCTCTATTTATAGAGAAAGAAGAGAGGAAGAGAACTTAGACCAAAAGAGAGGGAGGAGAGGGACTTAGCCCTCTCCTTACTAGCCGTTGGGGCAGTCCCCAACGGCTAGATTTACTAGCCGTTGGGACAGTCCCAACGGCTAGTTTATCAAGCAAATAGGGCCTTACAAGGATTGAAAAAGAACTCAAAGAATAACCAACTTAGGGGCTTCAATTTCGAAGCTCATTCTATGACTTCTCTTTAGGGCTTCTTTAGGAAGAGCTAGGGAACTTAATTATGCTTCATTTCAACAGGGTTTGGGGGTCTTGTGATTTTTCCTTAGATCTAGATGTTTTGGGTGGAGTGGGATATCATAAAGTCAATTTTCCTTGAAAATTTCAGATATTTGGATTTGCTTGATGTATGTCTGTTTCCAGTGAAAATTCCCTTTGTATGTGTGTGTGTGTGTATATATATATATATATATATATATATATATATATATATACATATATATTTTATAGAGACGAGAGAACTTTCATTCTCTAGATTGTGGGTTGTACGAAATAGGCAGAGGTAGTGGGGTCTCATTTAATTTGTTCTCCTTAGGGTTTGCTCCTCTATTATCATTTTTTTTAATTGGGAACTAGTTTTGTTGATGATGTTTTTGGCTTCCTGAAGCAAAATAAGTTATTTGAATAGTTTGCTGCTGTTTAAAAACATAAGAATTCAATGCGGTTTGATAATGTTCCAAAGTTGATCTATCAATTCTAGAATTGACTTCTATCATATCCTATGTTGTGAATATTTTGCTAATAAAATAAAATAAGTGCTCAAGGGTCTCTTATGTAGTATTGCTTCTACCAACCATATATATATTTATTAATATTTGTGCGTCCTGGTATTTTAGGGGGAAAATGTACTACATAAGAATAGGTACGAGGAGACTAAAAATTGAAAAGTGAAGAAAATGGTGCAATTTTGTTTGCATTTGTAATTTGGTGAAATAAAAAGGCATGAAAATTTAAGAGTTGTTTTGTAAAATGGTTACAAGTGGAATTGGTGTTCAATGTCTTAGGTTAAAGCATTCGGAATCAAAAAAAGATTACATTGCATTTGATTATGGGATTGAGAATGAATACCCTCCCAAGAGGTGAGTAGATGGCTATGTCTCATGTAAATGAATAAATTGTTTTAAATTATGAATTATAAACTGGTTTTGAATTAAATTTGAAATGTTATTCGAAATGGTTTGTGAAAGTGGTGTGCTCTGAAATGTGATTTAACAATTCCATGACTCGAGTATATTTATTAAATTATTTACACTGTATCATGTTTGGATACCATGAGAATTGTGAGATATTTGCTTTACCTTGAAATTGAGCATGATTTGATTTATTAAATAGATATTTGGTAACAAGGTGCTGAAAAATGACTATAGTCAAAGTCTTGCCATGGACCGGGCCATCAGGACGGCGCGATTAAGGCTGTTTAATTTAGCTTGGTGGTAGGCGGGTTGGAGAGCCTCCTCAGACTGCCGTGATAACATGGACGCACCCCACGGAACTCCAAGCCAATGCCAAGGTGAAAGGGACTTTTAAAAAATAGTGAAAAACCTATTGGCGAATCCTATCAATGGCCATTGGTAGGATAATGATTTTGGTATATCCCAAAATTGTAGAAAATAAATATAAATTGTTTATTTAGATCATATGAGTCATGGTAGTTTGAAATAAACTATTTTATACCAATATTTTCATTTACAGCAATGTACTTTGTATATGATTTTTGGCATAACTATTTTCACCCATCATTTATGCGTTACATGCCATTGCACTCTACTCACTAGATATTTTAAATACTCACCCGTCCTTTTCACATTTTTCAAAGAAAGTTTAGACGAGAGATTTTGTTTGGAACGATTGGAGACGTGTTTTTGCTGATCTTTTAATAGGTATTGATGGTGTAGTTTCTATTTTTGGGATGAATGTAGCAAAATCCATGGAAAGAGAATTTTGTACTTTTATTTCGTTTAGATTCAATTGATACTTGTTTTATTTTCTTTTTGTAGGCAAGTATTGGTAGAATCCACTTTTAAATCATTTGGAACTTTGTAAATGATATTAAATTTACTTCCGTGAACTTATTTTTATTTATATGGGACATTGTACTTTTGTTGTGAATGTTGAAAATTTATTTGTTGACTGTATTGGTTTAGAGCATGCATTTGTATTGGAATGGTTGGGTTGGTCTCGTGCATGCTATTGAGATTGGATGGACTGGGTTGATCCTTTTTATGATTTTAAATAGTTTTGAAAACATATTTGAATAAGTGGAATGTCTTGCGTTGTCCCTATATATGAGCAGATTTTGCCCGTATACCGAGATAATGCGGCGGTTGATGCGTGCTTGACTCAAGGGTCGGGGCGTGACAATTCTATTGGTATCAGAGCTAGGTTTACAATTTTAAATGTTTGATGGTTTAAAATGTTTCCAAATGTTCTCAAAGGATTTCTAAAAGTTTTAAAAGCGTTTTCTTTTTTTGAGATTACAAATTTTAAAAGATTTTTTAATAGATGTACAAAAACTTTCCATAGATTCTTAAAAACTAGGAGCAATCTTATTTTTAGGGGATTAAATACGTAACCCAATATCGAATTTAGTGAGCTAACGTTAGTGCTCATCTTATAGGAATTATGCCTCCTAGACCAAAGATGAAGAATGTTAGCGAAATTCCTCCTTTGGAGCACGAGGATGAATCATCCTCACATGCTCCAACTTCTCCTCCGGCTACAACTACTGCTCACCCAGCACCTTCAACAGAGATTCCTCCACCACCACTCGATGCTCTCCAGCAATGGACCGAGTGATGGAATACAGATGGAGCTCCTCCTCAAGTGCCAATTCCTTCTCCACCAAGGCCAACCATTCCACCTACTCCTCTGTCAAAACGAATTGCTCCTCCCACTTTAGTGGCTACCCCAGTCCCACATCCAACCTTTGAACTATCCAAGTTGATCAAGGAAGCCCGACAACTTGGATGTGTCACGTTTACAGGGACAAGTGATGCAACGGTAGTCAAGAATTGGATTAATCTGATTAGGGAGACAGTAGATGACATGAGACTGGACGATGAATTGAAATTAAGGTGGCCTTGAAATTATTAGACGAAGATATACGAGTTTGGTAGGTAGTCTTAAAGAGAGATCCACGATACCTATCTCTTGGAGCGAATTCCTTAGGGAATTTGATGAAAAGTAGTGTATTCGGTTTTACCAAGATTTGAAAAAAAAGGAATTCCTTCACCTCTGCCATGGCAATAAGTCGGTGGCAAAATATGAGACGGAGTTATGAAGGTTGTCCACATTTGTCCCAGAATTAGTGATTTCCGATGAGTACTTGCGTTTCAAGTTTGAAGAGGGTTTAAACTTGTCTATCCGGGATAAGATGTCTGTCACATCAATCCATACTTATAAGGATGTATTGGAATTGGCCTTAAGGGCCGAGAAAATGGTGGGAGAAAGGGGCAAGACAAGAAGGTTCGAACATGCATTGGGCCTGGGTTCAAAGCAAAGTAGAAGCGTAGACTTCTATGGTGGAGCTCCTATTACTGGATCTGTTACCATTTCTCAAGACCAACGCATGTCTCATTTTGGGAACCCTACTCCTATTGCATCTTTAGGAAGCAAATAGACGGGGAATATGAAGAACAAATGTAAGAATTGTAGGAAGTTCCATTTTGGGGTATGTCAAGCACCGAAGAGGTGCTATCATTGCGGAAAGGAGGGTTATTTTCGAAATATTTGTCCGAAGTTGGGGCGGGGAGGTTAGACAAGTAGAGAGCGCCTTAGTGGATCTATAGGCAGCCAAGTCAATGTTTCCACCGCACCTCCTAATGTTACACCACGAACGGGGAGAAACATAATAGCTGCTCCAAACCAGTGCCCACTGGTAAGAGCTCAAGCAAGGATATTTGCAATGACTAACGAGGAGACGTAGAACAACCCAGACAGTCACAAGTAAATTTCCTAGAACTTAAACTTGATGACTTAGAATTTGAATATAAACATTTGGAGATCATGATTGTTTGATTTTGAATTTGAGGCATATTAGAGATACTGCATAATATTATGTGATTGCGGGTTACTTCAATGATTAATGATAGTATTGTTGGCATTGAGACTTAAATTTTGAATTGAGTTTGATTTAAATCGAGAATTAATTTGATCTCTTGTATATATAGGTATGATAAGAATTTTTGAGGTTGATGCCCGTGTTTTAATTGATACAAGATCAAATAATTCTTTTGTAATCATGAAATTCGCTAAACACTCGAATAGGCCTTTGACCCCACTTGAAGAGGACTTATTGGTTCTCACTCTGTTTGGGGAACAGTTAAAAAGGGATTCCGTGTACAAGTCATGCAAAGTGGTCATAGAAGGTGAGATTCTTGAGGCAGAATTGATTCTATTGGAAATGAGAGATTTTAACATCATACTAAGTATAGACTGGTTACAGCTCCATCGAGCTTTAATAAATTGCTTCACCAAGGAGGTGGAATTCCGTAGACCCGGATGTCCTCCACTTATGTTCACTGGCGAATGGCAAGTCTTACTGAGTTGTGCAATCTTGGCATTAGAGGCACGAAATTGGTTCATAAGGGCTATAAAGCTTACTTAGCACACATTATCGACACCACTATATAAAGTCTAGAATTGATGAATATTCCAGTAGTGAATGAATTTTTAAATGTCTTTCCGGACGAATTACCCAGTTTACCTTTGGTTTGGGAGTTTGATTTCGCAATCAACTTGACTCCTCAAACTGCACCTATTTTAATCCCTCCATATCGGATGGCATCTATAAAATTGAAAGAATTGAAGGTCCAACTTTACGAATCATTGGACAAAGGGTTCATCAGGCGAAATACCTTGTCCTGGGGTGTTCCGGTTCTATTCATGAAAAAGAAATATGGTACCCTCAGATTGTGTATAGACTATAGGTAGTTGAATAAGGTAACCATCAAGAATAAGTACCCGTTGCCGAGAATTGACGACTTGTTCAATCAACTCCAAGGTGCTAATGTCTTTTTGAAAATCGATTTGAGATCAGGTTATCACCAATTGAGGATAAAAGATGATAATATCCACAAGACCATGTTTAAGACGCGGTATGGTCATTATGAGTTGTTAGTAATGCCTTTCGGTTTGACAAATGCTCCTACAACTTTCATGGATCTCATGAATCGAATCTTCCACCACTATCTTGACAAGTTTGTCATTGTTTTCATTGACGATATCTTGGTGTATTCCAAAAATGATGAGGAACACTCAGAACATCTCCATATTATGATGCAAACTCTCTGAGAGAAGCAACTATATGCCAAGTTCTCCAAGTGTGAGTTTTGGCTAAGAGAGATTGGCTTCTTATGGCACATTGTATCTGGAGAGGGAATATTTGTTGACCCGAAGAAGGTAGAGGCAATTCTAAAATTGGAACAGGCCAAGAATGTCATTGAGATAATAAGTTTTCTCGGATTAGTAGGATATTATAGAAGATTTGTAGAGAGATTCTTTATAATTACAGCTCCATTATCTAGTTTGACTTGGAAAGGAGTTAAATTTGAATGGAGTGATAAGTGTGAGCAGAGTTTCCAAGAACTCAAGAGGAGACTCACTTCTGCTCCTATACTTGCTCTTCCCACTGGCGATGGTAACTATTTAGTCTATAGTAACACCAATAAACAAGGGTTGGGAAGTGTTTTGATGCAAGGTGATAAGGTGATTGCCTACACTTCTCGACAGTTGAAGAAGCATGAATTGAATTATCCCACCCATGATCTAGAACTTGCTGTCATTGTCTTTGCCCTAAAGATTTGGCGACATTACTTGTATGGAGCTACCTGTAGAATCTTCACTCACCACAAGAGTCTCAAGTACTTGCTCACTCAAAAGGAGCTCAATTTGAGACAAAGAAAGTGGTTGGAGTTGATTAAGACTATGACTTGGTGATTGATTATCATCCGAGTAAGGCAAATGTTGTTGCAGATGCCTTAAGCCGCAAGTCCTCATCTTCTTCTTCACCCCCTGGGAGTTCATATGTCTCATGTCTGTTAGGACTTCGTACATTAGGAGTTGAGTTGGCTAGTGATGACAATGGTATATTTTTGGTCAAATTTGAAGTATGACCAACCCTAATGTATCGCATACAAGAGCTCCAATCAATGGATGAAAAGCTAAAGAGTATCGTGGGAAAGATTCACAATGGTGAAGGTGTTGACTTCCATATCCAGGAGGATAGCATAGTGGTATATGAGAAACGGATTTGTATTTCCAAAATTGATGAGTTTCGAAAGGCTATACTTGAAGAAGCATAGTCTTCGACTTATGCTATACATCCTGGGAGCACAAAAATGTATAGGACCATCAAGAAAACTTATTGGTTTTTAGGCTTAAAGTAGGAAATAGCTGAATTTGTGGCAAGGTGCCTTGTATGTCAACAAATCAAAGCTGAACATCAGAAGCCAGCTAGAATACTTCAATTATTGCCTATACCTGAATGGAAATGGGAGCATATTACCATGGATTTCATCGTGGGATTGCTACGTACTTCAAGCCGACACAATGCTATATGGGTGATTGTTGATCGGCTCACAAAATTAGCACATTTCCTCCCAATCCAGAATACTTACTCTTCAGAGAAATTAGCTAAATTATATCTTGATGAGATTATTCGACTCCACGGGGTTTCGGTATCAATTATATCAGATCGTGACCCTCGATTCACATCTAGATTTTGGTCTAAGTTACAAGAGGCCTTGGATACTAAGTTAAAATTCAGCATGCATTTCATCCACAAACGGATGGACAGTCAGAGCGTACAATCCAGACATTGGAAAACATGCTAAGGGTATGTGTTATAGACTTCCAACAGAGTTAAAACAAGCACCTCCCATTAGTTGAATTTGCCTATAACAACAGCTATCAAGCTAGTATTGGGATGCCTCTTTATGAAACTCTTTACAGAAGGAAATGTCGAACTCCATTATGTTGGGACAAGGTTGGTGAGAGAAAAATTGAAAGCATAAAGTTGATTGAAGGTACCAAGGAAAAGGTAAAGATGATTAGAGAAAGAATGAAGGCAGCTCAAGATCAACAAAAGAGCTACACTGACAAGAGGAGGAGGCCTTTGAAATTCAAAGTTGAAGATATGGTATTTTTAAAGATATCTCTTTGAAATTCTGCCCGTATACCGAGATAATGTGGCGGTTATTGCATAATCGACTTGAGGGTCGGGGCATAACGGTAACACAAGAAGATGTCCACAGTTCTCTTGAGATATCTCAGAATCTTTTTCACTACTCTCCAGTGATCTCTTCTAGAATTCGATTGATACCTACTCATCAAATTAACTGCAAAATAAATGTATGGTCGTATACGCCTCATCGCATACATTAGACTATATATTGCACTGGCATAAGAGATTCTACTCATTTCCCTTATTTTTTCCTAACTTATAGGACACATATCATAGTTCATGTCTTTACTTTTAGCGATAAGAATATCTATTGGGTTGTAATAGTTCATCTCAAAATACTCAACAATCTTCATGATATAGAACTCTTGTTAAAAAATCAACACCTTTTTCGAGCCATCCATCTGATTCCAAACTCCGAGAATAAACTAAGACTCACCCGTGTCCTTTACATCAAAACTCGACAATAATCATATTTTTATAATTATTAGATACTCTCTATTGTTTCCAGCCAATAGAATGTCACTTACATATAAGAACATGATAACAAATGAGTCACTGCCATGTATAAGATAAATACAATGATCCTACTTGATCATTATAAAACCATAAGATATTACCGTCTTGACTTCTGAACTTGACAGACTTTATCCATTTGACCTACTAACATGAACCCAAGGGTTGAATCATGTCGATCTCTTCATCCAAAATTCTATTATGGAAAGTGGTTTTTACGTCTATCTGGTGTAATTCTAGATCTATATTCATGAGAATCGTTAAAAGTAAATGGATCAAGATAATTTAGACTATAACTCTCCAGTAGTCGACACCCTTAGTCTAAATGTAACCCTTGAATATTAAACAAGTCTTACACCCTCCACTGATCCATCAATCTTTTCTCGACCTTGAAAACCTACTCGTTCTTGATGGTCTTTCTACCCTTATGCAAAACAACTAGATCCCAAACCCCGTTGATTCTCATCGACTCCTTTTCTTCATCTATAGCCTCCAATAAATGGTTCTTCGCAAAACCCTCGAGACCCTCTTGGACCATTCTAGATTCCTCATCATCCTCAATGGTCACAATAAGGGTCTCACTCTTAAATCAGGAAGCGATGTTTAAGTACGCATCCTCAATACTCCTATGAGGAAAGAGAATCTCTTCAACTCTCGGTGGATCGCTCCCACTAGTAGCAACATACGTAATGCATTCCTGTGTCCTGTAGCTGGGCTTACCTAAGCCATTAGGTTTATCCATCTCATAAAAGATAAAGTTCCGATCGATTTCACCTCTCTTAGGAAAATCAATATGAAGGAATGTGGTATCACGAGACTCAATCACAATTATAGTGTGGTCCATATGCTCACCTAAGAACATTATCCACTAAAGTGTTATAAGTATCTTATAAAGATACACTTCTTTTCTCGCAAGCCTAACTTGTCGTGCGGATACGAGAAATCATGATCATATGTGGTACAACCCCATGACCTCAAGTGGCTAAAGTCAAACTGTATCCCTGTCCAAAGTTTGAATGGAGTACTAACTGTAGACCTTAACGAGATATAGTTGAAGACGTAGGCTGCAGTCAATACAATAGGAGACGAACAAAATGTTTACGCCATCATAGACCTTAACATCTCCAACAAAATCCTATTTCTCTTCTTGACTACCCTATTCTACTGAAAAGTAGCAAGAATAGTCAGTTATCTCGTAATACACTCCTCGAAATAAAGCTCTCTGTGTAGTTCTGATAAATACTTGCACCCTTGATCGGTTCTGAGAGTCTCACTCTCAAGTCTAACTGATTCTCAACCTCGTTAATGAATCTCCTTAAGCATCCCAATACCTCATACATATGCGAAATCATATAGATGTAACCGAAAAGTATGTAATTGTCTATGAGCATAATAAGTACACAACTTTATTTCAGAGCTCTCATGCTTATAGAGCCATAGATATCGGAGTAGACCATTTGCAATGGACTCCCAGCTCTCATTGTGTTGCCAAATGGTTTTCTTGTAGCTTTGTCGGCCAGGCAAAATTTACATACGGGCAACTTGAACCTGATTAGCGGACCCAATAGACCACTCCCTGCTAATGGTTCATCCTCTGTTGCCCTATATATCCAAGTCTACTATACCACTCATTTACATTATCATCTATGCAATCAGATTTGAAGGCAATAGGAAAATAACAAGAATACCATTTAAGGAAACAACATTCAGTGCATATAATCCATCATGGATAAAACCATAACAAAACAAAGTGCTGTCGTATTTTGATAAAAATTATTGATTTTCTTGCATATCCTAGGCAATCTTAGACAAATGCTGAAATCAAATTCCGTTGAATACTCGGACCATAAAGAGCGTCATAGCAAGTGCTGATTGTTCTGATGACGACAAATGCTCTGTTCCTCACGTAAATCCTCCTAACTTGAGGATTCACTCGACGAAACTCTATTTACGCACTCCTATCTCAAGCTACGTGTTGGTGGCTCTTGACTTTTTAATTCACAAAGAAAAGAAATCAATGAGTATTACAGTAAATGAGACAAAGTTCAAACTACGTAAAAAAAGACATTTTTTCCATTTGTCACACTCACGAGCAAAATGACCAACTTTATCTCAAACATAGCACTTTGCATTCTCTTATTAAATTACTTCTTCCTGTACTTTTGCACTTTGTTTTCGGATTTCTTGGTTATTTTCTTCTTGTTTGGATCTCGAGTCTTCTTCTCATACTTATACTATTCGTTAGGTGCCACGGGAGTCCTTCCTCGACTCCACTGCATAAGCATGATTCGAGTGTGGCCTACTCGCCACAGGCGCTCCTCTTCGAACTCACAATCCCTACTTATATCAGCAAAAGTACAAACACTCTCGTCATGCATGAGATAGGTTTTCATGGTTTCTCATAAATCACATAAAAGACTGGATCACACTCAGTACTTTAATCTCATCTGAAATGGGTTCGTCCACATTCTTTAACTTGGTGATCATATTCGACATTTGCTTCAAATATTGCATCATTATATGATCAGCCCTTTTCTTTAACACCCTCATCTTAGGAGCTGAAAAGAGCACCACAATACTCTTTTGGAGCGAGCCAAACCAACATTACCATAAGATAATGTTCATAGAACGAAATCATGTCATCATGCATGCTCCTGATAAGGATTGCCCTAACTTGGCTATCATTTTCTTCTACACATGATAGACCTCTTTATCCCATCTAACCTAAGGAATGGTACCCTTCTTGGGGCCCACCATCTCGTATATCAGAATCTCATACAAATTTTGCTTCTCGAGAACAAATTGAATCTACCAGTGTGAAATCTCGCAGATCTCACCTTTCAGTTTATCCTTTGAGAAAAAATCTAATACAACAGCTTTCATTGCAATAAGAGAGACTTTAGTGACTTAATAATACATATTTTCATATTTTGTATACCATTCAAATCAACAAATCCTAAATGATTCAAGTATGGACCCCAAAGCGAGCGTTTGAGTCAACGGACACTGTATACCACAATCTGAAATCGTATCTTACCATTCAGACGTGGATTCGGCATAGAAAAACCTACAAATAGTTACAAATATAGAGGTGGGACCCTCAAAAATTGAAAAAATCCAATTCAGAGCAACCTGATACATCGCCATGTAGCGGCGGGGCAGCTCTAGGCGCTGCCACGCGCCTCTACTGACCTGCAATAGTCTGGCGCATGCACTAGATGTGTAGTGTATCACTCACGCACCAACTCTGCTTCTCCCGGGTCACAGATCAGGTCGGGGGCACGGGTTAGACACAGTTGTAGGTCCGAACTGACCCAGACCGCTAGACCACTCACGTACCTCTCTTGCACAAAAGATTCACGCGCCTTCAGCCTACTGGTTAATGTATCTCTATGCGCATGTGTTGCATGCGCCCATAGGTCTAGAGCGGGTCTTCTTTACATGATGGGTCTGCAACAGATTCTCTTGATCCAGTGTCAAAAAATGCTTTTCCGATCTATATTTCACGTGGTTTTCACTGGAAAATTGTAATTACAAATCATCCAACCATCCTTGACTTGATTTTAGTTGGATTTAAGCCATAATCTCGACAAATCAAGCATTCAAAGTTTCGGCCCTTTGCGACCATTTTTGAAACTCGATTTTCTGGCAACCATAATTCACAATTGATATGTCAAAATGCATATCTAAGCATGGTAAACATTTCTAGACCATTTTTACAGACCAATTCATCCTTAAACTCGACAGATCTAAGATTTTATTTCCGTAGGACAGAAAAATTCGACTGGACTCTTCATGGTCTTTACATACTTAAAATATTTTCGTGATCTATAAACTATGGGTAAAATCGTGATATGATTGAATTCACGAAACTCATCTGTGATTCGAACCCTAAATTTTTTATCTTATATTTCTATGTCCAAAAATTCCAAAAAAAAAAAAATAAATCTAACATACTCTGATACCAATATTAGATTTAATTTATGTACAAGCGGAAGTATAATAAGTTTTTCGAAATAATTAAAAGCTCAAATTTTTGGACATAGATCAATGAATTATCGCAGACAATTCGGGAATCATGAACCGTTTCTCGATCGATCTCACAGTTGGGATGGTGATCACAAAACGAATAACCACCATGGATTCACGACGCCCCAATTCTTAATCTAGTGATGAAAATGATACAGAAAATTTCCTACTCGGAATTTTCCTAAACCCTCAATAGATCTCTCCCTAGAGATTATGTGTGTGCTTTTTCTCAACGTGGGTTCATCCTCCTTGTCTACAATACACTCAATTGAAGAAATGAGACTCTCATCCATGTAGGCCCATTCAGGGTTAATTAGAGAGTCATTATGGAAAAACAATGAGGACAATTAAGGGTTGGTTAATGGGATAATGGGAGTTACCCCATTATCCCAAAATTATTGAAATGCCCCTCATGGGCATTTACCAACAAAGGATAAAAACAACAATAATCATATAGTCTTGGAGTAATGCACTTAATATTTGTTGGGGCACGAGTTTGAAGAAAATAAAGAGATAAAAGTTTAAAACGAGCTACTAATGAATTTCTTGAATATATATATATATTTTTTGAATAACAAAGCCATTACACTTTCTTTTCTATTGAGTTTTTTTATTCACGTATTTTACATATCTTGCCCTATATGTAAAAACTCCTCTCTTGTTATGGATATAATTTATTTTATATACCTCCTCACATTTCTCATGACTTCTCACATGAATCAATCTGTTAATATTCTTCATACCCTAATTGTGATTTTCATAACATCTTTAAATTGTAGAAGCTTCTCCATGGGCAATGCCTTGGTGAGAATATCTACAAACTGTTTTGTACTTTTGATAAACTTAAAGTCAATTTCCTTCTTTTGAACCATATCACGAATGTAGTTGTGATGCAACTCAAAGTACTTTGATCTTCCATGAAAAACTGAATTCTTGGTTATTGATATTGTAGGCTTGTTATCACAGAAAATCAGAGTTGGATCTGCAACCCTTTGTTGTAAATCATTTAGAATCCTTCTCAACCAAATAGCTTCACATGCAACTTCATTTGATGCAATATATTTTGCCTATGCAGATGACAATACAGTTGAGTTCTACTCCTTATAACTCCATGAAATTGCTATAGGTCCCAAACAGAAAATATAGGTTAATGTTCTCTTTCCATCATCAAGACTTCTCGTCCAATCACTATCAGTAAAACCAACCATCATGTTGTTTCCTTCCTTCACATATATGATCCCAAGCCATGAAGGATCCTTTTGGCTGCTGCAAAATGGAGCATCCTTGGTACGTTAATAAATCTAGAAATTAAGCTAACAACTTTGGTCTTATCTTGATTAGATGGCTTATTCCATTCTTTGATTTTCTCTCCAAGACTATTGGGGTCTAAATGAATTTCAACATCTAGTACTCCAAACATATAGTTTTTCTGTAAAATATTAAAAGCCACATATTCAAATTTGACTAGATTTGACATAATTTAGTCTAACAATAAACAATAGTTAGGATAGATATATGTAGAGAAATAAGATAAATAAATTAAAAATGGGCATATGAATTCTCAAAAAAAAAAAAACACATTATGATTTAAGATATGCAAACTTTTGTAAATATAAGAAGTATAATTATATTTAAAATCTATTAGATTTAATTGTCACAAAGCAGAAGCATGATGGTTTTTTGAAATAATTAAAAATTTAAGTTTACAGGTATGATTCAATAAATATATACTAACAATTCAGAAACCACAATACCTTTCTCGACGATCTCGCAGTCGAGATGATAATCACGTCAAACGAGTTATCACCACAATATCATAACGTCACAACCCTAAATCCGGTGACGAGATAACGCAGAAAAATTCCTTATTCAGAATTTTTACTTAGCCCTCAATCAATCTCTCTCTAGAGAATGTTGTGTTTACTTAAAACTCTATAATCTCAAGAATGTGTGCTCTCTCAATCTCTATGTGAATTATTCTTCAATTCACAATTGAAGGAGATGATAAAAACTCACGTAGAATTATATGGGAGAATTTGAGGGGAGTGAGAGTAATGGGTTAAGCACCCATTATCCCTTTAGTTTCAAATTTAAATTTAATTAAATTTTTACTTTTGTGGTAAAAGTCCCTAATTGGACACTTTTACCGATATCTCCCACTTGCACACGAGAGCATTTACCTTTCACTTACTTATATACAGAAGAAGTTATGACTAAAAGATCACTACATAAACCAACTATATAGCTTGTAGAAAAAAATCAAACGTTTCATTTTATTCCATCATTTTCAATATTCTTCTGATTTCATATTATTGAGCATGCTATTCAACATAAATCAAAACCTTAAATCATGAATTTAAGACTTTCCTTTCACTTGCTTCAAGAGACTCTCATGTATCCAAACAAAATCGCCTCCATAGCTTCTTTGCTTTATTATGATAAAGCCATGCTCTCATTGTAACACCGACACTTCGGTATACTCAATATTGTACTCCTTTTCATTTTATATTTGATATTTCTCATATTTCGATATAGAAAATTCACTAAGAAATTTTTTCGTTAAAACCACTCTCGAAAAAATTTCGACCCAATCGTCAGAAATTCAAAATTTTTCAAAATGACCACCGATAGTCTAATAATAATAAGAATGACTCGAAAGTGTATAAGAACCTCAAATTTGGGTAAAACACATATCGTAGAGTTGAATCGCAAATTTTTAGAAAAATTACCAATAAAACCTTAACCGGGTCGGATGTATCTCGGAAAGGTTAAACGACCACGTTTAACGCGGGATAAATTAAATTAGGTCTAATATAAGGATTTGGGTCTAACTTGAAATTATAAAAAATTTCAGGGTCAAAATATAATTTTGATAAGTAAGAGACTCATTTGCAATTAACAAAAATTAAAAGTGACTTAGAAATTGTTCTTCCTCTCCAAAACGGTGACAAGCAAGGAAGAAAAGTGTGGGATAGGTGAGGTGGCGTGAGAGAGAGAGAGAGAAAGAAGAAATTTTGGGTTTTTGAGAATTAATCCAAGGGTGTAGAATGAATGGAAGTAAGATGAATTAATTTGAGCCATTAGATTGAGTTAGTAAGAGACAAGATACTATTCATTGAATGGGATAATGGATTTCTTGGAGAACAAACCAATGGTGATGATTTAATTTGGAATTAGATGAAAATGGTGAGCCCTTGGATCTTGGTGGTTGAGAGACATGTAATTAATGAGGAGTTGGGTTGTAGTGAGAGAAAGCGGTGTGTGTTGTATGAGAATAAGAGAGAAAACATGGGAGAGAGAAAGGGAGAGTGAAATTGTTATGACAAAACAATCCAAGGGCCAAGAATTAATCTTGAAAAGGTTGGATGGCTAGGATTAAAAGGAATAATTCATAAAGCAAACACTTGAGTCATTTTCTTTCCCAAAACCGTGAGTGTTCCATGTCCAAAGAAGCAAGTTCTTCCTTTTTTCTCTCAAGGCCGAGAGCTTCAAGTAGGAGATTCAAATTTTGTTTCTACAACAACACCCAAATATTTTTACATAAATCAAATCCTTACATACCCAACTACAACTCTCTAGTAGTAGACACTCTTAGTCTAAGCGTAACCCTTGGTTATGAGACGAGTCTTATACTCTCCATCGATCCATCAACCGTTCTCTCGACCTTGAGAACCTACTCGTTCTCGATGGTCCTTTGCCCTTAGGCAAATCGACTAGATCCCAAACCCCGTTGATTTTCATCGACTCCTTCTCTTCATCTATAGCCTCCAATAAATGGTTCTTCGTAGAACCCTCGATAACCTCTTGGACCTTCTAGATTCCTCATTATCCTCAAGGGTCACAATGAGGGTCTCACCCTTAAATCAGGAAGCAACGTTTAAGTACGCGTCCTTAATACTCCTACGAGGAGAGAGAATCTCTTCACCTCTCGTGGATCGCTCCCACTAGTAGCAAGATCCGTAATGGATTATTGTATCCTGCAGCTAGGCTCACCTAAGCTATTAGGCTTATCTATCTCATAGAAGATAAAATCCCGATCGATTTCACCTCTCTTAGGGAAATCATTATCAAGGAATGTGGTATCACGAGACTCAATCACAATGACAATTCGGTCCATATGTTCACCCAAGAACACATACCCCTTGAAGTGTTTTGAATATCTTATAAAGATACACTTCTTTTCTCATAGACCTAACTTGCCGTGTGGATGCGAGAAATCAGAATCATATGAGGCACAACCCCATGATCTCAAATGACTAACGTCAGGCTGTCTCCCTATCCAAAGCAAGAATGGAGTACTAATTGCAGACCTTAACGAGATACAGTTGAAAACGTAAACTATAGTCAATACAATAAGAGATGAACAAATTGTCTGCGCCATCATAGATGTTAACATCTCCAACAAAGTCCTATTCCTCCTCACGATACCCTATTCTACTGAAAAGTAGCAGGAATAGTCAGCTGTCTCGTAATACCCTCCTCGAAATAGAGCTCTCTGTGTAGTTTTGATAAATACTTATACCTCTGATCGGTTTTGAGAGTCTCACTCTCAATTCTAACTGATTCTCAACCTCGTTAATAAACCTCCTTAAGCATCCCAATGCTTCATACTTATACGAAATCAGATAGATGTAACTGAAATGCATATAATTGTCAGCGAGCATAATAAGTACACAGCTCTATTTCAGAGCTCCCATGCTCATGGGGCCATAGATATCGGAGTGGACTATCTGCAATGAAGTTCCAGCTCTCATTGTGTTGTCAAATGGTTTTCTTGTAATTTTATCGGCTAGGCAAAACTTACATACGGCTAACTCGAGCCTGATTAGCGGGCCTAATAGACCACTCCCTATTATTAGTTCATCCTCTCTTGCCCTATATACCCAAGTCTACTATACCACTCATTCACATTATCATCTACACAATCAAATGTAAAGACAATAGGAAAATAACAAGAACACCATTTAAGGAAACAACATCTAGTGCATACAATCTATCTTGGATAAAACCATAAAGAACAAAGAGCTGTCGTATTATGATAAAAATTGATGATTTTCTTGCATATCCTAGGCAATCTTAGACAAAGTGCTGAAATCAAATTCCGTCGAATACTTGAACCATAAAAAACATCATAGCAAGTGCCGATTTCTCTAACGATAACAAATGCTCTGTTCCTCACATAAATCCTCCTAACTTGAGGATTTCTTCGAAGGAACTCTATTTACGCGCTCCTGTCTCGAGCTACGTGGTTGTGGCTCTTGATTTTTTAATTCACAAAGAAGATAAATCAGCGAGCATTATAGTAAATCAAACAAAGCTCAAACCACATAAAAAATGACATTCTTTCCATTTGTCACACTCACGAGCAAAATGACCAACTCTATCTCCGATGTAACACTTTGCATTCTCTTATTAAATTCCTTTTTCTTGCGTTTTGTACTTTGTTGTCGAATTTCTCAGTTATTTTCTTCTTACTTGGATCTTGAGTTTTCTTCTCATACTTACGCTATTGGTTAGGTACCACAGGAGTACTTACTTAACTCCACTGCATAAGTATGACTCGAGTATGGCTTACTCCCCGTAGGTGCTCCTACTCGAGCTCACAATGTCTACTCACATCAGCAAAAGTATAAATATTCTCATCATGCATGAGATAGGTTTTCATGGTTTTCCATGGATCACGTAAAAGACTGGATCACACTCAGTACTTGAATCTCATCAGAAATGGGTTCGTCTATATTCTTTAACTCAGCGATCATATTCGACATTTGCTTCAAATTTTGCATCATTATATGATCAACCCTTTTCTTCAACAACCTCACCTTAGGAGCTGAAAAGAGTACCACAATATTCTTTTCGAGCGAGCCAAACCAACATTACCATAAGATAATGTTCATAGAATGGAATCATGTCATCGTGCATGCTACTGATGAAGATTGCCCTAACTTGACAATCCTTTTCTTCTACACATGATAGACCTCCTTATCCCATCTAACCTGAGGTATGGTACCCTCCCTGGTGCCTACCATCTCATATATCAGAATCTCATACAAATTTTGCTTCTCGAGAACAAATTGAATCTACCGATGTGAAATCTCGCAGATCTCACCATTTAGTTTATCCTCCAAGCAAAAAATCTAATACGATAGCTCTCATTGCAATAAGAGAGACTTTAGTGACTTAGTAATACTTATTTCATATTTTGCATACCCTTCAAATCAACAAATCTTAAATGATTCAAGTATAGACCCCAAAGCGAGCGTATGAGTCAACAAATACAATATACCACAATCCTAAATAGCATATTACCAATCAGACTTGGATTCGGCATAGAAAAACCCATAAATAATCACATATATAGAGGTGGGACCCTTAGAAAATTGAAAAAATCCAATTTAAAACCATCTGATGCATCGCCATGCGCCGACGGGGCAGCTCCAGGCGTTACCATGCTCCTCTACTCACCTACAGTAGTTTGACGCATGCACTAGACACGCAGTGTGTCACTCACGCTCCAACTCCTCTTCTCCTGGGTCACGGATCGGTTGGGGGCACGGGTCAGACTCGGTTCTAGGTCCGAACTGACCCAGACCGCTAGACCACTCACGTACCTCTCTTGCGCGTGAGATTCACGCGCCTTCAACTTGTTGGTTGATGTGTCTCTGAGAGCGTGTGTTGCACGTGCCCATGGGTCTGGAGCGGGTCTTCTTTACCCGATGGGTCTGCAACAGGTTCTCTTGACCTAGATGTCGGAAAATGCTTTTTTGATCTATATTTCACATGGTTTTCAGCAGAAAATTGCAATTAAACATCATCCAACTATCCTTGACTTGATTTTAGTTGGATTTAAGCTATAATCTCGACAAATCAAGCATTCAAAGTTTCGGCCCTCTGCGGCCATTTTTGAAACTCGATTTTCTAACAACCATAATTCACAATTAATATGTCAAAATGCAAATCTGAGCATAGCAAACATTTCTAAACTATTTTTACAGACCAATTCATCCTTAAACTCGACAGATCTAAGATTTTATTTCCATAGGGTGGAAAAATTTGACCGGACTCTTCATGGTCTGAACATACTTGAAAAATTACAAAAAAATATTTTCGTGATTTATAAACTATGGATAAATTCGTGATATGATTGAATTCACAAAATTCATCCGTGATTCAAATCCTAAATTTTTTACCCTATATTTCTATGTCCGAAAATTCCAAAAAAAAAAAATTTAATAAATCCAACATACTCTGATACCAATGTTAGATTTAATTCATGCACAAACGGAAGTATGAGGAGTTTTTTGAAATAATTAAAAGATCAAATTTTCAACATAGCTCAACGAATAATCGTAGACAATTCGAGAATCACAAACAGTTTCTCGATCGATCTCACAGTTGGGATGGTGATCACAGAACGAACAACCACCACGGATTCACGATGCCTCAATTCTTAATCGAGTGATAAAAATGACATAGAAAATTTGAGTCATTAGATTGAATTAGTGGGAGACAAGACATTATTCATTGAATGGGAGAATGGGTTTCTTGGAAAACAATCCAATGGTGAGTATTTAACTTGGAATTGGATGAAAATTATGAGCCCTTGGATCTTGATGGTTGAGAGACATGTAATTAATGAGAAGTTGGTTTGTAGTAAGAGAAAGTGGTATGTGTTGTGCGAGAATAAAAGAGAAAACGTGGGAGGGAGAAAGGGAGAGCGAAATTGTTGTGACAAAACAATCCAAGTGCCAAGAATTAGTCTTAAAAAGGTTGGAAGGTTAGGATTAAAAGGAAGAATTCATAAAGCAAACACTTGGGTCATTTTATTTCCAAAACCGTGAGTGTTCAATGTCCAAAGAAGCAAGTTCTTCCATTTTGCTCTCAAGGCGGTGAGCATCAAGTAGGAGATCCAATTTTTTTTTCTACAACAACACCCAAATATTTTTACATAAATCAAATCCTTACAAACCCAACAACAACATATCCAAAAATTGGAGCAAAATGATGAGTTTTGCATGGTGAAGATTCAAGAGAGCCTTGAGTATCACCATTAAAGAAAGGTATGATTTCTTCAAACAACTCTTTGAAATTTTGGTGTAAATTCATTCCTCTCAAACCCTAGTATAACATATCTAATTTTGAAGCCGAAATGAGAAGCCTAACTTGGTGAATGGATGTTGGCCAAATGCATAGGAGCAAGAGGATAGAGTGACCTTGTGAAGAGGAGTCTTGAATTGGGTTTGAAACATTAAATTTTGAGGTAAAAAAAATTCTGCACTTGCTGAAATTTTTGAGGGCATGCAAGAATGTGTTAATGTGGTGTTTTTAGTATATTTTTATAACCTAGAGTCTGGGAGAAACCCAATGAAACATGAAGAGTGTGTGCAGAATTTTTGGTGTGCAAAATTTGTCTTTCGTGTGCAGAAACACTATGTTTAGATGAAAAACCTAAGGATTGGTCTATTGGGGGCATGTAAGAATGTGCTAATATGCAGAATTTTTATAACCTAAGGAAATTTAGTGTGCAGAAAAATTGAACTTGATGTGGCCGAAAATGTAGATGAAAAACACTATGTTTTGGTGAGTTGAATGTGTTCTTATGTGACTGAATTTGGTGAATTAAATGTGTTTTGTGTGGCTAAAAATTTGGGAGAAGAAATTTGTTTTTGTGTGGCCAAAAATGTGGAGGAAAAATGTGATGTGGTGTGCTGAAATTTTCCTGCGTTGTTGCACAATTTGTGTGCTGAATTTTTATGCCAAAGTGATGAAAATTGGGTGAGGTTGTTGATTTAAATTGATGTGAGAAATGAGTATGTAATTTGGTTGTGTTTGGCTAAGAAATTAGATGGGAAAAGGATGCATTAGTAAGCTGGAAAATTTCCTGCATTATTGTGACTTTTGTGTGCTGGATAAGAATGCAAAAGTGATGGGTATATATGTATAATTGTTGACTTAAAATGAAAGGATATGGTTGTACAATAAAGCCACCTTAAAGGCAAGGAATGTAGTTTATTAAAGTGCAAAAATTTTCTGCACTAAGGAGGATTGAGGTAGAGCCATTTCCTAGCTAACCGAGAGGTGAATTATGAGGAAGAAGGGTTTTAATGTGTACAGAATTTTTGGTGAGGTGATGTGATAAAATGTATAGTAGTTTTTGTGTATGTGTGTATATATTATTGGTATATGTGTGCTAAGGTGATGGGATACAATGCGTATTAAATTGGTAAGTAGCCGAGAATGGAAGGAATGTGTATGAGCATGGGTATGTGTATGTGTAGCAGTTGTATGCAAAATTTTAGCAGACTATTTTAAGTCTACAAGGAGATAGAATGTGGTAAAAATTGTGAATGAGTTTGGCACATAATTTGGAGACATATATGTATATATATGGTGAGTTATGTATAGGGAGTTCTAGGGAGAACCCTAAATTGGCACTGTGAATTTTTAATTGCCAACTTTAGCGATTTTTGATTTTATTTATGTATATTATGTGTTACCATTGTAGTGACACGTTCGGTGATCGAACGAGGGGAGAACATTCCTACACATTGTGGTACATTTTAGGGAGTGACATACCCTCCTGTATAGGTGAGTGGGATTTTGACACTGTTTTTTTTATTGAACAAAAATCTAAATTTTATAACTTTTCAAATGACATATTTAATGACATGTGTGAAATCATGATATTTGATTTATATTTTATAATGCTTATCTTTGTAATCATGGGAGTATCTCAAATGATTCGTTTAGATGATATGCATCTATGAATTTCGTTGAAACGACATCATGCCACTGTTTGAGAAACTTGATAGGATTTATATGCTTCCATTACATTGGTTCGCAAATTTGAAATGATTTAACTGAAATGTGTGAGCCGGATGTCTACTTATGATATGATGATGTGATGATACTCTTGATGGACTACTATAACTACGAAGGACGTTTGTAGAGGCACCCATTGTGTTCGGATACGCTTCTGCAGGAGGTATCCCCAAATATCATATATATAGTTGTGGCCGATTGAACCAAATCGAGAAGGACATAGTGACGCCACTGTTTAGCACCAGACAGGATTCTATACATAGTTGATTATATATATGCGCATAGAACCGTAAGGGGAGGACGTGTGTGATGTTATTGTCTAACACTTAGTGAGGCCCGTGGCCAACATTGGGACAGAGAGCTAAATGTGTCTATACTACCCATCATTAGTAGTGGTAGACCCTTGCTAAAAATATTTTATTGGCAAGCTTTAAATGATTTGGAAATGTAAATGGATACATATGTTGATATTATGATGTATGATATATGGTCATCTAATTTATGGAAATTTCATGCTTGATTTTGTATCATTATATTTTAAAACGTGCTTTGACACTCTGTGCCCACACATGCTATTAAGAACATAATGTCGATTTCCTCACTCACCGAGTATTTTTCCATAATACTCACCCCTCACTTTTCCATGATGACACATATAATTTTGGCAGTGAGACATATCGAGAGATTTTTGACACACTTGCCATCCCTTTGGAGATGACGAGTGTTGGGTATGGTACCAACTATTCTTCTATGATAAAGTTGGACAATTTATATATATTTAAGGTCCATAGAGTGACCATTGTACTTTTTATGAAATGACCATAAATATGTTATTGTAAATATAAATTAAAACTCTCGAATTTGTTGTATATTCATTTATTGAGGCAAAATATTGCAATTTAAATTTTTATTTTACTTGGGAAATGTTATTTGAGGAAAAACAAGTTTTAATAGGTGAGAACGAATGTCTTGCGCTGTCTTGGTATTTGGGAAGATACTGTCCATATGCTGAGATAATGCGGCGGTTGTTGCATGCTTGACTCGAGGGTCAGGATATGACACTCATCACCTTCAAGGCCAAGGATTTTCTAGAGAGGGTTGAAGCTAAGGCAAGAGAACTTAGAAGTCTAGGGTTTTATCAAGAAATGACTTGGTGGATTCGGGTGCTTGAAGGGGTGATGAAAAAAAGAATGTGTTGGAAGAGGGATATAGTAGGATCTCACACTCTCCTTTTCTCCTTCTCTCTCTTTCTTTCTCCTTTCTCACCCTTTTCTTCTTCTCAGTTAAATACACACACACACACACACACGAAAGTACACTCAAGATGGTAGAGGATCTCTCTCTCTCTCTCTCTCTCTCTCTCTCTCTTTCTCTCACGGTCACAAACTCTTCTTTATTCCCCAACCACCCACCACACATTTCTTGCATTAAATGCACTCCTTCTTGTTCCCCGACTTTTCTAGACTTTGCTTTACACAAGAAAAAAGAATAAAGCATGGGCCAGGCCAACCCAAACCCAAGTCTTCTATCCTTGATCCTCCAAATTTCATAATTAAAATTTATAATATCAAAATTCACTATATGGGTTACAACTCATTCATGTAACTAGATATTGCTTTTTGGTTTTACAAGCTCCCCCTAGATTGAACCCAACAGAACTAGAATTGGATTAATTAGAGTATGATATCGAATAGCATTTGGTTTAACACAAAAAAAAATGAGCTTTATGTTTATGCATGTTAAAAACTAGTGTTCGAAATTATTGATCCTGCGTCTCAAATCCTGACGAGGTTAGCCAAACCACCCTTTTCTTATCACTTAATCCAATAAGCTTGTTTGGAGATTTTGATTGTTTCGGCTTGTTGATGGGGCCTTTATGTGCTCTTAGATGCACTAATAGGCCTTCATTGTTGGTTTTTCTATAAGGCCCAAACCCATAGACAGGGCTTGTGTGACCATGTGGAATTTACATGTCCACTTGGAATTGTGCAACTTGGGCAGAGTCCAACATTCATGCAAGCACATGATCTGATGCCTATTAGGCTTTCTTTGAATTTTCCCAATTGAAATTCCCAAACTTGGAAATTTTAATAATTCAAAACAATTCTTTATTTAAAATAGTTTCAGGAAATAAATCTTTTCTAACTATTTTGAGGAAACAATCCCTACACACTTCTATTCTTTCACACAATCGATTTTAGAACATGCTATCGTCATTGTAAATTAAATTATAAGTTTAATTCCGGATTGGACTAAAAATAAGATTCTACTCTTGACAAGTTTACACCCTATGGTTTATGATATCCTCGGTTCAACACTAATCAGTAAATGAGGTTATAAATACCAATACTTTATATGTAACACCGACACCGCGGTGTCCATATTTTTGTATTTCAGTTTAGAAATTTAATAACAATATTTCTTACCTTATATATATATATAGAAAAATTTTTATATATTTGGAGTGGTTGATTTTGTTGAAATTTAAATATAGCAAGCTAAGAATGAATAAAGAAACTTCAAGAATTTAATTGAGAATTCAAAGAGAGTTTACATGCAATGAAGGCATGTTTTTCATACCTTCCAAAGAAACATATAAGCCCTATTTATAGAGAACAAGAAGAGGGGCAAGGAGATAAGAAAAGAGAGAGAGGAGAGGGCATTGTGCCCTCTCCAATTATGGCCGTTGGGGCTGTCCCCAACGGCTGTTTTTGCTAGCCGTTGGGGGACCTGATGGTCCCCCATTTGCTGGCCCGGGCTGGGCCCGAAGGGCCCAGCCCGAACAATCCGGGCAAGGCCCATTTAGGGCCCAACTTAGAAACCTTAAAGGGATTACAATGAGAATGAAAAATCTACACAAATTAAAACTATACATTTAGACTTCATTCCCTTAGAACATAAACCCTAATTGTCCTTTATTTCAACACTCCCCCTCAAGTTGGGTGTGTATGTATCTATGACACCCAACTTGACCATATTTTTATGTATGTGATTGGCGGTTCCTGACTTGGTGAAGATATCCGCTACTTGGTCGTCACTTCGTGTAAAGCTTGGAGTGATGAGTTTTTCTTCAAATTTTTGTCTCACAAAGTGGCAATCCACCTCGATGTGCTTTGTTCTTTCATGAAAAACCGGATTTGAGGCTATGTGAATAGTCGATTGATTGTCACAATGGAGTCGGATTGGAGTAGGAACAGAGAACCCTAGTTCTTCAATTAGAGCCTTTAACCAAACCATCTCACTTGATGCAGTTGCCATTGCTCTATATTCAGATTCGGCACTTGATCTTGATACCACATGTTGTTTTTTGCTTTTCCAAGATACTAGATTTCCTCCAACAAACATGCAATATCCTGTGGTTGATCGTCTATCTTCTGAGTCTCCAGCCCAATCTGCATCACAATATCGTACAATTTGTGAGTTGTTGTTCTTCTTCATCCAAATTCCCATGCCTGGTGTACCCTTTAGATAATGGAGGATTCTTTCGGTGGCTCTCCAATGCTTTCTTTTTGGCTTGTGCATATGTTGGCTAACTTGACTCACGGCAAAGGAGATGTCCGGTCTCGTTATGGTGAGGTAGATCAATTTCCCTACGAGCCTTTGATATCTTGGTTCATCCTCATAATCTTCATCATCATCCTTGAGGCCACAAGAGGAGCTAATGGGACTACAAGCGGGCTTGGCACCTAACTTCCCGGTTTCCTGCAAGAGATCAAGCACATACTTCCTTTGTGATAGAACAAACCCATTTGGACAATAGGCGAGTTCTATCCCTAAGAAGTACTTTAGTTTCCCTAAGTCCTTAATATCAAATTTTGTTTGTAAGAAACCTCTTACTTGGTTGATTAAATCTAAATCATTACCGGTTATGATTATATCATCTACATAAACTAACACTATAATGATTTTTCCATCTAGTTTCTTAACGAAGAGAGAAGTGTCGCTATTGCATTTTTTGAAATCATGATCAAAAAGAGTTGAGCTAAGTTTGGCATACCAAGCTCTTGGAGATTGTTTGAGACCATAGATTGCTTTCCTAAGTTTGCAAACTTTGTTGAGTTGCTGAGAAAAGCCAGGTGGAATCTCCATGTACACTTCCTCTTCCAGATCACCTTGAAGGAAAGCATTGGCTACGTCCATTTGAAACATTGGCCAAGAGTGATTGATTGCAAGGGACATCAAGACTCGAATTGTGTTCATCTTGGCCACCGGAGCATACGTTTCCTTGTAATCTACTCCATAAGCTTGAGTGAAGCCCTTTGCCACTAATCTTGCTTTGTATCTATCAATGCTTCCATCACTTTTGTGCTTGATCTTATAGATCCATTTACATCCTACTGCCCTTTTTCCTTTAGGAAGAGATGATAACTCCCAAGTTCCGTTTCTTTCTAAGGCTTCTAGCTCATCTTTCATTGCTTGGATCCATTGAGGAAGTTGTTTGGCTTCTTCAAAGTTTCTAGGCTCTTGATGAAGGTCTAAGTTCTTGATGAATTTTTGATGGCTACAAGACATGTTAGCAACCGAATAATATTGGGAAATGGGGTGAGATGTTACCTTTGAGTTATAGAAAACTCTTTTGTTGATCCATTCTGAAGGAGGGAGCCTAAGCCTTGTTGATCTTCGAAGAGGAGGAGGAGGTGGCTGCTCAATGCTTTGTTCTACTTCCTCTATAACTTGCCCTTGATCTAAGTTGTCTCCCCCTTCCTCTTGGATGGATTCATGATCAGAATGAGATGAGGTTGATTGTTCTTGAGTTGGATCATTTTCAGCTTGGATTGGTTGTTCTTCTTCTTCATTTTGATGAGAGGCTTCTTTGATTGAGGGAAGGACTACATTCCAATGGTCTTGTGCTCCTCTTTCCTTTGGTTGCTCTTGATCCTCTTTTCCTGCAAAATAAGGTTCTTTTTCTACAAATATCACATCCTTGGATGTGTATAGCTTTTTGGTTAGAGGATCATAACATTTATATCCTTTTTCAAAGGTAGAGTATCCTAAAAATACACATTTTCTCCCTCTTTCATCTAGTTTATTTCTAAAGTTTTCTGGTACATGCACATAACAAATGCACCCAAAAACTCTTAAGTGTGAGATACTAGGTTTTCTTCCTAGGAGTAGTTCTAAAGGGGATTTTCCTTCTAGCACTTGAGAGGGCATAAGGTTTATAAGGTGGGCAGCGGTTTTAATGGCTTCACTCCAAAACTTTTTAGGTATATTGGAGTGAAACATCATAGCCCTAGCCGTTTCTAGTAAGTGTCTATTTTTTCTTTCGGCAACTCCATTTTGTTGAGGAGTGTAAACACAAGACTTTTGATAAATAATTTCCTTTTCTTCTAGAAAATCTTCAAGTGCATGGCTAGTGTATTCCCCCCCATGGTCCGATCTAAGGATTTTGATATTTGCATTGAATTGCTTGGTCACATATCTATAATAGCTCTTAAGTGCTTCAAATACTTCTGATTTGGCAGTTAATAAGTACACCCAAGTGTATCTAGTTTTGTGATCAATGAAGGTTACAAAATATTTAAAGCCATTATGAGATTCCATGGGTGAAGTCCACACATCGGTATGAATGAGTTCAAAGGCATTTTCATATATTGTATTTGAGATTGGATAGTACACTTTAGTTTGTTTTCCAAGAATACAAGCTTTGCAATGCCTATTTTCTACTTTTTGACTTGGAAATAGGCGTTTCAAAGCTAAATCTCCCGGGTGACCTAGACGGGCATGCCATATAGAAAACGCTTGACTTTGAACTCCAAAAGCTTGA
The DNA here is from genome assembly GCA_033439265.1 of Dillenia suffruticosa. Lineage (NCBI taxonomy): Eukaryota > Viridiplantae > Streptophyta > Magnoliopsida > Dilleniales > Dilleniaceae > Dillenia > Dillenia suffruticosa. The sequence continues at coordinate 14,417,475 of JAVTVX010000034.1, read as the reverse complement.
TTTTCTTGCTCCAAAAAATATAAGTTGTTCCTCCTAGACCCCTTGCCAATCAAGTGATTCGTTTTGAGATCCTGAAAGATAACTTGGTTAGGATCAAAAGTGGCTTTGCAATTATGGTCTTTGGTAATTTTGCTAATGGACATGAGGTTAGAGTTGAATTTTGGTACATATAACGCTTTAGTTTTCTTTCCTAGGAGTTCAACTTCACCTAGATGATCAACTTTTAGTTTTTGACCATTAGCAACCTTGACAATCTTATAACTAGATAGAGGAATGAATTTCCTAACTTTGTCTTTATCTTTTACCATGTGATTGTCACAGCCCGAATCAATCAACCATTTATTTAAATGAGATGAGTTCAAGTTGTTACCGGAGTGAAGGGCAACTTGGCTAAGGAGCTTTTTCATCTCTTTTTGCATCTCCTCCATCTTGGATTCGAGTGCAGCCACTTGGGAGACTTGTTGAGCATGAGCTGGTTGTTCCACCTCCTTCTTGTTGTTCTTTGGGCGCAAATTAGGGTGGAGAAACCAGCACCTTTCCCTTTTGTGGCCGGGCTTCTTGCAATTTGTGCAAACATCCTTTTTAAAGAAATTTTGAGCTTTGTATTCCAATTGAACTTCTTGGAATGAAGGGAAAATCTTCATTCTAAGGATTTCTTGACGAATTGGAGCATATTCATCTCCAAGACCCATAAGAAGACCAAAGGTCATGTCTTCATCATTTCTTTGAAGAATGGTCTTGAGATTAGAAGTTGGAGGCCTAAGAATATTAAGCTCATTCCAAAGATCCCTATATTCCCCAAAGTATTCGGGAAGAGTTTTACCTCCTTTTTGAATCTTGAAGATTTTTCTTTTGAGCTCAAAGATTCGTCCGGTGTTGGTCTCTTGCCCATATAGAGCATGCATTTGATCCCACAAAGCCCTTGCATTTGGAATACAAGTAGCCATTGCTTTGTGGGTTTTGTCAAGAGACATTTGAAGTAGCACCACCACTTGATCATCTTGCTTCTTCCATGATTTGAATGTAGGGTTGGCATCATCTAAGGGATCCTCCAATATGTGATTTTCAAGATTGAAGAAGTTCAAGGATCTCTTGATGGTGTCTTGCCAAGCATTGTAATTTGATGAATCTAAGAGAATGGAAGTAAACATGGAAGTACTAATTTGTGGTGGAGGATTACCAACACCGGAAGATGAAGGTATCGAAGATGGCTCTGATACCATGTTGAAATTTAAATATAGCAAGCTAAGAATGAATAAAGAAACTTCAAGAATTTAATTGAGAATTCAAAGAGAGTTTACATGCAATGAAGGCATGTTTTTCATACCTTCCAAAGAAACATATAAGCCCTATTTATAGAGAACAAGAAGAGGGGCAAGGAGATAAGAAAAGAGAGAGAGGAGAGGGCATTGTGCCCTCTCCAATTATGGCCGTTGGGGGACCTGATGGTCCCCCATTTGCTGGCCCGGGCTGGGCCCGAAGGGCCCAGCCCGAACAATCCGGGCAAGGCCCATTTAGGGCCCAACTTAGAAACCTTAAAGGGATTACAATGAGAATGAAAAATCTACACAAATTAAAACTATACATTTAGACTTCATTCCCTTAGGACATAAACCCTAATTGTCCTTTATTTCAACAGATTTTTGAGGATTTTTTTTCATTTGGTATATTCTCTATTAAAAAAAAAAAAACAGTGGAGTGCTGCGTTTTGAGACAAAACGCAGCACCCCCGCCCAATTTGGGATTATGGCTTTTAGCCACAATCCTTCTCTCTCTATCTTCATCTCTCTCTCCCCGACTCTTCATCTCCCCTCTCCTCTCCTCTTTGTCTTCTGCAGCCGCTGCCCTCCTCCGCGACTGTTTTGCACCCTTCGCCGTGACCTACCGCCACCACCACCATCACCATCTTCTTTTTCTTCTTCTCTCCTTCTCTATCTTTCTCTCTCGGATTCTCTCTCTCACTATTCACTCTCTATCTATCTCTCGCGATCGCCCTCCACCGCGAATCCGCCACCCTCCACTGCGATCCGCGCAGCCACCACCAGATTCCCACGCCGGAAGCCGCCGTGCGCCACCCACCGCCATGCTACTTCCTCCCGCGAGCGCGCGACCATTATTTGGATGACTCAGAGTTTGATTTTCACACTGGGGTTCGAATTTCTTTAGTAATTGGACTTAAATTGTTCACAATTGTTTCAAATTTGGAAACATTCAGGTTTTAGGCCAAACCGACGGACGAATGAAAGCTAGGTTGGAGATTCGAGTAAACCTAGGTGAGGATTTCTAACTCACTCGATTTATTTGGATGGATTTAGAGTAAAGTTAGAATAAGAAGTCTAGTATGTACTTGAAAATAGTCAGAAATTTGATGAAAATCGTGATGATTTGATTAGGCTGGCTTTCTTGGTGATTCGATTGAGGGGAGCCTTGTTCTGCTTATTGTGGTTTTATTGGGGAGTGTGCTATCCTCCCCAAATCTGTGAGTGAAATTTATTTCAATGCTTTTGTTTAATATGTAAATCTTATTTTACAACATTTTGATGAATGAATATGATTTGTCATATGTTTGAAATGTTTTGATTGGTTTTATAATTGATTTTTGTGAACCGATGGAGTGTCCAAAAACTGTGTTGAATTATGAAATTATACATCCATGTGATTAAAATGTATCATGTGCCATTTTATGTTATATGTTGCATTGGTTTATGAACCTGATTTCGGCACATTTTGATATGATATTGATTTTGGCCTTGAGAGCTTTGATATGTATTGTTCCGTAGCTACGAAAGACACCGTGAGAGACGCTTTGGTGGCGTCTGGATATGCCTAGGCCTAGGGTATCCCACGAGTTGTCATGATTTGATTAACGACACGGTACTAGCCAGGTTGAACCCGAAAGGGGGAGGATTTGGATACTCTCTCCAATTCTAGCACCTGGACGAGATTCGTCGCCAACGCCGAGGTAGAGAGCACGTTAAATAAACTTGCATATAACACCCCCGGTACGCCTGTCATAGGTCGCGGTAAACCTCTGTCAGGACATTTTCGGCTGACAGCTCTATGATTTTATTGGTAGTGCTTTGGATGCATATTTGACTTGATAATGCGTGCAATGATATATTGTTGAAAGGAAAAACATGATGATTTGAAATATGATTTATATACTTATGCTTTGACACTCCAGTTTCACTCTCCATATTTGACGATTGCATTGATCCACTCACTCACTGAGTATTCTTCCCGAGTACTCACCCCTCACTTTCCTTCTTGTTTCAGAGATACTATTTGGCAAGGAGCGTTGCTTTTAGGACGCTCAGTATCATTAGGAGATTTGGTCTGCACTTGAGGAGTCATATATTTCTGCCACAATTTCGTGAGTTAGCAATTGTATTGGTGATATATATGTATTCTGAGGTCGATAGATGATCATTATATAATTATGGGATGACTATATAAATATGGACATGTCATTGTATAACATTGCATTGAGGCATTTCTGATTCATTGTGTAAGTACTTGGGAATGTGTCATGTCTTAGAACTGTACTCTAGGATCGCTCGGTGCCACCTCTAAATCACAGGAGGGGCGACTGGGGGCTGTCCATGCCTTTGACGGGGGCATGGCAGTAGAGGTCTGTGGTTAGGACTATGGAAATTCGTTGTTATAGCCTGCGTTGTTCTGGATGTTGGTTATGGGATTGGTTGATTTTGGAGAGGTCAGGATGACCATTTGTTTATTTTATAGGATGAATATTGATATACAGGTGAAATTGTACATGAGAGAACTCCGATTTATGGGGAAGTTCTGTCCGATTTTTCGTAAAAATATAGTCGGCATCCAGGGCAATGAGCGGCTGTTCATGATCTCAGTTCGGGGCATGACAGTTGGATTGGTATCAGAGCCAGGTTGGTTAAGAGCTAGGTTGAAAGAGAGTCTTGAAATCATTCCCAAGTGTGTTTGTGTTTAAAGTCCTCAATGCATGAGAGTTCAGACAGTCATGAAGTCCCAGTGCATGGTCATAGGTATATGAGTTCATCCATTTTAGAGGGTTAGATATGGTTGCATCTAACCTAACATGCCATTTTTCCCCTATTGAACTAAGAATTTCATTCTCTTATGAGGGTAGTCATGCTGTGACTAGTCCAAATTTCTTGAACCATGCCTATTCTTTGAACGATACCTAATAAGGATTCTTCTCTTGCAGAAGTATGACGACCCGACGGAGCATCCGTGTTACCCTACCAGAGGAGTTAGACGAGCCGGAGGATCGATCCTCGACTCGCGTGCCACCACCGGCACCTACTCAACCAGCTGCTCAGGCTGAGACTCCCGTACCCACACTCGACGCCTTTCGATAGGTGTACGAGTGGTACGCTTCTCATGGGGTCCAAATACCGCCCCCACCACCTCCTACTGCGGCACCTGCACCTGCAGCAGCACCAGTTCCTACGGTACCGGTTCCACCGCCGGTGGCCGGTCCTTCTACTTTGTCCAAGCCGAGTGAGACCACATCGGCTGCTCTTAGACGGGTACATGAGTTAACTCAGTTGATTAAGGAGGCCCATCAGTTGGGGTACATGGATTTCACAGGGCTTGGTGATGCTGCGGCAACCAAGCATTGGATCAACCGTACCTATAGGATTTTAACAGATCTGGGGATTGGAGAGGAGCTCTGTTTGAAAGTGGCATAACGATTATTAAAAGGAGAGGTCCTCTTATGGTGGGAGGCCCTCACTAATGAGGCTACAGAGCCACTACCGTGGGACGACTTCTTTCGGGAGTTTGACCGTAGATTCTTCCCACTCTACCAGCAGGACCAGATGAGGTCAGAGTTGGGACAGTTTACACAGGGGTCCAGATCTATCTTGGAGTATGAGGCAGACATGCGGAGACTTGCCGTATTTGTACCAAATCTGGCTACACCTCAGTATTTGCGCTTTAAATTCAAGGACGGTCTTAGCCTCAGCATAAAGAAGTATATGACTGTTACTCCACAGTTTACACTGGCCGAGATGATAGACTTTGCTCACCGTGCAGAGGCTTTGGTCTGTGCAGAGGCTAGGCAAAAAGAGAGCAGAGAGTAGAAGAGAAAGAAAGAGAAGTCTCAGTTTACGCAGAACTACAAGAAGGGCAGGGGATCCAGTTCGCACAAAGGCGAATTTGGATATAGATTTTCTGAGCTGGGACGGGGACAGTACTCCCAGGGGTTTAGATAGTCTGCTTCAACTCACCCTGCACAGAATACTACTCAGCGGCATCCTTATTGCCGCAGGTGCAATAGGTCCCATCCGATAGAAGTTTATTCAGTGACGGCGACGGTCACTTGCTACCACTGTGGGAAGCCGGAGCATATTAGGAGTTCTTGCCCTGAGTTAGGACTCGGAGGACAGAGTTCACAGAGCCGCACTAGTACTCCTCGTATGGGACAACAGGGGCAGCCTGCTCGGCCAGCATCTTCTACTCCCAGGATGACCACCGAGAGTAATACAGTACAGACCCAGGCATGACAACAGCCTAGGGCTCAGGCCCGAGTTTATGCCCTGACGCAGGAGGATGCTCAGGTGAACCCCGACATCATCACGATTATTCCTCCTTCTGATCCTATAGAATAGGATCTGTATTCGTATTTCCACTTCTTTTGGGGATGTCAGCAGGGTATTAGGATAGTTGTATAGGTATTTATGTTGTATACCTTTTGTCGACATGATACCTCTCTGACATCTTTGTACACCGAGGTTGTAGAAGCCTTAGAGGCTCAATTATTTTGACATATATATATCTCAAATCTGATTTGATTCTGAGTCGATGTGCATTTGTGTTCAATGATAGGTACTCTACCTATTTTTGGAATAGACGCTCGTATCCTTATTGACACGGGGTCTAACTATCGTATGTGAGTGATAAATTCTCCTAACACTCTGACAGGTCGCTCTCACCTTTGAATAAGGAGATATTGGTTATCACTCCTTTGGGTGAGCAGATTGTGTGCGGCACAATGTATATAGAATGTGAGATCAAAGTTGGGGATATAGTGCTGAAGGCAGATCTAATCTCTCTCGCCATGACTTATTTTAATGCCATCTTGGGGATAGATTGGCTACATATGCATCGGGCTTCACTTGACTACTTTAAGAAGCAGGTGGAGTTTAGAAGATCCGATCAACGGTTGTTGATTTTTGAGGGCGAGAGGCGGGTTTTACCCCGCTGTTTCATTTCAGTTTTGGAGGCTAGACGCATGATTCGCCGCGGGTGTACGGCTTATCTGGCTCACATCATAGACACCACTGTTCAGAGACCGAGACTGGAGGATGTTCCAATGGTACAGGACTTTCCTGATGTTTTCCTCGAGGAGCTACCAGGATTACCACCGATTCGGGAGTTTGACTTTGAGATCGATTTAGCTCCGGGGACTACCCCTATCTCTATGCTGCCATACAGGATGGCATCGGCTGAGCTGAGAGAGCTCATGGTCCAGCTGCAGGAGTTACTGAATAAGGGGTTTATCCGTCCTAGCACGTCTCCGTGGGCTGTACCGGTGTTGTTTGTGAAATAGAAGGACCGCACATTTCGGTTATGTGTAGATTATAGACAGCAGAACAAAGTTACCATTAAGAATTGGTACCCACTACTACGTATTAATGATCTCTTTGATCAGTTACAGGGTGCCAGAGTATTCTCGAAGATAGATCTCTGGTCGGGTTACCATCAACTGCGGATTAGTAGGCTTTCCGCACCCGATACGAACATTATGAGTTTTTGGTCATGCCATTTAGGCTGACTAATGCCCCTGCCGCATTTATGGACTTAATGAACCGAATTTTTCACGATTATTTAGACCGGTTCGTTATTGTTTTTATTGATGATATCTTAGTCTACTCGCGGAGTGATGATGAGCATGCTCAGCACCTTAGGGTGATTCTGCAGACTCTTCGTGAGAGACAGCTTTATGCCAAGTTCACCAAGTATGAATTTTGGCTGCGGCAGATTGGTTTTCTTGGCCACATAGTTTCTGCGGAGGGTATCTTTGTTGATCCGTAGAAAGTTGAGACTATATTGAGATGGGAGCAGCCACAAACAGTACCAAAAATCAAGAGTTTTCTTGGTCAACCGGGTATTACCGTAGATTTGTAAAGGGATTTTCTTGAATTGCTACTCCGTTATCTAAATTGACACGGAAGGACGTCAGATTTATGTGGGATGACCGTTGTGAGGCGAGCTTTTAGGAGCTCAAACAGCGGTTGACGTCTGCTCCGATTCTAGCCCTTTCCACGAATAGTCGAGAGTATGTGGTGTACAGTAACGCCAGCAGGCAGGGATTGGGCTGTGTATTGATACAGGATGGTAGAGTTATCGCCTATGCTTCGCGATAGCTAAAGAAGGATGAGGTGAACTATCCTACGCACGATTTGGAGTTGGCGGCCATAGTCTTTGCACTAAAGATATGACGCCACTATTTATATTGGGTCACATGCAGGGTGTTTACAGATCACAAGAGTCTGAAGTATTTGTTCACTCAGAGGGAGCTGAATTTGAGACAGCAGAGATGGTTAGAGCTACTAAAAGATTATGACCTCATCATTGACTATCATCCGGACAAGGTTAATGTAGTGGCTGATGCCTTGAGTCAGAAGTCGTCTTCCTCTTCTCAGACCATCGAGAGTATTTATCTCTCATGTTTATTGGGACTCCGAGTTTTGGGAGTCAGGTTGGCTAGTGATGATCAGGGAGCTACACTAGCCAGATTTGAGGTTCGGCCGAGTTTGCTCGACCGTATCAGGGAGCTTCAGCAGAGTGATGAAGAGCTCCGAGGTATTTATGAGAAAGACAGCAAAGGTGATATTGATGACTTTAGGGTTCGCAAGGATAGACTGTTGGTTTTCGAGATCGGGTATGTGTACCAGCAGATAGTGATCTCCGCAGGGCTATTCTTGAGGAGGCCCATTCATCTGCCTATGCTTTACATCCCGACAGTACTAAAATGTACCGCACCATCAGAGATAGTTATTGGTGGTCGGGTATGAAATGGGAAATTATAGAATTTATTGCTCGTTGCCTTGTATGTCAGCAGGTAAAGGCTGAGCACCAGCGTCCAGCTGGCACTTTGCAGCCCCTTCCCATTCCTGAGTGGAAGCGGGAGCATATCACGATGGATTTCGTAGTGGGGTTACCACGGACTTCGGCACAGCATGATGCTATTTGGGTGATAGTTGACCGACTTACTAAGTCTGCACACTTCATCCCGATTAGGAGTGATTACTCGCTTAAGGCGTTGGCACGCCTCTATATTGATATGATTGTGAGACTGCATGGGCTTCCAGTGTCGATAGTATCAGATCGAGACCCTAGATTCACATCCTGTTTTTGACCCAGTCTGCAGGAAGCTTTGGGTACTAGACTGAATTTCAGTACAGCGTATCACCCTCATACAGATGGTCAATCAGAGAGGACCATTCAGACTTTAGAGGACATGTTTAGGGCATGTGTTATGGATTTTCGGGGGAGTTGGGATCGACATCTTCCGTTAGTGGAGTTCGCCTGTAATAATAGCTATCAGGCGAGCATTGGCATGCCACCTTACGAGGCATTATATGGGAGGAAGTGTCGTACCCCGTTGTGCTGAGATGAGGTTGGTGAGCGACGACTCATCAATGTTGAGCTGGTAGAGGAGACGAAGGAGAAAGTGAGGATTATCCGTAAGCGAATGAAAGCCGCCCACGATAGACAAAAATCCTATGCAGATCGTAGGCGGTGACCTATAGAGTTTACTATGGGAGACATGGTAATCTTAAGGATATCTCCCTTGAAGGGAGTCATTCGATTTGGGCAGCAGGGGAAGTTGAACCCGAGGTATATTGGGCCCTTCCGTATTCTTGAGAGGGTCGAAAGTGTAGCATATAAATTGCAGCTGCCAGCAAACCTATCACGTATTCACAATATATTTCATGTCTCAGTACTTAGAAAATATCAGTCAGATCCCTCACACATTTTAGAGGCTCCGTCAGTTGAGTTTCGAGAGGACTTGAGCTTACCTGTTTAGCCCATGGCTATTTTGGATCGACAAGTCAGAAAGCTACGGAGCAAAGAGGCTCCTCTTGTTAGAGTTTTGTGGAGGAGCGACCAGGTCAAGAAACAGACCTGGGAGCCTGAGGAAGCCATGAGGAGACAGCACCCCCAACTTTTCTCTGTATAGTTTCTTTTAGTCTCGAGGGCGAGACTTGTTTTTAGGGGGTTAGAAAATGTAAGACCGACACTGCGGTGTCCATATTTTTGTATTTCGGTTTAGAAATTTAATAACAATATTTCTCACTTTATATATATAGAAAAATTTTTATTTATTTGGAGTGGTTGATTTTTGAGGATTTGTTTTCATTTGGTATATTCTCTATAAAAAAAAAAAACAACAACAGAGTGTTGCGTTTTGAGACAAAACGCAGCACCCCCACCCAAATTGGGATTAGGGCTTTTAGCCCCAATCCTTCTCTCTCTCTCTCTTCATCTCTCTCTCCCCGACTCTTCGTCTCCCCTCTCCCCGCCTCTTCGTCTTCCGCGGCCGCCACCCTCCTCCGCGACTGTTCCACGCCCTCCACCGTGACCTACCGCCATTACCACCATCACCATCTTCTTCTTCTTCTCTCTCCTTCTCTATCTTTCTCTCTCGGATTCTCTCTCTCACTGTTCACTCTCTCTCTATCTCTCACGATCGCCCTCCACCGCAAATCCGCCACATTCCACCGCGACCCGTGCAGCCACCGAGATCCGCGCAGCCACCACCCGGTTCCCTCGCCCGAAGCTGCCGCGTGCCACCCACCGCCGCTGCTACTTCCTCCTGCGAGTACGACTGCTCGCGAGCGTGCGACCCTTCCTGCGCGAGAGATAGCACGAGCGCGCCAGCGTGAGCGCGCCAGCCCTAGTGCAAGCGCGCCAGCCCGCGCGTGCAGCCCGTGGCCCACTACAGCTGTGAAACCATCGCCAGCCCGTAAGCGCACCAGGCCCGCGGCCCACGAGCTCACGACGACCCGTAACAGTCCGTGAGCCTCTGCGAAGGTAAATGACTCAGAGTTTGATTTTTACACTGGGGTTCGAATTTCTTTAGTAATTGGACTTAAATTATTCACAATTGTTTCAAATTTGGAAACATTCAGGTTTTAGGCCAAACCGACCGACGAACGAAAGCTAGGTTGGAGATTCAAGTAAACCTAGGTGAGGATTTCTAACTCACTCGATTTATTTGGATGGATTTAGAGTAAAGTTAGAATAAGAAGTCTTGTATGTACCTGAAAATAGTCGGAAATTTGATGAAAATCATGATGTTTGATTAGGTTGGCTTTCTTGGTGATTCGATTGAGGGGAGCCTTGTTCTGCGTATTGTGGTTTTATTGGGGAGTGCGTTATCCTCCCCAAATCTATGAGTGGGATTTATTTCAATACTTTTGTTTAATATGTAAACCCTGTTTTATAACATTTCGATGAACAAGCATGATTTGTCGTATATTTGAAATGTTTTGACTGGTTTTAAAATTGATTTTTATGAACCGATGGAGTATCCAAAAAATGTGTTGAATTATCAAATTATGCATCCATGTAGTTGAAATGTATAATGTGCCATTTTATGCTATATATTGTATTGATTTATGAACCTGATTTCGGTACATTTTGATATGATATTGATTTTAGCATTGAGTGCTTTGATAATTGTTGTTCCGTAGCGACGAAGGACACCGTGAGAGACGCTTTGGTGGCGTCCAGATATGCCTAGGCCTGGGGTATCCCACGAGTTGTCGTGATTTGATTAACGATACGGTACTAGCCAGGTTGCACCCGAAAGGGGAAGGATTGGGATACTCTCTCCAAATCTAGCACCTGAACGAGATTTGTAATACCCAGCAGAAAAAAAAAAAAAAAAAAGGGATATTTAAAATTAGGGCTTAAAGCCCTAATTACTTTCCATTCTCTCTCTCTCTCTCTTTCCCCCTCTCTTCTCTCTTTCTCTCTCTCCCTCTCCCTCTCTCCTTTTCTTCTCTCTTCTCCCGATCCCACGCCGCCGCGCCTCTCTTCCCCTCCCGCTGCCGCCGCCAGCACCGCCGGTAACCACCAGCGCCACCCACAGCCGCTGCAGCTCCTCTCTGCACGAGCGCCGCTGCAGCTCCTCTCCTTCGCACAACAGCGCGCGAGCCAGCGCGAGCAGCGAGCGAGCAGCGCGCGAGCAGCGAGCGAGCAGCGCGCGAGCAGCCGCGATCCTCAGCGCGCGACCCCAGCGCGCCCCAGCACGAGCGCGAGCGCTCCAGCATGCGACCCACGGCGCGAGCAGCGCACGATCCAGCTTGTGAGTGCGCTTCAGCGCGCGAGCCAACGCCAGCGCCAGCACGAGCGCAAGCGCGCTCCAGCGCGCGATCCGGCTTGCCAGGCCCACCAGGCCACAGGCCCACTAGGCTGCAACCCATCAGGCCCGCAGGCCCACGGCCCGCCAGCCCATCAGCCGCGGCCAACGGCCCGCGACGGCCTGCGACAGTCCGTGAGCCTCTGCGAAGGTAAATGACTCTAAGTTTTGATTTTTCGCACTTGGGTTTCGAATCTCTTTAGTAATTGGACTTAAATTGTTCACAATTGTTTTAAATTTGGAAACATTCAGCTTTTGACCAAACCGACGGGCGAACGAAAGCTAAATCTGAGATCCGAAGAATCCTAGGTGAGAGAAATGAAATCTCTTCAACCCTTGAATAAACTTTGTCAAATTAGGTAGCATTAGTTGATTTGTTTATAAATTAAGGAATTTAGGGTTCGTACGAAATTAAGAAAAACAATAAACCCTGAAATAGTCGGAAATTGATGAAAATCGTGATGACTTGATTAGGTTGGCTTTCTTGGTGACTCGATTGAGGGGCGCCTTGTTTTGCGTATTTTGGTTTATTGGGGAGTGCGTTACCTTCCCCAAAACGGTGAGTGGGATTTATTTCAATACTTTTGTTTAATATGTAAATCCTGTTTTACAACATTTTGATAATGAGCATGATTTGTCGTATGTTGGAAATGTTTTGACTGGTTTTAAAATTGACTTTTGTGAACCGTTGGAGTGTCCAAAAACTGTATTGAATTATGAAATTATGCATCCAAGTGGTTGAAATGTATAATGTGCCATTTTATGCTCTATGTTGCATTGGTTTATGAACCTGACTTCAGCACATTTTGATGTGATATTGATTTTGGCTTTGAGAGCTTTGATATGTATTGTTCCGTAGCTACGAAGGACACCGTGAGAGGCGCTTTGGTGGCGTCCGAATATGCCTAGGCTTGGGGTATCCCACGAGTTGTCGTGATTTGATTATCTACACGGTACTGGCCAGGTTGAACCCGAAAGGGGGAGGATTTGGATTTGGATTGGATATCCTCTCCAAGTCTAGCATCTGGACGAGGTTCGTCGCCAACGCCGGGGTAGAGAGCACTTTAAAGAAATTTGCATATAACACCCCCGGTGCGCCTGTCATAGGTCGCGGTAGACCTCTGCCAGGACATTTTCGGCTGGCAGCTCTATGATTTTAATGACAGTGCTTTGGATGCATATTTGACTTGAAAATGCGTGAAATGATATATTGTTGAAATGAAGAGCATGATGATTTGAAATATGATTTATATACTTATGTTTTGACACTCCAGTTTCACACTCCATATTTGATGACTGCATTGACCCACTCACTCACTGAGTATTCTTTCCCGAGTACTCACCCCTCATTTCCCTTTTGTTTCAGAGATAGTATTTGACAAGGAGTGTCGCTTTTAGGACGCTCAGTATCTTTTGGAGATCAGGCCTGAATTTGAAGAGTCATTGTGTATTTCCGCTGCAAAATTTGTATTGGTGATGTATTTGTATTCTGAGGTCTATAGATGACCATTTTTTTATAATTCTGGGATGACTGTATAAATATGGATATTTAATTTGTGGAACTCTCATGTCACTGTATGACATTGCATTGAGGCATTTCTTTTTCATTGCGTCTATATTTGGGAATGTGTCATGTCTTAGAAGTGTCTTATAGGATCGCTCGGTGCCTCCTCTAAATCGCAGGAGGGGCGACTGGCGGCTGTCCATGCCTTTGATGGGGGCATGGCAGTAGAGGTCTGTGGTTAGGACTGTGGAGAATTGTTTGTTAGCCTTGCGTTGCCCTGGATTGTGCAGTAGGATGATCTAGTTTGTTGTGGAGGATAATATATGCATTTTGAGGCCGGGATGGCCCCTTTTGGACAGGTAACAGGTTTATTTTAATATGGGAGACCTCCGATATATGGGGAGGTTCTGTCCGATTTTCTGTAAGAGTACAGCCGGCATCCAGGGTAACGGGCGTCTGCTCACTATCCCGGTTCGGGGTGTGATAGTTGGATTGGTATCAGAGCAGGTTTGGTTAAGAGCTATGTAGGAAGAGAGTCTTGGAAACATTCCCGAATATTTTGGTTTTTAAAGTCCTCAATGCATGAGAGTTTCATACTGTCATGAAGTCCCAATGCATGGTCATAGGCATATGAGTTCATCTATTTTAGGGGGTTAGATATGGTTGTATTTAACCTAACTTGCTATATTCTTCTCCTATTGAACTAAGAATCTCATCCTTTTGTGAAGGTAGCCATGCTATGATTAGTCCAAAATTCTTGAACCGTGCCTATTCTTTTTATGATAATAAGCATATTTCTCTTACAGAATTATGCCACCTAGACGTGGAAGAAGAGGTGCTAGATTCGCATCCCTTGAGGGTCTGTTAGTGCCAGATGCACCTCGGGCACCCGAGACCCCACGAGTACGAGAGGACTTAGACGAGCCGGAGGATCGTACCTCGACTCGCGTGCCACCACTGGCACCTACTCAGCCAGCTGCTCAGGCTGAAACTTCCGTACCCACACTTGACGCCTTTCGGCAGGTGTACGAGTGGTACGCTTCGCATGGGGTCCAGATTCCGCCCCCACCACCTCCTACAGCGGCGCCTACACCTGCAGCAGTGCCAGTTCCTACGGCACCGGTTCCTACGGCACCGGTTCCACCGCCGATGGTCGGTCCGAGCCGAGTGAGAGCACATCGGCTATTCTTAGACGGGTACATGAGTTGACTCAGTTGGTTAAGGAGGCCCGTCAGTTGGGGTGCACGGATTTCACAGGGCTTGGTGATGCTGCGGCAGCCAAGCATTGGATCAACCGCACCCGCAGGATTTTGACCGATCTGGGGATTGGAGAAGAGCTCTGCCTGAAAGTGGCAGAGCGATTATTAGGGGGAGAGGCCCTCTCATGGTGGGAGGCCCTTACTGATGAGGCGATAGAGCCACTGCGGTGGGACGATTTCCTTCGGGAGTTTGACCGCAGATTTTTCCGACTCTACCAGCAGGACCGGATGAGGTCAGAGTTGGGACGGCTTACACAGGGGTCCAGATCTGTCTCGGAGTATGAGGCAGACATGCGGAGACTTGCCGCATTTGTACCAGATCTGGCCACACCTCAGTATTTGCGCTTCAAGTTTGAGGACGGTCATAGCCTCAGCATAAAGAGGTATATGACTGTTACTCCACAGTTTACACTGGCCGAGGTGATAGACTCTACTCACCGCGCGGAGGCTTTGGTCCGCGCTGAGACTAGGCAGAAAGAGAACAGAGAGCAGAAAAGAAAGAAGGAGAAGTCTCATTTTGTGGAGAATTCCAAGAGAGGCAGGGGATCCAGTTCGTACAGAGGCGGATTTGGATCTGGATTTCCTGAGCTGGGATGGGGACAGTACTCCCAGGGGTTTAGACAGCCCGCACCGACTCACCCTGCACAGTTTACTACTCAGCGGCACCCTTATTGTCGCAGGTGCAGTCAGTCCCATCTGAGCGGAGCTTGTTCAGTGACGGTCACTTGCTTCCACTGTGGGAAGCCGGGGCATATTAGGAGTTCTTGCCCTTAGTTAGGACTCGGAGGACAGAGTTCATTGAGCCACACTAGTACTCTTCGTATGGGACAGCAGGGACAGCCTGCTCGGCCAGCAGCTTCTATTCCCAGGGTGACCACTGGGAGTAACACAGTGCAGACTCAGGCACAACAGCAGCCTAGGGCTCAGGCCCGGGTTTATGCCATGACGCAGGAGGACGCCCAGGCGAACCCCGACGTCATCATGGGTACTCCTCTTTCTGATCCTGTAGAATAGGATCTCTATTCGTATTTTCACTTCTTTTGAGGATGTCAGCATTGTATCAGTCGTATAGGTATTTTGAGTTGTGTTCCCTTTTGTCGACATGATACCTCTCTGACATCTTTGTACACCGAGGTTGTAGAAGCCCTAGAGGCTCAACTATTTTGACATATATATATACATATCAGGTTTAAAATTATTCTAAGTTTATGTGCATTTGTGCAAATGATAGGTACTCTACCCATTTTTGGAATAGATGCCCGTACTCTTATTGACACGGGGTCTAACTATTCGTATATGAGCGATCAATTCTTCCGACATTCTGACAAGCCGCTCTCACCTTTGGACGAGGAGCTATTGGTCATCACTCCTCTAGGTGAGCAGATTGTGCGCGACACAATGTATAGAGAATGTGAGATCAAAGTTGGGGATACAGTGCTGAAAGCAGATCTAATCCCTCTCGCCATGACTGATTTTGATGCCATCTTGGGGATGGATTGACTACATATGCATCGGGTTTCGGTTGGCTGCTTTAAGAAGCAGGTGGAGTTTCGAAAACCCGATCAGCCAGTGTTGATTTTTTAGGGCGAGAGGCGGGTTTTACCCCGCTGTGTCATTTCAGTTTTGGAGGCCAGACGCATGATTCACCGCGGATGTGTGACTTACCTGGCTCATATCATTGACACCACTGCTCAGGGACCGAGACTGGAGGATGTCCCAGTGGTACAGGACTTTCCTGATATTTTCCCCGAGGAGCTGCCCGGACTACCACCTGTTCAGGAGTTTGACTTTGAGATCGATTTAGCTCTGAGGACTACCCCTATCTCTATGCCGCCATATAGGATGGCGCCGGCTGAGCTGAGAGAGCTCAAGGTCCAGCTGCAAGAGTTGCTGGATAAGGGGTTTATCCGTCCTAGCACGTCTCCGTAGGGTGCACCGGTGTTGTTTGTGAAAAAGAAGGACGGCACATTTCGGCTATGTGTAGATTATAGACAGCTGAACAAAGTTACCATTAAAAATCGGTACCCACTACCACGTATTGATGATCTCTTTGATCAATTACAGGGTGCCAGAGTATTCTCGAAGATAGATCTCCGGTCGGGTTACCATCAACTGCGGATTAGGGCCGAGGATGTGCCTAAGACGGCTTTCCGCACCCGATACGGACATTATGAGTTTTTGGTGATGTCGTTTGAGCTGACTAATGCACCTGCCGCATTTATGGACCTAATGAACCGAATTTTTCACGATTATTTGGATCGATTTGTCATTATTTTTATCGATGATATCTTAGTCTACTCGCGGAGTGATGATGAGCATGCTCAGCACCTTAGGGTGATTTTGCAGACTCTTCGTGAGAGACAGTTTTATGCCAAGTTCACCAAGTGTGAATTTTGGTTGCGGCAGATTGGTTTTCTTGGCCATGTAGTTTTTGCGGAAGGTATTTTTGTTGATCCGCAGAAAGTTGAGGCTATCTTGAGATGGGAGCAGCCACAGACAATGACTGAGATCAGAAGTTTTCTTGGTCTAGCCGGGTATTACCGCAGATTTGTAGAGGGCTTTTCTCGAATTGCTGCTCCGTTATCTAGATTGACGCGAAAAGGTGTCAAGTTTGTATGGGATGATCGTTGTGAGGTGAGCTTTCAAAAGCTCAAACAGCGATTGACGTCCGCTCCGATTCTAGCCCTTCCCACGAGAAGTCGAGAGTATGTGGTGTACAGTGACGCCAGCAGGCAGGGATTGAGCTGTGTATTGATGCAGGATGGTAGAGTTATCGCCTATGCTTTGCGACAGCTAAAGAAGCATGAGGTGAATTATCCTATGCACGATTTGGAGTTGGCGGCCATAGTCTTTGCGCTAAAGATATGGCGCCACTATTTATATGGGGTCACATGCAGAGTGTTTACAGATCACAAAAGTCTAAAGTATCTGTTCACTCAGAGGGAGCTGAATTTGAGGCAGCGGAGATGGTTAGAGCTGTTAAAGGATTATGACCTCATTATTGATTATCATCCGGGCAAGGCTAATGTGGTGGCTGATGCCTTGAGTCGAAAGTCATCTTCCTCTTCTCAGACTACCGAGAGTACTTATCTCTCGTGTTTATTGGGACTCCGAGCTTTGGGAGTCAGGTTGGCTAGTGATGATCAGGGAGCTATACTAGCCAGATTTGAGGTTCGGCCGAGTTTGCTCGATCGTATCAGGGAGCTTCAGCAGAGTGACGAAGAGCTCCGAGATATTTATGAGAAAGCCAGTAGAGGTGATATTGACGACTTTAGAGTTCGCAAGGATAGACTGTTGGTTTTTCGAGATCGAGTATGTGTACCGGCAGATAGTGATCTCCGCAGGGCTATTCTTGAGGAGGCACATTCATCTGCCTATGCTTTACATCCCGGTAGTACTAAAATGTACCGCACCATCAGAGACAGTTATTGGTGGTCGGGTATGAAACGGGAAATTGCAGAATTCATTGCTTGTTGCCTTGTATGTCAACAGGTGAAAGCTGAGCACCAGCGTCCAGCTGGCACTTTGCAGCCCCTTCCCATTCCTGAGTGGAAGTGGGAGCATATCACGATGGATTTCGTAGTGGGGTTACCGCGAACTTCGGCACAGCATGATGCTATTTGGGTGATAGTTGACCGACTTTCTAAGTCCGCACATTTCATCCCGATCAGGAGTGATTACTCGCTTGAAAGGTTGGCACGCCTCTATATTGATATGATCGTGAGACTGCATGGGGTCCCAGTGTCGATAGTATCAGATCGAGACCCCAGATTTACATCCCGTTTTTGGCCCAGTCTGTAGGAGACTTTGGGTACTAGACTGAATTTCAGCATAGCGTATCACCCCCAGACAGATGGTCAGTCAGAGAGAACTATTCAGACTTTAGAGGACATGCTTAGGGCATGTGTTATGGATTTCCGGAGGAGTTGGGATCGGTATCTTCCGTTGGTGGAATTCGCCTATAATAATAGCTATCAGGCGAGCATTGACATGCCACCTTACGAGGCATTGTATGGGAGGAAGTGTCGTACCCCGTTGTGCTGGGATGAGGTTGGTGAGCGACGACTCACCAATGTTGAGCTGGTAGAGGAGACGAAGGAGAAAGTGAGGATTATCCGTACGCGGATGAAAGCCGCCCAGGATAGACAGAAATCCTATACAGATCGTAGGCGGCGATCTCTAGAGTTTACTGTGGGAGACATGGTATTCTTAAAGATATCTCCCTTGAAGGGAGTCATTCAATTTGGGCAGCGAGAGAAGTTGAGTTCCAGGTATATTGGGCCCTTCCGTATCCTTGAGAGGGTCGGAAGTGTAGCATATAAATTGGAGCTGCCAGCAGACCTATCGCGTATTCACGATGTATTTCATGTCTCAGTACTTATGAGATATCAGCCAGATCCCTCACACATTTTAGAGGCTCGGCCAGTTGAGCTTCAAGAGGACTTGAGCTTACCTGTCCAGCCCGTGACTATTTTGGATCGACAGGTCAGAAAGCTACGGAGCAAAGAGGTTCCTCTTGTCAAAGTTTTGTGGAGGAGTGACCGGGTTGAGGAACAAACCTGGGAGCCTGAGGAAGCCATGAGGAAACAGTACTCCCATCTATTTTCTGTATAGTTTTCTTTTGTCTCGAGGATGAGACTTGTTTTTAGGGGGTTAGAAAATATAATACCCAGCAGAAAAAAAAAAAATGGGATATTTAAAATTAGGGCTTAAAGCCCTAATTACTTTCCATTCTCTCTCTCTCTCTCTCTTTCCCCCTCTCTTCTCTCTTTCTCTCTCTCCCTCTCCCTCTCTCCTTTTCTTCTCTCTTCTCTCGATCCCACGCCGCCGCGCCTCTCTTCCCCTCCCGCTGCCGCCGCCAGCACCGCCGGTCACCACCAGCGCCACCCACAGCCACTGCAGCTCCTCCCTCCCGCAAGCGAGCCGCTGCAGCTCCTCTCTGCACGAGCGCCGCTGTAGCTCCTCTCCTTCGCACAACAGCGCGCGAGCCAGCGCGAGCCAGCGCGAGCAGCGCACGAGCCCAGCGCGAGCAGCGAGCGAGCAGCGCGCGAGCAGCCGCGATCCTCAGCGCGCGACCCCTGCGCGCCTCTGCACGCCTTTGCACGATCCCCAGCACGCGACCCCAGCGCGCCCCAGCACGAGCGCGAGCGCTCCAGCGTGAAACCCACAGCGCGAGCAGCGCACGATCCAGCTTGTGAGTGCGCTTCAGCGCGCGAGCCAGCGCCAGCGCCAGCACGAGCGCGAGCGCGCTCCAGCGCGCGATCCGGCTTGTCAGGCCCACTAGGCTGCAGACCCATTAGGCCAGCAGGCCCACGGCCCGCCAGCCCATCAGCCGCGGCCCACGGCCCGCGACGGCCTGCGACAGTCCGTGAGCCTCTGCGAAGGTAAATGACTCTAAGTTTTGATTTTTCGCACTTGGGTTTCGAATCTCTTTAGTAATTGGACTTAAATTGTTCACAATTGTTTTAAATTTGGAAACATTCAGCTTTTGACCAAACCGACGGGCGAACGAAAGCTAAATCTGAGATCCGAAGAATCCTAGGTGAGAGAAATGAAATCTCTTCAACCCTTGAATAAACTTTATCAAATTAGGTAGCATTAGTTGATTTGTTTATAAATTGAGGAATTTAGGGTTCGTACGAAATTAAGAAAAACGATAAACCCTGAAATAGTCGGAAATTGATGAAAATCGTGATGACTTGATTAGGTTGGCTTTCTTGGTGACTCGATTGAGGGGCGCCTTGTTTTGCGTATTTTGGTTTATTGGGGAGTGCGTTATCTTCCCCAAAACGGTGAGTGAGATTTATTTCAATACTTTTGTTTAATATGTAAATCCTATTTTACAACATTTTGATAATGAGTATGATTTGTCGTATGTTGGAAATGTTTTGACTGGTTTTAAAATTGACTTTTGTGAACCGTTGGAGTGTCCAAAAACTGTATTGAATTATGAAATTATGCATCCATGTGGTTGAAATGTATAATGTGCCATTTTATGCTCTATGTTGCATTGGTTTAAGAACCTGACTTCGGCACATTTTGATGTGATATTGATTTTGGCTTTGAGAGCTTTGATATGTATTGTTCCGTAGCTACGAAGGACACCGTGAGAGGCGCTTTGGTGGCGTCCGGATATGCCTAGGCCTGGGGTATCCCACGAGTTGTCGTGATTTGATTATCTACACGGTACTACCCAGGTTGAACCCGAAAGGGGGAGGATTTGGATTTGGATTGGATATCCTCTCCAAGTCTAGCACCTGGACGAGGTTCGTCGCCAACGCCGGGGTAGAGAGCACTTTAAAGAAATTTGCATATAACACCCCCGGTGCGCCTGTCATAGGTCGCGGTAGACCTCTGCCAGGACATTTTCGGCTGGCAGCTCTATGATTTTAATGACAGTGCTTTGGATGCATATTTGACTTGAAAATGCGTGAAATGATATATTGTTGAAATGAAGAGCATGATGATTTGAAATATGATTTATATACTTATGTTTTGACACTCCAGTTTCACACTCCATATTTGATGACTGCATTGACCCACTCACTCACTGAGTATTCTTTCCCGAGTACTCACCCCTCATTTCCCTTTTGTTTCAGAGATAGTATTTGACAAGGAGTGTCGCTTTTAGGACGCTCGGTATCTTTGGGAGATCAGGCCTGAATTTGAGGAGTCATTATGTATTTCCGCTGCAAAATTTGTATTGGTGATGTATTTGTATTCTGAGGTCTATAGATGACCATTTTTTTATAATTCTGGGATGACTGTATAAATATGGATATTTAATTTGTGGAACTCTCATGTCACTGCATGACATTGCATTGAGGCATTTCTTTTTCATTACGTCTATATTTAGGAATGTGTCATGTCTTAGAAGTGTCCTATAGGATCGCTCGGTGCCTCCTCTAAATCGCAGGAGGGGCGACTGGCGGCTGTCCATGCCTTTGATGGGGGCATGGCAGTAGAGGTCTGTGGTTAGGACTGTAGAGAATTGTTTGTTAGCCTTGTGTTGCCCTGGATTGTGCAGTAGGATGATCTAATTTGTTGTGGAGGATAATATATGCATTTTGAAGCCGGGATGGCCCCTTTTGGACAGGTAACAGGTTTATTTTAATATGGGAGACATTCGATATATGGGGAGGTTCTGTCCGATTTTCTGTAAGAGTACAGCCGGCATCCAGGGTAACGGGCGGCTGCTCACTATCCCGGTTCGGGGTGTGACAAGATTTGTCGCCAACTGTGAGACCCCGCGGGATCACACCCGACCGGCCTCAATTGGTGAAAGGCGCTCCCACGATGGGGGACAAATGGGCAAGTCACGGGTTCGAGTCGCGGACGCTGCAATGAGACTCGAATTTCCAGACTTGCGTGGACAATACCTAGCTATGGGGGCTGGCCGGTCGGGTGTGATCCCGCGGGGCCTCACACCAACGCCGGGGTAGAGAGTACTTTAAATAAACTTACACATAACACCCCCGGTGCGCCTGTTATAGGTCGTGGTAGACCTCTGCCAGGACATTTTCGGCTGGCAGCTCTATGATTTTATTGATAGTGCTTTGGATGCATATTTGACTTGATAATGCGTGCAATGATATATTGTTGAAAGAAAAAGCATGATGATTTGAAATATGATTTGTATACTTATTTTTTGACACTCCAGTTTCACACTCCATTTTTTACGATTGTATTGACCCACTCACTCACTGAGTAATCTTCCCCGAGTACTCACCCCTCACTTCCCTTCTTGTTTTAGAGATAGTATTTGGCAAGGAGCGTTGCTTTTAGGACACTCAGTATCGTTGGGAGATTTGGTCTGAAGTTGAGGAGTCGTATATTTCCGTCGTAATTTCGTGAGTTAGCAATTGTATTGGTAATGTATATGTTTTCTGAGATCGATAGACGACCATTATATAATTCTAGGATGACTGTATAAATATGGACATGTCATTGTATAATATTGCATTTAGGCATTTCTGGTTCATTGTGTAAGTACTTGGGAATGTGACATGTCTTAGAAGTGTACTCTAGAATAGCTCGGTGCCACCTCTAAATCACAGGAGGGGCGATTGGCGGCTGTCTATACCTTTGACGGGGGCATGGCAGTAGAGGTCCGTGGTTAGGACTGTAGAAATTCGTTGTTATAGTGTGCGTTGTTCTAAATGTTAGTTGTGGGATTGGTTGATTTTGGAGAGGTCAGAATAGCCATTTATTTATTTTATAGGATGAATATTGATATACATGTGATATTGTATATGGGAGACCTCCGATTTATGGGGAGATTCTGTCTGATTTTTCGTAAAAATATAGCCGACATCTAGGGTAACAGGCGGCTGTTCATGATCCCGGTTCGGGACGTGACATTATATTATCAAAAGCACTCCTTTCTTGTTCCGTTGGCATAACTACTGAAATGCCCCTAAATTTCGTAAATAATGAGTGGCACAGGATTATGCATGAGGACTATTTATAAGTAATGAATGTTTTTAACGTTCAAAATAAACATTGATCATGAAATTGCATGTACTGAGTGTCTTTGTTTCTTGATCGATTAGGGTCATAGTTATTCTGAAATCCTAATAAATTGGATCATTTAACATTCGGAACCTCTTTATAAGAAAAAAGAATGAAACCAAAACCGGGTGAAAATGTTGTAAGAAAGAAAAAAAATTAACATGCAGCAGCCCACACCAAAGAAAATGAAAATTAACCTAACAAAAATATTAACGAGTTAGTCCCCTGCAGTCCTAGCCCGTTTCGAGTTTTGTTCTCCTAACACGCTTCCAATTTCACTTGATTCTTCTTCTTGAATGCAGAGGCCATCATGCTTCCTTTTAGGCCTTTTAGACCCTTCTGCATCAGCCCGCACTTGTACATTAGCCTCATCATCTTTTACCTTCTCAAAGATGGGATGCACCGCACACATTCTTATCCAAGCTGTTTCCTCTTCCTCTGAAAACCGAGAACTTGTAAATGAAGCCTCAAAGTTACTCCTGCCTGACTCTGCTGCATACTCCATTAACCCTCTATCTCGTGCTTGGCATTGTAGCCATACATGATCTGACAAAACATGTACTTTCAGCTTTCGAGTAATGAAGTCCATTCTGAACTCATGAATGACCCGGTCATCAAGTTTTATAGAACAAGAAATGAAGTCAAGGTTGTTGATTGTTTTCATTGAAACAACCGCACAAATAGCAAACCCTGTGATCCTACTGAGACATTGGCCTGGCAACTGAAATGAAATTGAAGTCTCCACACTTTTGTACTTGAACCACATGGGAATCTTGCTCCCTGGGAAGAAAATGCCAAAACCATTGCCAGTGTTTGGAGAGAGACCCTGCCATGGAAATCAAAATGTGAGAGACCCAGAGAGTGTCTTAAATTTATGAAACAAAAAATTGTGATAATAGTTTGACCAGATAAAATGTTCCAAAATATAATACCTTGTGAAAGCAATGACTGCACATGATTCTTAAAACCTAATAATATATTCAAATAATAACTCCATTAAAATGAGAAAAATGTAAAATGCAACTTGTTGATTGAAATTCAAAGACAAATGTAATTGATTTCCAAGAAAAAATGATAAGCGTGAAAGAAGTGCTTTAAACAGTTTAAATAAAAATATGACAATATCTTTGAATCACGACCTTTTGTAGAAGCATCTTAGTAGGAATCTCTGTTGTCGAGATAAAGATGTAGAAAAATGGAGTGAGGTTTAGAAAATTGGGGAGGGGAGAGAGAGAGAGAGAGAAGTACCTGAACCTGACTTCTAAATAAGGTGCTTTCAATGTTATCGCCCATATGCTCAATCAGTTTGAGACAATTACAAATGTAAACTTCTGTGATTTGTCTGATTTGTGACTGGTTGACAAGTTTGACAATCGTTCTAATGACACACAATCAGTTGCCCTCAACATAGCCAGGGAGGTAGGCAGCTCCGGCAGTTCTTGAAGCTTCCTGCAGCTCTCCAAGGAAAGGAGTTTCAGCTGCACAAGTTGATTAATGCTATCTGGTAGACTCACAATGTTACTATCACAGAGATCAAGCATTTCCAACAATAACAAACGTGACAAATCGCAATCAATTAACCCTGCTTCTATATAGCATTCTCTCAGATCTAGTTCTCTTAAAGAGAGTAAACCAGAGAGGAAAGACATTTGCAAACCAGTGGTGGAATTCATGGCCTTCCTTGGAAACAACCAAGACAACAGTGACATTGATGATGATTCAGGTTTCTTTCCTCCACAACCATACAGTGACAATTTCTGAAGCTTCTTCAACTTCACTGCTGAGGTTGGTACTTGTTCTATAGCAGTATCACCTGCGAGAAGCACTTGTAGATTTCCCATGCAGCCTAAATTTTCAGTTAAGTTTCTCAATTTCGTACAGTATTCAAGAAGTAGAACTCTAATAGCTTTCAAATTGGAAATGCTATCCGGAAGACTGGTCAAGTTTTTGCATCCGTATAAATATACATGGTTAAGTCCAGTAAGAAGCTCAATGGAAGCTGGTAGTTCTCTTATACAGGTACCGTTCAAATAAAGTCCTTCAAGAGCTTCCATTGATCCTAGGATTTCAGGAAACTTGACAAGCTTAGTATGGAAAAAACAAAGATATTGAAGAGAATTCAATCTCAGGTTGCTCGGAAGATGCTTAATAGCATTGCATCGAATCATTTCCCACCTTTTGAGCTTGCTATGCTGTGCAATGGATTGGTGAACTTCGACCAAACTGTGACAATCTAATAATTGTAATTCCTCAAGATTCGGGCGCCCTGTCACATCTGGTATCTTGGTCAAATATTGGCAGAACTTGAACTCAAGATGCTTGAGATTGTTGAGTACCTGTTTAGAACCATGGCACATATAACTTAAAATTAGGTAGAACATTTTACTGTCTGTCACTGTGGATATTAAAGGCAGAAGGGTGAAATACCTTCATTCCATTCCAAAGTTGCTTAATGTTGCTCCGACTCATTTTAAGGACTGCAAGTTTTTGAAGACAAACAGGTGCAATAGAATCTCCTTGGTATTCATTCCAGTCAAGTAACCTTAACTCTCTAGGTAGACAATCAAGTCTTCCAAGTACATTCGCATTTTTAACTTTGAGTAATCTCAGTCTTTTCATATCTGCAAAGACCTTAGTATCAAAGAGGGCATCATTTGCAGGAGGAAAGTCTAGCACAATCCCTTCGATTGCTTCTGTTCCCTAAAATAGAAAAGAAAGGAAAAGAAAATTCATTTTTATAGTAAGCACAACTTGAGGAAAATGAAAGTTACAGGGATTAACGCCTACGGTCTTTGTCTTCAAAACATGGGAGACTTCTTCATAAGACCACACTCTGCTGCGCTTTCCAGGGACATTAGGGGATTCTAAGCGGACAATCTCTCTGCCCATTTCTTGCAGCATAGTGTGCATCCAAATCTTGTTTTGATAAGTAGTCAAAAGGGACTTATCATAGAGAATTCGTAATCCAATTCTGGCATATAGACCACAGCCATCTAGAACAGTTTTCACATAAGCCTCATCCTCCCCCTGGAAGAAGCATGCAATATCAAGAAATATAGATTTCTCTGTCTCTTCAAGTCCATCAAAACTTATTCGGAGGGTTTCAAAAATTTTCTTATTGGGGTGTTTCTTCAGTCTATCTAGTGCACTTTTCCATATAATTTTTTCTCTACCATAGAGAAAAGAACCAATAACATTAAGAGCTAACGGGATGCCATCAACATATGCTACCACCTCAATTGATGGAACAACATAATCGTTTGGAGGAAAGTGTTTCTTAAATGCATTCAAACTTAAAAGTTGAAGAGATTCATCATTTGATAGTTTCTTCGCCTCATATATGTCATCTACCTCATGCACAGCGAGCAAATGCTTATCTCTGGATATCACAATGATTCTTGATCCGAAACCAAACCAATCATGCCTTGCAGCTAGTACTTGTAGTTGGCACAATTGAGTCACATCATCAAGAACTATCAGAACCTTTTTAAAGCAAAGCCTTTCACTAATCAGAGTGGCTCTCATGTGGACATTCCCAACATTCCAATCATTCAACAAAATTTTAGAAAGCAGTTGTTCTTGCAGATAAGTCCGGCCAAATTTTGATGAGACATCTGCAACATTTGCTAGGAAGGCGGTTCCTTCAAACTGATGGGCAATATCATTATAGACAGCTTTTGCGATGGTTGTCTTCCCTATTCCCCCAATTCCATGAATTCCAATCATGCGAACATTAGGAGATCCAAGGCATAACAAGGATATCATTTCCTTTATGCGCGACTCAAGGCCAACTGGGTATAAAGCTACCTCTGTGGATGTGTGACTCAATTTATGAAACATTTCTGTGACAATTTCTTTTATAATCTCAAACTCGTGCCTGGCCAAGGAAGTTTGATTAGAATGTGTAATTGGACTAAGACATGAATTACATATGCAAGAACTAATATTATGCATAATCAGAATGTTGGGATATGCAGTATGAATGTCCTCTAGAATATAATGAAACATCAATATAACATCACAAATTTTCATAACGAATCAGAATGTTGAAACAAAGAAATTTTAGTGTATGTTAGACATGATCATTGTTTGCTTTTGAATGATAGAAACATTTATTACTAGTTTGTAGTTATGACACACAATAATAGGTGTCCCTAACATGAATGTTTTAGTAATCATAAAAGATTGAAAAAAAAAAAAAAAAGAACTAAAGTAATGATTTTCATTTTATATTAATGAACTAAGACATGTTTAACTCGAGAGAATTTACTATGTTAAAAATTGTTTCAAAAAGAAAGAATATTTTAAATTTAAAGAAAATATCAAATATTTAATTTGATGGAATTTACTATTTTTAGAAAATGTTTTTGAGAAAAAAAAGATAATATAACTTTCTAAATTAATTACAGTTTTCATAAAAGTTGTGAAAGAAACAGGCAAAAAAAAATTTTTTTTTAATTGCATATTATGGGTGTCACGCCCCGATCCTCGGATCGACCACACGACAACCGCCGTGTTGTCTCGGTACACGGGCAGAACCTCCCTATATACCGAGACTCCGCAAGGCTAACCAACTGTATAATATTTCTTCCAAATACAATACACATATAAAGGACCCATCCGGTCCATCCCAGTACACACAAGCCCACATCGGCACACAAATGGGGAGGAGGTTCCTGTACATGCCCGCATGTAATGTGGCCATCCCAGCCACTTTAAGGATATTTCAAAATCAAAACAGATGAAGTCCCAAATCATAGTCGTAGGATTTTACTGACACTTGTCTGAAGAAAACAAACTAGCATCAGTAAAGTCCAAACAGTATGAGATGTACAGAACTTCGTAAAATCAAAAGAAAGTATCAAAATTCAACACTTCGAACCAAATGTCCCATTCAAACAATAAATTTTACCAAAAAATAGAATTTAAAAGAAAGTAAACAAGTCTTCCCTTTCATGGATTTCAAATCAACTAAAATAACCTTACATCACTATCATACCTACATAAAACTGCAGATAACCTTCCCAAACTCCAATTTCTGCAACAGACCTAAGCTTTCTCTGAAAAAATGTTAAAGAGAGTGGTGAGTATTGAGAAATACTCAGTGAGTGGAGTGCAATGGTGTGATTGTATTCATAAATAAGGAGTAAATGTGGGACAGTCAAAGCATATCTCATAAATAACAGTTCATATGCATAAAACATTTCAATAAATCACAATTTACAAAATGTACATCCATGTCAATTATCATTTCAGAAAATCTTGGGGTTCCCTCGAAGAACACTTCCGTCTTAGGGCGGCCAAACCCAGACGAAATCCCGCCAAGGGTTTTTCCATCCAATGTCTCAAAACAAACCCCCTACCTTGGCGTTGGCTCGTACCTCACCGGGGTACACCAGATATAGTACGACTTTGGCAGAGGGAGGGAAGCCTAACTCCCCTGCACATCCAAACCCCAAACCACGCCACCCCGTTGGGTCGCTCCGTGGTGGGAATATGACTATAGTCATCTGCGACACCCTTCATTTCTAAACCAATCCAGTTCACAAGCAATGTGCCATAATTTTCCATCAAATAATCAATAATCTCATGCCAAATCAATTCATAGAGCAATATCAAAATAACATATGGCACGGAATCATTTTTAAACCCAACGGATGCATTTATACTTTATAATTCAGTTCAGACAGCCCACAGTCACAAAACAATTCGCATAAATCACGTAAAATCTTTCGAAAATCATTTATAAAGCAATTTAAAACAGATTTCTCATTCATGAACACAATGAACCATCTACTCACCTTCTAGGGAGGGTATCCACTCCCTATACCCTATCGATACTCAAGAAATCTCATTTCAAGCTCCAAAAATGTCAACCTAGACCAATAATCCACAATTTCAATTCAAATTCCAAAGAAATTTATTCTAATCGACTCAACAAGTTTCTAATTTTATCAAACACGTTTCTTTCGTATTGATCAACCTAAATTCATGTAGAATTTAGACGAAACCCTAGAAATCACATATCAAATGTCAGAAAATGCATTCTAATCGAATCTAACATACACCCTAAACATATACAAGATCTCTTACACTAAATTCACTCAATTTATCGAAAGGATTTAAATTTCCCTCACCTATGGTTTCCGTAGCTTGCAGCCCTAGCGTCCGTGCGCCTACAACTCGATCCGAACTCCTGTAGTGAAGATGCAGGTGAGCTCTCGAAGGGGAAAGCCGGTCCGGGCTCGCGGGCCGGCGGCTGGTGGGCTGGCCCGCTGGTGGCTCGCAGGCTCACAGCCCGGCTTGCTGGCCGCAGAGGGCTTCGCAGGCAGCAGTGGGTCGCGCGCTGGAGCATGCTCGCGCTCGTGCTGGGGTCGCACGTGCTCGCGCTCGTGCTGGGGTCGCACGTGCTCGCGCTGGGGTCGCGCGCTAGCTCGCGCTGGGTTCGCGCGCTGCTTGCGCTGGGCTGGCTCGCGCTGGGTTCGTGCGCTGCTTGCGCTGGGTCGCGCGCTGCTCGCGATGGGTCACACGCTGCTCGTGCTGCTCGTGCTGCTCGTGCTGGGTCGCGCGCTGCTTGCGCTGGGTCGCGCCCTGCTCGGGGGGATCGCGCGCTGCTCGCGCTGGGTTAGAATGCTGCTCGTGCTGGGTCGCGCGCTGCTCGTGCTGGGTCGCGCGCTGCTCGCGCTGGGTAGCGCCCTGCTTGGGGGAGATTGCGCGCTGCTCGCGAGCTGCTCGCGGGAGATCGCGCAAGGGAGTGCTCGGTTTCGCACAGGAGAGATCGTGCTGTCACGCTCGCGGAGGGGCAGCGCTCACGGAAGGAAGGTGAGGCGGCTATGGCGCGCTCGCGGGAAGGAAGGAGCAGCGGCGGCTGGGTGTTGGCGGCGGTGAATCGGGCGCGGCTGTGGGAGAGAGTGTGCAAAGGAGAGAGTTCGAGAGGCGGAGAGACAGAAAGTGCGAGAGCGAGAGAGAGAGAGAGAGAGAGATGATAGAGACAGAGCGATGGAGAGAGAGACGATGAGCGGTGGACAGAAGGGGCAAAGGACGGCGGAGCTGGTGGAGGTGGTGGCGGAGAGGCGACGGGAGTGAGGGGGGATTCGGGAGAGAGAAAATGAGATAGAGAGAGGCGGAAGGAAGAGAGAGAGAAATTAGGGCTTTTTGCCCTAATTTCACTTTTGGGGAGAGCGCAGCGTTTTGGTCCAAAACGCTGCGTTTCCTTCCTCTTTTTTTTTTTTTTTTTTTTTTTCGGGTATTACAATGGGCCCCATGGTGGCCTTGCAATGCATGCATGAGAGAGATGGTAGCATCAATGAAGCCACCTATCCTCAACTTGCCCCTCATCTCTCTCTCTCTCTCAAGTTTATTTGAGAGAAAAGCTAATGAAGAAACTAAATTTTTCTAAAAGTGTTTGAGAAGATTCTAGAAAAATAAGCTCTGTATACATGGTCTCCCTCTCTATGATAGACAAATTCTTAAAGGGTTGAGAAAAATATTCATTATATAGATATTTTAATCGGTTAAAATCCAAATTAAGAGAAAATGCTCCAATTTGTTGAAATCATGAAAATAAATCATCATTTCTATAAACTGAAGATGATATAAATGAATGTTCATGGATTTAAGATAAACATGATTTCAATATTGTATTCTGAAAAGAGACAATATGTGAGTTCATAAAGGCGTGATAGAAGTATAATTGATATCATTATTATTATTTAGAGTGGTGTGTGTTATGTATCCAAATCATGTGGCTCGGATGTGAACATTCTTACATGAATCAATGATCATATCATTATTACTTTAGAGATAGTGGTAGGAAACAAAATGGATTTGCTGCGATTGGATTGTTTTAGATGTGGACATCCTTTGATGCTTCAATAATCATGTCATTATTTAGAGCGGTGTACGTTATTTGAACACACTTTTATTTGAAAAGGTTAGTACACTAGATAATAATATGCTCACCGGACCAAATCTCTCAAATTATTTGAAAACCTTTAAGATTGTTCTGATAGCCGATAGAATCACATATATCTTTCACGCTCATGCTTCTATCCCTTACCTGAGGGGCTATTGAAGATCAAATTCACTTATCGGAAGTAGCATGACGATGATTCCCCCTACAAATGTTATATGTTGGCTTCCATCCCCAATAAGTTACAAAGACAACGTGACAAAATGGAACACACTTTTATTTTCATGCTTGACCTCAAGGACTTGTGCGGTGAGTAATGTAGGAATGCTTCCTTAGAGCTAGTGAAGCAGTTATTCCATATGAAATAACGGAAGGAAGTGCAATTGGTGCCCATACTCTTAGTATGATTGGCTTCATCAAACAGCTTGAAGGTCATGATGTTACCTTACGCTGCATGTTCCAACTGGATATACCTTACATTTGCATCTTTTAGTTAGTTTCTTATGAATTTTCAAATAAACAAAGGTTGAATATTCACTCATTGAATTTCATAATACACTAGTCAATTCTCAGAAAGCCAAGATCACAGGGTAATCCAAGGAGTCTGCTATTGTCACTTTTAGTGGAACTAGTAAGAAGAGAAAAAAAGAAGAAGAAAAATTAAGGCTCCAACTACAAGAAAAAAATTAAGAAAACCGATCCATGGGCAAGTCCAAGAAAAAGGCAACCCCAAGGACATAAAAATACCATGTGAAATACCTTAAGTTGGTCAAGGGCATAGACATAATCTTGTGAAGGTACTTCAAATTCTTGGTGCATTTTTAATGACCATGATAGTTCAAATACTGTCTGTATTCTTGATATCGGTGCAAACTCATATTTGTTCATCCTTTCAAGAACAAGAACACAGTAAAGCCTTGGGAACTATGAAGGAATACTAAAAGTTGACAATGGTGCAAGTGTTGAATCAGTTTTACATTGAGGAAATTAGGACATCATGTTTTGTTATTGAGCAATTTACTTTATTTTCCCAATTCTTATAAGAATCTTATTTCTGTTTTCAGTCTTATGAAGATTAGTTATTGTTTCATACTTACGCAAATTTTATTATCCCAAAAATTTTGTTGGTATATGACATATGTACAATGGGTCATAGGGGATTCTTTGGAAAACTCGAGACATACACTCCTTAAATTAGATCATATAGCCTGTGATAAGAATTCTTTTGCAGTCAGGAATTGAACCAAATCCAAAATGTGAGTCCTGTATACATAGAAAAATGAGTAGTTCTCTTTATATGGGAGAAGGAGAAAGTGCTTTAGAAATCCTAAAACTTGCATATAGTAATGTATAAGGGCATTTAGGATAATGACTTGAGATGGTTTTCAATATTTCGTCACCTTTATGATGATTATTCATGATAACGTTACTTGTACTTAATGAAGTATATATTTGAATATTTTGAAAAGCTTAAAAATTTCAAATCTGAAGTAGAAAACTAAATCAGAAATAGTCTCAAATACCTTCGATCCAATCAAGGACCAAGTTTCTTAAAAAATAATGGATTATATTTCAGATAACACTTCCTATTATGTCCCAAATAAATGGAATGTCAGAAAAAAAAAAAAAAAGGAATCACACTTCATTTGATATAGTGCAATTACTATGTACTTATCTCATTTTAGAGACATGCATTAGAAATTGATCTGTATATCTTGAATCAGAAAATCTTCCAAATTGGTCTTGTTCAAATTCAAGGGGATAATCTTGCTATGTATGGCATAAACTCTTCAAAATGGCTTGCAACAATGAAATCACAAAGTCGATTTCAAGCATTTGAATCACCTCTAGTATCTTGTTGCTTCACACGATAGTTTTGTACCTATAGGGAACAATCTTCAGGTGAAAGATTAGTCTTAGGAACACACAATCTTACAAAGTAAGGCTAGTGATGAAAGATTTTCGCCAAAGCCAAAAAGTCAGCAATGAAAAGACATTTCTTCTGCAATGCTGAAATCGATAGGAATTTCTTAGCTATGGCTTCATGCTAGGATTTTAAAGCCTAACAAATGTAAATCAAGCTACTTTTTTCAATAAACACATTAAGGAAGACATTTTCATGAAATTAAGCTAGAGGTTTTGAATAATTTTTTAATTTAAAAATAGTTCCAAAGTGTACAAACTTAAGAGATCAATATATGTTCTTAATAACAAGTCTCAATGTCTTAATAAAGCATCAAGGAGTTGGAATTGACGAAGATGTAAAAGGTTTCGCATTCATCAATAACGAAGATTAAACATCTTTATACAAGTAAATCAGTGGGCGTGCCATCACTTTTTTGGGCCTTGTATGTAGATATTTTGTTAATAAAAAATGATATATGAATATTTTATTTATGAAAATATGGTTTGTAAGAACAGGAATGTAGCTCATCACCCTCCATATCCTGCAAAATCATTCATGAAAGTAAGGGATTCTTCACTCACCAAAGAGATAATCAAGTATGGACCTCAATAATGATTGTTGATGACACAACCATTATAACTAGGGGCAACCATAGCAAAGGAAGGCTTCTTGCACGTCAAGAGATGCTGAGAGGGCAGTTACAGTCGCCGAAATCCATGGCTGGAGGTAGACTTTGCTTCCGCTTATTCTTTGATTTAATTTTGTTTTGTAATTCATGTATTAGAGTTGCATGAATATTTTACATTTGGTATCAGAGCCATTAGAACCTCTGCTGCACTTTCTGGCAAAATTTTCTTTTTTTTTTGGATTCTGAATTTTTTAAAAATTGGCCCAAATTTGAGTAAATTTGGGGGTTTTGAGGTTGAAAATGAATTTTGCATGAAATTTCGGATGATTTTATGTTTTCAGAGCAAAAAATAGAGTTTTTTGGCACTTTCCGACAATATTCCGACATTCAGACCCGTCGGATCCGGGTTGGGACCTTCGGGGTCCATTCGGGTGAAGAAGACCTGGATGCACACCAAAATGACGTCGTTTTGGTTTGCAATTTTTTAAAAAATAATGGATCTACCCGAAAACATTCTGTAATTATGAAATTGCCCAAAACGTTTTAATCTGTTACAATCCGGTCCCCATAACCTTTAAAAAACTCACAAAATTTTAAGATGTTGCCATTGGTCCCCGGCCTTTATAAAAAACCCGATAAACCTTGAAATATTACAGATTGGTCTCAAAATATTTTGAAATGTTACAGATTAGTCCATTGGACTTAAAAAAAATTGGAAAATTTAGTTTTTAATTTTAAATTCATATTTGGGTCATTTTTGAGAATTTGAAATTAAAATTTTTAGAATTATGTGTATTATGGTATCACATATAAATGAAAAATTGTGTATTTTACACAAATTAATTTTTATATGGTTTTTTATACATTGAGGGATATGTAAAATAAAGGTTAAGATCCGTACAAAATTATAAAATCATTAAAATTTTATGATTTTGTATAAATTAATTTTTGTATGGTTTTTGCATATAAAGACGCATGCAAAATAAAAGTTAAAATCTACATAAAATTGAAAAAAAATATTCTTGTGGTTCGTATGATTTCTGATTGTTAGAGTTTGATCACAGCAGCTCTAATATGAAAGAAATTATATATTGGGATAGTTTTGATCACATAAAAGAAAAAATATTATTTGTGATTATTTATTTTTGTGTGACAAATTTTAGCCCACAGGAATTTTTGTCGTATTAAAAAAAATTAATCAGGATTAGATTGTAACACCACAAAAAAAAAAGATTTTAAATTTGGGCTTAAAGCCCT
The DNA here is from genome assembly GCA_033439265.1 of Dillenia suffruticosa. Lineage (NCBI taxonomy): Eukaryota > Viridiplantae > Streptophyta > Magnoliopsida > Dilleniales > Dilleniaceae > Dillenia > Dillenia suffruticosa. The sequence continues at coordinate 14,383,121 of JAVTVX010000034.1, read as the reverse complement.
AATTCTCTCTCTCTCTCTCCCTCTTTCCCTCTTTCTCTCTCTCTTCTCTGCCACGGCCTCTCTCTCCCGCCACTGTTGCAACACCCTCCCGCGAGCAGTTCCTTCCTCCATGCGAGCGCTGCCTCTTCGCGCGAGCGCGAACTTCCGCTAGCCAGCGCGCCACAGCTCGCGATCTCCAGCGAGCCAGCGCGCGAGCACAGCGCGCCATAGCTCGCGATCTCCTGCGAGCCAGCGTGCCACAACGCGCGATCCCCCGCGACCCAGCCAGCCCGCGATCCCCCGCGACCCAGCCAGCGCGCGATCCCCCGCGACACAGCCTGCGCGCGATCCCCCGCGACCCAGCCCGCGCGCCCCTGTGCGAGCACAGTGCGCAGAGCACGCAACCCATCTGCGCGAGCGCGCGCGCCTCACAGCGCGCGATCCTGTCCTGAGCGCGCGCCTCAGCTCGCGAGCGCGCGTTCCAACTCGCGAGCGTGAGCCCTAGCCCGTGAGCGGGCCAGCCCACCAGCCGCGAAGCCCAGGCCAGCCTGCTAGTTCAGGCCCCCAGCCCGGCCCAGTTCGGCCCGCGGCCCAGTCCGGCCCACGGCCCATGAACCCACGATGACCCATGACCCTCTGCGTAGGTAAATGAATTCTCGATTTCGTGTACGTACTAGGGTTTCGAAAATTATTGGTAATTTGACTTAAATTTCTCAATTGTATTTCAAATGGTAAACGTTACAGGTTTTAGACTAAGTTGACGGGCGAACGAAAGCAAGATCCGAGAAACCCTAGGTGAGAGAAACGCACTCACATCAAAGTTTGAATAAATTTTGTTGATAAAATCCCTTATTAGGGTTTTATATGATATAAAAAATTTGATAATTTGATTAGATTTGTCTTTTGGAGACTTTTTGAAAAATAGGGAGTGACCACCCTCCCGTATACAGTGAGTGGGACTCTAATCTCTTGCATAAAATAGTAAAACTTGTTTTCTGCCGTATTTTCGATAAAACATGCTTTTGATATGTATTGACCTAACGTATGATATTGAATTTCAAATCCGTTTTGTGATTATTGGAGTGTCTTGAAGTATAATTACGATGACTATGCATCCATGGTTTGAAATGAAACAATAATTGTGCCATTACTTGAAATTTTAAAATTCCTTTTCTATTGTCGTATTGATATGCTGTTTGAAATGATTCGATGAAACGTATCGGCACGCAGATTTGAAATGTTTTGATGAACTATGTGGGTTGGATGCCCACTAGTTATGAGATGATGTGATATTACTTGTGGGACGTTGTGCCCTTGTGATACTATGGGATGTTGTGCCCTTGTGATACTATGATGATTCCGTAGCTACGAAGGGCGTTTGTAGAGATACGGGTTACCGGATACTCTTCTGCAGGAGGTATCCGCAAACGTCATTTATTCTAAAGGCTATAGGCACGGCCGGTTGAGTCCACGTAGGGGGAGGACGTGTGTGACACCACCGTTTAGCACCGGGCAGGGTCCTATACACGTTGATGAGTTGGCCCCAGCGAGCTCATGGCCAACGTCGGGGTAGAGAACGTTTTAAAGTCTATGCATAATAAAACCCCCGATGCGCCTGTCCTTGGTCACGGTTGACCTTTGCCAGGACCATTTTTAGCTCACTCTGATATTACTTGATTTTAAATGGATGCATATATGCTTGTTATCGTGTGATTGATTAAATGATTTCAAATTGTTAAACATATCATGTTTTATCGCGAAATGTAAATTTTTGTTTCAAATGATATTATTTGACACTCCAATTGTTCACCTATACTATTTATGCCTGATATTATCCCCCCTCACTCACTGAGTATCTTCCCATGATATTCACCTCTCTCTTTTCCCCCCTCAGACAGGTTGATTGTGATAGAGCGGCGTTACAGGCTCTAGAGTGGATTTGGTGTTCGGACGGTGAGATTTACTTCTAATTTAGTTTCAACCCTGCGAGCTCTTGACATTGAGGTCCGTAGTTGGCCATGTACTTATGTTGGGATGACTGTATAGTTTAACTCTCATATTTCATTTGCATTGAGGTGATTGTATGTATTTGAATGTTACTTGGGAAATGTGTTATACATTATATAAACTTAGGTCCGCTCGGTATAGCGGCTGCTCATGCTCTAGTTGGGCATGACAGTAGAGGTCTATGGCTAGGTTGGTTTATAGCCTTGCGCTGTTCTGAATGTTGGCTATGGTGTTTGTTGATTTTGGAGAGGCCGGGATGGCCATTTGTGTATTGTACAGGATGATTTTGATCATACAGGTTTAATTGTACATGGAAAACCTCCGATTTATGGGGAGCTTCTGCCCGATTTTCTGTAAAAATACAGTCGGCATCCAGGGGCAACGAGCGGCTATTCACGATCCCGGTTTGGGGCGTGACAGTTCTATTGGCCATAGGCATATAAGTCCTTTTAGGTGATGGAGTTGGATACATAACGTTTCTAACTCGTTATTTCGCATTTAATGCTGAGTCATAGTTCATTTATTTTTAGAGGGTTAGTTACGGAGCAACTAACCCTAATTCTTGATTTTTATTTACTAACAATGTATTTTTCGCAGAATTATGTCACCTAGACGTGGTAGGAGAGGTGCTAGATTCGCCTCACTTGAGGGTCTTACAGTGCTTGATACACCTAAGGCACCTGAGGCACCACGAGTACCAGAGGTTGCTTCCTCTACTCGAGCACGCTCACCAGCACCACCCCCAGCACCTCAACCGACTGCTACAGCCGAGATTCCTCCACCACCACTCGATACCTTGAGACAGTGGCAAGAGTGGTGTAGTAGATATAGGGCGCAGATGCCACCACCTTCACTATAGACTCCAGCGACCGCACCTGCGACCGTACCTGCTCCTTCAGCACCAATTCCTCCTTCGGTGGCCGGCCCTTCCGTGTCTACTACGACCGATGAGACGTCGGCTACTTTGAGGCGCATCCACGAGCTCACTCAGTTGGTGAAAGAGTCTCGGCAGCTCGGATGCACAGACTTTTCAGGATCCAGTGATGCAGTAGTGGCGAAACACTGGATTAACGGGATTCATAGGATCCTTATGGATTTGGGGTTGTCAGAGGAGCTCAGATTGAGAGTTGCTAAGAGACTCCTCGACGAAGATGCCCTCTCGTGGTGGAAGGCTATCCGTGATAGTGCTACACAGACCCTGCGGTGGGAGGACTTTTTACGAGAGTTCGACCGCAGGTACTTTACCCCGTTCCAGCAGGACCGGATGACAACGGAGTTCCTACACTTGCGCCAGGGGACGAGGTCAGTGTCAGAGTACGAGGCTGAGCTTAGACGACTAGCGGCCTTTGTCCCCGATATGGCTATATCTGCTCAGATGAGGTTTAAGTTTGAAGATGGCCTCCAATTGAGCATCAGGAAGTATATGACGGTGACTCCCTCTTTTACACTATCAGAGGTGATTGACTCAGCGTATCGGGCGGAAGAGATCGTCCGAGTAGAGGCTAGACAGAGGGAGAGTCACCAGAAGAGGAAGACTGGGTCATAGGGTGGACAGTCGTCGAAGAGGGGTAAAGGTTCTGGATATCTTGGCGGTTATTCTAGCTTCAGACCAGCAGCACCAGGATAGGGACCTCGACCACAGAGTTTTGAGGCACCAGCCCTAGTGTCTCTACACAGTCAACTACACAGAGACCGCCCTTCTGCCGTAGATACAGCAGCCACCATGCCTTTGGGGCATGTAGAATACCAGTTACTTGCTTCCAGTGTGGGAAGCAAGGTCACGTTAGGAGTATCTGCCCCGATTTAGGTCGGGGAGGATTGACTTTACAGAGTCGTACTGGTACGTCTGGCATAGGCCAGCAGGGGGCACCTGCGCACTCAGCTCTTACCGCTCCCCGGACTGCAGCCGGGAGTAATACAGTGCCAGGATCGTCGCGACAGCAGCCTAGGGCCCAGGCTCGTGTGTTTACGATGACACAGGAGGATGCACAGACAAACCCTGATATTATTATGGGTAATTCTCCCGCAGACCCCTCAGTGTAGTACTTTTGTATACTTTCTGTATGAGCTTATTGTATATCATGATGTCGATGTACTGATATATATATATTCGTTCACTTTTTCTTCGCATTTTAAATGCTGTTGATCTTTTTCTTACTTTTAGGTACCATGCGAATATTCGGTATCGACGCCCGTATTCTTATAGGTACCCTGATATTATTCTGATAGACCTCTCTCGTCACTTGATGCGGAGATTCTGATAGTCACTGCTCTTGACAAGCATATCATTCGAGATACAGTCTATAGTGGCTGTGAGGTCGGAATTGGGGAGACAGTATTAGAGACAGATCTGATTCCGCTCCCTATCACGGATTTCGATGCCATCGTAGGGATGGATTGGTTGAGTATATACCGGGCTTCCGTGGATTGTTTCACGGAGGAGGTTGAGTTTAGGAGGTCCGAGCAGCCACCGTTAGTATTACGGGGTGAGAGACGAGTGTTGCCCCGCAGTATTATCTCTGTTATGAAGGCCAGACGCTTGGTACGCCATGGTTGTGTAGCTTGTCTGGCTTATGTTGTTGACACCACCATTGAGGGACCGAGGCTTGAAGATGTCCTTGTGGTGCAAGAATTTTTAGATGTGTTCCCCGAGGAACTTCCCGGATTACCACCAGTTCGGGAGTTCGATTTCGAGATTGATCTAGTACCAGGGACCAATTCTATTTTTATTCCGCCATACAGAATGGCGCCTGCTGAACTGAGAGAGCTTAAAACTCAGTTACAGGAACTTCTGGACAAGGGGTTTATTCGCCCGAGCACCTCACCTTGGGGCGCTCCGGTGCTGTTTGTAAAGAAAAAAAATGGTATATTTCAGCTTTGTGTGGACTACAGGCAGTTAAACAAAGCTACCATCAAAAACAGATATCCCCTACCACGTATCGATGACTTGTTTGATCAGTTGCAGGGAGCCAAGGTTTTCTCTAAGATTGATCTCCGTTCGGGTTATCATCAGTTGAGAATTCAGGCTGAAGATGTGCCCAAGACAACTTTTCGCACCCGATACGGCCATTACGAGTTTTTAGTCATGCCATTTGGGCTGACTAATGCCCCAGCTGCTTTCATGGATTTGATGAATCGAGTTTTTCACGACTACTTAGATCGGTTCGTCATCGTATTTATCGATGACATCTTGATATATTCACGGAGCGATGAAGATCATGTTCAGCACCTTCGGGTGATATTACAAATACTCCGTGAGAAGCAGCTATATGCCAAATTCTCGAAATGTGAGTTTTGGCTTAGACAAATTGGGTTCTTGGGGCACATTGTTTTCACAGAGGGTATTTATATTGATCCACGGAAGGTTGAGGCTATAGTGAAGTGGGAGCAACCACAAACAGTTACCGAGATTCGTAGTTTTCTCGGTTTGACCGGGTATTATCGCAGATTTGTAGAGGGATTCTCCCGGATAGCTGTTCCGTTGTCGAGATTGACCCAGAAGGGGGTCAAGTTTGTTTGGGATGATCGTTGTGAGTCGAGCTTCCAAGAGCTCAAACAACGGTTAACATCCGTTCCTATTTTAGCCCTTCCCACTAGTAGTCGGGAGTATACAGTGTACAGTGATGCTAGCCGACAAGGATTGGGTTGTGTTCTGATGCCGGATGGTCGGGTTATTGCGTATGCCTCGCGACAGCTGAAGAAACACGAGGTTAACTACCCGACACATGATTTAGAGTTGGCAGCCATAGTCTTCGCGTTGAAGATATGACGGCATTATCTTTATGGGGTAAACTGCAGGGTATTTACCGACCACAGGAGTTTGAAATATCTATTTACCCAAAAAGAGCTGAATTTGAGACAAAGGAGATGGTTGGAGTTATTGAAAGACTATGATCTCATTATTGACTATCATCCGGGCAAGGCAAATGTTGTAGCAGATGCCTTGAGTCGGAAGTCAGCATCATCCTCACAGTCGACAGAGAAAGCCTACCTTTCTTGTTTAGTGGGACTTCGAGCCTTAGGAGTCAGTTTGACTAACGATGATCAGGGAGGCTTATTAGCCAGATTTGAGGTCAGGCCGACTTTGTTCGACCGTATCAGGGAGCTCCAGAGTACGGATAAGGAGATCCAGGGTATTGTAGATAGAGTCAGCAGAGCTGAGGGCGAAGATTTCAGAGTCCGTGATGATGGATTCATGGTATTCAGAGACAGAGTGTGTATTCCGGCCGATAGTGATCTTCGGCGTGCTATCCTTGAGGAAGCACATTCTTCTGCATATGCTATGCATCCCGGGGGTACGAAGATGTATCGGACCATCAGAGGTAGCTACTGGTGGTCAGGCATGAAGAGGGATATAGCAGAGTTTGTGGCAAGATGCTTGGTGTGCCAGCAGGTGAAGGTCGAGCATCAGCGTCCAGTGGGCACACTGCAGCCCCTTCCCATTCCTGAGTGGAAGTGGGAGCATATCACGATGGATTTCATAATGGGGTTACCGCGGACTTCAGCACAGCATGATGCTATTTGGGTGATAGTTGACCGACTTACTAAGTCCGCACACTTCATCTCGATTAGGAGTGATTACTTGCTTGAGGCATTGGCACGTCTCTATATTGATATGATTGTGAGACTGCATGGGGTTCCAGTGTCGATAGTATCAGATCGAGACCCTAGATTTACATCCCGTTTTTGGCCTAGTCTGCAGGAGGCTTTGAGCACTAGACTGAATTTTAGCACAGCATATCACCCCCAGACGGATGGTCAGTCAGAGAGGACCATTCAGACTTTAGAGGACATGCTTAGAGCATGTGTTATGGATTTTTGGGGGAGTTGGGATCGGCATCTTCCTTTAGTGGAGTTCGCCTATAATAATAGCTATCAGGCGAGCATTGGCATGCCACCTTACGAGACATTGTATGGGAGGAAGTGTCGTACCCCGTTGTGCTGGGATGAGGTTGGTGAGCGACGACTCACCAATGTTGAGCTGGTAGAGGAGACGAAGGAGAAAGTAAGGATTATCCGTATGCGGATGAAAGCCGCCCAGGATAGACAGAAATCCTATGCAAATCGTAGGCGGCGACCTTTAGAGTTTACTGTGGGAGATATGGTATTTTGAAGGATATCTCCCTTAAAGGGAGTCATTCGATTTGGGCAGATAGGGAAGTTGAGCTCCAGGTATATTGGACCCTTCCGTATCCTTGAGAGGGTCGGAAGTGTAGCATATAAATTAGAATTGCCAGCATACCTATCGCGTATTCACGATGTATTTCATGTCTTAGTACTTAAGAGATATCAGCCAGACCCCTTACACGTTTTTTAGGCTCCGCCAGTTGAGCTTCGAGAGGACTTGAGCTTACCTATTCCCGGGGCTATTCTGGATCGACAGGTCAGAAAGCTTCGGAGCAAAGAAGTTCCTCTTGTTAGAGTTTTGTGGAGGAACGACCATGTCGAGGAACAAACGTGGGAGCCTGAGGAAGCCATGAGGAAACAGTACTCTCATCTATTTTCTGTATAGTTTTCTTTTAGTTTCGAGAACAAAACTTATTTTTAGGGGGTTAAAAAATGTAACACCACAAAAAAAAAAGAAGATTTTAAATTTGGGCTTAAAGCCCTATTTCTCTCTCTCTCTCTCTCTCTCTCTCTCTCTCTCCCTCTTTCCCTCTTTCTCTCTCTCTTCTCCGCCGCGGCCTCTCTCTCCCGCCACCGCATGCCGCCCACTATTACAACGCCCTCCCGCGAGCAGTTCCTTCCTCCACGCGAGCGCTGCCTCCTCGCGCGAGCGCGATCTTCTGCAAGCCAGCGCGCCACAGCTCGCGATCTCCCGCGAGCCAGCGCGCCACAGCGAGCGATCCCCCGCGACCCAGCCAGCGCGCGATCCCCCGTGACCCAGCCTGCACTCGATCTCCCGCGACCCAGCCTGCATGCCCCTGCACGAGCACAGTGCGCAGAGCACGCGACCCATCTGCGCGAGCGCGCGCGCCTCACAGTACGCGATCCTGTCCTGAGCGCGCGCCTCAGCTCGCGAGCGCGTGTTCCAGCTCGCGAGCATGAGCCCTAGCCCGTGAGCGGGCCAGCCCACCAGCCGCGAAGCCCAGGCCAGCCTGCTAGTTCAGGCCCCAGCCCGGCCCAGTTCGGCCCGCGGCCCAGTTCGGCCCGCGGCCCACGAACCCACGACGACCCGTGACCTTCTGCGTAGGTAAATGAATTCTCGATTTCATGTACGTACTAGGGTTTCGAAAATTATTGGTAATTTGACTTAAATTTCTCGATTGTATTTCAAATGGTAAACGTTACAGGTTTTAGACTAAGTTGACGGGCGAACGAAAGCAAGATCCGAGAAACCCTAGGTGAGAGAAACGCACTCACATCAAAGTTTGAATAAATTTTGTTGATAAAATCCCTTATTAGGGTTTTATATGATATAAAAAATTTGATAATTTGATTAGATTTGTCTTTTGGAGACTTTTTGAAAAATAGGGAGTGACCACCCTCCCGTATACAGTGAGTGGGACTCTAATCTCTTGCATAAAATAGTAAAACTTGTTTTCTGCCGTGTTTTCGATAAAACATGCTTTTGATATGCATTGACCTGACGTATGACATTGAATTTCAAATCCGTTTTGTGATTATTGGAGTGTTTTGAAGTATAATTACGATGACTATGCATCCATGGTTTGAAATGAAACAATAATTGTGCCATTACTTGAAATTTTAAAATTCCTTTTCTACTGTCGCATTGATATGCTGTTTGAAATGATTCGATGAAACGTATTAGCACGCAGATTTGAAATGTTTTGATGAACTATGTGGGTTGGATGCCCACTAGTTATGAGATGATGTGATGTTACTTGTGGGACGTTGTGCCCTGGGACGTTGTGCCCTTGTGATACTATGGGACGTTGTGCCCTTGTGATACTATGATGATTCCGTAGCTACTAAGGGCGTTTGTAGAGGCATGGGTTGCCCGGATACGCTTCTGCAGGAGGTATCCACAAACGTCATTTATTCTAAAGGCTATAGGCGCGGCCGGTTGAACCCGCGTAGGGGGAGGACGTGTGTGACGCCACCGTCTAGCACCGGGCGGGGTCTTATACACGTTGATGAGTTGGCCCCAGCGAGCTCATGGCCAACGTTGGGGTAGAGAGCGTTTTAAAATCTATGCATAATAAAACCCCCGATGCGCCTGTCCTTGGTCACGGTTGACCTTTGCTAGGACCATTTTTGGCTCGCTCTGATATTACTTGATTTTAAATGGATGCATATATGCTTGTTATCGTGTGATTGATTAAATGATTTCAAATTTTTAAACATATCATGTTTTATCGCGAAATGTAAATTTTTTGTTTCAAATGATATTATTTGACACTCCAATTGTTCACCTATACTATTTATGCTTGATATTATCCCCCCTCACTCACTGAGTATCTTCCCATGATACTCACCCCTCTCTTTTCCCTCCTCAGACAGGTTGATTGTGATAGAGCGGCGTCACAGGCTCTAGAGCGGATTTGGTGTTCTGACAATGAGATTTACTTCTAATTTAGTTTCGACCCTGCGAGCTCTTGACATTGAGATCCGTAGTTGGCCATGTACTTATGTTGGGATGACTGTATAGTTTAACTCTCATATTTCATTTGCATTGAGGCGATTGTATGTATTTGAATGTTACTTGGGAAATGTGTTATACATTGTATAAACTTAGGTCCGCTCGGTATAGCGGCTGCTCATGCTCTAGTTGGGCATGACAGTAGAGGTCTGTGGCTAGGTTGGTTTATAGGCTTGCGTTATTCTGAATGTTGGCTGTGGTGTTTGTTGATTTTGGAGAGGCCGGGATGGCCATTTGTGTATTGTAGAGGATGATTTTGATCATACAGGTTTAATTATACATGGAAAACCTCCGATTTATGGGGAGGTACTGTCCGATTTTCTGTAAAAATACAGCTGGCATCCAGGGGCAACGGGCGGCTGTTCACGATCCCGGTTTGGGGCGTGACATAGATGGCAAGACTGGATAATCTAGTTATATGGATAGTCTACCTGACTTTAGATTTTTCTTCTACAAGGTTTTTCGAGTTCAGCAGATCAAGTGCATATCTAGAAAAGTCCTATCAATAAGACGAGGATAAGTCTAAGGTTGGCTGGTTCTTAAGCGGTCTCATGTGACCCACCACCTACCTGGGGACTTTCCTGATGCACGAGTGATGCTGTCATATAGGGAAGCTCTAATTCAGAAAATGATTTTCTATATAATTTCTCCTAATTAGCCTACAGATATTAGGAAATTAAGTAATCTTGTCAGTTTTTTCAAAAAATATAATAAATCTGATCTGAATTAGAAATTCAACCCACCAACAATTTCTATGTCAGGAGATTTATTTTATATATTTTATATTAGTAAACATATGTTAAAGTTTTAACTAAAATTTATAAGCATTTTTGTTGCAACTATACAAACCGTTGATATCGTTGAACTTCCCATATTAAATGGTGAGAACTATAAGGTGTGGAAGGAGAAGATACTTCTCAATTTGGGATGGCGCGACTTAGATTATGCTATCAGGCATGACGAGCTGCCTAGGATAACGGATGCTAGCTCCACAGCGGACAAAGCTCTTTATGAGCGCTGGGAGCGATCTAATCGTCTCAGTACAATATTCATTAAGGATAAAATATCAACTGACATCTGCGACTTCATCAATCAGCATAATGACGACCGTACCCTTCTTAAGGCAATTGATGAGCAATTTGAGACGTCTGATAAAGCTCTTGCTAGCACCTTGATTATGGAATTCTCATCAAAGAGACTCACTACTATCCACGGAGTGCGCGAGCATATCATGAGGATCTGGGATATAGTGGCCCAACTAAAGACTCTTGAGGTGGAAACCATTCAAAATTTCCTATAAAGCACATAAAGCTAAATGATCCATCAATGAGTTGATGACCATGTATGTACAAGAAGAATGGAGGTTGCTCACGGAAATGAAGGAGGGAACCAGTAGTGCACATTTGGTCATGGAAGGAAAGGCGAAGGGAAAAGCCAAGCTGAAAGGAAAGGCGAAGGGACCTACCCCAATTGTAAAAAAGGAGTCTATATGTTTCTTCTGTAAAAAGAAGGGACACATAAAGAAGGATTATGCCAAATTTCAGAAAAGGCTTACTGCCAGAGGTACGGAAATTTCTTTTGTATGTTATAAATCTCTTATAACTGAGATTTCTTATTACACATGGTGAATTGATTCTGGATGCTCAATTCATATTACGAATGTGTTGTAGGGTTTGCAAAACCTATGGAAACCAGTGGGTCGTGAGCAATTCATCTATTCAGGAAACAAGATGAGCTCTCATATAGAAGTCATTGGAGATCGCAAGCTCATTTTGACTAGTGGACATGTCTTGCAGTTGAAAATAATTTGTTATGTACCAAGTTTTTCTAGAAATCTAATTTCCGCATCAAAACTTGTACAATTCGAATATTTTTTCTAATTCAATAATACAATGACATTACTTTTGCATTCAAATATCATTGGTACGGGTCTATTGATTGACGGACTATACGAAATTATTTGCAAGATAACACATATTGCAACACAATACATGTTGGTGTGAAAAGGTGTGCCATAAATGAAAATTCATCTATGTTGTGATATCGGAGATTAGGACATATCTCCATCGAAAGGGTTAAAAAGTTGGAAAATGATGGAATACTTAGTACTCTAGATTTTAGTGACTTTGAAACCTGTGTAGACTGTATTAAGGGTAAACAATCCAATAAGTCAAAGAAAGGTGCCAAGAAGAACTCAGATTTGTTAGAGATTATTCATACAGACATATGTTGTCCGGATATAGACTCATATGACCAAAGATATTCCATTACTTTTATTAATGATTACTCACGTTATATGTATCTCTATCTCTTTCGTTATAAGGATGAGGCATTGGATGCTTTTAAGGTTTTCAAGGCAGAAGTAGAGAAACAATGCGGTAAGCAAATAAAGATAATGAGATCAGATAAAGGTGGAGAATACTATGGGAGGCATACTGAAGATGGACAAGCACCTGGTCCATTTGCTCGATTTCTTCAAGAAACTATGATTGTCGCCCAATATATCATGTCTGGTTCTCCAGACCAAAATGGTGTGGTTGAAAAAAGAAATCGGACATTGTTGGACATGGTAAGGAGCATGATGTCTTGCTCTAAATTGCCTAAATCCTTATGGATTGAAGTTTTTAAAACAGCTATGTACATATTAAATAGGGTTCCAACCAAGGTGGTTTCCAAAACCTCATTCAAAATGTTCAAAGATTGGAAACCCAGTTTGCGACATGTACGCGTTTGGGGATACCCGTTAAAAGTAAGGGTTTATAATCCACAAGAAAAGAAACTGGATCCAAGGACCATTAGTGGGTATTTCGTTGGATATGTTAAGAGGTCCAAGGGATACAGATTCTATTGTCCATCTAATCATACTAGGTTTGTGGAATCGAGAAACGCGAAATTTCTTGAAAATCACTTGATTAGTGGGAGGGATTCCTTTCAAGATTTAGTCCCTGAAAGGAATCTATCAAGTATGCCTTCCACTTCAAGTGAAATGATGATTGTTATTCAAAGCGTCCCTCCAGTACCCATAGATGTTGACCCGATTATAGATGACAATCAAAATATTCCACAATCTGCTAACACCGGAATAGGTCAAGTTGGATAGCCCTTTCCTAGAGAGACTGTTGAGCCGACACTAAGGAGATCTGTTAGGATTAAGAGATCAACAGTATCTAGTGATTATGTAGTCTACCTCTAAGAGTCTGATTACAATGTTGGTACCGTAGATGATCCTGAGTCGTTTTCACAAGCCATTAGCGCTAACGATTCGAGTTTGTAGCTGGAAGCCATGAAAGATGATAAGTAACAGAGTTTGAGATCTTGTATAATTGTCTGATAGGGAAAAACCGATTGGATGTAAATGGGTTTTTAAGATAAAAACTGACTCATTTGGCAACATTGAAAAATACAATGCCAGACTTGTTGTTAAAGGGTTCACTCAAAGGGAAAAAATCTATTATTCGGAGACCTTTTTCCAGTATCTAAAAAAGATTCCCTCCGCATTATTTCGGCGATTGTTGCACATTTTGACTTAGAGTTGCAACAAATAGATGTGAAAACGGCATTTTTGAATGGAGAACTAGAGGAAGAGATTTACATGTATCAACCTAAAGGATTTTCCTCTAGTGATGGTGAGAATTTGGTTTACAAACTTAATAAATCTATATATGGATTGAACCAAGTCTCCCACCAATGGTATTTGAAATTCCTTGAGACAGTCTCTTCATTCGATTTTAAAGAAAATGCTGTGAATCAGTGTATATACCAGAAGGTAAGTGGGAGTAAAATTTGCTTCCTAGTGCTATACGTGGATGATATTCTACTTGCAACCAATGATAAAGAGATGTTGCATGAGGTGAAACAGTTCCTTTCTAAAAACTTTTCCATGAAAGATTTAGAGGATGTGTCCTATGTCATTGGCATTAAGATACTTCGAGATAGATTTCATAAAATTCTCAGACTATCTCAAGAAACCTATATTAAGAAAGTTCTTAAGAAATACAAAATACAGGACTCCTCACCGAGTGTATCTCGTATCGTCAAAGGTGATCGGTTTAGTTTGGACCAGTATCCCAAGACGGAATTGGAAAGGGAACTGATGACCAATAATCCATATGCTTCCATAGTTGGAAGCCTTATGTATGCACAGCTCTGTACCCGACCTGATATAGCACATGCAGTTGGAATGTTAGGACGATATCAAAGTAATCCCGGTTTGGAGTATTGGAAGGTTGCAAAGAAGATGTTACTGTAATACCAAAGGAGAGATGCCACTGTTGAAATAAAAGAGAATTAAGTGTTGGATTTTTGACTAAGAAGAGAGAGAAATCTAATAAACTTCTGGTTTTTATTGATGTAGTAGAATGATACAAAGGAAGAGAGATTATCTTCCTCTTAATTTTACAAGGAGAACAATAGCTCTATTTATAGGCAAAGGGAGAAAAATAGCCAGTAGAGAGAGAACAAAGTCAATATTCCCGTTGGGGCTCAAACCCCAAGGAATTCCAACAGCTAGTTTTTGGACTGTTGGAATATACATTGCCGAAACTGCCCCTAGCTATTTGGGTTTACCTCTTAGACTTTTCTCCATACTTTTGGGCTTCATTGGGCTTGTTTTTGAATGTATTTTGGGTCATAAATATGTTGCCAAATTCTGAACATTAAAAAATAAAAAGGCCCAATGTTTATGACATTATCATATTTTCAAGTTGAATACCTTGAGACTTATCTTCATCTTCTCCCTTATTTTTAACACTCCCCCTCAAGTTAGGTGCATAGATGTCTATGGATCCTAACTTGCTAAGGATGTGCTGAAGATGTTTCTCAGTTGTTGCCTTAGTGAAAATGTCAGCTAGCTGGTCTTCACTTCTAACATATGAGGTTGAAATTGTCTTGTTTTCTAATTTTTCTCGAACAAAATGACAATCAACCTCAATGTGCTTCGTTCTTTCATGAAATACTGCATTGGCAGCGATATGAAGAGCTGCTTGATTATCGCAATGTAGAAGAATAGGAGCGATAGTAGGAAATCCCATCTCCTCAAGTAATGCCTTTAGCCAAACTATTTCGCTTGTAGCCGCTGCCATTGCTCTGTATTCAGCCTCAGCGCTTGATCTGGATACAACAGATTGTTTCTTGCTTTTCCATGTTACAAGATTTCCTCCCACGAACATGCAGTAGCCGGTGGTGGATCTCCTGTCCGTGACATCCCCAGCCCAATCTGCATCACAGTAGCCATAAATCTCCATGCTGTGGTTGTTTTTCATAAGAATTCCCCTTCCTGGTGAGCTTTTTAAATACTTGAGAATTCTTTCTGCTGCCTTCCAATCTTGAATCCTTGGAGCATGCATCCGTTGACTGATTAAGCTGACGGCATAGGTGATATCTGGTCTTGTAATGGTGAGGTAGATGAGCCTCCCCACAAGTCTTTGATATCTAGGAATATCCTGGAACATTTCTTCATCACCTTGTGCTCGTTCTGCTATGGATATAGGAGTTGCTGCTGGTTTAGCTCCTACCTTTCCAGTTTCGTGCAAAAGGTCAAGTACATATTTCCTTTGGCATAGAACTAGCCCCTTATGAGAATAGGCAAGCTCTATTCCTAAGAAATACTTTAGTTTTCCCAAATCTTTAATCTCAAAAGTAGATTTAAGGAAATTTCTAACTTGATCAATACCATTCATATCACTTCCTGTAATAACTATATCATCTACATAAATAAGAACAATAGTGATTTCTTCATTGTTAACTTTAGTAAACATGGAGGAATCACTAATGGATTTCTTAAAGTTATTACCAAGAAGTGCTGAACTTAATTTTGCATACCAGGCACGAGGAGATTGTTTTAACCCATAGATTGCTTTTTTAAGACGACACACCTTGATGTTTGAATCCTCATCTAGCCCTTGGGGAATTTGCATGTAGATTTCTTCGTCTAAGTCCCCTTGAAGGAAAGCATTCTTCACGTCCATTTGATACATTGGCCATTCTCCATTGGTTGCAATTGACATCAAAACCCTTATCGTTTTCATTTTGGCAACAGGGGCAAAAGTCTCAGTGTAGTCTTCTCCATAAGTTTGTGTGAATCCTTTGGCTACAAGTCTTGCCTTGTAGCGTTCAATGGATCCATCACTTTTATACTTGATTTTGAACACCCATTTACACCCGACAGCCTTTCTTCCCTTAGGGAGAGTAGTAATCTCCCACGTCCCATTTTTATTCAATGCATCTAGTTCTTCAAGCATAGCTTGTCTCCATTCGGGTTTGGTATTTGCCTCATCAAAATCCTTAGGTTCCTGTGATGAGTCAATGCCACTCAAGAACCCTTGATGGCTTGAGGAAGTGTTAGATACACAATAGTAATTTGAAATAGGATAGTGAGTTACCTTAGAATGATCCACTCTGAGGGAGGAAGCCTCAATCTGGTGGAACGTCGAAGTGGAGGAGCCAGCGGAGAGGGCAGTCTAGTTTCGTCTCCGGATTCTCCTAAGGTAGGTAATCCCTCGCCTTCTTCTCTTTCTTCGGAAGAGTTCTCTTCATTTTCAGACTCATCCACTCCTCCCTCTTCGTTTTCTCCCCCTGAAAGTGAATTCTCTTCATTGGATTTTTGAGGAACCAGAGGAGGATTTATGGGAACATCGCAGAAGATTCGCAAGTCATTGCTTGATGAATTTTCTTCATTTTTTTCTCCTGCAAAAAAGAATTCATTTTCTACAAATATCACATCTTTCGATGTGTATACCTTGTTAGAGTCAGGTTCAAAACAAATATATCCTTTTTGGAATGAAGCGTACCCAATAAAAACACATTTCCTTCCTTTGATATCTAACTTATCTCTAAACTGCCTAGGAATATGAACATAACAAATACACCCAAAAACTCTAAGGTGAGAGAGGTTTGGTTTGTCTTTTCTAAGCAACTCTAATGGAGATTTTCCATGGAGAACTCTAGTTGGAAGACGATTTATTAAATGAGCTGCGGTACTAACCGCATCACTCCAAAAACGCTTAGGCATATTAGCAAAGAACATGATAGTTCTAGCTATTTCTAGGAGATGTCTATTTTTACGTTCGGCAACTCCATTTTGTTGGGGAGTGTAGGGACAACTAGTTTGATGAATAATTCCATTCTCCTCAATGAAATTTTTGAAATTGGTGCTCATATATTCCCCACCATTATCTGTCCTAAGAATTTTAATGTTGGCCTCATATTGTTTTATAATATACTTGTAAAAGGACTTGAAGGCTTCATAAACTTGGTCTTTTGATCTTAGCATATACACCCATGTATACCTAGACTTATGATCTATAAATGAGATAAAATACTTAAATCCCCTTCTAGATATCATAGGTGAAGTCCATACATCTGAGTGAACAAGATCAAAAGGCTTTTTATATTGAGTTTCAGAAATAGGATAATACATTCGGGTTTCCTTTCCAAAAATGCATGCTTCACAATGTCTATCACTATAATTTTTTGATGGGAATAGGCATTTCAGAGCTTGCATAGAAGGATGACCTAATCTAGCATGCCAAAGGAGGTAACTTTCCTCCCGGATTGCGGAAAATACAAAACTATCTTGTTTCCAAAAATACAAGTTATCTTGCATAGAACCACTACCAATCACTTGATTCGTCTCCAAATTCTGAAAAACAATAGAATGAGGGTCAAAAATAGCTTTGCAATTTAAGTCCTTAGTGACTTGTCCAATGGACATAAGATTAGAGGTAAATTGAGGAACATATAAGGCCTTTGATTTTCTTCCAAATATTTCAACATCCCCAATTTGCTTAATTTTGAAATTATGTCCATTCGCAACTTTAACCATTTTAGGTTCTAGGAGAGGTTCAAGATTCTGAAAATTTTGCTTATCTTTGACCATATGGTGATCACAACCTGAATCTATCAACCATTTTGAAGAAGTAACAGATGAGTTAGAGCAAGTACCTGAGGAGGATTTTCCTAATTTTTGAGATGTCAGATTTGCTTTGTTTGCAGCTGGTTGAGCATTTTGCTCCCTCCTCTCTTGCTCTTTTTTCTTGATGAACTCAGGTTTAAGGTTAGGATGAAGAAACCAGCAACCATCCTTGGTATGTCCCAACTTTTTGCAATGAGAACACACCTTTTTTATTCCCTGATGAGCCTTATTTGCAGCTTGCTCATTCTGCTTTGTGGAGAACCCATGAACTTCACTTTTGGACTGATTGCTTTCCTCAAGCCTTTGAGAAGCTGCAGCTCTTTGAATCATAAATCGAGTCTCTTGGTATGATGGAAATTCTTTCATTCGAAGAATTTCCTGTCAAAGTTGTACAAATGACTCATTGAGTGATGAGAGTAATGAAAACACCTTGTCTTCATCTTGTCTCTTTTGCAGCACTTTTATATCACTTGTGAGAGGTCTCAATGTGTTGAGCTCATTCCACAAGTCCTCGTGTTCTCCGAACAATTGTGTAATTGATTTCTCCTCCATTTGGATGGTCGCAATCCTTTTTTGTATTTCAAATATTCTGCTCAAGTTTGATTCCTGACCATATAACCCATACATTTGCTCCCATAAGGATTTGGAACTCGGACAGCACATTACCATATTTTTGTGTGCTTGATCCATGGAGCTTGTTAGCAATAGGAACACTTGATCATCCAGCTCCTTCCATTCATCAAATCGTGGGTCTAGCCGATCCATAGGATCTTTTGTAATGAAAGACAGAAGTTTTGCTCCATTGAGAGATCTTCTGATATGACTAGCCCATTGGAAGTAATTGGTTGAGCTTAGAATAATTTGGGAGAAAAGTTGGATTTGAAAGGAAGAGATTTGAGGAAGAGAATTTCCCAACCCCGGAGTCGATGTTTGCTCTGATACCATGTTGGATTTTTGACTAAGAAGAGAGAGAAATCTAATAAACTTCTGGTTTTTATTGATGTAGTAGAATGATACAAAGGAAGAGAGATTATCTTCCTCTTAATTTTACAAGGAGAACAATAGCTCTATTTATAGGCAAAGGGAGAAAAATAGCCAGTAGAGAGAGAACAAAGTCAATATTCCCGTTGGGGCTCAAACCCCAAGGAATTCCAACAGCTAGTTTTTGGACTGTTGGAATATACATTGCCGAAACTGCCCCTAGCTATTTGGGTTTACCTCTTAGACTTTTCTCCATACTTTTGGGCTTCATTGGGCTTGTTTTTGAATGTATTTTGGGTCATAAATATGTTGCCAAATTCTGAACATTAAAAAATAAAAAGGCCCAATGTTTATGACATTATCATATTTTCAAGTTGAATACCTTGAGACTTATCTTCATCTTCTCCCTTATTTTTAACATTAAGTGTAGTTAGCATAGGCCCCATTTCAAGCCAAGTTTAAGCCCATCCATGAGATGTATTTGGCCCGTTCCTTATGAGTTTTTTAGTCCTCAAAAAGGGCATTGGTAAGCCCCTAAAAGAAGCCCAAAATGGGCCCTAAAAAGGGCAAAACGGCTAGTTCTTTTGAACTAGCCGTTGCACTGTATAACAGCCATAAAAATGGCTGTTATACAGTGATTTTGGGGACAGAAATCTGTCCCCAATGTTCCCCAACGGATCCTTGAGTGTTTGGGGTCTTTTTCCCTCTCTTTCTCATGTAATAATCTCTATAAATAGGAGCTTGTATGGGATGTTCTATCTATGAAAAAACAATGCTCTCATTGTACACTCTCTCTTCAAATAAAGATCTTTAAGTTTTCATTCAATCCTAGTTGCTTGATAGCTTGAAATCTCAACATGGTATCAGAGCAGACAACGATACCTTCCTCTTCCGGTCTTAATGACCCTCCACCACAAATTAGCACCTCAATGTTCACCTCCTTACTTCTAGATTCAACAAACTACAATGCTTGACAAGATACCATCAAGAGGTCCCTAAACTTCTACAACCTTGAAAATCACATCTTTGAAGAACCTCTTGATGAAGCCAATCCATTATTCAGAGTATGGAAGAAGAAAGACGATCAAGTGGTGGTGCTCCTTCAAATGTCTCTTGACAAAACTCACAAGGCTATGGTCACATGTATTCCAAACGCAAGAGCATTATGGGAGCAAATGCAATCATTATATGGTCAAGAATCCAACACCGGAAGAATCTTTGAGCTGAAAAAGAAGATCTTCAAAATTCAAAAAGGAGTTAAATCCTTACCCGAATACTTTGGGGAATATAGGGATCTATGGAATGAACTCAATCTCTTAAGGCCTCCTACTATAAATCTCAAGACCATTCTTCAAAGGAACGATGAAGATATGACCTTTGGTCTACTCATGGGTCTTGGAGATGAATATGCTCCAATTCGACAAGAGATTCTTCGAATGAAGGTCTTTCCTTCATTTCAAGAAGTCCAATTCATGGTGCAAAGAACCGAGACTAGCTTAAGGCTTGAAGAATCTACCAAGCTTAAATCCGACTCTCAAGCCTTCCAAGCTGTCCATGAAGAGCATCCGGCCAACAACACTCAAAACTTTGCAAAAAGAGATATCTGCCCACATTGCAAGAAGTCCGGCCATAAGAAAGAAAAATGCTGGTTCCTACACCCACATTTGAGGCCGAAATATGCTAGGAAAAATCCGGAATCATCTTCAAATGCTCAACAAGTGTCTCAAGTGGCAGCACTTGAATCCAAGATGGAGGAGATGCATAAGGAATTCAAACGACTTGTTGGGCAGATTAGTCACCATTCTGGTAATTCCTTATCTTCATCTATTTCCAATTCTTGGCTCATAGATTCCGGATCTGACGATCATATGGTAAAAGATAAAAAGAAAATCAACAAGTTTATTCCCTTGACCAATCATAAATTAGTTAAAGTAGCTAATGATCATAAGTTAAAAGTTGAGCACTTAGGAGAAATTGAACTATTTGGGAGAAAGACTAAAGCTTTATATGTTCCAAAGTTCAATTCAAACTTACTTTCTATTAGCAAGATAACCAAAGAGCAAGATTGCAAAGCTATTTTTGATCCTAACCAAGTAATTTTTCAGGATCGCAAAACGAACAATTTGATTGGCAAGGGAACTAGGAGGAACAACCTCTATTACTTGGATCAAGAGAACCAAGCTTTTGCTGTCCGAAACATATCCTCCTCTCTATGGCATGAACGTCTAGGGCATCCAGGAAACCTAGCTTTGAAACGCCTATTTCCGAATAGTGAATTAGAAGATAGACATTGCAAAGCTTGTGTACTTGGAAAACAAACCAAAGTGTATTATCCCATTTCTGAAACAATATATAAAGAGGCTTTTGAATTAGTTCATTCAGATGTTTGGACCTCTCCTTTAGTCTCCCATAATGGTTTTAGATACTTTGTGACATTCATAGATCACAAAACTAGATACACTTGGGTTTATCTCTTAGTTAACAAATCTGAAGTATTTGAGGCATTCAAGAGCTACTATAGATATATAACAAAGCAATTTAATGCTAACCTAAAGATGTTTAGGTCAGATCATGGAGGGGAGTTCACTAGCCTTGAGTTTGAAAAATTTCTAGATGAAAAAGGGATCATTCATCAAAAGTCTTGTGTGTACACTCCTCAACAAAATGGAATAGCCGAGAGAAAGAATAGGCATCTCTTGGAGACAGCTAGATCTATGATGTTTCACTCAAACTTACCTAAGGAATATTGGAATGAGGCCATTAAGACCGCTGCTCACCTTATAAACCTCATGCCATCCCAAATCCTAGGAGGAAAGTCACCCCTAGAGCTACTCCTTGGAAAGAAACCTAGCATTGATCATTTAAGAGTTTTTGGTTGTGTTTGCTATGTCCACATTCCTAGTCATCTTAGGAGCAAACTAGATGCCAAGGGAAGAAAATGCATCTTTTTAGGATATTCCTCGTTTGAAAAAGGCTATAAATGTTATGATCCTCTAACCAAGAAACTATACACATCCAATGATGTGATATTTGTGGAAAATGAGCCTTACTTTGCAGGTCAAAGAAGAGAAGATCAAACCAAAGAAATCTACCAGCAAGAACAATGGAATGTGATTCTACCAAAAATCAATGAAGTTCCTGCCGAAAGAAATGAAGAAACTCACCAAAATGATCCAACTCAAGGGGACCCATCACCCTCTCATTCAGATCATGAAATAGAAGAAGATCAAGAGGAAGGACACTCAGACTCAGGGGGAGCTCTTGATATGGCCGAAGAGCATGAGGAGCAGTCTATGGATGAACCCCCTCCTCCTCTTCGAAGATCTACAAGACTTAGACTTCCTCCCTCGGAATGGATCAATAGAAGGGTCTATTTTAACTCCAAGGTGACTACTCATCCAATTTCTCAATACTACTCAATATCTAACATGTCTTGCAGTCACCAAAGATTCATCAAGAACATAGACCTTCACCAAGAGCCTAGAACATTTGAGGAGGCAAAGGATCAACCTCATTGGGTTCAAGCAATGAAGAATGAGTTGGATGCTTTGGCTAAAAATAACACTTGGGAAGTGACATCTCTACCAAAAGGAAAAAGAGCTATGGGATGCAAATGGATATTCAAGATCAAACACAAGAGTGATGGAAGCATAGATAGATTCAAGGCAAGATTGGTGGCCAAGGGCTTCACCCAATCATATGGCATAGACTACAAGGAAACGTTTGCACCCGTGGCCAAGATGAACACCATCCGTGTCCTTCTCTCTCTTGCTATAAATCACTCATGGCCATTATTTCAAATGGATGTTGCAAACGCCTTTTTACAAGGAGATCTGGAAGAAGAGGTGTACATGGAAGTGCCCCCTGGTTTCTCCCATCGTGACAACAAAGTTTGCAAACTAAAGAAGGCAATATATGGCCTCAAGCAATCACCTAGAGCATGGTATGGAAAACTTAGCACTACTCTCCTTGAACATGGTCTTAAGAAATGCGTTAGTGATTCATCCTTATTTGTTAAGAACCTAGGAGAAAATACCATTATCATTCTTGTTTATGTAGATGATATAATTATAACAGGAAATGATATGAATCACATTAACAAAGTTAGAACTTTTCTTCAAACTAAGTTTGACATCAAGGATCTAGGGAAACTAAAATACTTCCTAGGGATAGAACTTGCCTATTGTTCCAATGGACTTGTTCTATCACAAAGAAAGTATGCTCTTGACCTTTTGCAGGAGACTGGAAAACTAGGTGCCAAACCAGCTTGTAGTCCGGTAAGCACATCCTTAAGTCACAAAGATGATGAGGAGATTTATGAAGATAAGCAACGATATCAAAGACTTGTTGGAAGATTGATCTACCTAACCATCACTAGACCGGACATCTCTTATGCCGTTGGGCAAGTTAGCCAGCACATGCATCAACCCAAGAAGAAGCATTGGAGGGCCATTGAAAGAATTCTTCTCTACCTAAAGGGAACTCCAGGAATGGGAATTCAAATGAAGAAGAACGAATCTTCTCAAATCATAGGGTTCTGTGATGCAGATTGGGCAGGTGATTCAGAAGATAGGAGATCGACCTCAGGGTATTGCATGTTTGTTGGAGGGAATCTTGTTGCTTGGAAAAGCAAAAAACAGCATGTGGTATCAAGATCAAGTGCGGAAGCGGAATATAGAGCAATGGCAACCGCTACAAGTGAAGTCGTGTGGTTGAAAGCCTTGATTGAAGAATTAGGGTTCATAGTCCCTACTCCAATCTCCCTACACTGTGATAACCAATCAGCCATTCACATCGCCTCAAACCCGGTTTTTCATGAAAGGACAAAGCACATTGAGGTGGATTGTCACTTTGTGAGGCAAAAGGTTGAGGAGAAGCTCATCACTCCAAGATTCACTAAAAGCGATGATCAAATTGCCGACATCCTCACCAAGCCTGGGACCGCCAATCATATTCAAAAAAACCTGGTCAAGTTAGGTGTTTTAGATACATACACACCCAACTTGAGGGGGAGTGTTGAAATAAAAGAGAATTAAGTGTAGTTAGCATAGGCCCCATTTCAAGCCAAGTTTAAGCCCATCCATGAGATGTATTTGGCCCGTTCCTTATGAGTTTTTTAGTCCTCAAAAAGGGCATTGTTAAGCCCCTAAAAGAAGCCCAAAATGGGCCCTAAAAAGGGCAAAACGGCTAGTTCTTTTGAACTAGCCGTTGCACTGTATAACAGCCATAAAAATGGCTGTTATACAGTGATTTTGGGGACAGAAATCTGTCCCCAATGTTCCCCAACGGATCCTTGAGTGTTTGGGGTCTTTTTCCCTCTCTTTCTCATGTAATAATCTCTATAAATAGGAGCTTGTATGGGATGTTCTATCTATGAAAAAACAATGCTCTCATTGTACACTCTCTCTTCAAATAAAGATCTTTAAGTTTTCATTCAATCCTAGTTGCTTGATAGCTTGAAATCTCAACACGTTTTACCCCAAAACGCCGTGTCTCCCCCTAATTAGATTAGGGCTTTCAGCCCTAATCTCTCTCACTTTCCTCCTCTCTCTCCCGATTCTCTCTCTCTTCCGTCGCCTCCCTACCACCATCTCCGCTGTCCTCTGTCCCTTCTCTCACCATCGCTCTATCTCTCTCTCACTATCTCTCGAGCTCTCTCTCGCACTCTCTTTCTCTCTCTCTCTCTCTACTTCACTCTATGCTTTCTCTCTCCCGCGAGCGTTCGACCGCCTCAGGTTCTCCTGCTCATGCGCGACAGCCTCCCTCTCCCTTGCTCGCGTGCGCGCGCTCTGCTCTCTCTCTCCTGAGAGATCTTCCTGCAACCTTCTTGCGACAGCCTCTATTCATAAAAACCCTAGGTGTTATTTTTCTGCAATCATCCCCTGCGTAGGTAAGGGTGACAGTTCGGAGTAAATACTTTAGGATTTTGAATGTTCTTAGTAGCTAGGTTTAAGTGCTGACCTTTGCCTTAATTTGGACACGCTATAGGTTCTGGGCTGAATGAATGGAGTATGGAAACTAGGTCTGCGAATCGAGAAACCCTAGGTGAGGGAATTTCTAAGTGCTTTCAATAATAGATCAAATGTAAGCTATTTAAGATGAGAGAATGTATTAGGGTTTATGATTTGTACTGTCTCAGAATTGTTATTATTGATTTAGGAAGATCCATTGGAGCTTGAAAGGAAATCCCTTAAGTTTCGATAGGGTGTAGAGAGTGGATACCCTCTCTAAAGGTGAGTAGATGGTCCATTGTCTTATAAATGAGCAAAATGAGTTTAAAATTATTTTATAAATGATTTTGTAAGATTTTTACATATTTTATATAAATTGTTTTGTAATTGTGGGATGTCCGGACTGAATTGTGAAGTATGAATGCATCCATTGTATTTATAAATGCATATGTGCCATATGTGATTTGATATTGCTCTATAAATTACTATGACATGAAATTGATGATTGTTTGCTAGAAATTATGGCACATGAATTGAGAAATGACATATTTGAGAAATGCATGGTGCTAGTAGTTAATGGCTATAGTCATTCTCTCCACGGAACGACCCGACGGGGTAGCATAGTTGGGGTTTCATTGCGAGAGAGGTATACACGGTCTCTTCTCTGCCACGTCAGACTATCCGGATTCTCCCTGGGGAAGTCCGAGCCAACGCCAGAGAAGGGGGTAGTGTTTGGAATACTAAAATGGAAAACGCCTTGGCGGGTTTCTGTCTTGATTCTGCCAAACGCAGGACAGAAGTGTGTTCGATGGACCCTTGTGATTTTCTGAAAGAATACTTGATGTGGATGCATACTTTGCGAATTATCTGATTTATTGAAAATGTTTCGATATATATGAAATGTTATTTGAGATATATTTTAACACTCCCACATTTACCCCTCATTTATCACACAATCATACCATTGTACTCCACTCACTGAGTATTTCCTAATACTCACCCCTCTCTTTAACATCTTTTAGAGAAGTTTAGGTCTGCTGAGAAGGTTTATTCCACTGACTTGTGTAAGTACATAGTGATGCAAGTTTATTTTGGTTGATTTTGAAATCCATAGAAGGGAAGACTTGTATAATTCTTTCGGTATGGATAAATTAATAATTGTTTCATATATAAGGACAAGTATTGATGGAATCCTTACATAATTTGTACGGAATTTGTTTATTTTCTTTTAAACTCTCATTTTTTTATTACACTTATTGTTAAAATGGGACGTGTGATTTGAAATGTTGGAATTCGTTATTTTCTTTCGATTTTACGGAGTTCTGTACATCTCATACCATATGGACTTTATTGACGCTATCTGGTTTCTTCAGGCAAGTGTTAGTAAAATCCTGCAATTATAATTTGGGATTTCTTTTGTTTTAAATGTTTTAATTGTGCTGAGAATTCTGAAACGGCTAGGATGGTCAATTTTACATGCGTGCATGTACAGAAACCCTCGCCCCATTTGTGTGTCGACGCATGCTCATGTGTATAGGGATTGGACCGGATAGGTCCTTTACATGTGTATTGTTATATGATTTTCTTATTTCTGATGGAGTTGTGTATTAGATGAGTTGCTGAACTGATTTGTAGCCTTGCGGAGTCCCGTTATATGAGGAGGTTCCCCTCGTGTATCGAGACAACGCGGCGGTTGTTGCGTGGCCGATCCGAGGATTGGGGCGTGACAATTACGGTACTTGCAAGGTATCAAGAACTACATGCTCACATATAGGAGGACAGACAATTTTGAGGTGGTCAGATATTCGGACTTGGACTTCGCTGGCTGTGTTCTCGAAAGTCAACATCTTGATATATTTTTGTTCTGGCAAGTGGAGCTATATCATGGAGGAGTGCTAAGCAGACATTGACTGCGACCTCTATTATGAAAGATGAATTTGTAGCTTGTTTTGAGACTACGTCACAAGCGGTGTGGTTACGAAGTTTCATGGCTGGGTTAAGGATTTTGGACTCTGTACCTAAGTCATTAAGCATATTTTGTGATAATTCGACTGCGGTGTTTCTGGCTAAAAATAATAAGAGTAGTAGTCGAAATAAGTATATCGACATTAAGTATTTAGCCATAAGGGAACGTATATTGGAAAATAAGGTTGTAATCCAACATCTAAATACCGAATGTATGCTTGCTGATCCCTTGACTAAAGACATACCTCCAGTTAAATTCATGGATCATATTGTAAATATGAGTTTAAATCTCAATTTTAATAGAATTTCGAATTGAATTTTCTCATACAAGAATTTGTGTACATTCCAGTTTTGAGAAATTTCATGAAAATGGATCTCGAATAAACATAGAGTTTATTCATAAAGATGATTACTATAAAGATAGAGAGTAGCATGCATTGTGATACACAGAAGACAATACTCGCTGAATTAGAGGACTTGTCACTGTGATTCATATGTGCTTTTTCCATTAAGTTTCGGTTTGGATAAAGTCACCAAGTTGGGTGAGTGGACCAAGTGGGAGAATGTAAGAACAAGAGGGTGGCCCATCACCCTCCATACCCTACAAAATCATTATTGAAAGTAAGGAATTATTCACTCACCAAAGAGATAACCAAATATAGACCTGAATAATGATTGTTGATGGCACAACCATTATAAATAGGGGCAATCATAGTAAGGGTCCCTAACCTCAATTCATTAGTCTCACACATCATCTAGAAAGAGAATTGAGAGTTTGGAAGGATTCTTGCACGTCCAGAGGTACTGAGAGGGGAATTACAATTGCCGGAATCCATGGCTTGAGGTATATTTTGCTTCCGCTTGTTCTTTTTTTCAATTTTGTTTTGTAATTCATGTATTAGACTTGCATAAACATTTTACATGGTTTTCAAGCACCTTCTCTATGAAATATCTAGTGGGAATTTGCACCTATATAGATAGAAAAAAGAAGTTGATAGCAAAAAAAGAATGAAAATGACCATGGATTAGAACACTTGATAGCACAAAAAGAATATCATTAAACGAGCTCTAACCTTCAGTCAAATATGAATGACAGAAAGTTTGTCTCTGAGTATTTATTCACAAGTAATGGAGGTAGGATCACTTGTAAAGCTCTGTAAATTAAATATATTAATTTTTTAAACTTGGGTAACCTTGTAAATTAATAGAAATTGAGCAAGAAGTCTTCTGCATATTTACCCGGTCATTTCAAAAAACAAATATCCAATGTCGTACAAAATTCCCAATGAAACCTTGAGCAGAAATTATGGAGATCTCCAAATACATGAAATTATTCTTAGTGAAACCATCCAATGCTGCAAATTCCCAATGAAACCTTTGAGCAGAAACTATGGAGATCTCCAAATACATGAGGGGTATAGCGAATCAAACGAAAAATCTCAAACTCTGTGCCAAATGAAAATATTTGTCAAATTTGCATAAAGAGAATATAAATGAAAATATGTAAAAACTATATCATAATTTGCATTACAAGGGGGGTTAATGGCTTACTAGTGGGTTCGAACCTCATAACCCCACTCTTATAAAGGACCATGCTCTCTGAGCAAATCTAAAAGGGGAAAAAGGAAAAAAGGAATTGTAGTTTTAAGTTGCTATGCAGGGATTTGGGAGAAGGCTATGACTAAAGCTGTTGCTACATTAGAATTCTTATCGAATCATTTTTTATTTTTGTTACTAGATTAAATAATATTTAGAACCATAATCCCTGTTGTCACACTCTTTTTAGATAAGAATTCTTATAATGTCATTTTTACTATTTTTAAAATTCAATACAAAGTTTATAATATATAAGTAAATCCTTTTTAGGTGCTTAAAACCTTGAGATGATTGGATGCATAATTAAAGGTTTACAATATATAAAGTTTATAAATAAAAATAATAGTACCCATTATTGTCACGTTTGACATCCCAGCCGGAGAGGCTAGCGGCTCGAGTAAGGGCAGACCTCCACCTCCTCACCCTCTCCATCTCCTGCGCAGGCAACTCTCTCTCATGCCTCCCCAATGCCTCTCCATAACTCCCTTGCAGTTTCTGCACATCAGATGGGTCCACATGGTAGAAAACAGGGAAAACTGTTCGGGGTCCTTCAGAGAAACCATTGATGCAGTCGATGATCTTTGCCAGCTCTTCCAAACACCACTTTGAGGACGCATAGTCCTGGGAAAAGACAACGATTGCAATCCTCGAGCTTTCAATGGCTTGCAACAGCTCCTGTGAAATGGACTTTCCTCTCTCAAGCTCCTCGTCGTCTCTGAATGTATGAATGCCTCTTTGATTAAGAGCCACGTAGAGATGATCTGTGAAAGTCTTCCGAGTGTCTTCTCCTCGGAAGCTGAGGAACACATCGTAATTCCGTGTTCGAGATTCAGGGCTAGAAATTTGCGAGCTCATTATGGCAACACAATGAATATGGATGTGAATGCTTAGGTTGGAGAAAGCAGCGACCTTGTTTAAAACTTGACTGAGTAGATTTATGACGTCTTCCTTTGACAATTAAATCTGAATCCATTGATAGCAGAAAGTTAGTAGGAAGCGAGCAGCCAAGTAAGATTGTTGGAAAAGGAAGACAAAGGCACATCAATCATACTTTTACAAAACTAATAAATAATTAGCCAAATTATTATTATTATTAGTATTATTCATCTACAGATTAGGAAAGGGCTATAGCTGTAAAATTTTCTTAATGATAGTTTATGATAAATTTATAATTATTTCTAAAGTGAAAAGGATAGATATACTAAAATATCAATATTCCAGGAATATTTATAGGTTTATTCTCCCAAAAAGAAAAATAAAAGATTATTTATTAGTTCGGTAAAAGTCTGATATCAACCACGTGAGCCGGAAGGAAAGCAACCTCACCGACTTTGAGGTGGTCTTGCATTCTCAATTAGTATTCAATTTAGAATTTTTATCTTTTCAATAATATTACTGCGCGATATTTTCTTAATTTCATACTCATATATCAATAAAAAATAATTTCTTTGTCAATATTAACAAATTCATAATATGAATCGGAGCTTTCATATCAATATTTGGCCAATAGAAGAGGAAAATTTTCTTGAAAATTTTCTTTGAAAAGAGCACAAGTACACCAAAATGAGCTGTCTAACAAAAAGCTACCACTCAAACATGTGAAGATGCGAAAGAAACCAAACTTCTATGCATGTCGAACACTCTACTCACTTAACTAGAAATCTCAAGTTTAAGTTCTGAAAATGACAAAAAATGATTTGAAAGATCCAACCCCTAAAATAGGGCTCACAGTAATCGAACTGGTTAATCGAACAAAATCTGGATACCGATGATGAAAATCAGAAAAAGAAGATGTGGAATGAAAACCTTAATTTTTTTTGAAATTCTTTATTAAAATTTTATTGAAAATTTAGTAAATTTTCATCAATAAAACATATATAAAATCAATGTTCAGAAAATTCTATTT
The DNA here is from genome assembly GCA_033439265.1 of Dillenia suffruticosa. Taxonomy (NCBI): domain Eukaryota; kingdom Viridiplantae; phylum Streptophyta; class Magnoliopsida; order Dilleniales; family Dilleniaceae; genus Dillenia; species Dillenia suffruticosa. The sequence continues at coordinate 14,353,221 of JAVTVX010000034.1, read as the reverse complement.
AAAATCAGAATCCATTGCGATTAATGCACAAAAACAAGGGAACCAAGAAATCTTTCTGCTCGAAACTTGAAAGCTGGAGATAAGGACGTTGAAAATCATACTGATCTCATACATAGCATGCATTCTCAATATAACGAAACTAGTATGTATATATATGTCAACTGTTAGATTTTGTAACCCAATCACGCAGTGGAAGCAATAACAAATAATTTTCGGAATTATAAAAGTTTAAATTCACGGTATAATTCAATCGGTGATGCAAAAAATCTCAAAAATCGCAAACTCTGAACACGAACAATTCGTAGTCCGGATGACAGTCACGTATAACGAACTATCAATACGATATCATAACGTACCAACTCTTAACCCGTTGATTTTTACGTTGATCGGAAAAACCCTCTCTAATTGAGATATCTCACGCTTCTCAATTTTGTGTTCTCTCTCTCTCTAAAAGCATTCTCAGTGTTTTTTTTTTCTTTTTAATTTTAATAATCAATGAGAAGTCATAACTCCCATAGGAGTCATGTAGAGAGAAATTATGGGAGAGTGGGGTGATGGATAACTACCCGTTACCCCCTTTATTTTAAAATTTAAAAATTTACTAATGATTAAACTTGCCCCAACATGGGCATTAACCAATATCAACAATATCGAGTGGTCATCGATAGACCTGAGACCCCTCGGCTGTTTGGTTGTTACCGTCAGCTGTCCTCTTGTCTCGTTGCATATCTCCAAGAAAAAGGAGTTCATTAAGCATCTCCTCCAATCTCCACTAAGCACACCCATACATACTATAGCCTTATATCATGCATGGTCGTGAACCGAAATAATGCATGGATTCCAAATCTTTAAAGTTGGATGGAGGAAACTGAGGCAAACACAACATGCATATATGTTGTTCATGCTTGAAAACTGGACAGAAAAGCTGTAGGAAAAGTTCGAATTTTCATACAAGAAAGCTGTACTCTATGAGAAATTGATTAAACTAAACTGACGCTGGCTTTCCCTTAGTGCTGAAATCTGTATTAACAGAAGCCAGCTTGGAAGTTAACTATGCACAAAAATCTGTAAAATAATAACAAGTAAATTTACACTTTATAACCTGAACTAAGTTTCACTAAAGCAATAATAACAATGTCACTTTGTAGAATGACAACCCTATGCCATAAATGCTCCACTTAGTTTCCTAAAGAAGTCCAAGGAAAAAAAAACAACAATAATCATCTATAGTCCTGGACTAATGCACGTAATATTTGTTGGGGCAGGAGTTTGAAGAAAATGAAGAGATAAAAGTTTAAAACGACCTACGAATGAATTTATTGAATATATATATTTTTTGAAAAACAAAGCCATTACACTTTCTTTTTATTGATTCTTTTTATTCACCCCTATATGTAAAAACTCCTCTCTTGCTAAGGATATAATTATTTTATATACCTCCTCTCATTTCTCATGACTTTTCACATGAATCAATCTCTTAATATTCTTCATACCCTCATAGTGATTTTCATAACACCCCCTCTTAATTTGTGATTTTCATTACATCCTTAAATTGTAGAAGCTTCTCCATGGGCACTGCCTTGGTGAGAATATCCGCAGACTGTTTTGTACTTTTCATAAATTCAAAGTCAATTTCCTTCTTTCAAACCATATCACAAATGTAGTTGTGATGCAACTTAATGTGCTTTGATCTTTCATAAAAATCTGAATTCTTGGCTATTGATGTAACACAGAGACAAAAAAAAAAAAAGGGTCAAAATTCTTACACTCTTTCTACTCCCCCACTTTACAAATCTCTCACTCATCCGAAACCCGTTTCCCCCCTTCGTCTCTCACTCTCATTCTCATCTTCTCTCCCTCCCTCGGCTTCTCTGATCTCTTTTTCTCTCTCTCTCTCTCTCGCTCTTTCAAAATTGGCTTTTCATCTCTCTTTCTTGCTCTCTCTTCACCCTCAACTCACAGCTTTCTTTGTCATCTCTCATTCTCATCTCTCTATAGCCTCCCTCTTCGCCAGCGCAGCCATGGAAGCCGCCGACGAGCTCGGTTTCTTTCACTCAGATGGCGCCTCTTCCAACCGTTGCTGATCTCCTCAGCGTTCTCTTGGCCTTCACCTTTCTCTCTCCACAACAAATCATGTGACTGCCCCCTCATCTCACTAAGGTCTCCAAGGTGTAAGTCTCTCATCTCTCTCTCCCTCTCTTGTTGATTTATGCCTGCTCTATCTTCATCTCTAAATTTGTATTAATGATTGTCATTAAAAGATTGAATTTTGTTCTTAGAGTTGAACGAATTAAATTTGAGAAACCTAGATCTATGATTTATAAAACGTTGGGATTTGGACAATGGATGAATGAAAATTGTTGCTTGATTATAGATCTAGATTGAATGTGAGGAGGAGTTAGAAGACTAGAATGCAAAGCTGATATGACCTCAAAATAACAGGGGTCAAGGTCGGCCAGTGAGACGATGGGGGATAAGCTTCATCGTCGAGAGGGAAACAGCCCGGATCACCAGCTAAGGCCCCTAAATGATCGCTCAGTGATAAAGGAGGTAGGGATGCAGAGACAGCCAGGAGGTTTGCCTAGAAGCAGCCACCCTTGAAAGAGTGCGTAATAGCTCACTGATCGAGCACTCTTGCGCCGAAGATGAACGGGGCTAAGCGATCTGCCGAAGCTGTGGGATGTAAAAATGCATCGGTAGGGGAGCGTTATGTTAGACTGAATTTCATAATTTTGTATAATGAGTCTACGGTAATCTTACCCTCATAACTCCTTCTGCATATAGGCAATTCAAATGTGGTTTTTGTTCTCATGAGACTAGACTCTTCGAACTTTAAAATGATATATGATTTGTTAAAATTGGATAAAAATTGAATTTGTTATAATTTTTCAAAGAATTTTAGTGATGTTATTCTGCCCCTATTCTGGCTGGTCGTTTTCCTTCAATTTTGAGATGCCTTCTATACTGAATTCAGCTAAACTCTTAACATAAAAGTTGTACATTTGTGTCTTATCTTTAATTTAAGATAAAAATCATGTGACTTGGATGTGTGTAGTGAAATTTATAGTCATTTTCCCATAACTGCGCAAATTAAAAAATTTACTGGAAAACTAAAATTGTGAAAATATTAAAGAGAAATGATTTCTCTAATATTGATATGTGATTTAATGATTTAATCATGACTAATAAATTAGGTTAAGGTATTGGAAGAGTTGAATGAATGATAGTTCTCATTTAATTAGGAAATTTGAAAGTGATTATCTTCAAAAAAATGAGTGGATGATCCGTTGTGTTATAAATGAGTAAATTAGTTTTAAATTTTCTATAAATGACTTTGAATGATTTTTATATGTTTTATATAAGTTTTTTTGTGATTGTGGGATATTTAAAATGAAAATTTGAATTACGAATGCATCCACTGTATTTATAAATGAATGTATGCCACATATTATTGAATATTTGATTTATGAATATTATGGTATGATTTGATAATCGTTCGTTGAAATTATGCACATGAAACATAAATTAAATATTTGTGAAAGGATGGTACATAAAGTAAATGGCTATAGTCATTTCCTCCACGGAGCAACCCGACGGGGTGACGTGGTTGAGGTTGGATGAGCGGGGGAGGCAGACGTAGCTCCCTCTACCGAAGTCGTGTTATATTTGGACGCATCCCGATGAGGTACGAGTCAACGCCAAAGAAGGGAAAGTTAGTGTTGCGAAACAAATGGATTGAAAACCACTTGGTGGGCTTTGGTCCAGATTCGGCCATCTAGGACGGGAATGATTTTTTAGGCCCCATGATTTTGAAAAGACTGAAATTTATGGATGCATGTTTGTTTAGATTATTTTGAATGTTGAGACTATTTTATAGTCAAAGATGTGTTTATGAAATATACTTTAATTTCCCCACATTCACCCCTCATTTATTGATACAATCATACTATTGCACTCCACTTGCTGAATATTCCTTTATTCACCCCTCTATTCTATATTTTTCAAAGGAAGTTTAGGTGGGAGACGTCATTGGAGTAAGTTAAAGATACTTTTTACTGAATTGCTATAGGTGTCGATGATGAAGATATTATTTTTAAGTTGATGTGGTATGATCCGTGGAAGGAGACTTTGTACTCTTTATTTTTGGTCTAGATTTAATCAATACTTGTTTTATTTTCTTTGAACCAAGTATTGGTAAAATCCTTACTTTATTTTTTATGGAACTTTGTAAACTTTTGCTTATATTTGTCTTTTGCAAAATTTATGGTTTTATTGGAACATTTGAAATTTATTGTGAATTTTAAGACATTTGAAATTTGTGAAAATTTTATTAAGAATTCTTTAAAATGGTTGAGATAGTTTTATACATGTATTTGATTTTGATTGGTTGGAATGGTTTCATGCATATCTGTTGTGATAAAATGGATTAGAATGGTCCTTTGTATGATTTTAAATAGTTTTGAAAATAGCTTTAAATAGATGGAATATCTTTCGTTGTCCCGGTATATGGAGAAATATTGCCCGTATGTCGAGATAATATGACAGTTGTTATGTGCTCGACTCGAGTGTCAAAGCATGACAATTGATACTGCAGGCTTGTTATCACAGAAAATAGGAGCAGGATCTGCAGTCCTTTGCTATAAAGCATTTAGAATCCTTCTCAACCAAATAGCTTCGCATGCAACTTCATTTGATACATTATATTACGCCTGTACAGATGACAATGCAGCTGAGTTCTGCCCCTTATAACTCCATGAAATTGCTATGGGTCCAAAACTGAAATATAGGCCGGCGTTTTCTTATCATCATCAAGACTTCCGATCCGGTCACTATCAATAAAACCAGCCAACGTGTTGTTTCCTTCCTTCACATATATGATCCCAAGCTGATGAAGGATCCTTTTGGCCGCTGCAAAATGGAGCTTCCTTGGTTCGTTTTTAAATCTTGAAATTAAGCTAGCAACTTTGGCCTTATCTTAATTAGATGGCTTATTCCAATCTTTGATTTTGTCTCCAAGACTATTGGTATCTACATAAATTTTGACATCTAGTAATCCAAACATATAGTTTTTTTAATAAAATATTAAAAGCCACGTATTCAAATTTCAAAAGATTTGACATAATTTAATCTAACAATAAACAATAGTTAGGATAGATATAAGTCGAGAAATAAGATAAATAAATTAAAAATGGGCATATGAATTCTCAAAAAAAAAAAAATACATTATGATTTAAGATATGCAAATTTTTGAAAATATAAGAAGTATAATTATATTTAAAATCCAAGACTGTCCATGATAAAATATGTGTACAAATAATGAAAATCAAGACAAGGACATGTGAAACTAGATGAATGTACAACTTGCAAAGAAAGATGAAAAAATCAATTAAATCAGACAATTCCTTGAGCTAACGTAACGGTTTATATTAAACACTTTAAATTGGATGCAAGTCAGTTTCTCCTCTCGCATAGTCAGGGTCTCCCTTCTATACCAATCATGTCCCAACCCTCGAATCGAGTACGTGACAACCGCCGCATCACCCTGACATACAAATAAGCCCTGCCCGTACACCGGGATAACGCAAAACATTCATCAATATCCATTATATTTTCCAAACAACACAAAAATATGCAAAGGATCCACTCAGTCCATCCCTATCTCAAAAGACGTGCATAAGACCAACCCGATCATTTCTAAATCCATTAAAATTTCATAATTCTGAAAAAAAATCCAACAACGTAAAATATAAAAAATTCAATTATAGTTTAAAATTTAAAAATTCAAATGGGTTGACTAGACAAAATTTTAATAACAATTCAAAAGAATACTCTCAATATGAGCCCAACTAATCTCCTAAAAAAAATTCATCCAAGACAAGAAGTAGTACCAGTAATAGGAATCTCCTCAAAAACTCGACAAAATCCAACACTAGAATAGACTAAATCTCCTAATTTAAACTTTCTCTGAAAAACGAAAGAAAGAATGGTGAGTATAAAAATACTCAGTGAGTGAAGTGCAATTGTATAATTATGACAACAAATGAGAGGTGAGTGTGGAAATGTCAAATCATGTAATTTAAATAGTTCATTCAATAATATAGTTCCAACAATCTTAGTAATAGAAAAAAAAAAGAATGCATCCACAATTTTCATATTTTTCAAAAATCATGAGATTTCCTAAATAAACCACTTCATCAAAAATTTGGCCAAATCCGAGTGGAAGCCTACCAAGGGGTTTTAAATTCATTCGATTCACAACAATACATTCCCCCTCCTTGGCGTTGACTCGTGTTTCACCAGTGGTGCAATCAGGTAGTATGAAGGGGACACAAGAGATCACATCTACCCTTCTTTGCTAATAATTCCTAACCACGGCACCCCGTCAGGTCGCTCCATGGAGAGAATGACTATAATTATTTATATCACATACACCATCCTTTTACAACCATTTAAATCTAGTTCAATATGTCATAATTTCAACAAATAGTTATCAAACCATATCACAATATTTATGAATAAATTATTTAACAACACATGGAACATTTTCATTCGTAAATAAAATGGATACATACATATTTCAAATTCTCATTTCGAGATATTTCACAATCACAAATATTTATACAAAATCATATAAAATCCTAAAGCTATTTATAAAAAAATTTTAAAATGATTTTTATCATTAGAGGTACAACAGTCCGTCCACTCACCTTTTGGGAGCGTAATCACTCCCAAATTCCAAATCAAACAAAATCTATCCCCTCCTTTGATTCCAAATGCCTTAACCTAAGATATAGATTTAAAATTTTCATGTTCAGAGTTTAGCCTAATTCAGTCTAAAAAGTATCTCAAAATCGAAGGAAAACAAGTAGGTGAAACAGGACAGAACATGACATTTTTTTGCGCCACAAATTTCTTTGAAAAATCATTAAAAAAATTCAATTTTTATCAAATTTTAACAAATTATATCTCATTTTCAAGATATGGGAGTCTAGATTCATATGCAAAAAACCTAACTTGATTTTCTTTTGTACAGAAGAAGTTATGAAGGAAAGATCACAATATAATCAAATTGCCATTATACAAAAATCAAGAATTTTAGCCCAAACATGAAACTTTGCATTCTACCCTAATAACTCCACCTCACATTCAATCTAGACCTAGAATCAAATAACAATTTCCGTTCATCTATTATCCAAATTTCAACATTTTATAAACCCTAGAACCAAACCCATAAATTCATTTCATAAAATTTTAACACATTCTTCAAATTCATGGAATGGAAAAGTAAACCCAAGTTAAGAATGAAAAGATTACCGTCAATTTTGCCTCCAAACTGAGCCACCATCAAACCCTAGGTCACCAATTGAAGAGAAATACAATTTCGGCCAAAGATAAAGGGTTTTCCTTACAACCACCGTTAAGCGATTTTGCGGGTATATTTTTTATGCTTAAGGGCCGAAAATGATAATGCTGGTGGTGGATTAAAGTGCGTGGCCGTGACAAGTGAGATCCATCAATATTTGCCACGGATCATGAAGGAGAAAGGTTAATTTGAGGTGAAAAAAGGGGGGAGAGAGAGGGTGTGTGAAAAGAGAGGAACCGAGAGAGGGAGAGAGTGAGAGTGAGAGTGAGAGTGAGAGATGAGAGAGAGATGAAAAGATAGGGGGTGGGTTTCGGATGAGTGAAATGGGAAAGTGGGGGAGGGGAGAGAATAAGTGGGTTGACTTTTCTTGGGTAGTTTTTTATTTTTAATCTTATAATATCTCCTACTGATGACCCCGATAATGATGAGTAGGATAATAATTGATCGATATTTGTTGGATATTATTATTACTATTTTCTTGGATATTCGATATTGGATGATATTGATATTATTATTAGTATCCTCTTCGATATTGGATATTGGACTATATTGATATTTGTTTGATTTTATTGTTATTGACATTTTGTTCAATGCACAAAAATTTATGAACATTGCTTATCGATTTTGTTCTTATCGGATGTTATTCACATTTTTGAATTTGATTATTATGTTGGTTAGATTGGAAAATTTTTAATTGAATGGATGTCGACGGTTTATTGGTTTATTTGAAAAGATATTTGATGGATATTGATGATTTTTTTGTTCGATTGGATATTGATGGCTTATTAGTTGGATTCGAAATAATATTGGATAGGATGGATACATATGACTTATTGATTGGATTGGATATCGATGGTTTTTTGGTTGAATTAGATATTGGTCAGTATATTTTTTTTAACAAGGAGAAACAAGAAAACCATTAAAATTTTTTTCCTAAATTTCCAAATCCGTCACTAAATCCATCGCCAAATAACATTGTTTTGTGGCTAAAATTTTCAAATTCGTTTTTAAATTCGTTGCAAAATATTTGTTACTAAATTCGTCGCTAACTTACGAATAATTGCACCTGTCACTAATATTGGGTAGGCTTAGTGACAGAAATCAATATCCGTCGCTAGAAACGTCTGTTCGTCACTGATATTAGCGATAAAAATAATTATCCGTCACGAAATTTAGTGATGGATACCATTTTCTGTCACTAATTTTAGCGATAGAAAAATGGATCTGTTACGAAATTTAGTGACAGATAATTATTTCAATCACTGAATTTAGTAACAAATATATTTTTCTATCACTAAATTTAACGACAAAAAATATGATCCATTGCTAAATTTGGTGACAAAAAAATATATCCGTTGCTAAATTTAGCGACGATAAATATGATCTGTCACTAAATTTAGCGACAGAAGTGAGGAATCGTAGTTGAATTTAACCATGAAATTTAGCGACGAAATTATTTTCCTCGTTAGTTATGAAAAATTTTTTTTCGCTAAATCCGTTACTAAAAAAGTTAAGGATGAATTTTTGTAAATTTTTTGTCGACCATGATTTTTGTAGTGTTTCTTAGTGTATTTTTCTGTTTCTTTTTTTTTTTGGGAATTTGCACCTTGTTTATGAGTTTTCAAATAAATCTTTAGAGAACGTGATTTTTAAGATAAATAGCCTATGGTTACAATATAACTAAAACTCATAATTTTGATAAAATTGTTATCAATTTAGACATCCACAAACATTTTATATTCAACGGAATTTACAATATAACTAAAACTGAAACAAGAAATGAGTCAATCAACAAAACGAGTCAAGCAAAACAAGACGGTTAAATTTAGTAAATTGATCAATATGAAAATAAAAATAAAAGTAAAATACTTCCAAAATAAAAATAAAAAGAATAAGGAAGATTCCAATTTTTTTTTAATAGTTTAAAGACATTTGAATATGTCTTTTTTGAGGTTTTGAAAAGAGAATTAACAACAAGTGATGAGTCCTTTGTGGTCTTTAAGTTATTAGTTTTTTTAACATGTGTCAATTTAAAATAAAACTAATCAATTTTAATACATGCATTATTACATAAATATATATTACTATATATATATATATATATATATATATATATATATATATCGAAATCGTTCATAAATCAAATAAATTGAACACTCTATAACTCAAATTTAATTCATAATTTTTATGAGCAAAAAGTATGGAAAGTATATTATTCATTTAAGCTCATGAGTTTGACCCATTAAATTAACGTTCCAATCAAACCCCTACTTAATAGCAATTTATCTCCATATGGTTTACCTTCTTACAAAATAAAAAATAATGCAAATCAAATTTACGTCCAAAACCCTTGTTTTTTAAATTTTTTAAAAATAAAAATAAACTTTCAAATCTATTTCTTTTTCTTCTTTCTTTCTTCTTATACTACAAACTAAAATAACAATTTATAAAACAAGTCTAAGACAACTACAGATGTTACGTTATATATCATAAAGCACACTCTAGCGTGAAAAAGCACACGTTCCTATTCCATTGGTTTGAACTTGGATGTTCTAATTTCTAGCATGTGAAGTTGCATGGACAACTACACATGTTATAATATCCCAACCGGAGACATTGACAACTTCAGTGAGAGTATACCTCCACTTCCGTAGCCTTTCCATCCCTTCTGCATGCAACCCATTTTTGATACCTCTCTTGAGCCTCCCCATAACTTCCACGTTGTTTCCTCACGTCCAACGGATTCACATGGTAGAAAATCAGCAACACTGTTTTGGGTCCTTCAGACTATTCACAGATGCACTTCGTGATCCCTGCTAGCTCCTCCAAACACTATTTGGAGGATGCAATAGTCCTTAGAAAAGACAACCTTTGTAATCCTCGATCCTTCAATGGCTTTCAACAGCTTTAGAGAAAGTGACCTCCTCTCTCAAGCTATTTGCTTGAGACCTTCGTCACTCAAGCAACCGTCAATGGCTTCCAAACACTATCTTCATTTCCAATGCTATTAAAAGACATTTAATCAAAGTTTTTGTGTAATTTCTTTACATCCATAGATTGCTAGTTCTTTTTGTAAACTTTTAGGGGCATTTTTGTAAGTTTTTGGGGGGGTCTATAAAAGATTTTATTATCCTCAAAGTTTGGAAAGTGTTTGTTAAACACTCTACAAAAAATTGCCTTTAGTGATACAGGCATTTCAAGTGGTCACCAAAAGTAGCTCTATCAACACATTTAGTGACGACATTTGATGACCAAATTAGTTGCCAACAAAAAGTGACTATCAAGTGATGAACTTTAGTGACCTGATTGGATGATAAAAAAGTTGTCACTAAAAATACGTAGGGACAACATACTAGTGATGAATTTTTCTCTATCAGAAAATCAATATGTAGTAATAACTCGAAATTGGTGAGCAAAAATTGATAGTTGGGAATCAAAACAAAGTCAGTCACTAACATTAATCACGAAAACAGAGATTATTACATGAATTTACATTAAAATATATAGAAAACACTTCCCAATATCATAGAAAACAATTTGTATAAACAACGTGGATTAACTCAACTGGATGTCGAGTTGAGTACCCTGAAACATGATCGAAATTTGATTTCTTCTGGGAGTATCGGGCCCTCATATGTATGAAGCGTTCCTTATTGAGAGACCTGTTCCTCCAAAAAGAGTCACTATAGCGGTCGATCCAGATTAGTCGGGACAAAATCTCAGATACCGAGGGTATCCAAGACATGGTACCCAAAAAAAAAACAATTTGTATAATCAGTACATAAGTCCTATCAACTGATCCATTTAGCTTATGCCATCATATCATGCTCCTCTTTTAATCGGTAGATACTACTTGAAAATTACATGATAAATTATCAAAAAAATATTTACATCAATCATATGAAATTTACATTAAAAGTCATAATATTACAAGTAACTAAATAGTTATACAAAATACCAATCATATTGATTCAACATTTAACATCATTTTAAAATTAATTCTAACAAACAAAGTGCATTCCATCATACTAAAGCATAAAAATACCAAGATTGGAGAACATGTACCACCTTAAGCAATACCTTCAGTCCAATGAACAGTTCCACTGATTATCTCAACAGACCAATCTAGTCTAAGTTTCTTCGACCATTAGCTATCACTACTAGAAAACAGGCCTTTAACGATGGAAAAATCCGTCGTTGATACCCTGTAATCCGTCGTTGAAGGTTATTAGCGACGGATTTTTTCCGTCGTTAAATTTGTCAGAAAAAGGTACTACGCTAATTTTTATCGACAAATCAGAGATAGAACAAATCCGTCGTTAATATTAGCGACGGAACATTCCGTCACCGAAACAAAAAAAAAAAAAAAGGTGATCTTTTAGTTCTGAAAAAAGAAAAAAGAGACCAAATCATTAATTTGAGATTTTTGTCTCTATCAGGAATCGAACCCACAACATTCCGTCACCGAAACAAAAAAAAAAAAAAAGGTGATCTTTTAGTTCTGAAAAAAGAAAAAAGAGACCAAATCATTAATTTGAGATTTTTGTCTCTATCAGGAATCGAACCCACACACAAGGGACAAGGTGATCTTTTAGTTTTGAAAAAAGAAAAATGAGGAGCCCTTTTAGTCCTCAAAAAAGGAAAAAAGAGGCAAAACCATTCATTTGTGATTTTTGCGTTTTTCGATATTTTTTGAGAATCGAACCCACACACATGGGACACGAAGAGAGCACGCCAACCACCTAACCAAATACATGTGTGAAGCATATACCTTTTTTTTTACTTATTATCTTTATCTTATATTTTTTTAAAATAATAAAATAATATAAAATTATAATATAATAATTTTAATTATAAAATTATAATTTAAATAAAATAATAAAAATTTTGAAAAAAATAAAATAATATTATTCTTCTACAAAATAAAATTAAAAAATTAAAAAATTAAAAAATTAAAAGTTAAAAATTAAAAAAAATTAAAAAATTAAAAAATTTGTTGCTAATCCGTCGATAATCCATCACTAATTTTTCGTTAGTAATCCGTGGCTAATTTTCCGTCACTAATCTGTCGCTAAAGGCTATACATATATTTTTTTTATTTTTTTTCCTTCATCAATTCACTAACGGAAATTAGCGACGGAAATATCCGTCGGTAATCCGTCGTTGATAATTTTATAATTTTTTTTTAATTTTTTTTAAGGGTTTAGTGACGGAAATATTTCCGTCGCTAATACACCGCTAATCCGTCGCTATTCTGTCCTATGACAATCCATCGTAAATCCGTCGCTATTAGCGATGGATTTTTGTCCGTGGGTAATTTTTCATTATTGTTGCCGTGTTTTCTGGTAGTGTATACAATAAATAAAAAATAATGAATTCAAAAAATTTGAATATGCGGCAATAAGCAACTCAAGAAGATGCATTTTCGCTATCAACTCTTAAAAGGAAAATGCTACGGTCATAGGTTGGTTTGTTTTTTTTCTTTTTTCTTTTTTGATTGCAAACGAAAAAATACTAGATGAAAAGAAAAATATACGAAACTCTAAGTTTGAGAAATCCAATGAAGAAGAAAAACAAGGTCAACACCAAAAAAAAAAAATAGATAATTGCTTATCGATCCCTCCTCAACTTTTATAAGCTATAATATTAGTAGATCCTAAAGCATGAGTCCATGGACAAGTATAAGTGACAATTTTATTCAAGAAGAGAAGAGTAAAAAAGCTGATTTCTAAAACTTCTAGTGTCTAGCTTTCTCAAATACATCAAAGAAATAGCCACAACCACAAACCTTCAAAACAACCAAGCATCTTTATTTCCTCCAAAATCTCTAAATTTCATAAGAAATAAATCCGGGAGTCTCCTAGGGCAAACCCAAGCATTATGACCCACATTAAAGAGGTAGTTCCACATCTATGGTAGGACATGAGCTATGATGTAGCAAAGCACAATCCTATAAAGACAGATAATGAAATGAACCTCTCAAGTTGGTCTGCATTTCAAGAACTAGGATCCAGGTTCCAGTGCCATTTGGGTATAACAATGGGTACCATCAGCCAACATAAAGAACTTTGATGCATAGTCTTGTTAAAAGTAGCCAGTTCAGTTATAAAGCGAAACTAAAATGAAAAGAGTTGATGCCACAAGGTATACCATGACAAAGTAATCGGTTTTGTTATTTTTAACCAATATATGGGCGCTGTACAATAAGGAAAAGTTCACTTGACCCCACATTGTAGGCCACCATTATTTTGTCACCCAGTGGTTTGAATCTAGCCAACAGACCTACTGACATTTGCCCTTCAGCCCCAAGAGATCCTTCCCTAGCTTTATATAAAAACCTCAGTATGCCTTGTTTGTGAAATAGGAATAAAATGACACATAAAGCCATAGTGTAGCAAAATTTCATTGGCAAAAAAACACTAAGAAGGTTATACATAATTTCATTGTTCTTCCAATAGAGGAAATGACAAAAAGTTGAAGAAGAATATTTGAAAAATAGGCAATAAAATATGTGGAATTCACCTTTTCTTTGGAGTAAATGAGACAAGTGCATTCACCAAAAAAATAGATGCATAGCTTTGACATGGAAGTTAAAATATCGGCAACAAAGAAATCTGAAAATGATATTGCCTGTAAATGCAAAGAAGCACCATATCAAACAAAGTATGAATTTGAACAATGTCAATAAGTGGAAAATGTTCCATTGCTTGATGGGATAAGGCATTGGAGATTTAATGAATGTCAATTTTGTTGAATAAGTTGTTTCAATGATATTCAATCTTTTTTGGGGGGGAGGGGGATGACTCTTTCCCTGTTGCAGAATTGAAGTTTTATGCATAATCTTGTGTTTGAGAGCCTTAAGACATATTTGCATCTCTGGATGAATACATGCCAATTTAAATGCATCCAAACATCTCAAATGTTGATATTCCAATATCATTGCAATATTCACAAGCCTGCAAAATTGGAGGGGCCTAAAATGAAGCATCACCATGGAAGAAAGAAGTGTAACTATGCATTCTAGAATTGGAGTGAAAATTTAGGAATATATGAGAGCATAATTTCTACATAACTAGCATCTTCATCTTTCCTAAAACAGACTTATTTTATCAACCAAAAGATAAAACATGCATTTCCTACAAAAGGATACATCATTGAAAATATTTTCCAGTTATTAAACTTGCCCACAGTGGGAAAACTATCCACCATAGAGTCCTCAATAAGTAATATAGAGATGACAAATAAAAAATATCAAAAGGAAATATCAATATCATTGTAACAACACAATACAAAAGCAACTCCAAATATTAGACGTGAAAGAAACTTAATATAATTACAGGTGACAAGGGAAAGGTAACATAATGAAGTAATTGTTAAAATGACATGAAACAAATTAAAAATCCTACAATAATTGGCAGAAGCAACTACGGTAAGGGCAGAATATATCAAATATATGTTCTAATTGCATGTTAGAAGGTTATTAAGTAACAAGAAGTACATATATGATGATTTGACCAAATTATTGCTTATATATATATCTAATTGAGTTCACAGCAATGAAACAGAAAATAAAAAATTATTTCACTTTTTAGGTGGAAAACAAGGAAGAGGATCCATAGCATGGGAAAATAGGGAAAGAACAAGCATTATTCTTTTAAGTTATATGTGGACGAGGATCCATCATATGTAAAGAAATCTATATAGCATGGAACGGGGACAATGGATTAAGAATGGGTATATTATTTTCAGTTGTATATAAAATAAGGAAGGAAGCTCTATCACACTGGTTGTGACGCAGCCAATATGTGAAAGGGAAGAAAGAGAGTGCAAAAGAGAAACATTATGCGAGAAGAAAGAGCCTAACCTACAAAGAAACAGACGAGCAGCCAAATCAACAGTGGAGGAAGCAAATTGTGACAGAGAGATTGATCACCTACAACAATTTGAGAATTAGAGTGACCTATAACTAAATGAGAATTGGACTGTCGAATTTCAATTTGCAATTTTTAATTTTGAGGTTCCTTGCGTAGCGTACTGAAATTCAAATCTTAATTAATTTTTGAATATAATTTGAAGTTAATTGATGAGGGAAAAAGACTAGTATTTTGAAAAGTGTTTGGGAAATGAAAAGTCTAGCGAATAAATTTGAAAACGTGATTTTTCAAATTAAAGAAATTAGAGAAATTTCTTAATTTTGAAAATGGGAAAAAATTGTTAACGTGATAGTGCCATGTCATCATATGAATTGAGTGTATCTTGTTAACCAAGGCAATTTAAACTGGTGGAGAGGTGTGGTATAAAAAGGGACGGGGAGAAGGGAGCTTGGGTAAGATTAGGTTAATATGGTTGAAATGCTCTTAGGTGTAAATGATTTTGTTTGTAACGACTATGACTAGATTTAGAGATTTTTGATATCCCATTCCTTTTGTGCACGGTTAGAGTTATAGTCAAATGTCATGATTAAAAGTAAATAGTGAGATCAAAAGTATAATTTAGAGTAACCAGGAGGGCTTCATAAGTAATGCCAGTATGATGAGATCAAAAGAACAAGTTCAGACACTGTAGCTAAACTGGAAGTGGAGGGTGGCACCAGACATAGTTTGGACTAAATAGTCATCGGATATTTGCATATAGAGTTTTAAGCAATTGCAAAATGTGGGTCCATAAGGGGAAGATTGAAATTGGGTAGAAAGTGCATAAGATGGTGCCAACATTAAGGGAAGTTTGGAGGGTAGCTGTACATGCATGTTGTTAAAGTTTGCAACGAGTGACCACGAGGGCAATTCCCAGAACAACATGGAGTCCTTTTCATCCATGGAAACTTAGGGCAAGTCTTACAATGTCATAGTAGAGGTAGGTTTAATCCTCTCTCTTCCAAGCTTGTGAATGTGGTAAAGGAAAATCAAGAGAAAGGAGATACTCCTTTTGTAGCTAGGACATGATTGGACAAGTGAAGTATTGTTTTTGTGAGGCAATATCATCTGGATCATACTCGTATTGATAAACAAAGTCAACAATTGAATATTTTCCAATTGAGAAGGATATGAAAGAAGAAGATCTAGATAACAACACGATTATGGAAAAATACCAGACTCTATAAACTATTTAGTATCTACTCGTTGAGGACTTACCACATTCTCCATATCTCAATATTTTTCGTAGGATTATGACACAACTCTAGCCTTAAGAGCAGGTAGAGATGGAAGTGTGCAACAACTAATCTTGGGTACCATTTATATGAGAAGGTGGATTGAGGGTTGAGAGGATGGTGGAAAGTACTACATAATAGGAAGTAGTGAATTGATACAACAACAAGCATAGGCTTATGAGGCACGAACTTCCTGGCATCTCTAGAGTTTACATTAGCTGGTCTTGCATCAATTGGATCACCCAATAGTCTAGAATCATCCTTTGAATAGTCAAAGTTCAATTCTTCCTTATTAGTGTTTTCCAATATTTACTTATTGTAACACAAAAAAAAAAAAATGGAGACGCAGCATTTTGGGGCAAAACGCTGCATCCCCAAATATGAATTGGGGATTAGGGTTGGAAACCCTAATCCCTCTCTCTCTCTCTCTTTCCCCGAATTTTTCTCTTCCACGGCCATTCATCTTCCTCTACCGTGGTCGATCGCCTTCCTCCGCCACCGCCATCGCCGCCACCCTCTCCCTCTCTGTCTTCTCCCCCTACCCCGCTCATTGTCTCTCTCTACTTCGTTCTCTCTCCCTTCGGCTTCGCCCAAATCCGCCGCGAGCCGCGATTGATCGCGCCCTTCCGCCATCGCCGCCACTCGTCATAGCTGCACTTTCCTTCGGTGGGCACCGATCTTCCGTGAGCGCGACTGCAACTCCTTCTACCACCGCGTGACCACCCAGCCAGAGCCGAATGCACCCCTCGCAATCCACCCGGTACGAGCACGATCATGCCCCTGCGCGATCCTTCCCACGCGAACATAGCGCGAGCCAGGCCACGAGCAGGACCCAGCCCGCGAGCGCGAGCCAAGCCGTGAGCAGGACTCAGCCCGCGAGCGCGAACCAGGCCGCGTGCGCGCCAGCGTACGAGCGCGAGCTAGCGTGTGCCAGCGCACAAACGAGCGCCAGCCCGCAAGCCACTGCGGGCCGTGAGCCATAGCCGGCCCGCAGGCCCATCAGCAACAAGCCCATCAGCCCGTAGGCCCGCCAGCCCCAGGCCCGCCGGCCCGCTAGCCCACTGGCCAGTAGACCAGTGAGCCCGCTAGCCGAAGCCCATTGGCCCGCTGACCCGCGAACGCACGAGCCCGCTGTAGCCCACGAACCTCTACGCAGGTAACTGACTTAGGGTTTTGCTTTTAATCTAAGTGTTTGATCCTAACTAATAAACTCTGTCTTCATAGGTAGCATTTAAGAATTTGGAGAGATCTAGGAGAAATTCGGATAAAGGTCTGCGCTCCGAGAAAAACCTTAAATGAGGGATTTCGGACCCATTCGATTTGGTTATTAAATTTAAGATAAATTTAGGATAAGAAGTCTTGTTTATGCTAGAATATAGAGTAGATTCGCAATGAATGCATTTTCAGACATTATATGCGATTCATTAAATTAAGTGTAGGAATTTATATGAAATGTGATTATTCAGGATGATAGAATCAAATTAAGTTGATTTGAATAGTTTCCCTTGGAATTTAAATTAATCTATGCATGAAAATAGTCGAAAATTGAGATTTGAGTACGAGGGTTGATGTAGCCTTCCGCATTATAAATTATTCTACTTATAGGCAAGTTAAATATTATCTCTGTATTATGAAAATAGACTCATATACCTTGAAAATGACACATGGCTTGAAACATTTGGATGGAAATCGAAAAATGTATGATTTTTCAAAAATTTTCCATCTTATAGAAAAATTATTTATTTTAAGACTTATTTCCGACCTTGAGTGGTTTTAGGGTTGAATTTGACTTGATTTAAAAATACGTTAATTGTTTACAAATGAAATGCAACTAATGACATTAGAGTGTATTCATAAATTGAAGAGTTAAGGTTTGTACAAAATTAGGGAAAATGGATAAACCCTATAATACTTGAAAATTTGATGTTAAATTGTGATGATCTGATTAAATTGATCTTTTTAGAGACTCGAGGAGTCAGATTGGATTTATTTTGAAAATAAGAAGTGACCACCCTCCCTAGAACTGTGAGTGGGATTTTGACATCTACTATTGATTGACAAATCATGTTTTATCGATTTTCAAACGACATGATTTTTATACGTGTGAAAACTAAATGTTTGGATTTTGATAAGTATATGTACATATTTTGTGACCATTGGAGTGTCTCAACTGCTGATTTTATAGATTATGCATCCATGAGTTTGATAACTGATATTGTGCCACCTTTTTGACATATTGACATGTTTTAATGATTCTACTGTATTGGCACGTAATTTTAAATGGATTTACATGTTCTATTTGGGCTATACGCCTGGCCGAAATTATGTTACGATACATGGAGCTATATGTCCGGCCGACATGATGATGTGATGCATGGGGCTATGTGCCCGGCCGACTTGGTGATGTGGTGATATGCTTCCGATAGCATTCCGTAGCTACGAAAGACATTTGGTAGAGGCACCCCTTGTGCCCGGATACGTTTCAGCCTGAGATATCCACCAGATCGTCATGTGTATGGGTGTCCCAGGTTGACCCTCATCGGGAAGGACGTGAGTTTACTCTGTCTAGCACCGGGCGGGACACCATACACGGCCGACTATATATATGTATTATTATTATAATTACAGGCTAGTTTGAGTAAATTGTAGTCAACATTGGGATAGAAAACCATTATTTGATATTTACATAGTAATAAAAAAACCCCAATGCGTCCATCCTTGGTCGAGGTAGACCATTGCTGAAATTGTTTGTTTGACCGGCTCTACGTATGTGATTTGATACATGGATGGATACATATGTTATTTTCTGATGTGCGTCTTGAGATATGTTTTATATTGAAACAACACGTTATTTTCGCACACTCATATTATGTTACATGCTTTGACACTCCAAATTCACCCTCGATATTGATAGCACGATATCAATCCCCTCATTTGCTGAGTAACCTTCCATGAATACTCACCCCTCACTTTCTCCCCACAGGATTAGTTTTTGACTGAAGAAGAATTATTGTGTTACGACGTGGACTTGATAGTACAGGGTTTGGGTATGAATGTTACCATATCTTCCACTACGAGTATTGGAGATTTTATTTTGATAAATATACTCATTTATTTTTAGGATGACTGTATAATTTATGTATATTTATTTGTGAAACTCTCATATTTTATTCGCATTGAGGCGATTGTACGTATTTGAATGTCATTTGGGAAAAATTATTGTATATTATGTAAAATTTTAGGTCCGCTCGTGTGGTGGCTACTCATGCTATAGTTGGGCATGATAGTAGAGGTCTGTGACTAGGTCTGTTGGAAATTTTTATAGCCTTGCGTTGTTCTGGATGTTGGTTGTGGCATTGGTTGATTTTGAAGAGCTCGGGATGACCATTTGTTTATTTTACAGAATGAATGTTGATATACAGGACAAATTGTACTTGTAAGACCTCCGAAATATAGGGAGAATCTGCCTGATTTTTTGTAAAAATATAGCCGGCATCCAGGATAATGGGCGGTTGCTCATGATCCCAGTTTGGGGTGTGACAGTTCGGTTGGTATCAGAGCCTCAGGTTGGGCAAAGGGTAGTAAGAAAAGTATTCCCAAGTACATAGAAAAGTCCTTAATGCATTAGAGAGTTTCGTACAGTCATTTAAAGTCCCATACATGGTCATAGACTACTAATTTCATTCATTTTAGGGGGTTAGTTACTACATAATTAACCCTAATTTTTAAACCATGCCAAACTTTGGAATTATATCTAATGAAATTTTCTCCTTGCAAAATTATACCGCCTAGATGCGGTAGACCAGCGGGACGTGGAGCTAGACTCGCGCTATCCCAGACTCCTCAAGTGCCTGACCCTCCGAGGGGACCTAAGACCCTTGGAGTGCCTGAGGCTGCTTCCTCTTCACGGGCGCCCCCTGCAGCGCCTACTCAGCTGGCTGCTCCAGCCGAAATTCTACCATCGTCCCTTGAGGTGTTTAGGAAGGTATATGAGTGGTACACCTCCCATGGGATTCAGATGCCACCCCCACCACCACCGACGGCAGTGTCGACTTCTACGGCCGTGCCACCTCCACCAGTACCGACGGCAGCGCCGACTCCTACGACCGTGCCACCTTCAGTTGTACCAGATCAGCCCCCAGTTGTTGGTCCTTCCACTGTTTCAAGACCTAGTGATACTACCTCCTCCACCTTGAGGTGTATTCACGAGCTCACCCAGTTGGTAAAGGAGGCGAGGTAGTTAGGCTGCACGGAGTTCGCGGGAATGGGTGATCCTACAGCAGCGAAGCATTGGATCAACAGCACCCGCAAAATTTTGACTGATCTGGGGTTGAGCGAGGACTACCGGCTTCGGATAGCAGAGAGACTTTTAGATGGCGACGCCCTCACTTGGTGGTAGGCGATTTGTGACAATGCTATCGAGCCGCTGCGATGGGAGGACTTCCTACTGGAGTTCGATCGCAGGTACTTCTCTGAGTTCCAGCAGGACCGCAAGAAGGTAGAGTTTCTGCATTTGCGGCAGGGAGCCAGGACAGTGACAGAATATGAGATGAAGTTTAGGCGACTAGCTGCTTTTGTTCCAGACTTAGCAACGCCAAAGCAGTTACGATTCAAGTTTGAGGACGGCCTCAACTTGAACGTCAGGAGGTACATGACAGTGACTCGTAGCCTCTCCTTTGCGAAGATAGTAGACTCAGCACTTAGGGCTAAGAAGATCATCCATGCTGAGGGCAGACAACAGGAGAACAGAGAACTAAGGAAGAAGAGATCTGGGGCTTCTTCGAGCCAGGGCTCGAAGAAGGGCAGGAGTTTAGGATATCAGGAAAGCTCTTCTCAACCGAGACAAGCACATCCTGAACAGGGATCACGATCTCAGGGATTCAGAGCACTGGCCTCTAGTGCCAGTACTCAGATTTCAGCTCAGCGGCACCCTTTTTGCCACCGATGTGGTAGAGACCACACTTTTGGAGAGTGTACGGTGTCTGTTACGTGCTTCCAGTGTGGGAAGCCAGGGCACATTAGGAGTGCCTGCCCCGAGTTGGGATCGGGAGGTCAAATAGCTGCAGAACACTCGAGTGTTCCCCGAGGAGGATAGCAGGGAGCACCTGTGCACTCGAGTCGCACCGCTCCACAGACGATAGCCGGGAGCAATACGGTGCCAGGACCATCCCGACAGCAGTAGAGGACACAGGCCCGTGTATACGCAATGACGTAGGAGGACTCTCAGGCGAGTCCTGACGTGATTATTGGTGCTCCTCCCACTGATCCCCATGTTTAGAGATGTCCATGTACTTTCTTTTGAGAACCATCACTAGTTAAAGCCGTAGACGCTTAACTATGTTGGTTTGTACATATATTTTGATATATATATATATATATATGTGAGCATATATTCTCTTCCATATTTATCAACTGATCTTTTGATTTTCTCACATTAAGAGTTATGAAAATATGGGGAGTCGACGCTCGTGTCCAAATTGACACCGGGTCAAATCATTCGTATGTGAGAGTGTCTTTTGCCCACAAGTTGGGTAAGCTTTTGTCGCCACTTGATGAGGAGATATTGGTCATCACTCCTCTCGGTGAGCAGATACTTAAAAATTCCATCTATAGAGGGAGTAAGGTTATGGTCAGAGATGCGATACTCGAGGCAAACTTGATTCCACTTGAGATGATGGATTTCGATGACATCCTAAGGATGGATTGGCTAAGCATGCATAGGGCCTCAGTAGATTGCTTCACCAAAGAAGTGGAGTTTCGGAGACTCGAGGGGCCATTGTTGAGGTTCCTAGGCGAGAGGCGAGAGTTAACTTGCTGTGCTGTTTCAGTGATGAAGGCCAAGAGATACGCCGAGGGTGCACGGCATACCTGGCTCATGTTATTGACACCACTGTGGAGGGGCCGAGATTTGAGGAGGTCCCAGTGGTGTAGGAGTTCCCAGATGTATTTCCCAAGGAGCTACCTGAACTACCACCGGTTAGGGAGTTTGATTTCAAAATTGTCTTAGCTCCAAGGACCACTCCCATATCTATTTCGCCATACAGAATGGCACCAACTGAGCTTAATGAGCTCAAGGTCTAGTTGCAGGAGTTGCTAGACAAGGGTTTTATCCGTCCGAGCACTTTGCCTTGGGGTGTTCCGGTGTTATTCGTGAAGAAAGACGGAACTCTACGATTGTGTGTGAACTATAGGCAGCTAAACAAGATTTTCATCAATAATCGGTACCCTCTGTCGCGTATTGATGATTTATTTGATCAGTTCCAGGATACGAGGGTTTTCTTAAAAATCGATCTTCGATCTGGATATCATCAGTTGCGGATTAGGGCTGAGCAAGTGCCCAAGACCGCATTCCGCACCCGATATAGACATTACGAGTTCATGGTCATGCCGTTTGGGCTGATCAACACACCAGTAGCCACAGACAGTTACCGACGTGCGGAGTTTCCTTGGTCTTACGGGGTGTTATTGGCAGTTCGTAAAAGGATTCTCCCAGATCCCTGCTTTACTTTCCAGACTGATATGAAGGACGTCAAGTTCTTTTGGGACGATCATTGAGAGACGAGCTTTTAGAAGCTCAAACAACGACTGGCGATGGACGGCCAGTCAGAGAGGAGCTTACTTTTCCAGCTCAACCTGTAGCTATTCTAGATCGATAGGTAAGAAAGCTGAGAAGCAAAGAAGTTTCATTGGTCAGAGTTTTGTGGAGGAGTGACCAGGTCGAAGAAGAGACCTAGAAGCCCAAAGAGACTATTAGGAAATAGTACCCCCACTTGTTCAGTGTATTGCTTTCTTTTAATTTCGAGAACGAAATTGGCTTTTAGGGGGTTAAAAAATGTAACACCAAAAAAAAAAATGGAGACGCAGCGTTTTGGGGCAAAACGCTACGTCACCAAATATGAATTGGGGATTAGGGTTGGAAACCCTAATCCCTCTCTCTCTCTCTCTCTCTCTCTCTCTCTCTCTCTTTCACTCTTTCCCCGACTTTTCCTCTTCCGCGGCCGTTCATCTTCCTCTGCCGTGGTCGATCGCCTTCCTCCGCCACCACCATCACTGCCACCCTCTCCCTCTCTATCTTCTCTCTCTACCCCGCTCACAGTCTCTCTCTACTTCATTCTCTCTCCCTTCGGCTTTCCCCAAATCTACCATCTCACATTACTCCGCCGCGAGCCGCGATCGATCACGCCCTTCCGCCATCGCCATCGCCGCCGCTCGCCGTAGCTGCTCTTTCCTCTCGAGAGCACCGATCTTTTGCGAGCGCAACTGCAACTCCTTCTGCCACCGCGTGACTACCCAGCCCGAGCCGAGCGAGTCCCTGCGCAATCTACCCAGCCGCGAGCAGGACCCAACCCAGGAGCGTGAGCCAGGCCGCGACCAGGACACAGCGCACGAGCGTGAGCCAGTGCACGAATGCGTACCAGCCCGCAAGCCACTGCTGCCCGCTAGCCACTGCGGCCTGCCAGCCACTGCCGGCCCGTAGGCCCATCAGCAGCAAGCCCATCAGCCCGTAGGCCCGCTGGCCCGCCGGCCCGCTAGCCCACTGGCCTACAGACCAGTGAGACCCCTAGCCGAAGCCTACTAGCCCGCTGACCCACGAACGCACGAGCCCACTGTAGCCCACGAACCTTTACGGAGGTAACTGACTTAGGGTTTTACTTTTGGTCTAAGTATTTGATCCTAACTAATAAACTCTGTCTTGATAGGTAGCATTTCAGAATTTGAAGAGATCTAGGAGACATTCGAACGAAGGCCTGCGCTTCGAGAAAAACCTTAGGTGAGGGATTTCAGATCCATTCAATTTGGTTATTAAATTTAGGGTAAATTTAGGATAAGAAGTCTTATTTATGCTAGAATGTAGACTAGATTCGCAATGAATGCATTTTTGGACGTTATATGCGGTTCATTAGGTTAAGTGTAGGAATTTATATGAAATAGGACTGTTCAAGATGATAGAATCAAATTAAATTGATTTGAATAGTTTCCCTTGGAGTTTAAATTGACCTATGCATGAAAATAGTCAGAAATTGGGATTTGAGTACAAGGGTTGATGCAGTCTTTCGCATTATAAATTGTTCTGCTTATAGGCAAGTTAAATATTATCTCCGTATTATGAAAATAGAGTCATATACCTTGAAAATGACACTTGGCTTAAAACATTTGGATGGGAATCGAAAAGTGTATGATTTTTCAAAGATTTTCCATCTAATAGGAAAATTATTTATTTTAAGACTTATTTCCGAGCTTGAGTAGTTTTAGGGTTGAATTTGACTTGATTTAAAAGTACGTTAATTGTTTATAAATGAAATGCAACTGATGACATTAGAGTGTATTCATAAATTGAAGAGTTAAGGTTTGTACAAACTTAGGGAAAATGGATAAACCCTATAATACTTGAAAATTTGATGTTAAATTGTGATGATCTGATTAGGTTGATCTTTTTGGAGACTCGAGGAGTCAGATTGGATTTGTTTTGAAAATAGGGAGTGACCACTCTCCCTAAAACTGTGAGTGGGACTTTGACATCTACTATTGATTGACAAATCATATTTTACCGATTTTCAAACGACATGATTTTTATACGTGTGAAAACTGAATGTTTGGATTTTGATAAGTATATGTACATATTTTGTGACCATTGGAGTGTCCCAACTGCTGATTTTATAGATTATGCATCCATGAGTTTGATAACTGATATTGTGTCACCTTTTTGACATATTGACATGTTTTAATGATTCTACTGTATTGGCACGTAATTTTAGATGGATTTACATGTTCTATTTGGGCTATACGCCCAGCCGAAATTATGTTACAATGCATGGGGCTATATGCCCGGCCGACATGATGATGTGATGCTTGGGGCTACGTGCCCGGCCGACTTGGTGATGTGGTGATGTGGTGATATGCTTCCTATAACATTCTGTAGCTACGAAAGACATTTGGTAGAGGCACCCCTTGTGCCTGGATACGCTTTGACCGGAGGTATCTGCCAGATCGTCTTATGTATGGATGTCCCAGGTGACCATCATCCGAGAGGACGTGAGTTTACTCTGTTTAGCACCGGGCGGGACACCATACACGGCCGACTATATATATGTATTATTATTATAATTACAGGCTAGTTGGAGTAATTTGTGGCCAACATTGAGGTAGAGAGCCATTATTTGATATTTGCATAGTAATAAAAAAAACTCCCCAATGCGCCGGTCCTTGGTCGAGGTAGACCATTGCCGAGATTGTTTATTTGGCCGGCTCTACGTTTGTAATTTGATACATGGATGGATGCATATGTTATTTTCTGATGTGTGCCTTGAGATATGTTTTACATTGAAACAATATGTTATTTTCGCACACTCATATTATGTTACATACTTTGACACTCCAAATTCACCCTCGATATTGATAACACGATATAAATCCCCTCACTTGGTGAGTATCCTTCCATAGATACTCACCCCTCACTTTCTCCCCACAGGATTAGTTTTGGACTGAAAAAGAACTATTGTGTTGTGCCGTGGACTTGATAGTACAGGGTTTGGATATGGATATTACCATATCTTCCGCTACGAGTATTGGAGATTTTATTTTGATAAATGTACTCATTTATTTTTACGATAACTGTATAATTTATGTATATTTATTTGTGAAACTCTCATATTTTATTTGCATTGAGGCGATTGTACGTATTTGAATGTCATTTGGGAAAATTATTATATATTATGTAAAATTTTAGGTCCGCTCATGTGGTGGCTACTCATACTCTAGTTGGGCATAACAGTAGAGGTCTATGGCTAGGTCTGTTAGAAATTTTTATAGCCTTGCGTTATTCTGGATGTTGGTTGTGGCATTGGTTGATTTTGGAATGGTCAGGATGGTCATTTGTTTATTTTACAGGATGAATGTTGATATACAGGTCAAATTATACTTGGAAGACCTCCGAAATATGAGGAGCATCTGTTCGATTTTCTGTAAAAATATAGCCGGCATCCAGGATAACGGGCAGTTGTTAATAATCCCAGTTCAGGGCGTGACATTTATAATTCGTTCTCTAGCCATTTTTATTTTTAGAAACCAGTTAAAACTTTTTTAATCAAATAATAGTCACCTAACCATGTGATAATCAAGTGATAATGGATTTGTTATTCCCTAGATATGAACAATGAAATTCTTAAAAACTAGGTTTTTAGTAAGTTTGGGGGAACTTAAACCCTTCATGCATCCTATTCTATAAATAGAAACCCCCATTCTCCTCATTCATTCACTCAGAATTTCTACAAAGAGGAAAGAGAAAATTTTTAGATTTTTGGAACCCTAATTTTAGCTTAAACCTCCAAACTAAGAATACTTTTGCTGAAGTCCTTGATGAGCTTTGATCGTCATCGAAGCATCATTTGGCTACTCCCATTGTTCGTGTAGATGGATAAAAAGTTTCATAATTCAAAAGTTCAATCAAGAAGGAAAAATATCAAGTTTTTTCATAAACAAGGTCATAATCTTTATCTTTTTCTTATTTATGTTCATGTTGATGTTCTTCATGTTCTTAATTATTTTACCAACTCAATTTTTATTTGGAAGGATTGAATCAGCTCTTTGATGATCTCCCGATGTTGTTCGAATATATTAGGTAACCAACCAATTCAAAGCATTTCTCTTTTATGTGTCTTATATTTTCCAATACAAATATCATTCCCAACTTATAGTTTTCTAGATTTATATATTGAAGCAAAGGCCACAACTTCAATACCAAGTGTTCAAGCATCTATTATCAATTACTTTTTTTTTAAAACACCGGTGTATAGACCATTGACTTGTTAACAAGGGGCTCCTTATGTTTAGAATTTTAGATCTTACCACCATAGTTTTGATTTAATCCTAGTAAGAATTGGTGTGGCTTCTGCATATCATCTTGAATCATCATTTATTTTGCAACCCCATTATACTTTGCAAACCCTAAATAGACACCTAATTCATCCCAAATCCCTTGAGTTAGTGTAATTGGAGGCAACTCACAATTCTTTTTGGTGAGTGAAGAAATATCACACTTTAATTTATGGATTTGTAGTGCGTTGACCAGTGAAAAACACTCATTTAAATATTTTTGCATTTCGTGTGCTTCTTCACAGAAGGCAATACTATGGTGCAAATCATCCTTATGATAAGAACTAAATGAAAAAAGAGATTAGATATGAATTGAATTATGGAATTCATAAGCTAATAAAATCTTGTGTTTGGAACAATAAATAAATATATATATATATATATATATATATATATGTGAGTCAATTGAATTCCTTGGATTGAAATAACAAAAGTATGGGCAAATTGAGTTTTGATATGAGCAAAAGTGAGTAAGTATGACTATAATTGATTAAACTAATAAAAGATTAATTTGGAAGAAGTTAGAATGAATTTAAAAATGAGTAAAAACTCATCTAAAACACAAATATGAAGAAGTTGACACACCCTCAAGCACAAATCAACTCGCTAAGCATAGAACTATCTTTAAATTCAAACATAATGTTTAAGGTCGTCAACTCAAAGCAAAACACTAGTCGACTCACCCTATGTCTTAGGCAGACTAAATTTAGACAATAGGTTGTTCAAATCAACTCACTTTGAACATGTAGTTGACTCAAGAACACTCTATGAAATAAAACTTAGTCAAGTCTAAATGATAAGTCAACCAACCAAAAAGTACAAGTCAACTTACACAGTCAATGAAACAGCAAAGTCGAATATTTAAAAGGTTAACGGTCAAAATGAAAATTAAGACACACCATGTACAGGTCAAATCAATCTGAAGTCATAAGTTAACTTGCACATTCGATAATTCGAAGAATTTATGAAAATAAGTTACTCATATGCTAGATTGTAAACCACAGAACTAGGAACTTGTCATGAGCCATTGTACATGTCAACACATTGGTATAATAGGAAAACAGGGCATCAACGATGAAAAATTAGTGTTGAATAGCAACAGAATTACAATAGATTAATGTTAGATGATATAAATTAAAAAAGGTACTGTAACGAGAGGTTGGCGATAAATTTAATGATAAAATTAACAACGGGAAAACTCCATTACTAATTCCGATAGTAAAATAGGCGTGAACCTAATAATTATTCCACTTGACATTTTTGCGATAGCATAGTGATGGATTAGCGATGGAATTAGAGATGGATTAGAGTTCATCACTAATCGGTCGAAATACACTCATTTTTGCATTTTAATTGCTTATTTGATAGAGAGTTCCACCCCGTCCCATCCCACTGTTTCTTCGACTACGTCGACTAAAGCGGCAGTCCCTCTCCAACTTGTTCTTGATTTCACCTCTCTCTATCTCTCTCACTCAAATTCCTCAATCTCTCTCTTCAATTTTAACCCATGAAATCATATTTATCCTTTAAATATGCTTAAAACCCCTTGCGCCTACTGCCAGATAGAATCCGCCATAGAAACCATTATTCAAGCTTCAATCGTCTCCAGTTAGTGTATTTTCCATTCTCTTTTTGCTTGAATCCCTTAATTTTCCTTTTCCTAAACCTAATTTCATGTTCGATTTCATCTCAAATCTCTCTCTCTCTCTCTCTTTCTATTTTGAATGTCCTAATATCTAATTCATCTAATTAGTTCTAATTTATGTAATTATAGGCAACTGTCTCTCTCTCTCTTAGGTTTTTCAGTCTTTGTGTGTCTACGTCCTGGTTTGGCTCTCTCTCCCTCTCTCTTTCTCTCTCTCTCCCTCTCTCTCTCTGCAATGTGCTAATTTTATTAGGTTTTACAATATGCAATCTACATTTTGAGAGTCATTGTTGTGATGATGAATATCTATGTGCAAATACATATCTCATCTCCTGGATACTCGCGTGATAAGTTCTTATCAGGCACACCAATTTGTGCCATTTTTTATCAAAAAAAAAAAAAAAAATACATATATATATATATATATATCATTAAAAAAATGCTGAAAACAGTTACATCTGAAAATGCTAAGCAATTCACTTGCTTATTCTCACTTTACTCATTACGTCCATCAACAATTCACATAGCAAGACAAAGATTCACCTTTGATATATCATGCCTGGAAGGCTTCATGCACAATAACATGTTCTGATATGCTTGTGATAGCAAGGAAGCAAGAAATGCAAGCTGTTGGTACTACAAATATAGTTGAAACCAAAGGTCATCCCCCTATATATTTGATATCAACTATTTGGGATGAATTAATTGATAAACAATGAAGTATACCAATGTGGCAACAGACTTCAAATGCTATAAAGCAAAATTAGAATACAGAGAAAGATGGAGAAATTACAAAGTACAGTCTGATTTAATTCCGTTTGCGACACACATAAAGAGAATGATTTGTATTTATTTCTTCTTTACAAATTGTGTTTATAATTTTTCTACTGGTAAAATTACTAATGATTTTATTATTTTCAGTCTGAAAAAACCAACCACTTAGTTTTCCATCTTGAACTTTTCAATCGCACTCACAAGTGTGATAAAGAAAAAGGGCAGTATGTTGATAAGAAGTTAGAAACAATTAGTGTAAGGCAAATTCATTATTATGTGATTATAGATAATATCGAAATATTAATAATTAACGAATGTAATTATATATGCTTGTTGTAGGGCAAGTACAAACAATTATTCGAGGAAAAAAATGGTTTAGATAGTACTTCTCAGCCAGACTTTGATACCCGATCATGGTGTGAGGATACTAGGGGTTCAATCAAGGGATGCTTATATGGTTTTGAGGAAAGAGTTGATGACATATTGACCATAAATTCCTCTGGTGTCAATTCATCTCCATGCATGCCTTTCTCTTAGAAGTATACTAAGGAGGAGAAAGATAGAATGATGGATGAAATGAGAGGTCAAATAATAGAGAACATACAAAACAAAATATTGGAACAAGTGCAAAGTCAAGTGAGAAGCAAATTGAGGTACAAATTCGTGAGATACTTGCACAATTAGGTATCCAACATCCACCACCTAGCCTAAATAGTATTCAGTCACCAGATTCTGATAACCTATCTCTATGACATTGATGATTTTATTTTTATGTACTTGACTTTTACAGTGCTGAACAATACAAAATGTAGTTGATTTTATGAAGTTATTTGATGTACACGTTGTACTTGGTAACATGAGATTTTATGTATTGTATGTAACTAATATAGTTACTTTTTATATCTATCAAATGGAGTAGTTTGTAATGTTGTTGGTAATATGAGAACTGCATTGTAACAACTTGATCGAATTGGTTGTAAAGTAATAAGTTAAAAAATTACATTCAGTGACAGATTAGCGAAGGAAATTTTCCGTCACTAAAAATTTCATCGCTACTCTGACATTGATTCGATCATCATCTTACGCTATCAACAACGGAATATTTTCGTCACTAAAAATTCCATCGCTGATGTCGATCATCATCTTAAGCAATCAGTGACACATTAGTGATAAAAATTTTTCGTTGCTAATCCGTCGTTAATAGTTTAAGATAATGATCGACATTCAAATAGATTAGTGACAAAGTTTTTAGCGACAGAAAATTTTCATTGCTAATCCATCAGAAAATTTAGTAATGGATAGCCTTTCGTCGCTAATATTTAGCAATGAGGTTTTTGGGACAGAATTAGTGATCAAAATTTTCATCTCTAATACTCTTTAATGACAGAATCTTTATTTTCAACAATGAATATTTCCATTGCTAATATCTTATTTCTAATAGTGAGGCCAGACTTTAGAATCTAAGTCATGCACTTGGCCAGCTCAACTTACATGTTATATCAAGTCGACTTACACATTTATGAGTTAGAAAATTCTTGAGGATGGTACAAACCATGACACGAGCAATGATACATGCCATGACTCAGGCCAAGATATAGGTTATAGAGTATAAGGCCAAGTCATCCTACTCAATGCATTCGATTGACCTACATTGTCTAACATAGAATATTCTAAGCAACCTCAAGCTCAAGCTGAATTAAGGAAGTTATCAAGCCAACCTGCACATGAAATGACATTGAAAATCCCAATGCAAAGTAGGGCCAAGTCAACTCGCACTCTACCCCCAGTCAACTCACACTTTCTAAACTTAGAAAATTTTCAATGAACTAGAGCTTAAGCTGACCTACCAAACATTGGAAGCTGACCTTCTGTGAGCTGAATATAGAATAACTCAAGAGACACTAGGTCAAGTCGACTTATGTCTTGACTAAGCCGATTTGCATAGGACATGCACATCATAGAACACTTCACTAGTCTACATGTTTTTAGCAAATTAACTTGCACTATGCTAAATGATATATATTCAAAGTTTGGTTTGTTAAGCTGACCTACCATAGATAGTAAGTCGACCTGCATCATCACAAAGAAAATAAACTTAAGTGGGAACAGGTACAAATCGACTCATCAATAAATCCAAGTCGACATACATAAGGGATGGTGCAAAATTGGCTAAGTACGATCAAACCTAAGCTGACCTAAACAATTAGGGAAGTCAACTTGCACAAGCTCCATAGGAAATACACTTAAACAAATATAAGTCAAATTATTGAAGAACAAAAGTCAACTTATACAAGCTACAACATAAAAAGTCTTAAGTATAGAAAAGCATAAGTTGACCTGAAGAGATGAGTAAACTGACCTACATGAGATTCGAAGCATAAACATGTGAATAAACTCAAGAGGCAGTCGAATTGTGGCAACAAGATAGTCGACTCACATAGGCACAGAACAATATAAAATTCAAATATTAGTCGATTGAAGCGAAGAGGAAGTAGACTCACTATATGTACTAGCTAGTTGTGTAGAAAAGTAGTTCAAGCATTAAAGGAACTTCCAACCACCTCAATGGCTACATTTGTGCATTAAAGGATCTTCAACAGCTATTTCTTCATCAAAGCTATAAATACAAAACCAAATCTGAAGATCAAAAGCTTTTGGATCATTTATTGTATTCGAATGAATTTCTTCAAGTCTTATTCAGATCTTAGCATTTCTGATATTTTTTGTAGCTTGCTTTGGTTCTTTAGTCTAGATAATTTGGTGTATGTTTTCTTTTCGAGTTTCTAAAAACAAGTATCAAATGTCATCTTTTTTCAAGCAGATCTAATTATTTGTACTTTGTCAATAAGTTTTACCATAGTTAAATTCATGTTTCATCCTCTAATTTATCCTAATTTATGACCTATTCTACGAGGAGCCCTTGTAATTCCCTGGGAACCTAAAATCGATAGACAAGTTCCTCTACAAATAGTAATCACCTGAATGCAAAAGAGAAAAATATAAGAGTAACATTTTTATCATTTCGTTATAAAATTGCTCATACCATCAACCGTAAAAAAATAGAGTAACACCTTCTAATGCAACCTCTTCATCTTCATGCTCCCAATAACATGCATTAATCTTATTAATTGAAAAGGAGGGGAACAGTGTAATATCAAAACTTGATATCTAATTGTGTTGTTATCTTATATCTTATAGGGTAAACTCTAGTGTTGTATATTTGGACCATGAATCTTGAAACAGTTAAGAAATTTTAAGATCTTAATTTTAGTTATAGTGCAAATTTGCATATGTCATGCTTATGAAGAAATTAGGATCCATGACTAAATATAAAACATAATGTGAACTGGGATAGATAAGGAATATCAAAATGGGTTTGAATTTGAACTAGTACTAGATTACAATTTTGAGTCCAAGTCTTTGAATTAATAGTTACCAATCCCTTACCAACGATTTTATTTCTTCTTTCTTTTGAAGCATGAAGTAGACAAGTCAATTGAGTATTAAATATTTGCTTATTGTAATGGGTTGCATTCAATGTAAAGAAATGAAGATGATGTGATATTTGTGTGGATAAAAAATGGAAAGAAAAGTTAGGAGAGTACATGTATGTGACTAAGAGAGAGAGAGAGAGAGAGAGAGAGAGAGAGAGAGAGATATTGTTGAACTTTCCTCATTTTCTTTATATTTTTTTCTTCTCTTCTTCAAACTACTCAATTTCTCCAAACAAATTGCTCAACAAAATTTTTGACTTCTAAGCCCTCTTAACTTATTTTCAAATTGGATTAACGAAGTTTGCAACTTAGAAGTGACCACGTTGGGATATATGTAAGTTTTATAAGCCAAGCACAAGGTATGTTTAGCTCATGGTTTTAGATTTCAACTTATCATTTGAATTATGATGAATGGCTTAATTTGATAATTTGAGCTTT
Organism: Dillenia suffruticosa; assembly: GCA_033439265.1. Lineage (NCBI taxonomy): Eukaryota > Viridiplantae > Streptophyta > Magnoliopsida > Dilleniales > Dilleniaceae > Dillenia > Dillenia suffruticosa. The sequence continues at coordinate 14,319,487 of JAVTVX010000034.1, read as the reverse complement.
TTTGAAGGTTGATATAATGTTAGAATGAGGATGAAAACTATGAAGCTGCAAACTAGACAGTCTGACTTGGTGTTGATATTTCAATTATTTCTTTCTCTATAAAACTATAAATTGAACTCAGTTTTCTTCTCTGAAACTACACTTTCAGAAATTTAAATGGCATATTGCTAAAATTATTTCAATTAGAACTGAATTTTTAGTAATTTTTCAAAAGACATGTTTTGTAAGGAAATAATTGCCCTGTTTCTGCTCTGATTTAGCCATGTAAATTGATTTGAATTTCAGCTGTCTTCTGACAAAATTAGGCTAAACTCTGAATATCAAGATTGTAGCTCTATATCTTACCTTTAAATTGGAACTTAAATCACTTAAATCCAACATGTATAGTGGAAGTTATAGCGATTCTTCTATTACTACGCATGTTGGGTCCTGATATTAGGACTATCACATTTATTGATTTGGACATTTTTGTATGATTCGAATAGAGCTCAGTCATAAACATAAAAATTATATTTTTATGCTTATCTTTAAGTGAATGTTGGAATTACCACAATCCGAGAATTTTAGTTCAATAAATAACCCTTTTTCTAAGACACGTTTAGGTTGGAAACTTATTGGATTAGTTAGATTTGTTAATTCTGGTATGAAAATGAGATTAAGGAATTGGAGTTGAAAATGAACATTAAGGGGGAGAGCTAATTTAGTTTAAGTTAAGTGAATATTTAATAGGTGTCATAGGTTATTTTTGAAAATGTAAATCATGTTTAGATAAAGATAGAGTTACGTTTGCATGTTATGCATTTAGTTTCATATTTATATTAAATTGGTATCTTACCTTACTTCTATATCATGGAACATATAAAATTTACGCAAGGGTCTATCAACCAAGAATAATGTCGTGATTTGGATCAATGGAGGTGCAGACCCTCCCCAAACTGTGAGTGGAGCATTTATGTATTTATTAATGAGAAATGGTTTTATATGTTTTGCATACTTATTTTGAAAATTAATTTTATAATTGAGTTTGAGTGCGACATGTCCTCTTTGGAGATATGACGATGGAAAGGTGAACTTGGAATGCTAATGCATTAAAAATTGATTTTATTTCATGATTGATTAAATATTCATTTGAAATAAAAATAAAAATAAGTTGTGAAATGATCTTAAATTGATATGTGAATGAAAAAGATATTTTTTATGGTAAACGATTTTACGCATAGCTACTGTGTCTTATTCCTCGCTCATGGATTCAATCAGGGGGAGAGTCACAAGAGTGGAGCATGATAAAATTGGATTGTGGTAGCAATGTGGGGAGACACCTACCAAAACCCTATGTTGGACTAGCCATGAGTCACCACATAGATAGATCCAAGCCAACACCAAGGATGGGATATTTTTTGGATAATAAAAACTCTTGATGGATCTAATCCTCGACTGCGGCCAAAATTTTGGATTGGGAGATATTTTCGACAATCTCATTGTTTTAAGTTAATTATAACCTAATTTGATATTAAGATGAATACTTTTTGAATGCATTGGTTTTGTCAATTGTGAATGTTTTTGTAATAGAAAAATAAATTGGATTTGTTCATGGTTTTAGGGCACAATCATAATCTGACTCATTAGTATGTACATAAATTTTTCACTCACTGAGTATAAATTGTGCTCACTATTTTCTTTCTCTCTTACATTTTTTTAGGATTGTAACTAGTGAGTCCATCTAAAAGACACCCTTTTGCGCCTTGTGACATTGAATTCCATTCACTACAAACTAAAAGCATTATGCCGACGGTAACGTTTACTCACGGTAAGTATTACCAATGGTTTTTTGAAACAATACAGACGGTTATAGTTGAAACCGTCGGGAGTAGTATATATTTTTCGACAGTTTTAAAATGGTCGTCGGTAAAACAATTTAAACCGTGGATAAAGATAGCAAACCGTTTGTATAACCAACACTCTATACTTACGGATATAAGGACGTCTGAATTTAAATAACCCTATCCTTACGGCTATAAGTTGTAATGGCAAAATATAGATTTTGTAGTCACGATTTTGAAAAGTATCTCACTTGTTATGATGATGGGTAAATATAGTCAAGAATGATAAGTGTAAAATGAAATGATAAGTAGCGGTAAGTGTTACTATTTCGCTGATAATATTATTATATTATAGTAAATATTTCTATTTTAATAGTAAATGTTACTATTTTAACAATAAATATTACTATTTTATAGTAAATGTTATTGTAGTTATATAATAAATGTTATTGTATCTTATTATCTGTTAATTTGAATATTGTGGTTAGCTTAATAATAAATGTTAGTATCTTTTATGATGAGAGATAAATAATTTTACTACGTTTCATATGTATTATTATAATAGTAAATATTACTATTTTATAGTAAATGTTACTATATTTTACTGTGATTATATAGTAATAGTTACTATATGTTATTATCTGTTAATTTGATTATTGTTGTTAGATTAATAGTAAATGTTACTATCCTTTTATCATAGCAGACAAATAAATTCACTATCTTTCACATCCATTATTATAATAGTAAATATTACTATTTTATAGTAAATGTTACTATATTTATCATGGTTACATAATAAATTTTAGTATATCTTATTATCTATTAATTCGACTATTTTGGTTAGCTTAATAGCGAATGTTACTATCCTTTCATCATGAAAGACAAATAAATTTACTACTTTTCATTTCAATTATTATAATAGTAAATGTTACTATATTTTATTATGATTTCATAATAAATGTTAGTATATCTTATTATCTGTTAATTCGACTATTGTGGTTAGTTTAATAGTAAATATTACTATCATTTTATCACGAGAGATAAATAAATTTACTACCTTCTATAAGTGATAGCTAACAAAGAATAAATGACAACATGGATTGATCCAACATAACAAATGGTAAGTAAATAATTATATAAAATTTGTATAATATAACATGGTAACAAATGGTAACAAGTGGGTGGCATGGTAACAAATGATAAGAACTAATAATAACAAGTGCTTCCGCAGCATGCGTGCTCATGCCTGGGCGGCTATACCACTAGGGCCCACACAACAGTACCGCGCAAGCAAAAGAGGATACGTGCTCATGCCTGCGCGGCTATACCGCGGGGTCCCGCACGGCAATATCGCGCAAGCAAGAGAGCATGCATGCACATGCCTACGCGGCTGTACCGTGCAAGCGCACTGCTCGTGCTACGAACCCCGCATAACCCATATCATGATATAATTAATATTATTATTTTAAATAATATAATCATATCAAATTATCTAAATATAAAATTATGTAATTAAAATTATGTGATAATGTAGTAATAATAATAAAATAAGAAATATACTAACAGTAATATAATAGTAATATTTACTACTACTTGACGTAATTATATAGTAATAGAGATAAAAATTTTCTATTAATTGTAAAACAAAAACAATGATAAAAAGGGTAAAAAGCATATAATAATCAAAATTTCAAAAACTAAAAGTGTGAAAAGACGGTAACAAGTATTAAGAATTACTGCTTCCTCTTCATACAAATGGTAACAATTACTTTAATTCCAATAACATGATTTTTATTGTGGTAACAATGATAATAAATGATAACAAGTGATTTTGGTCCGATATAATAACTGATAAGACAATAATTATATAAATTTTGTATAATAGAATATCGTAATAATAGTAATAATTGGTAACAAGCGAGTCGCGTGGTAACAAGTGGTAACAATTACTGCTTCCTCTTCGTACAAATGGTAACAAAAGATAACAATTAGTTTAATTCCAATAACAATGATTTTTATTGTGATAACAATGATAATAAGTGATAACAAATGATCTTGATCCAATATAACACGTGACAAAACAATAATTATATAAATTTTGTATAATAGAATATCGTAATAATGGTAACAATTAATAACAAACGGATTGCGTGGTAACAAGTGCTAACAATTACTACTTTCTCTTCGTACAAATGGTAACAAACGATAACAAACGGTAACAATTACTTTAATTCCGGTAAGAATGATTTTTATTTTGGTAATAATGATAATAAGTGGTAACAAGTGATTTTGATCCAATATAATAAGTGGGTAAGACAATAATTATATAAATTTTGTATAGTAGAAAATCGTAACAATAGTAACAATTGGTAACAATCGGGTCGCGAGTAACAACTGGTAATAATTACTATTTCCTCTTTGTACAAATGGTAACAAACGGTAACAATTACTTTAATTATGATAACAATGATTTTATTGTGGTAACAATGATAATAAGTGGTAATATTGATCTAATGTAACAAGTGGTAAGATAATAATTATATAAATTTTATATAATATAATATCGTAACAATGATAACAATTGGTAACAAACGGGTCGCGCGGTAACAAGTGGTAACAATTACTATTTTCTCTTCGTACAAATGGTAATAATTACTTTAATTCTAGTAACAATAATTTTTATTGTGGTAACAATAATAATAAGTAGTAATAAGTGATTTTGGTCCAATGTAAATGTAACAAATGGTAAAACAATAATTATATAAATTTTGTATAATAAAATATCGTAACAATGATAACAATTGAACAAGCGGTTCGCGTGGTAACAAGTGGGAAGAATTGCCACTTCTCTTCGTACAAATTATAACAAATAGTAACAAGTAGGGTAACAAATATTTTTTAAAACTAAAATTTATATAAAAAAAGGAAAATAATGCTAATGAAAATATGTAATGTTAAAAATTACACACGTAACAATAAAATAACACATATGAAACACTACTCTCTGAGTATTCACTATAACTATTCCATTCCAAACTATAACCATATGGTAAAAATTTTAAAAACCTCATTAAAAATTTAAGCCTCGTAATAAATTTGTCAAGGAAGGAAAAAAACACACGTATAGATTTTCAACATTTCTCGCGACTTTGCTTGAATTATTTGAATATAAATGGCAGTATAAGCGCGCGAAACATAAATATGTTGCTTGCCCAATATAATATAACTATAAATTATATTATTTCATAATATACATTTATAAATTATAAATTATATTGTTTCATAATATAAATTTATAAATTTATTATAATTATGATTATCAAAATTATTTGATTAACATTATATTACTATAATTTAATATTATTATTCCATACAACTTATTATCTGTTAATTTGACTATTGTGATTAGTCTAAATAAATGTTACTATTTTTCTATCATGAGAGACAAATAAATTTACTATCTTTCACATATAATAGTAAATGTTATAATTTTATAATAAATGTTACTAATTTATAATAAATGTTATTATTTTATAGTAGTAAGCGTTACTATTTTGTAGTAGTAAGCGTTACTATATTATAGCATGCAAGAATGCATGCACAAGCCTAAACGGCAGTGTCGCGGGGCAAGGGCGGTTGTGCCAGGCGTGCAATAACGCATGCGCTCTTAGGATTATAGTATTATATGATACATTTTATTATATTTAATAATAGAACTATAAATTATAACAAATTATAAATAGTTTCATAACATAAATTTATAAATTTATTATAATTATAATTATCAATATTAATTTAAATAATATAATTATTATCAATGTAATTAGTAAAATATTATATTAGTATAATATAATATTAGTATGTACAACTTAATTATCATATTCCTTAATTATAAAATCTAAGATAATTTATCATATGTATTAAGTGTTTAGAATTTCGTATAATTCAGGATCTGTATCCTCATTTTCGTTTCACTTTTTTCACTTTTTTAATTTGTATTTATTTATAATTCTAGGTTTTTTAATTTGTTTCTTACTTGAATATGTAGTGATAAACATGTATCAATGTATGAATGTATTTCCATAATTTTCAACTTTTTTCATTTGTAATTATTTATAATTCTATATTCTATGATTTATACCCCACGAGCACAGGACATTGCCCTTGCCTCTCGACTCTAGCCTGCTTGTGCTGCCGGTTCATGCCTCATGCCGCCCCACTTTGCCCTTGCTTCACCTACTTGTGCCGGCAGTTTATGCCTCATGCTGCACCACGATGCCCATGCCTGGCGGCTCTAGCATGCTTGTGCCGCACAGGTATGCGCCCGATTTAGTAATATGATCGTAATACTTACTACTACTTCACGGGGAGTTATATAGAACATGGTAGTAATACTTACTACTACTTCACGGTGAGTTATATAGAACATGATAGTAATACTTACTACTACTTCACGAAATTATATAGTAATATGTCAAAATCAAAATTTTCTGTTAATTATTCAAACTATAAAAAGAGAGGTAAATAGCAAAAAAATTCAAAAACTAAAATGTAATAAACGGGACAAAATGGCGGGTTTTGAAAAATTTATTTGGCGCTACAAAACAAAATTTATTTGGTGCTAAACCAAATATATATACTGCAAACCCTTCCTCCCTACACAAATATCAAAACTTCTCATTTTCTTCAAAAACTCTTCTCCCTCACATCTCTAAAAATTCCTACCTCAAACGAAATCTCATTCCATCAAATATTTTCAACCCATATCCAAAGTTAAATGGGCTAATTCTAGGGAAAGAATCAGATGTGTTGGCAAAGTTACAACTCCATCACAACGGCAGCATTCAAGCAAACCTGAGAATGAACATATAACTGTTATGTTGGAATGATTAATGGAATAAAATAATAATCTTACTAATCTGGTGAGCAATGTTCTTATGCATGTTGCTATACATGCAGGAAGTGACCCGCGAGATGAATTATTGAACTTTGTTAATGAAGCAAGGCTCATTGCTGGTGTTGAGGTACAAATACAATTTCTTTACTTCTTACCATAATCTAACTATTTTTATTTCTGAACAATAATTCACATTATTTATATTTATATTGTTAGCTTCTTTAGATACAAGATGTTGGGAGTGCACATCAAAACCAACTATCATCATTATCACCACCTCCTGAGTCCATCACAAAGGTAATATTTAAATGTACAAATTTTTATAATATACCTTATAATTATATTAATTTTATTACTATAGAATGATACCACACATCACAGTTTATTCTGGAACTAGATGCTACAGATGCTGGAATTTTTTGGGTGCTCCAAGTCAACATTTTTGCCATCAACATTTTATTTAAGAAGATATGAAGATATGTACTGACCGGAAGTTACAATCTTTTTCTTTCTCTTGTAATGTGTCTGTAATATTATCATGTATATTTCATGATATAAAAGAGTATTTCATTTCCTAAGATACAGTATTTATAATATTTCCTAACTTTTCTAATCCACAATTGTAACATTTTCTTGAGGATAAAGTCGTAATATTTTAACGATAGAGTAGTAATATTTATATTAACATATCCTAACATTTACTAACCTTGTGATAACCGACCCAAAAGAGTAGTAACATTTGGTTACTAATAATAAGTAACAACTCTTTAACTATATATCCTAAACGACAATAAAAGTAGTAAAATTTACTCACCAACAAAAGCGACACTAAAAGTAGTAATATTTACTATCATTTCGACAATAAATTTAGTAATATTTACTAACTCAATAATTCTATAACCGACAATAAAATTAGTAACATTTACTAACCCAATAATTTTGTAAGCGACAAGAAAGGTAGTAACATTTACTAACCAATAAACCTGTAAGTGACAATAAAAATAGTAATATTTACTAACCTAATAATTCTGTAAGCAATAGTAAAGGTAGTAACATTTACTAATCCAACAATTTTGTAAGCGATAGTAAAAGTAGTAACATTTACTAACCAATAAGTCTGTAAGCGACAATAAAGTAGTAACAATTACTAACCCAACAATTCTGTAAGCGATAGTAAAGATAGTAATATTTACTAACCAATAAATCTATAAGCGATAATAAAAGTAGTAACATTTACTAACCCAATAATTCTGTAAACGACAATAAAGGTGGTAACATTTACAAATCAAATATTTCTATAAGCGATAATAAAAATAATAATATTTAATAACACAATGACTGACAATAAAATTAATAATATTTACTAACTCTTTACAAGTGACGATAAAAATTGAAATTTTGCTCACCCTTTACAACTGATGATATAATATCGATTTTTACTGACACTTTTTTAACCGTCCGGAAATTTAACATGCTCCAATAGTCATGACAAGCGTCGACATGGATCTATCCCGACCCCTCTATACCCAACTAAAGCTCTATTCATCGGAGAAGACTTTATCGACAGTTTTACCACTTTTTCCTCACAGTTTTCATCCGTCTCTATATGTCATTTCCATTGTAGTGATTGGAACCACATATTTTGTGTGAGTTGCTTCCGTTTTGGTATTTTTAGATTATAGATGGATCCATGGAGATTTACAAAAGCTAAATTTTGTCATCTTATAGATTTCAAGCAAAAACCTTCAATACATATATACTTTCTTATATGACTTGCCACCTTGCCTCATAATTATTAGGGTTCTAGCTATATCTTTTTAAAAGAGATCTTTATAAGTATAATTTACGATTTTAGAAAGTGGTTGGGAATTGAACATGTGATGATGCTAGATTAGCCTTGTAGAGTCTTAGAGTGCACCTGGGGTTACACGTAATTTGAGACAACACGACGGTTGTCGCCTTGGGTCCAAGGACTAAGGCGTGACAATTAAATTGATATCAGAGCATTGATTTTTGCAATTTTCTTAAACTGTTTTTGAGCCTCCCATGAATTCTACAACAGTCGAGTTTCATGTAGGGTCGGTTATGCATGCTTAGGTTAACTCATTTATGCTAATTGAACCTTGTATTTCTTTGTAGTAAATAGTGCGAAAGAGATGCACGAGGGGTGTTGCTTCCCTCCTTTTTGAGCACGAAGCTACCTCCTCTTCTCATACTCTAATGCCAATGCTCACCCCCAGTGCCTGAACCATCGGAGATCCCTCCTCTTCCCATGGCCACCTTCTAAGAGAGCATAGAGTGATAGAGTAAATATGGAGTTAGATTCCGCCAGCAAAATCAACCCGAAATCCAAACACCGCCACTACTACCATCAAATCTTACAAACACCACCTCTGCCACCACCAAATACTACGAATATCACTATTACACCTCTAGCGATAGATACACCCTCTATGACGATTGCCACACCCTCTACTTGCCCCTCTACTACCTTATCCAAATTGATCAAGGAAACTCAATAGTTGGGTTGTGAAACTTTTACTAAGGTGAGCGATACTATAGCGGCTAAGGAATGGATTAACTAGGTATTAGAGATCGTGCAAGATATGGGATTGGACGATGAAAATAAGCTGAAATGATTATTAGATTTCTCGATAAAGAAACATGGACTTAGTGGTAAAATCTAAAGAAGTGTACCTCAATTCCCATTACTTAGGAGCGAAATCTTAAGAGAATTTGATGAAAAATATAATACCCGTTTCTGTGGAGATCAGAAGCGAAAGGAATTCTTCCACCTTCGGCAAGGGAATAAACCTATGACTGAATATGATAGAGAGCTAAGCAAGTTTTGAATGTATGTGCCGAAAATGATAGCCATGAAGGAGTATCTTTTCAGGAGAGGTTGAACCTCAACATTCGAGAGAAAATGACAATTACCGATGCTCGTAATTTCAAAGATGTGCTACAGATGGCCTTGAGGGATAAAAAAATAGTTCAAGGTGGGGTCAAATCCGAGAAAACTTTGGAAAGAAAAAGAAGTTTGGAAATAATCCTGACCAATCATCCAAAAAGAGTTGTAGTGCGACTTCCCAAGGTGGTGTCTCAGTTGCCGACTCAATTGGTTCACCAATGAGTCAATCCCATCCAAAAGCGAGTGCTTCCATCGCTGGTGCCACTTCTGTACGAGGTCTTTTTGGAATAATTGTGATCAACTAGAGCTTGTCTTGAGTCTCAAAAATGTTTTAATTGTTGAAAAACATGTTACGCCCAAATCGAAGTCGTGAACAGTCACCCGTTGCCCTGAATACCCACTGTATTTTTTCAGAAAATCGAGTAGAACTTCCCCATAAATCGAATGTCTCCCATATACAAATAAACCTGTTTAAATTTGTGTAATATAAAATCATCTTATAAATAAAATAAAATGGTCATCCCAACCTCACAACAACCCATCAACCATAGCAGACATCCAGAACAATGCTAGGTTAAGTAAATTACCAACAATCCTAACCACAGACCAATATTGTCATGTTCAACTAGAGCATGAGCAGCCGGCTCACTGAGTGGACCTAAGTTTTATATAATTTACAACCAATTTACCCAAATTAACATTTAAACACTACAATTTGTCTCAATGCAAATGAAATATGAGAGTTTCGTAAATAAATGTACATAAATTATACAGTCAATCCCATAATAAATACACGATCAACTACGGACCTTAAGGTCCAGACTCACAGGGTCAAAAATAAAGTGCGGAGCTCATATCTCAACTTAATTTAAATCTCACCGTCAAAAACCACTCAAATCTGCCAACGAGCTACCAAATCCTCTAGAGCCCGAAGCGTCGCTCTAGCACAATAATCCTGTCTGAGGAGGGAAAGAAGAGAAGTGAGTATCAAGGAAGATACCCAGTGAGTGAGGGGATTAATTTCAAGTACTAATAGTGAAGGTAAATATTGGAATGTCAAATAATATCATTCATAACCAATAATTCAAATTTTACAGTAAATTATGATATGTTCGCTAAAATGAACTCATTTAATCATTCACACAATAACATACAGATATGCATCCATTTAAAATCAAGTAATTCATAGAGCAAGCTGAAAAGATCCTGGCAAAGGTCAACCATGACCAAGAACAGGCGCATCGGGGGTTTTATTATGCAAAGAGTTTTCAAAAGTAGCTCTCTACCCGACGTTGGCCGTGAGTTCGCTGGAGCTAGCTCATCATTGTATATAGGACCCCATCCAGTGCTAGACGGTGGCGTCACACACATCCTCCCCCTTACGTGGGTTCAACCGGCCGCGCCTATAACCATTAGACATATGACGTTTGCGGATACCTCCCGCAGAAGCATATCCGGATAACCCGTTATTTCTACAAACGCCCTTCGTACCTATGGAATCAATCAAATAATGCCATATCATCATATCATCTCAAGCTAGTAGGCATCCAACCCACATAGTCAAATCATCTCATCATATTCTCAAAACAATTCAAATCCATGTGTCAATATATTTTATAGAAATCATTTAAATTAAACAAAGCAATGTAATGGTAGAATTGAAAACGTTCTATTTCTCAAATCATGACACAATTTCATTTCATTTCAAACATAGATACATAATCGTAGAAAACATAAGTACGACATTTCAATAATCACAAAACGGATTTGAATTTCAATTCCATACATCGAGACAATGCATATCAAAAGTATGTTTTATTAAAAACACGATAAAATCAGGTTTCACTATTTCATGCAAGATATTACACTCTCACTCACTTTCCTAGGGAGGGTGGTCACTCCCTATTTTCAAAATAAATCTAATCTGACTCCTTGAGTCTCCAAAAAGATTTCCCTAATCAAATCATCACAATTTAATATCAATCAAAGTCTAATAAGGGATTTCTAATTTTTCTTTCCAATTTAATACGACCCTAAATTTACACAATCTCCTTTCTCGATTCTCGTTTCTCGTTTCATCAATTTCGAATCATTTGGCTCACAAATGATCAAATTTCTAATATTTCTGATTTGTTCTAATTTTTCTCGAATTTAACATATTTCAGAATATATATGCATATAGTTTCCGATTCTAGTTTCAACCTAAATTCGATAAAATCAATTCAAGTGTTAAAGTGATTGCATTTCTCTCACCTAGGGTTTTCTCGCAGCACAGACCTTCGTCCGAAAATCTTCTTGATCACTCCAAAATCTGTAATGCTCTCTATCAAGACAAGATTTATTAGTTAGATCATAAACACTTAGATTAGGATCAATACCCTAAGCCAGTTACCTGCACAGAGGTTCGTAGACTTGCGGATCAGTAGGCTAGTGGGCTTGCGGGCTGCAGTGGGGCTTCGCGGGCTTACGGCCTATCGCGGGCTCATGGGCTAGTGGGCTCGCAGGCTGGCACGCTTGCTGGCTCGCACGCTCACGGCTAAGGCACGCGCTTGCAAGCTGGACTACAGTCGCACGCTCGCGCGAGGAAGCTGGCGCTGGGAAGATAGCGCTTTGGCATGCTCACGGGTTGCGCGTGCTAGCGGACTGGCGCACGCTCGTGTGCAGGCACGCTCACACCATGGTATGCTCCCGCTTACACTGTAGCGCACTGGCGTGAGGAAGGAGGCGCTGTCAGCTGGCATGCTCGCGAGAGGGATGAGCAGCGGTGGAGAGAAGCTTTCAGCCAAAAGGGAAATAGAGAAGTAGAGAGGGAGAGAAGAAGAAGAAGATGGTGGTGGTGGTGCACTGCGGAGGAGAGCAGCGGATGGGGCGAGGAAGGGCGGCGGGTTGCAGGAAGGGGCAGAGGCGAAGAGAGAGAGAGAGAGAGAAAAATTAGGGCTAAAAGCCCTAATCTGATTTTGGTGGGGGGTGCTGCGTTTTGGGTCAAAATGCAGCACTCCTCTGTTTTTTTTTTGTTACAATTTTTAACAAAATAGGGTATATCTCAAATCGGTAATACGAATACTATATATATATATATATCAAAAATTTTAATTTAAAACACCCAAAATCAAAAATCAAAATAAATAAAATTTCTCTATATATATAACTGAGAAATATTTTTATTTAATTCCTGAATAGGGGTACAATAGTACGGATACCGCAGTGTCGGTGTTATATTTTTTAACCCCCTAAAACAAGTTTCGTTCTCGAAATTAAAAAAATGCTAAATAGTAAACAAATTGGGGGTACTGTCTCCTAATAGCCTCCTCGGGCTCCTAGATCTCCACCTCGACTTGGTCACTTCTCCACAAAACTCTAACCAATGAAATTTCCTTACTCCGTAGCTTTTTGACCTGCTGATTTAGAATAACCACAGACTGAACTGGAAGACTAAGGTCCTCTCGAAACTCAACAAGTAGAGGCTCAAGTACATGAGAAGGATCAGCCAAGTACTTCCTGAGTATTAAGACATGGAAGACATCGTGAATACGGGATAATTCATCTAGCAGCTCCAATCTGTATGCTACACTCCCTATTCTCTTAAGGATACGGAATGACCCAATATATCTGGAGCTCAACTTGTCCCGCTACCTGAACCGTATAACTCCCTTCCAAAGAGATATTCTCAAGAAAACCATATCTCCAGTGGCAAACTCAAGAGATAGCCGTCCACGATCAGCATATGCCTTCTGCCTATTCTGAGCGGCTTTCATTCACTCAGGGATGACCTTAACTTTATTTTTCGTTTCCTCAATTAACTCGACACTGCTGAGACGTCGCTCTCCGACCTCATCCCAGCATATCAAAGGGCGACACTTCTTGTCATACAGGGGCATCCCTATACTGGCCTGATAGCTGTTATTATATGCAAATTCGACCAGTGGAAGGTGTCAATCCCAACTATCCCGGAAATCCATTACACATGCCCTCAGCATGTCCTAAAGGGTCTGAATGGTCCTCTCTAACTGACCATCTGTCTACAGATGATAAGTCGTACTAAAATTTAGCTTTGTGCCCATTGCCTCCTATAACTTGGGTCAAAACCTAGATGTGAATCTAGGATCTCCATCTGACACTATCGATACATGTACTCCATGAAGTCTGACAGTAGTGTCGATGTAAAGACGTGCCAACACTTCCAAAGAGAAATCGACATGAATAGCAATGAAGTGTGCAGACTTCGTAAGTCTATCTACAATCACCCATACGGCGTCATGCCGTGATGAAGTCCGCGGTAGCCCTGTCTCAAAGTCCATGGTAATATGATCCCATTTCCACTCAGGAATAGGTAAGGGCTGCAATGTACCAATCGGATGCTGATGCTCGGCCTTAATTTACTGGCAAACTAGGCACTTAGCCACAAAATCCGCAATTTCCCGTTTCATGTCAGGCCACCAATAACTATCCCAAATGGTTCGATACATCTTGGTACCACCCGGATGCATGCAAAAGCGGAGGAGTGTGCCCCTCGAGTATGGCCTTATGGAGATCTGAATCGGCGAGAATACAAACCCGCTCCTTGAACACTATCAAACCATCTCCTCGGATCCTAAAGTCTCCACCCTCAACTTTGCGGACTCTATCCGTAATACCTTGAAGCTCCTCATCTATACCCTGGAGCTCTTTGATACGGTCGAACAAAGTCGGCATGATCTCAAATTTGGCTAGTAAACCTCCCTGATCATCACTAGTCAAACTGACTCCTAAGACTCGGAGTCCTACCAGACAAAAGAGGTATGCTTCCTCTGTGGATTATGAGGATGACGCCGACTTCCGACTCAAGGCATCTGCTACAATATTCACCTTGCCCGGATGATAGTCAATGATGAGATCATATTCTTTGAGTAGTTCTAACCATCTTCTTTGTCTTAAATTTAGCTTTTTTTGGGTGAAAAGATATTTTAAACTCTTGTGATCTGTGAATACTCTGCAGATCACCCCATAAAGATAATGTTGCCATATTTTCAACACAAAGACTATGGCTACCAACTCCAACTCATGTGTCGGGTAGTCAACCTCGTGTTTCTTCAGCTATTGTGAGGCATATGCAATAACCCGACCATTCTGCATCAAAACACAACCCAATCCTTGTTGACTAGCATTACTGTATACTATATATTCCTGACTAGTAGTGGGAAGGGGTAAAATAGGAGTAGATGTTAACCGTTGTTTGAGCTCCTAAAAGCTCACCTCACAACGGTCAACCCAAACCAAACTAACCACCTTCCGGGTTAATCTAAACAACAGAGTAGCTATCCGAGAGAATCTCTACACAAATTTGTGATAATACCCGACCAAACCGAGAAAACTACGAATCTCGATAACTATTTGTGACTACTCCTACTTCACTATGGCCTCAACCTTCCGCGGATCAGCATAAATACCCTCCGCGGAGACAATGTACCCCAAGAATCCAATTTGTCTCAGCCAAAACTCACATTTCGAGAATTTGGCATATAGTTGCTTCTCACGGAATATCTACAATACCACCCGAAGGTGCTAAACATGATCTTCATCACTCCGTGAATATACCAAGATGTCATCGATGAATACGATAACAAACCGATCCAAGTGATCATGGAAAACTCGGTTCATCAAATCCATAAAAGCAACTGGGGAATTAGTCAGCCCAAACGGCATAACTAGAAACTCGTAATGACCGTATCGGGTACGAAAAGCTGTCTTGGATACATTTTCGGCCCGAATTCTCAACTGATATTAACCCGAACGGAGATCAATTTTAGAGAAAACCCTGACTCCCTGCAGCTGATCAAACAAATCATCGCTACGTGGCAAAGAATATCGGTTTATTATGGTGGCTTTGTTCAACAGCCTGTAGTTCACACAAAGCCAAAATGTACCATCCTTCTTCTTTACACATAGTACCGGAGCACCCTAGGGTAAAGTGCTTGGGTGAATAAACCCCTTATCCAGAAGTTCCTGCAACTGAAACTTAAACTCTCTCAGTTCCACAGGCGCCATTCTGTATTGCAGAATAAAAATAGGATCGGTCCCCTGTACTAGATCAATATCGAAATCAAACTCCCGAACTGGTGGTAATCCGGGAAGCTCCTCGGGGAACATATCCGAAAAATCCTGCACCACAGGGACCTCCTCAAATCCTGGTCCCTCAACGGTGGTGTCAACGGCATGAGCCAGGTATGCCATGCAGTCTTGGCGTATCGACCTCCTGGCTTCCATCACTGATATGACACAGCGAGGTAATACTCTCATCTCGCTAGAGAATCTCAAAGGGGATCCCTCTGATCTCCGGAACTCAACCTCTTTGGTGAAACAATCCATTGAAACTCTATGTTTGCTCAGCCAATCCATCCTGAGGATGGCATCAATATCCGTCATCTCAAGGGGAATTAAGTCTACCTCGAGTACTGCATCCCCTATCATGACCTCACATCCACGATAAACTGAATCTTTGTGAAAGTGCTCACTGAGAGGAGTGATAACCATTATTTTCTCATCAAGTGGCAATAAGGATTTATCCATCTAGCGGGCAAAAGATACTCTCACATAAGAGAAATTCGACCCGGTGTCAATAAGGACACGGGCGTCGATTCCAAATATCCTCATGATTCCTGAATATGAGGAAGGGAAAGAGATTAAAGATATTTAAAATACGAAGAAAAGTAAACAAAAACATATATATATATATATATATCAAACTAGTTAAGATTCTAAAATTTTAACTAGTCAAAACTGTATATCGACGTCATGACATACAGAATCTCATAAAGAAAGTATAACAAAAGTACTACACTAAGAGGTCTACAAGAAGATTACCCATGATAACATCAGGGTTTGACTGTGTGTCCTCCTGTGTCATCGCAAACACATGAGCCTGGGCCTTAGACTGCTGTCGCGATGGTCCTGGCACTGTTTCACTCCCGGTTGTAGCCTGAGGAGCTGTAAAAGCTGAGTGCGTAGGTGCCTCCTGCTGGCCTATGCCAGAAGTAGCGGTATAACCCTGAGAAGTCTATCCTCCTCGACCTAACTCTGGGCAAGTACTCTTAATGTGACCTTGCTTCCCACACTGGAAGCAAGTAACTAGTACTCTACATGCCCCAAAGGCATGATGGTTGTCGCATCTGCGGTAGAAAGGCTGTCTCTGTGTAGAGACATTAGGAGCTGGTACCTCAAAACCCTGTAGTCGAAGTCTCTGTCCTGGTCCTACTGGTCTGAAGCTAGAAGAACATCCGGGATGTCCAAAACCCCTACCCCTCTTCGAAACCTGTCCACCCTGTGACCCAGTCTTCCTCTTCTAGTGACTCTCTCTCTGTCTAGCCTCAGCTCGGACAATCTCCTTTGCCCGATACGCTGAATCAATCACCTCTGAGAGTGTAAAGAGGGAGTCACTGTCATATACTTCCTAATGCTCAATTGGAGGCCATCTTTAAACTTGAACCTCATCTGAGCTGGTGTAGCCATGTCGGGGACAAAGGCCGCTAGTCGTCTAAGCTCAGTCTCATACTCTAAGACTGATCTAGTCCCCTGGTGTAAGTGCAGAAACTCTGTCCTCATACGATCCTGCTAAAACGGGGTGAAGTATCTGCGGTTGAACTCGCGTAGAAAGTCCTCCCACCATAAGGTCTATGTAGCACTATCACGGATAGCCTCCCACCACGAGAGGATATCTCCGTCAAGGAGTCTCTCAACAACTCTCAATCTGAACTCCTCTAACCCCAAATCCGTAAGGATCCTACGAATCCTGTTGATCCAGTGGTTCGTCGCTACGACATCACTGGATCCTGAAAAGTCTGTGCATCCGAGCTGTCGAGACTTTTTCACCAACTGAGTAAGCTCGTGGATGTGCCTCAAAGTAGTCAACGTCTCATCGGTCGGAGTAGAAACAGAAAGACCGACCACCGAAGGAGGAATCGGTATCATAGGTGCAGGTATGGCCGCAGGTGCAGTCGCTAAAGTCTGTAGTGAAAGCGGTGGCATCTACGCCTCATATCTACTGCACCACTCTTACCACCATCTCAAGGCATCGAGTGGAGGTGGAGGAATCTCAGCTGTACCAACCGATGGAGGTGCTGGGGTTGGCACTGGGGAAGGTGCGTGAGTAGAAGAAGCACCCTCCGATACTCGTGGAGCCTCAAATGCCCTAGAAGCCTCAAGCACTGAGGGACTCTCCGGTGGTGCACCGCACCTACCACTTCTAGGAGGCATAATTCTGCAAAGAGAGCACCGTTTCATTAGATATAAGCAAGGATTATGGTTAGTTACTGGATAACTAACCCCCTAAAAATAGAATTTGAGTTATGAATGAAGGTATTCGAATGCGGAATCATGGAATGTATACATCGTATATCGTACCCTGTACAATAATTGATCTTATATGCCTATGACCGTGTACGAGACTTTAAATGACTATATGAAACTCTCTAATGCATTGAGAACTTTAAATGTACTTGGGAAGACTTTTACTACTATCTTTTCTCCAACCTAGACGCTCTGATACCAATAGAACTGTCACGCCCCGAACCAGAGTCGTGAATAGTCATCCGTTGCCTTGAATGCTGGCTATATTTTTACAAAAAATCGGACAGAATCTCTCCATAAATCGGAGGTCTCCCATGTACAAATAAACCTGTTTAAATCTGTGTAATTTAAAATCATCCTCTAAATAAAATAAAATGGCCATTTCGGCCTCACAATAACCCACCAACCACAACAGGCATCCAGAATAACGTCAGGCTAAGTAAATTACCAACAATCCTAACCACAAACCTATACTGTCATACCCAACTAGAGCATGAGCAGCCACCACACTGAGCTGGCCTAAATTTTATACAATTTACAACCAATTTTCTCAAGTTAACATTCAAACACAACAATTTGTTTCAATGCAAATGAAATATGAGAGTTTTGTAAATAAATGTACATAAATTATACAGTCAATCCCATAATAAATATACAGTCAACTACGGACCTCAAGGTCAAGACCTCACAAGGTTAAAAATAAAGTGCGGAGCTCATATCTCAACTTAATTTAAATCTCACCGTCGAAAAACACTCAAATCCGTCAACGAGCTACCAAATCTCTGGAGCCCGAAGCGTCGCTCTAGCATAATAATCCTATCTGAGGAGGGAAAGAAGAGGGGTGAGTATCAAGGAAAATACCTAATGAGTAAGGGGATTAATCTCAAGTACTAATAGTATAGGTGAACATTGGAGTGTCCAATAATATCATTCATAACCAATAATTCAAATTTTGCAGTAAATCATGATATGTTCGCTAAAGTGAACTCATTTAATCATTCACACGATAACATACATATATGCATCCATTTAAAATCAAGTAGATCATAGAGCAAGCCGAAAGGATTCTGGCAAAGGTTAACCATGACCAATGACAGGCGCATCGGGAGTTTTATTATGCAAAGAGTTTTCAAAAGTAACTCTCTACCCCGACGTTAACCGTGAGTTCGTTGGGTTAACTCATCATCGTGTATAAGACCCTGCCCGGTACTAGACGATGGCGTCACACACGTCCTCCCCCTTACGTGGGTTCAACCGGCCACATCTATAGCTATTAGACATATGACGTTTGCGGATACCTCCTGCAGAAGCGTATCCGGGCAATCCGGTGCCTCTACAAACACCACTCGTAGCTACGGAATCAATCAAATAATGTCATATCATCATATCATCTCAAGCTCGTAGGCATCCAACCCACATAGCCAAATCATCTCATCATATCTTCAAAACAATTCAAATTCGTGTGCCAATATATTTCATTGAAATCATTTAAATTCAACAAACCAATGCAATGGTAGAATAGAAAATATTCCATTTCTCAAATCATGGCACAATTTCATTTCATTTCAAATATGGATGCATAATCGTAGAAAATATAAGTACGACACTCCAATAATCACAAAACAGATTTGAATTTCAATTCCATTCTTCGAGACAATGCATATCAGAAGCATATTTTATTAAAAACACGATAAAATCAGGTTTCACTATTTCATGCAAAAGATTAGGGTTTTACTCACTTTTCTAGGAAGGGTGGTCATTCCCCATTTTCAAAATAAATCCAATCTGATTTCTTGAGTCTCCAAAAAGATTTTTCTAATCAAATAATCACAATTTAATATCAAACAAAAGTCAAATAAGGGATTTCTAATTTTTCTTTCCAATTTAATACGACCTTAAATTTACACAATCTCCTTTTTAGATTCCCATTTCATCAATTACGAATCATTTGACTCACAAATGATCAAATTTCTAATATTTCTGATTTTTTCTAATTTTTCTCGAATTTAACATATTTCAGAATATATATGCATATAGCTTCCGATTTTAACTTTAACCTAAATTTGACAAAATCAATTCAAATGTTGAAGTGATTGCATTTCTCTCACCTAGGGTTTTCTCGAAGCGTAGACCTTTGTCCAAATGTCTTATCGATCACTCCAAAATCTGCAATACTCCCTATCAAGACAAGATTTATTAGTTAGGTCATAAACACTTAGATTAGGATCAAAACCCTAAGTCAGTACCTGTGCAAACGTTCGTAGGATTGCGGGTCTGCAGGCTAGCGGGCTTGGGGGCCACAGTGGGCTTCGCGGGCTCAATGGACCATCACGGGCTCGTGGGCTGGTGGGCTCGCGGGCTGGCATGCTCGCAGGCTAGACTGCAATCGTGTGCTTGCGGAAGGTCGCGCGCTCGCGTGAGGAACCTCGTACTATGGTGGGCTCGGCGAGGAAGGTTTGCACGCACTAGCCGACTAGCGCGCGCTCGTTCGCAGGCGCGCTCATACCATGGTACGCTCGCGCAGTCACGTACTCGCGCTTGCGCTGTGGCGCGCTAGCACGAGGAAGGAGGCGCTGCAAGTTGGCACGCTCGCGAGAAAGGGGCGCAGCGGTGGAGAGAGGCTTTCGACTGAGAGGGAAAAAGAGAAGTAGAGAGGGAGAGAAGAAGAAGAAGATGGTGGTGGTGGTGCTGTCACGCCCCAAACCGGGATCGTGAACAGCCGCCCGTTGCCCTAGGATGCTGACTGTATTTTTACAGAAAATCGGACAGAATCTCCCCATAAATCGGAGGTTTCCTGTATATAATTAAACCTGTATAATCAAAATCAATCTGTAATTTAAATAAATGGCCATCCCGGCCTCTCCAAAATCAACAAACACCACCGCCAGTATCTAGAACAACGCAAGGCTACAAGTTTCTAGCAGTCCTAGCCACAGACCTCTACTGTCATGCCCAACTAGAGCATGAACAGCCGCCACACCGAGCGGACCTAAATTTTATGTAAGATACAATAATTCTCCCAAGTAACATTCACATATATACAATCACCTCATTGCAAAGGAAATATGAGAGTTAAATTATACAGTCATCCCAAAGTAAGTACATGGCCAACTACGGATCTCAATGTCAAGACCTCGAAGGGTCGAAACTAAATTAAGAGTTCGTATTTCTATTTAAAATAAATCTCACTGTCGTGAACACCAAATCCACTCCAGAGCCTGTAATGTCGCTCTATCACAATGAACCTGTCTGAGGAAGGAAAAGAGGGGTGAGTATCATGGGAAGATACTCAGTGAGTGAGGGGGATAATATCAAGCATAAATAGTGTGGGTGAACCATTGGAGTGTCAAATAACATCAATCGAAATAAAATTCGCATTTTGTAGCAAAACATGATATATCTAGCAATTTGAAATCATTTAAATCAGTCACACGATAACAAGCATGTATGCATCCATTTAAAATCAAGTAATATTAGAGCGAGCCAAAAATAGTCCTAGCAAAGGTCAACCGTAACCAAGGACAGGCGCATCAGGGGTTTTATTATGCATAGACTTTAAAACGCTCTCTACCCCGACGTTGGCCATGAGTTAGCTGGGGCCAACTCATCAACGTGTATAGGACCCCGCCCGGTACTAAACGGTGGCGTCACACACTTCCTTCCCCTACGTGGGTTCAACCGGCTGCGCCTATAGCCTTTAGAATAAATGACGTTTGCGGATACCTCCTGCAGAAGCGTATCCGGGCAACCCATACCTCTACAAACGCCCCTCGTAGCTACGGAATCATCATAGTATCACAAGGGCACAACGTCCCATAGTATCACAAGGGCACAACGTCCCACAAGTATCATCACATCATCACATAACTAGTGGGCATCCAACCCACGTAGTTCATCAAAAACATTTTAAATTTGCGTGGCAATACGTCTCTTCAATTCATTTCAAAACAGCATATCAATGCAACGGTATAAAATGAAATTTATACATTTTCAAGTAATGGCACAATTATTATTTCATTTCAAACCATGGATGCAAAGTCATTGTAAATATAATTCAAGACACTCCAATAATCACAAAATAGTTTTGAAATTCAATATCATACGTCATACGAATGCATATCAAAGCATGTTTTATCGAAAACATGATAAAAAACACGTTTTACTATTTTATGCAAGAGATTAGAGTCCCACTCACAGTTTACGAGAGGGAAGTCACTCCCTACTGACAAGCCAAATCGGACCTGACCGCTCGAGTCTCCAAAAGATCAACCTAAATCAGATTATCAACATTTAATATCAAATAAAAGCCAAATCATGGATTTTTAATTATTCCCTTCCAAATTTATACCACCTAATTTACAAAACTTCGTTATAGATTCTCGTTTCCTCAATTTCGAATCATCTGACTCACCAATGGTCAAGTTTATAATATTTCTCATTTTTTTGTCTAATTTTCTTCGAATTTCACACATTTCAATATATTATGTAACTCTCGATCTAAATTCAACCTAATTTCGATATAATTAATTCAAATGTTGAAAAGGTTGCATTTCTCTCACCTAGGGTTTCTCGGATTTCTGGATCTAGCTTTCGTTCACCCGTCAACCTGGTCTAAAACCTGTAATGTTTACCGTTTGAAACATAAGTGTGAAATTTAAGTCAAATTACCAATAATTTTTGAAACCCTAGTACGTACACGAAATTGAGAATTCATTTACCTATGCATAGGGTCACGGGTTGTCGTGGGCTCACGGGCCATAGGCCGGATTGGGCCGCTGGCCGGACTGCCCTACGGGCTTGGACGGGCTGTCGGGCCTGGTAGGCCTGTGGGCTTGCTAGCCCTGCGGGCTGTAGTACGTGCACAGGCACTGGTGCACGCGCGCAGGCGCTGGCTCGCACACAAGCAGGGGCTAAGGCACTCTGTGAGCCAAGGCGTGCTGCCGGGGTGCGGGCAGGAGCGCGAGAGATCGCGCGCAAGCTGGGTCGCGGGGGATCGCGCGCTGGCTGGGTCGCGGAGGATCGCGCTCGCGCGAGGAGGCAGTGCTCGCGTGGAGGAAGGAGCTGCTCGCGGGAAGGCGTTACAAAAGTGGGCGGTGTGCGGTGGCGGGAGAGAGTGGTCGCGACAGAGAAGAAGAAGAAGCAGAAAAAGAAGAAGAAGAAGAAGAAGAAGAAGAAGAAGGAGGAGGAGGAGAAAGAGAAGAAAAAGGAGGAGGAGAAGGAAGAGCCGGGAAGAACCTGCGGCGGCGGTTGCGCGGCGGCGAGGGCACAGGAGGAGAAGCGCGGCGTTACGGAAGTGGAATAACCGCGGAGGAGAGAGAGAGAGAGAGAGAGAGAGAGAGAGAGAGAGAAATAAGGAGAATTAGGGCTTTAAGCCCTAATTTTGACTTTCCTTTTTTTTTTTTGGTATTACATTTTCTAACCCCCTAAAAACAAGTTTCGTTCTCGAAACTAAATGAAGGCTAAGCAGCAAACAACTGGAGGTGCTGTCTCCTCGTGTCTTCCTCAGGCTCCCAGGTCTGTTCCTCGACCTGGTCGCTCCTCCACAAAACTTTTACAAGAGGAACCTCTTTGCTTCGTAACTTTCTGACCTGTCGATCCAAACAAGTCACGGGCTGGACAGGTAAGCTCAAGTCCTCTAGCATTTCTATCGGCGGAGGCTCCAAAATATGTGAAGGATTTGAGATGTACTTCCTCAACACTGATACATGGAAGACATCATGGATCCGAGATAGTTCATCTGGCAGCTCTAGCCTGTATGCCACGCTCCCAACCTTACCGAGGATACGGAACGGACCAATGTACCTGGGGCTCAACTTGCCCCGCTGCTGATGTCGTACTAGTCCCCTCAAGGGAGAAATCCTCAAGAACACCATATCGCCCACCTCAAACTCTAAAGGTCGGCGTTTTCGATCCGCATATGCCCTCTATCTGTCTTGGGCGGCTTTCATCCGCTCGCGGATCACTCTGACCTTTTCTTTAGTCTCCTCGACTAGCTCAACAGTGGTAAGGCGTCTCTCGCCTACCTCATCCCAGCACGACGGGGTATGACACTTCCTACCGTAGAGTGCCTCATAGGGTGGCATGCCGATGCTGACCTGATAACTATTATTATACGCAAACTCCATCAGCGGTAAATGCCTGTACCAACTATCCCAAAAATCCATAACACAAACCTAAAGTAAATCCTCGAGCGTCTGAATGGTCCTCTCCGACTGACCATCTGTCTGTGGGTGATATGCTGTACTAAAACTAGGCCGCGTGGCCAAAGCCTCTTGCATTCTGGGCTCAACACGCTTCTGCTGTGATTAAGGAGAAAATGTACGGACCGAGTAAATTTATTAGCTATCACCCAAATGGCATCATACTGTGCCAAAGTCCGATGCAACTTTACTACGAAGTCTATCGTGACATACTCCCACTCCCAGTCAAGAATGGGGAAAAAAAACTGTGAAGTACCAGCTAAACGCTGGTGCTCGGCCTTTTACCTATTGGCGAGCTAAACATCTTGCCACAAAATCTTCAATTTCTCGTTTCATGTTAGGCCACCAATAACTATCCCGAATAGTCCAATACATCGTGGTACTACCCGGATGAATGCTTAAGTTGAGGAGTGTGCCTCCTTAAGTATGGCCATGCGGAAATCAATGTCAACTGAAATACAAATTCGTTCTCCAAACACTATCTATCCGTTTTCTCAGAATCCGAAGACTCTGACATGGTTGAACAAGGTCTGTCTATCCTCATATCTGGCTAATGATGCTTCTCACACATCATTAACCACACTGACTCCTAACGTACGGAGTCCCACCAATAAAGAGGGGTAAGCACTCTCTCTGCCGTCTGAGAATAAGATACTGAGCATGCTCCTCAACACTCTGCAAGCTGACTAGGATGTCATCAGTGGAAACGATAACAAATCGATCTAGGAAATTCATGAAAGACCCGATCTATTCGGTCCATAAATGCAGCTAGGACATTGGTCAGCCCAAATGGCATGACCAAGGACTCAAAGTGTCCATGCTGATACGGAATGCAATTTTTTTTTGACAAATCCTCGACCCTAACCCGTAACCGAGTATAACGCGATCGAAAATTTATCTTAGAAAAGACCTTATCACCGAGAAGCTAATCAAACAAATCATCGATGTGGGAGAATGAATATCAATCCTTGGTAGTGACCTTAGTCAACTGCCAATAATCCATAACAAGTTTAAGTGTTCTATATTTCTTCTTTATAAATAATACCGAAGCACCCTAAGGTGTGGTGCTTGGATGGATGAATTATTTATCAAACAATTTCTGTAGTTAAATCTTGAGCTCTCTCAGCTCAAATGGTACCATTCTATATGACGGAATAGAAATAAGAGTAATCCCTAGAGCCAGATCAATCTCAAAATTGATCTTCCGAATCAATGATAATTAGGGTGGCTCCTCGGGAAATACTTCAGGAAACTTCTATACCACCAGAATCTCATCAAGTCTCAGATTCTGTATGGTGGTATCGATCATATGTGTCAGATCTGTCATACATCCCTGACGTATTATACGTCTGGCTTTCCTCACTAATACAATACCACGGGGTAACACCCGTCTCTCACTCGCAAACGTCAATGGTGGCCCTTCAGGCCTCCAAAAATCATCTTTCTTGATAAAACAGTCTAAGAAAACTCTATAAGTATACAATTAATTTATCTCTAAGATGGTATCGAAATCTGTCATATCCAGTGGGATCAGATTTGCTCTCAGCCATGACATCATACTCTCTATATACGAATTCTCTAACCAACTGCTCACCAAGAGGAGCGACAACTAATAGCTCCTCATCAAGTAACGATAACAACCCATCCAACTGTTAAGAGAAAGAAACTCTCACATAGAAATAGTTCGACCTTGTGCCAATAAGAACACAAACGTCGACTCCATGTATTTCCATAGCACCAAGATTCAAAAAAAAAATAAATAAATAAAATAAAATAAAATAAAATAAAAAGAATTTACTAATAGTACGGAAAGAATAGGGATATACACCTGTATATCAAAATAGATAAGCCTCTAGTACTGTAACAATCATGTCTGTACATATCATCACAAAATACACGATTTCAAAAGAAACAGTACATAAGGACCTCTAAACGGAAGGATCCATAGGAGGATTACCCATGATCATATCTGGGTTTGCCAGAGCGTCCTCCTGAGTCATCGCATACACAAGGGCCCGCACCCTCAACTACTCTCGTGAAATCCTAATACTATATTGCTCCCCGGCTGCAGTCCGTGGAGCAGTGTTACTAGAATACGCAGATGTTCCCTGCTGTCCTACATGTGGTGTATTCCGATGACTCGAATCCAACTAACCTCCAAGTCACAATCAAAGCATAAACTCCTTATATGTCCCGGCTTCTCATAGTGGAAGCATGTAATAAGTGCTCTACATATTTATTCGAGCATGGTGCTTGCCACATATGCGGCAAAGAAAAGGTCACTGAGCAGTAGCCTAGCTCATGGCACTAGGACTGTTGATATAACCACCGGAGACATGGTCCCGCTAAAACTCCGTGAAATATCTGCGGTCGAATTCCATTAGGAAATCGCTTTGCCGCAATGGCTTATAGCCTCATCACAAATAGCCTCCCATCAAGTGAGGGCTTCCCTATCGAATAGTCTCTTAGTTACTCATAGACTATACTCCTCGCGCAAGCCTAGATCTATCAAGATCCGTCGGATTCAGTTGACTCATTGTTTTGCTACCATAGCATCACCAAGTCCAAAAATCTGTGCATCCCAACTGTCGAGCTACCGTGACTAGCTGGGTCAACTCGGGGATGCACCTAAGTATGGCGCAATTATTATAACTCAGATTCAAAACTGTAAGAAGAACGGCCACCGATGGACGATTTGGTGCCGCTTGAGTAAGAACTACTGTAGGAGAAATAAGCGCAGCCATAGATATCGGCATTGCTATCAAAGGTGATGGGGTGACATCTGGACCCCATGTGCCGTGTACCACTCGTACTCTTACCCGAAAATATCAAGAGTAAATGGTGGAGACGTTGGTATAATAGCCGGCTGAAAAGGTGCCAGAGAAAACACACACCTTGAGGATGTATTCTTCGGCACCGAAAGGGGCGCCAGAAATGAGGAAGTATCTCGTTCTCTTTAAGTGAATCAGGGAGTACATATCTAGCGCTCCATGTAATCGTCATGGTTCCGCAATATAAGAATTCTCATTAGGTATTGTTCAAAGATTAGGGTTAGTACAACTAATCCCCTAAAATGAATGAAATCATCAATTTAAGAACCGTCTCCATTGGTTCCTTCTTTGAAAATGAAGAAATGCTAGGTTAGATAAGAATTAGTATCTAACCCCCTAAAATAGATAAACTCAATTCCTAAAACCATATGCAGGGATATAAATGAATGTATGAAACTCTCATGCATTGAGGACTTTAAACGTAAACAAACTCGGGAATATTTTCAAGATTTTCTTCCTATATAGCGCTCAACCTAGAGGCTCTGATACCAATAGAACTGTCACGCCCCAAACCGGGATCATGAACAGCCGCCCGTTGTCCTAGGACGCCGGCTGTATTTTTACAGAAAATCAGACAGAACCTCCCCATAAATCGGAGGTTTCCCGTGTACAATTAAACCTATATAATCAAAATCAACCTGTAATTTAAATAAATGGTCATCCCGGCCTCTCCAAAATCAACAAACACCACCGCCAGCATCCAGAACAACGCAAGGCTACAAGTTTCTAGCAGTCCTAGCCACAGACCTCTACTGTCATGCCCAACTAAAGCATGAACAGCCGCCATACCGAGCGGACCTAAATTTTATGTAAGATACAATAATTCTCCCAAGTAACATTCACATACGTACAATCGCCTCAATGCAAAGGAAATATGAGAGTTAAATTATACAGCCATCCCAAAGTAAGTACATGGCCAACTACGGACCTCAATATCAAGACCTCGCAGGGTCGAAACTAAATTAAGAGTTCATATTTCTATTTAAAATAAATCTCACCGTCGTGAACACCAAATCCACTCTAGAGTCTGTAACGTCGCTCTATCACAATGAACCTGTCTGAGGAAGGAAAAGAGGGGTGAGTATCATGGGAAGATACTCAGTAAGTGCGGGAGATAATATCAAACATAAATAGTGTGGGTGAACCATTGGAGTGTCAAATAACATCAATCGAAATAAAATTCGCATTTCGCATCAAAACATGATATATCTAGCAATTTGAAATCATTTAAATCATTCACACGATAACAAACATGTATGCATCCATTTAAAATCAAATAATATCAGAGCGAGCCAAAAATGGTCCTGGCAAAGGTCAACCGTGACCAAGGACAGGCGCATCGGAAGTTTTATTATGCATAGACTTTAAAACGCTCTCTACCCCGACGTTGGCCATGAGTTAGCTGGGGCCAACTCATCAACGTGTATAGGACCCCGCCCGGTGCTAGACGGTGGCGTCACACACGTCCTCCCCCTACGTGGGTTCAACCGGCCGCACCTATAGCCTTTAGAATAAATGACGTTTGCGGATACCTCCTGCAGAAGCGTATCCGGGCAACCCGTGCCTCTACAAACGCCCCTCGTAGCTACGGAATCATCATAGTATCACAAGGGCACAACGTCCCATAGTATCACAAGGGCACAACGTCCCACAAGTATCATTACATCATCACATAACAAGTGGGCATCCAACCCATGTAGTTCATCAAAAACATTTTAAATTTGCGTGCCAATACGTCTCTTCAATTCATTTCAAAACAGCATATCAATGCAACGGTATAAAATGAAATTTATACATTTTCAAGTAATGGCACAATTATTGTTTCATTTCAAACCATGGATGCATAGTCATTGTAAATATAATTCAAGACACTCCAATAATCACAAAACAGTTTTGAAATTCAATATCATACGTCAAACGAATGCATATCAAAGCATGTTTTATCGAAAACACGACAGAAAATACGTTTTACTATTTTATGTAAGAGATTAGAGTCTCACTCATAGTTTACGAGAGGGAAGTCACTCTCTACTGACAAGCCAAATCGGACCTGACCGCTCGAGTCTCCAAAAGATCAACCTAAATCAGATTATCAACATTTAATATCACATAAAAGCCAAATCATGGATTTTTAATTTTTCCCTTCCAAATTTATACCACCTAATTTACAAAACTTCGTTATAGATTCTCGTTTCTCAATTTCGAATCATCTGACTCACCAATGGTCAAATTTCTAATATTTCTCATTTTTTTTGTCTAATTTTCTTCGAATTTCACATATTTCAATATATTATGTAACTCTCGATCTAAATTCGACCTAATTTCGATAGAATTAATTCAAATGTTGAAAAGGTTGCATTTCTCTCACCTAGGGTTTCTCGGATTTCTGGATCTAGCTTTCGTTCACCCGTCAACCTGGTCTAAAACCTGTAATGTTTACCATTTGAAACACAAGTGTGAAATTTAAGTCAAATTACCAATAATTTTCGAAACCCTAGTACGTACACGAAATTGAGAATTCATTTACCTATGCATAGGGTCACGGGTCGTCGTGGGCTCACAGGCCATGAGCCGGACTGGGCCACGGGCCGGACTGGCCTGCCGGCTTGGACAGGCTGTCGGGCCTGGTGGGCCCGTGGGCTTGCTGGGCCTGCGGGCTGTAGTGCGTGCGCAGGCACGGTGCACGCTCGCAGGCGTTGGCTCGCACACAAGCAGGGGCTAAGGCGCTCTGTGAGCCAAGGCGTGCTGCAGGGGTCCGCGGCAGGGGCGCGAGAGATCGCGCGCAAGCTGGGTCGCGGGGGATCGCGCGCTGGCTGGGTCGCGGAGGATCGCGCTCGCGCGGAGGAAGGAGCTGCTCGCTGGAGGGCGTTGCAACAGTGGGCGGCGTGCGGTGGCGGGAGAGAGAGGCCGCAGCGGAGAAGAAGAAGAAGCAAAAAAAGAAGAAGAAGAAGAATAAGAAGAAGAAGGAGGAGAAGGAGAAGAAGAAGAAGGAGGAGAAGGAAGAGCCGAGAAGAACCTGCGGCGGCGGTTGCGCGGCGGCGAGGGCACAGGAGGAGAAGCGCGGCGGTACGGAAGTGGAATCGCCGCGGAGGAGAGAGAGAGAGAGAGAGAGAGAGAGAGAGAGAGAGAGAAATAAGGAGAATTAGGGCTTTAAGCCCTAATTTTGACTTTCCTTTTTTTTTTTTTTTGGGTATTACAGGTGCGCTGCGAAGGAAAGCAGCAGATGGGGCGAGGAAGGGTGGCAGGTCGTGGGAAGGGGAAGAGGCGGAGAGGGAGAGAGAGGAATAGAAAGAGAGAGATTAGGGCTAAAAGCCCTAATCTGATTTGGGTAGGGGGTGCTGCGTTTTGTCTCAAAACGCAGCACTCCTCTATTTTTTTTTTTTTATGACTTCAATTTTTAATAAAGTAGGGTATACCTCAAATCGGTAATACAAATACTATAAATATATATATATCAAAATTTCGATTTAAAGCCCCCAAAATCAAAAATCAAAATAAATAAAAATTTCTCTATATATATAACTGAAAAATATTTTTATTTAATTCCTGAACAGGGGTAAAATAGTACGGATACTGCAGTGTCGGTGTTACAAAACAGGTCATTTTCAAAGGAATTGTCCCAAGTTAGATAGTGATGGACAAGGGGGGTCAAACTTTGCAATTTAGATCAAGTACTCCTAAGAGAAATCATGAGAATATTCCTACTCCTTCCACTATTATTGCTTCCAAGAATGGAACAGAGAGCAATACAGTGATCCAAAATCCTTCCTATCCCCAGACACGTGCACAAACTCGGATATATGCAATATCTAAAAAGAATGCTCAGAACAACCCTGATATTATCATGGATAACTGATTTAAAGTTTAAATTTTTGTCGGTAATATTGTCGAAAGTCATGCATAAAAATTTTGGGATTATGGTGAAATATAGTGATTGTACATGTGGATAATTGATATATGCTTCGAACTTAAATTTTTTTAGTAATGACACCAAATATTTTGCATGAAGTGTCAACATGTTTTGGACCTTTGCAACTGTATGTAGGGAAATTAATGAATTATTATATTATATTAGGTCTAAATGGGGAATGAAGTGCAGTGCTGCGAAATAGAGAGTTTGTGGCACCAGATATGTGTAGTTACTCACGTCGGAATGTTTAGGAAAAGCAGATGGTTGGAAGTTAAAAAGGTTACGAAGCTGGAATTGGGGGGAGTTACAGTATCGGAAACATTCTGTGAAAATAATTTGAGTGTCTAAAAGAAAAACATATTAGACTAGAGATTTATGAATACTCATCATTGGAATATAGTGAAATATAGTCATCGTTGGACTAAAGAGTCTAAAAGAAAAACACGAGGTTAAGCCAGACCACCCCTTTTCCTGTTAAGCCAAACCACCCATTTTCCTATCATTTAATCAAATAAGTTTGTTTAGAGATTTTGAGGGAACAATCCATACATACTTCTAATCTTTCACACACTTAATTTTAGAATATGCTTTCATCATTGTAAATTAAATTACAAGATTAGTCCCAGATTTGTTTAAATATAAGATTCTACTCTTGACAAATTTACACCCTAGAGTTTGTAATATACTCAGTTCAATAGTAAATAGTAATAAGGTTATAAATAGCAACACTTTATATTATCAAAAGCACTCCTTTCTTGTTCCTATGGCATAATTACTAAAATGCCCCTGAATTTCGCATATAATGAGTGACACATAGGGTTATGCACAAGAACAATTTTATCAGTAATGAATGTTTTTAACATTCAAAATAAACATTGATAATGCAATTGCATGCACTAAGTCTCTTTGTTTCCTGATCGATTAGGGTTATAGTTATTCTAAAGCCCTAATAAATTGGAGCATATCACATTCGAAACCTCTTTTCTAACATGCCTAACTGCCCTAACCAAAGACTTAATTTATTGAGAATAACTTGAGTTTCACAGGACCTATGGTGGATTTTTTTTTTTCCCAAGCTTGAGTCATAGTACCTAGCCTGGAAATGACTTTTCTTCAAGCTTAGCTCCTTGGTCTATCACTTTATTGGAAGAATTAATCTTGCTATATCACAGACAATTTCAAGCTCTAAATTCCACATCATTTCTGACAAATATTGAACATAAAGATCTCCAATGGGAGAATAAATACCTGCTTTCCACAGCTAAAACTTGAAAACGGGAAAAAAAAAAAATTTAACATGCAGCTGCTTACACCAAAGAAAAAAAATTAACCTAACAAAAAAATTTAGCGGGTTAGTCCCCCCCGAGTCCTAGCCCGTTTCGAGTTTTGTTCCCCTAACATGCTTCCAAGTTCACTTGATTCTCCTTCATGAATGCAGAGGCCATCATGCTTCCTTTCAGGCCTTTCAGACCCTTCTGCATGCCAGCATCTATTCATTAGCCTCATCATATTTTACCTTCTCAAAGATGGGTTGCACAGCACACATTCTTATCCAAATTGTTTCCTCTTCCTCTGAAAACCAAGAACTTATAAATGAAGCCTCAAAGTCACTCCTGCCTGACTTAGCTGCATACTCGACCGTCTATCTCGTGCTTGGCATTGTAGGCATACATGATCTGACAAAACATGTGCTTTCAGCTTTCGAGTAACATAGTCCATTCTGAACTCATGAATAACACAATCATCAAGTTTTATAGAACAAGAAATTAAGTCAAGGATGTTGATTGTTTTCATTGAAACAACCACACAAATAGCAAACCCTGTGATCCTTCTAAGACATTGGGATGGCAACTGAAATGAAATTGGAGTCTTCACACCTTGGTACATGAACCACTTGGGAATCTTGCTTCCTGGGAGGAAAATGCCAAAACCATTGCCAGTGTTTGGAGAGAGACCCCTGACATGGAAATCAAAATGTGAGAGACACAGAGAGAGTCTTAAATTTATGAAACAAAAAAAATTTGTGATAACGGTTTGACCAGATAGAATATTAATGTTCCAAAATACAATTCCTTGTGAAAGCAATGACTGCACAAGATTCTTAAAACCTAAAAATATATTCAAATAATAACTCTATCAAAATGAGAAAAATGTAAAATAGAACCTGTTGATTGAAATTCAAAGACAAATGTAATTGATTTCTGAGAAAAAATGATAAGCATGAAAGAAGTGTTTTATACAATTTAAATACAAATATGACTATATCTTCGAATCACAACTTTTTGTAGAAACATCTTAGTAGGAATCTCTGTTTTCAAAAAATGGAGAGAGGTTTAGAGAAATTTGCCCCCGGGGGGGGGCCGGGGAGGGGGGTGGGAAGAGAGACAGAGAGTACCTGAACCTGACTTCTAAATAATGTGCTTTCAATGATATCGCCCATACACTCAATCAATTTGAGACAATTACAGAATGCAAACTTCTGTGGTTTTTCTGATTTGTAAATGGTTAATAAGTTTAATGATCGTTCTAATGACATGCAATCAGTTGCCCTCAACATTGTCAGAAAGGTAGGCAGCTCCGGCAATTCTTGAAGCATCCTGCAGTTTTCCAAGAAAAGGAGTTTCAGCTGCACAAGTTGATTCATGCTATCTGGTAGACTCATAATGTTACTATCAGAGAGATCAATCTTTTCCAACAATAACAAACATGACAGGCACCAAGATGTAGTAATGTGTAAACCTTAAATTAATTAAATTGGATACAAAATATTGAAATATAGTTCATGTAACACCGAAAAACCCGATATTAGGAATTCTCTGTTAAACACTCTCGTGATATAAAGGAAAAATTAAAGTTTTATTGATTTTCGATTTTGGGAAAATAATTGAGAAATCTTGGTATATGAAAAATTCCCAATTATTAAATTTATTACATGTTTTTATATAAAAGAAATTTGGGAGATTAGCAATTTCAATTTTGGGCAATTTTGTACCTATATAGAAATTTGGAATGAGAATATATATATGGGAGTATTTGTTTATTTATTTAATTAATCATTTATAAAAAAATAATAATAAAAAAAAGAGAGGAGAGGAAAACACAGCGTTTTGCCCAAAACGCTACGTTTTCTCCCCTCTCCCCCAATTTCGAATTAGGGCATGAAGCCCTAATTCTCTTTCTAATCTCCCGCCCTCTCACTCTCTCTAAATCTCTCTCGAACTCTCTCTCCCTCTCATCCGTCGCTCTCTCTCTCCGCTGCTCTTTGCCTCCCACAGTGGCTTCTCCGACCACCCTCACCACCGCCTAGTCATTCTTCTCGCCTCTCCCGCGTCTCTCTATCTCTCGCTCCCTCTCTCTGTCTCACAGTCTCTCTCCCTCTCTCTGATTCTCACTCTCCGCCTTCCGGTGCCGCGCCTCCCCCGAACACCGCCGAGCCACCACCGCAAGTGGCGGTCCCGGCTCCATCCTTCTCCCTCTCGCGAGTGTGCGACCACCTTGGCTTCTCTCCCTCGCGCGCGACAACCCTCTGTCTCCCTCTTCTTTGATCGCACGCGGTGTTGCTCTCTCTGTCAAAAGCCTTTCTGTAGCCTTCGTAGAAGTTCCGAACCAACATCCATCTTAGACCTTTAAAACCCTAGGCGAAACTGCGATTCCATGCTCTGTAGGAGCATTTCAGGTCCTGGAATGGATTGAATGGCCCACGGACGTTAGGGCTACGAGCTGCGAAAACCCTAGGCGAGAAATTTTTTAAATGCATTCAATAACTGATCGGATGTAGTCTGAATTTAGAATGAGAGCTTTGTATATACTCTGAAAATGTGTGAAATTTGAAGAGAATGCAATTTCCTGAATTTGATATGTGATTTCTAGGGTTACGTCTAAATTTTATATGAATTTAAGTAGATTAATATGAAAGAACCGTGTTAGATGAAATTAGAAAGTTATTGGATTGATTAGAATAGCTGTCCTTGGAGTTTGAATTGAAATTATGAATTATTGGTCTAGGTTGACCTTTTGAAAACTTGAAAGGAGTCATTTTAGAAAACTTGTGGAAATGGGGAGTGAATACCCTCTCTAAAAGATGAGTGGATGGTCCATTGTATTATAAATGAGTAAAAAATGAGTTTAAATTTGAATGATTTTTACATATTTTATATGAAATTATTTGTGATTATAGGATGTCTGAAATGGAAATCCGAGTTACGAATGCATCCTATGAAATTATAAATGAATTTGTGCCATTTGCATTGGATTTTTGATATGTAAATGCTTGTAGCATGACTTTGGAATTTGTTTGATGAAACATGGTACATTGATTGCAATTTGAACGATTGTGAAATGATGGTGCACGAGTGTAATGGCTATAGTCATTTCTTCCATGGAGCCACCCGACAGGGTGATATGGTTGGGGTTTTATTGTGAGAGAGGTGTACGCGGCCTCTTCTTTGCCACATCGGAATATTCGGATTGCACCCCAATGAGATATGAGCCAACGCCAAGAAAGGGGATAGTGTTTTGAAATACTAAAATGGAAAATCTCTTAGTGGGCTTTCGTCTGGGTTCGGTAAAACTCAGGACAGAATTGATTTTAATGGGACTCTTGTGATCTTCTAAAGGAATATTTGATGTGGATGCATATTTTGTGAATTATCTGATTTATTGAAAATACTTTTATATATATAAAGTATTGTTTATGAGATATACTTTGACTTTCCCATATTCACCCCCCATTTATCACACAATCATACCACTGCACTCCATTCACTGAGTATTCCCCAATACTCACC
This sequence comes from Dillenia suffruticosa, assembly GCA_033439265.1. Taxonomy (NCBI): domain Eukaryota; kingdom Viridiplantae; phylum Streptophyta; class Magnoliopsida; order Dilleniales; family Dilleniaceae; genus Dillenia; species Dillenia suffruticosa. The sequence continues at coordinate 14,283,809 of JAVTVX010000034.1, read as the reverse complement.
CCTCTCTCACATTTTTCAAAGAATACTTAGTTCAGAGATTGGACGTTAGAGCTTACTGAGGATATTTTGCTGATTTGCATAGGTATTTAATAATATAGGATTTTTGAAAATTGTAGAACGTAGAACTATGGAAAGGAAGTTTTGTACATCTCATACTGGGCGGATTTTACTGATATTGGTTGAGTTTTTTGGCAAGTATTTATAAAATCCGACGATTATGATTTAGGATTTCATTATTTTCATAGAACTATTTTTGAAAAAAAGTTTTATCTTGTACTGGAACATTTGGATTGAAATGTTAAATTTACAACTATGATTTGAGTTTTCTTTCATTTTGATTTGAAATATCTTTGAAATATTTTATTTGTACTGAGAATTCTGGATTGGCTGGGATGGCCACACTGCATGCGTGCATGTACAGAAACTCCCTTCCTAAATGTGTGTGCCGATACATGCTAGTGTGTACAGGGATGGACTAGATGGGTCCTTTGCATGTGGACTGTATATATATGATTTTCTTATTTGAGAGATTTGTATATTGGAAGATTTATTGTATAATTGGAATGTCTTGCGCTGTCTCGGTATATGGGGAGGTCATGCCCGTATGCCGAGATAACCCGACGGTTGTTACATGCTCGACAGGAGAGTTGGGGCGTGACAGTTTGAAAATTATATTATACTTGGAAAGATTTAAAAAGAATAGCTATTTTTCTTCCACGCTTCTGCAGGCACCAAGATGTTCCCACTTTTCCCCAGAAGTGGTAGTAGAGCCACCTTGATTTTTTACTATTATCAGCATAAATTACATAATAAGTTCTTGAATCTGTTTGAGAGAGTCAAAGAGTAAGACAGATTCGATGTTACCCAAAATGTTTGTGACATATATTTTTAACTTTCAGAATTAGAGAATTTTGAAAATCAAACTTATCAAAATGGAAAAGATACAATGTTTTTATGAGAAAATGTTCCAATTTGTTGAAATCATGAAAATAAATCGTCGTTTCTATAAACTGAAGATGATATAAATGAATGCTCATAAAGGCGAGACAGAAGTATAATTGAGATCCAAACCCCACATGATGCCAATAGAGATAGTGGTCGGAAACGAAACTGATTTATTGCGATTGGATCGTTTTAGAAAATCTGGGTTGCATCCAAATCATGTGGCTCGAATGTGGACATCCTTAGATGAATCAATGATCATATCAATATTTGGGGGTGTGTATTATGAATATGTACGCAGAGTACTAGAATTAGATAAGTTAGACTATGTTAAAAGAAAATAAAAAGGAGTGTCCCTTGATCTTGAGTATTAGAAACTCGGAGAGAATAGGCCCTGCAAAGAGTTACTCCCAAGAAAGGATGTAGATGAGGAAGACTAATGGCCATGGGGATCCAATCACTCAGTAGAAACCTAACTAGTAGTGGCTTTTGTCTCATATGGAAATGTGGGAAACAACAAAATAATTGGAGAAATAGTTATTAAAACTAGAGTCACTATTTATCCATGAACACAAAATCCTAATAAATCTTGTTACTTTTCCAATGACGTCTTAGTTAACATAAATCTCTCAACCCAATAGTTAGTACACTAGATAATAACATGCTCCCCGGACCAAATCTCTCAAATTAGTTGAAAACCTTTAAGATTGTTCTGATAGCCGATGGAATCACATATATCTTACACACACATGCTTCTATCCCTTCCCTGAAGGGCAATAGAAGAACAAATTGTCACTTATCGGAAGTAGCATGACAATGATTCCCTCTACAAATGTTATATGTTGGCTTCTTTCCCCTGTAAGTTACAAAGACAACATGACAAAATGGAAAACACTTTTATTTTCATGCTTAACCTCAAGGAGTTGTATGGTGAGGAAAGTAGGAATGCTCGCTTAGTGCTAATGAAGCAGTTACTCCATATGAAATGATGGAAGGAAGTGCAATTGGTGCTCATACTCATAGTATGATTGACCTCATCAAATAGCTTGAAGGTCATGATGTTACCTTCCACTGTATATTCCAAGTAGATATACCTTAATGGTTGCACCCTCCATCTTTTAGTTAGTTTCTTATGAATTTTCACATAGTCAAGGTTGCATATTCACTCACTGAATTTCTTAATATTCTAGCCAATGCTCAGAAAGCCAAGATCACAAGGCAATCCAAGGAGTCTGCTATTGTCACTTTTAGTGGAACTAGTAAGAAGAGAGAAAAAGAAGAAAAATTAAGATACCAATTACAAATATCCAAGGGTAAGTCCAAGTAAAAGGCAACGCCAGATAAAGGAATTTGTCATCACTGTGGGGGGCAAGGACATTAAAAATGCAACTATGTTAAGTACATTAAGTTGGTCAAGGGTATAGACATAATCTTGTGAAGGTACTTAAAATTCTTGGTACATTTTTTAATGACCATGATAGTTCAAATACTATCTGTATTCTTGATATCGGCGCAAACTCATCTTTGTTCATCCTTTCAAGAACTAGAACACAGCAAAGCCTTGGGAACTATGAAGTAATTCTAGAAGTTGACAATGGTGCAAGTGTTGAATCCAAGACAATCAGTTTTACTTTGTGAAAATTAGGACATCATGTTTTGTTATTGAACAATGTACTTTAACATGGTAAAATCCCAAGTCCTATCTGTGTTAAGAATTGGGGACGTCCTGTCTGCATTAAGTGCTAATAGATCAAAATTTTGGAGTCCAAACTTGAGAAAAGAATGCTTGAAAATGTCAAGGGGATGATCTTGCTATGTGTGACATAAACTCTTCAAAATGTCTCCTAAAACACTTGAAGAGAATGAAATTGGCCATCGATTAGAACATTGATAACATAAATGAATATCATTAACCAACATTCATTGGCGGTCAAGGGAGCTGAGTCCCGCCCATCATGCCTGAGTTCGACTCGACATGGAAGCGAGAAAAAATCAATATTGGGAGACCCATCCCCACAAAGCAAGCCCTACAACGGTCGATCTAGATTTAATCAGAGACAAAAGTCTTGAATACTGTGCGATAGCCAAACCAAGATATCAAAAAAATAAATGAATATCATTAAACAAAATCCAATCTTCAGTCAAATGTAAATCATAGAAAGTTTATCTCGGAGTATTTATTCAATGGAGGTAGGATCACTTGTAAAGCTCCAAGCAGGCATCCACTCATGAAAATCTTATTTATGATAATAATGTTCCAATCGGATTAATTGAAATATAATTCTGGATATTAATTAACTTTGAAAAAAAAAAGAATAGATTTTCTACCAGATTTCACGCCTCATAAAAAAATTGACTTAATTACAAAAAAAATAATACAATAACAATATTCCAACAATATTTATAGAATTATTCTCCAAAAAAAAAAGATTATTTATTAATTTTGTAAAGTCTAACGTCAACCAAGTGGGCCGGAAGGAAAGCAACCACACCGACTGTGAGGTGGACTTGCATTCTCATTTACGATTCAATTTCTTTTAACCGGCAGGTGTGCCTCTGTGAATTCTTGTTCTCCCATCACAAGTAAACACGATATTTTCTTAATTTCATTCTCATATATCAATATTCATAATATGAATCGGGGCTTTTAGATCAATCTTTGGACTACAGAAGAGGAAACTTTTGATAATGTGTTCACAAACTAATCAAACGGCCTACCTCTAATAAAAATGGGAGTAAATATAGGGGAAGCATGAAAAGAGCACAAACACTCACACCAAAATTAGCATTCTAACAAAAAGTTTTTTTTTTAAATTATCGTTATTCAGTAATTATATTGAATTCGACTAAATTCAGTTCGAAAAAAAAAAACACTCATAATATTTATTTTTATCACATATATAAAACTCAAATTCAAAATTTTATTTAAAAGATAAGCATCTAACAAAAACTTGCCGATCAAAATATGTGAAGAGGTAAAAAGAAAAATTTAACCTTAAATTTTCTTCGAAAATTCTTTAGTAAAATTTTTTATTGAAAAGTCAGTAAAATATCATCTTAAAGTGGACGAAAATATATTCAATAAAGCACATATAAAATCAAAAATTCTATCTAAAATCAAATTTCGTTACGATCATACTGGGTTCATTAAGCATATCCATGTTAAGGAACAACAATGGAAATTTCAAAAGCACGCATTCCAAAGATATGTCTATGTTTATATATAAAAGTGTGCTATAGAGAAGAGACGTTCTTTTATCCATATTATCCACATTAAAAAAATGAATTTTCTATATTATTTTTATGTATTTTATTAAAATTTTTTTATTCTATATTTCTCTCTGTTCTATATCTTTTTCTCTCACGCACAATTTTATATATTCTTAGGTATAATGCATATTTAGCTCAAAACTGATATATATATATATATATTAATATTCTATATACATCAGAAAATATCCACAGCATCGTGGTACCTGAAACCCCCTCTTGTCTCATTATAAATCTCCAAGAAAAAGGAGCTCATTAAATATCACCTTCGATCTCCACTCAACACGCCCATACATACTATAGCTTTATATTATGCATCGTCGTGAACCTAATAATGCATGGATTCCAAATCTTTAAAGTTGGGCGGAGGAAACTGAGGCAAACACAACATGCATATATGTTGTTCATGCTTGAAAACCGGATGGATAAGCTCTATGGAAAGTTAAAATTTCATACTAGAAAGCTGTTCTCTGTGGAAAAGTATTGGATTTAATTCACATAACATGTGCATGCAGAAACGTAGTAAAAAGATCGGAATTTTTGGGTTACCTCAATATGTAAGGTTGGTCTCCAAAAATTCAATCGCGTTGCGAAATCTCTCGAACGGATTATACGATCGGGATGGTGATCACGAGATCGAACCACTACCGCATTATCACGATGTCTCGATCCTCAAGTCCAGTGACAAATGATGTAGGAAAAATTCTCTTCTCAGAATTTTTTCCAACCCTTTCTCCCTCTCTAGAGATGAAAACCCTAGTCATCTCTCTCTGTTTCCCAAACTCACACTTGGAAGAAGAGAGTCCATCTCCCGTAGGTTACATTTAAGTTGGTTAGTGTGTACTAATAGGGCGGTTAATGGGATGAATAATGGGATAGTAAATGGTATGATGGGAGTTACCCCATTATCTCAAAATTACTAAAATACCCCTCGTGGCATTTTCCAACAGAAAGTTTTTCCTTGGTGTTAAAATCAGTATTAACAGAAGCCAGCTTGGAAGTTAACTATGCTAAAAATTCTGAACAATAATAACAAGTTAATTTACACTATTAAGTTCTCTAAAGTAATAATACCTATGTCACTTTGCACAATCACACCCCTACACCATAAATGCTCCACTTAGTTTCCTAAAGAAGTCCAGGAAAATAAAAACAATGACCATATAGACTTGGACAAATGCACTTAATGTTAAAAGTAAGCACTACCAAAAAACAGTTAATTTGCGACGACATTTGCGACGAAAATTTAGGAAAAATTCGTCGCTAAATAAATTTGCGACAAATTTTTCGACAAAAATTAATTCGTCGCTAATAACTCATCGCAAAATTTTGCAACCAAAAATATCATATTTGTCGCAAATTAGCGACGGATATTATTTAGTCGCAAAATTCGTCGCAAAAATTAGCAACCAAATCTTTTTGGTTGCAATTTTCCGACAACTTTTGCCACGAAAAAAAAGTCCTGAAATTCGTTGGAAAATTTTCCAACAACAAAATATTTGTTGCAAAAGTCATCGCAAAAATTAGCAACCAAAACATTTTTGTTGCAATTTTCCGACCAATTTTGCGACAAAAAATTCTGTTGCAAAATTATCCGTCGCAAAATTCGTCAGACATATTAGCATCAAAAATTTTTTTGTTGCAATTTTGTGACCAATTTTGTGACCAATTTTGCGACGAATATTTTCTGTCACAAATTAGCGACGAATTTTTTGCGTTACAAATTTCCAACAAAGATTTTTTGTTGCTAACATTTGCAACAAATTTTGCGACGACAATAATTGCGTCGCAATTTGTGACAAATTTTATTCGTCGCTGAAGTGCGACGAATATTTGTTTGTCGTACAATTTGTCGCAATTCTACGACAAAATCTGCGACAAATTTTGCGACGAAAGGTAAAAAATTCAGCAACAAATTTTGCAACGAAAATCAGAATCAGCGACGAAATTAGCGACGAATCTGGAAAATTTACGACAAAAAAATTAGATTTGTTTAATTTTTGCACCAAATTTTCATATATATCATATCCCTCCCTGATAATCTCAGCCAATCAATTTATGAACAAAACCGCCAACATCATCATCAACAAACCATCCAGAGTACCATCCAACAGCCAATAATATGACATTTATGTATTCTCTACTCTTTCAAACAACTAACCATCTAATAGTATCAATCAAATAATAATTATAAAAACACTACCATCGTCATGAAATAATAATAAACAGTAATAAATAAGTAACAGAATATCAAATATCTAGAAATAAAAACCAAATTCTAATGACAAGTCTAATTAAATATAAACGTGAAATAAAAACTATTTCAAGAAACATTATCACTATCATCGTCACCATCACCGTTACCGTCACCATCACCGTTACCGTCACCATCACCATCACCATCACCAAATATGTCGTAATCATCATCACCATCATTTGGAGGATATAGAAAAGGGGGAATCGAACTTGAAACGGAAACTAACTAAAGATGCTGCATTATACGCCTCTGTTGTGTGCGAAACTCTTCAAATTCACTGTCTCTTCGCTGCTGTTCTACGCGCATGGCTTGAAGTTCATTGTCTCTTCGCTACTGTTCTACGCGCATGACTTGAAGTTCATTGTCTTTTTGTGCTAACAGCTCCTTCATGTGGCTCAGCTCTTGGTTCATTTGCATTAATTCTGCTCTTACTGGTGTCTGGGCGAAAGAACATAGCCCACTGAGTCTGCAAGTTCTACTCAACGAGTCCATCCCAAGTACTCTTCCCTGCTTTGCTCCACCAGTTGCCTTGAACCATAAAGTCATATCATTAACAGATGGCTCTGACGTAGCAGCATCATCACTACCACTGAAATTTCTAGGTACAAGCTGATCATATTTCTCCTGCATTTTCATAAAAGAAATTAGAAGATAATTAAAATAACAATATACTAAAATATCCAACAAAAAAAATACAAGTGTCAATTAACAGTTTAACAATATAATTAAATATCCAACAAAAAAAATACAAGTGTCAATTAACAGTTTAACAATATAATTAAATATCCAACAAATAAATTCAAAATACAAAATTGTATTCCTCATTAAGCGATTGACAATAAACAATAAGACACAAAAATTAATATGTGAATCAATTATTATAAATTTAATAGACTTATGGAATTAAAATTACACATACTTATATTTATCTATTTAGTTGCTTAATCCATTAGAATGATATTTAGATAATGAGAAGTGTTGTAATTGAAATTAAATTCAACTACTATTACGAGTTTGAAACTATAACAGATCGAATAAATAAAAAAGTTATATTAGTATGTAACATAATGAACCAACCATTTAGAATTGACGTAACAAATTTGATATTATGTATTATCTAATTTTAATTAATAATGAAAAAAATATATATATAAAAATTAGAAATGAAAAATTCAATTTAAGTAGTAGAAAAAATATTGAAATAGACAAATCTATTAAATTTTTGTTCTAATGTTGTTATGATAAATTGAGCATAATATGTTAAAATCTTTTTTACAAAGTTTCTATAAAACAATTTAAAATTTTGAAATTACATACCATAACCGCTCTAGCTATCTCCACACTCCAGGTCTTGTCTTTTTTCTGAAAAGTCCGTGCGAAAGTCTCTCTAAATGATGGCGGTGATCCCATTTCCTTGGTCTAGAAAAACAAAACACTGTTAGATGAATTAATGAAAAAATAAATGAATTAAATTCAAAAAAAATAATAATTGAAAGAAATTATCATTCTATTTCTATACTCATCAATATTGATTGAGCCTCCCGCATATGTAGCAGATGATTCCCCAGAATTATAAGATCGATTTTTTTTATTTTGGTCACTCCTCCGTCGACTCTCATCGGAATCCCAGAAGTTTAAAATCTTGAGCCAATTTTCTTCGGTGATGCAGTGTGGCTTCTTTCGGCTCTTTTTTGCATGATTTAGTACACCTAAGATATGATGACCGCATTTTTTCTTAAAAATTCTTCTTATTTCAAGCTCCTCGGTCTCATCCCAATTGAACTTTCGCTTCAAAAAAAAAAAACAAAAAGTTATATTTAAATTATACACTTATTTTTATATTTAAACTTAGAGGTCTCATTTACCTTAAATTCTCTCTACCATAACTCTTTGATATCATCTGGAGTACTTGTGTAAAACATCGATGCTCCTCCCCAATGGTTGTTAATGATTCTATTTAGCTCATGAATAACATACACAGAATTTGTGAATCTATCATAAAATTAGAAACAAAAAAAATGGTTAATAAAAAAAATATTTAAATAAACTAATCAGCTATATAAATAAAGAAACTATTATGATAATATTTCAAAATTTACTACTTATGAATCTCCGCAAGGGGATATCACCTCTCGCATATCTTCCCCCTCAACGTGTGAATCTTGCATTGAAGGTACAACTGAAGGTGCAACTGAAGGAAACGGTGAAGGTGTATCAGTACAAGGCGAAGGGGCATGGGAAGGTGCAGCTAAAACGGACGGTGACGCCGAAGAGTTTGGTCTTGCATCAGAAGATCGTCTATGTCCTCCACGTTGAAATAGTAACAAGAGTTTTTTCTTGCAAGCAATGAAAATTGCATGTTTATAAAAAATATAATAGAGTATATGAAGAAACATACCATATTTAAATTGTCGTCCGAAATTATCTAAAAAAAAACAACGTATTAGCAAATAATATTTCAAAAATGAAATATGAGACACTAAATATAACATACAAATTGAGAAACGAAATATGGAAATCTAAATGTATTTTCACATTCAAACAGTAAAATAAAAGTTAACATCATATTAGACAATTATAATAAATCTTAAAAAAACAATACTTACCGACGATCACAAATCAAAATCATCATTGTCATCATCATCCTCATTATCAGATTCTTCAACATCAAATTCATCCTCATCTTCATCCTCATCTTCATCATCTGTCTCAAAATCAGGTTCTTTATCGCCAACCTCATGAATTTCATTTTGATCCATATCTATCATTATTCCACGTGGATCTCATAATGTTGGAATAATATATTCCTCTGTCTGAAACGTGTTAGCAACATTCTCTTGTTGATATGCTATGTCTTCCCAACGTTCCTCAATTTTCTTTCGTGCTTTCGTTTTACAAACCGCCCACCAATCAATTTTGTCACGTTTCAAACTAGGATATGATGCATAATACACTTGAATCGCTTGTTGTGCCAATACGAATGGTTCATATCTTTTATAAAATTTTTTATGATTTATATCAACCAAATTAAACTTTGGATGCACATCCATCCCTTTTACGGGGTCAAACCATTGGCACATAAATAAAACGACTCGCAACTCTGCTCCAATGTACTCTACCTCAATAATTTCATCCAACAAACCATAAAACTCATCTTTTACACCTCCATCATTGGATGACTGAACGCAAACACCACTATTCATAGTAGCTTTTCCGGTTCCATATTCTTGAGTGTGAAAATTATACCCGTTTATAAAATATGATGGCCAAGTTCGTACCGTTGAATTTGGACCCATGACAGATTAATTAACAATTATTGTTCCACTTGATCTTGATTACATTGAACCTGAAGTAAAATAAATGTGTTATTTTTTTAATAATCAAATATTTATAAAATTTAGCATTCGCAAAACTAACATATGTTTTGAACCATGCTGCAAATTCTTCATCGCACACACGATTGAACTCATGTATCGATAGTTCAGACCATGAATGTCGAAATATCCTACGATTATAGAACACGATTTATGTCAACAATTTTAACAAAACAAAGAATACAAGTTTTGTATTTGAGAAAAAAGGACTTACTCGAAATATGGCGTAACTTCTGGACAGTTTAGTAAAATATATGTATGGGTTGCCCGCAATTCTTTAGCAGTTAAATATCTAACCTTACATGACCCACTTGGTCGACCGAGATAGTTGAAAATAGAGAAAGATTTTAAATTAGGATCAACAGGACCCTCATCATTTCTGCCCGCTCGCCGTCTCTTACATTGGACATGAGGCTCGAAATAATATGAAGCAAAAGTTGTCACTTCCTCCGCAATGTATGCATTAACAATAGAGGTTTCAACCCGTGTCTTATTTTTCACTTTTCTCTTCAGATGATATAAAAATCTAATTGTAATTAAATAAAGTGTATCAGAAAATGATATATAATGAATTTAGTATAATGGCATGCACTCTAAATATTTTTTTGAAGAGAAGGTGCAAAATTTACCTTTCAAATGGATACATCCATCGATATTGGACGGGACCTGCAACTCTGGCCTCATAAGGCAAGTGAACCAAAAGGTGTTCCATGGAATCAAAAAATGACGGAGGAAAAATCCTTTCTAAATTACACAAAATGATGAGGATATCTCTCTCTAATTTCGCCATATGTGATTCCTTTAATACTGTCGAGCAAATATCATGCAGGAAAATACTTAACTCTGTAATGACGCCCCATACAAAATCTGGTAATAGTTCCTTAAAAGCAATCGAAATCAATCTTTCCATAAATATGTGACAATCATGACTTTTCAAACCAATCAACTTGCATTCTTTCATATCGACACATCTCCCAAGATTTGAGGCATAACCATTAGGAAATCTAAGCGATTTCAACCATTCACAAACTTTCCGTCTCTGATCCTTATTTATTGTATAAATTGCCTTTAGTTTTGGTCCCTTACTACTTCCATCCACATCAAGTGTAGGCCGATTACAATGAAACCGCATATTTTTTCTCGCATTCAAGTTATCTTTCGTTTTTCCAGAGACATCCATCAATATTTTTATCACATTTTCAAATACATTTTTCTCGATATGCATCAAATCGAGATTATGATGAATCAGATGGGTCTTCCAATATGGTAAATCCCAAAATATACTCCGTTTGGTCCATTTATGCACACTTCTATATCCATACGTTGTACCATGTGGGTCTTCAATAACAGATGGAAAGTGAGACATTCGCTCCCAAATTTGTTGACCAGTTAATCTCAACAGAGGAGGTGTTTTTTCAACTATATTCTTCGTAAACTCTTTTTTATTTCTTCTAAATTTATGATTTTGTGGTAAAAATTGTCTATGACAATCAAAATAACTCGTCTTCTTACCATATTTCAATCTGAATGACTTAGATCTCTCCATGCATATTGAACATCCTAAAACCCCAGCAGTACTCCATCCCGATAACATGCCATAAGCTGGGAAGTCATTTATCGTCCAAAGAAAAGTTGCCTTCATTACAAACATCTGATCAGTGTTAACATCATACGTAACAACACCGTCATCCCATAATTGTTTTAACTCCGCAATCAATGGTTGCATATAAACATCTATCAACTTCTTCGGATTTTGCGGGCCCGGTATAACCAATGTCAAAAACATGTAGGGTGTTTTCATACACATACCCGGAGGAATATTATACGGAGTTAATATCACTGGCTAACATGAATAAGTTTTCCCTGATTTTCCAAATGGAGCAAACCCATCAGCACAAAGACCTAACCTAATGTTTCGAGTCTCTCTTGCAAATTCAGGATATGTCATATCAAAATTTTTTCATACCTCTGTATCCGAAGGATGACACATTAACCCTTCTTCTGTTTGATGATTTGCATGCCAACTCATATATTCAGCAGTAGCTTTCGATGCATAAAGTCTTTGGAGTTAAGGGCAAATAAAACATTTGTTTGAATGGTTTAGGTCGCTGATTACGACCTGCTCTCCTAGTACTCTTGTACCTACTTTGGTTACAGAATTTATAAAATTGTACATTTTCATCAGCTCCCCAAAATAACATGCAACCATCTCTGCAAACATCAATTCTTTCCACCGGAAGACCCAAGTCATTCACCAACTTTTTCATACTATAAAAGTCATTCGGCATTATATGATCACGAGGCAATACTTCTCCCGTTACTTGAACAATATCATTGAAGTAATTCTCAGACAAATTATACTCTGTCTTAACATTTAACATTCTAGCCGTTAATGACAACTTAGTGTGGGTGTCACAACCAACCCATAACGGTTCATCTACAGCTCTCAACATTTCTTGAAATTGGTTTGACAAATAATTTTCATCTTGCACATTCTCATCGACACATGTTGCTTCTACCCCCTCCAATGGTGATGCATAACTTGTAGGTACATCTTGATTTGTTGGTACAAAACTAGAACTTGCATAGTTTGATTGGGGAATAAAATTTTGACCCGCTGCATCAAATACCATCTGCTGATATGGATTTAACTGATCATAATAATTGTTATCCCTTCTAACTGAATAATCCATATTTCGCACATACTCTTCATCAGATATAAACGGTTCACCATGACAAGTCCAATTGTAGTAATTTAAAGTAAAACCAAATCTACAAAAATGTTCCCTAACTTTATCACATACATAAAATTTACCATTACCACACTTTCTACAAGGACACCTTAACTTATTCCCATCCATAAACTCAACTTTACTAGTAGCGAAATTCAAGAATTGTTCCACCCCACAAATAAACTCATCAGTTAAACCACGACGATCAGGTAAATTCTTATTATACATCCAATTTCTTTCGTTTTGCATTGTCGCTGTTTACAAAAATAAAATTTTAAAAATATTAATAAATAAAATATTAACAAACTATATATTAGATTGAAAAAAAAACATTAATAAGAAATAATGAACATCTAATAACAAAACATTTAATAAATATTAACATATTTTCCGAAAATTTAACAATAATAAAAACGTTAAGTCGAAAAAAATAACAAAATAATTTATATTGCATTCCGCAAATATACAACATACATACATGGAAACTAGGAACAAGGGATATAAAACAAAGAAAATAAAAGAAAATATGGGAAGAAAAAATATATACCTCGACCGCTTCAAGACAAGAATTTCTCCACTCTAATTGAACAACACGTCCAATCAGAGCAAACACATCTGCAACACAAAACCATTCATATTATTTAGAATTAATCTAATATTAAAATATATTATATAAGATTAACAATATATATTAACTATATATAGCATTATATGTATTATAAATTTTTAAATATGTAGATAACATTATCCATTTCAAATTCTGCATTATATAAATTATATATTATTATATATATATATATATCAGAAAACATTATATAAAATTATATAATTATAATTATGTTATAATTACTGTAATTATAATACATAATATATAAAATAAGTTAAAATAATTATAATACATAATATTATAATATTATAAAATATTATATGTTATAATATATGTTATAATGTTAAAATTATAATATATAATTTTTATAACATATAAAATTATATATAAAAACTATAAATTATCATATATGTTATAATGTTTAAACTATAATATATAATACATTATAACATATACAATATATTAAATTATATATGTAAAAATTATAATATATAATATTATAATATAATTAAAATTATAATATATAATAATTTATAATAAATTATTTATAAATTTAATAATATAATATATAACTACTAAGAAAAAAATAAATAAATAAAGGGGGATGGGGGAGGCGCTCCCCTGCCCAGATCCGGCGGCAACAGCGCCGGATAGGGCGAAGGGGAGGGCCGTCCCCTCCCCGAATTTGGCCGCGCGGCCGGATCTCCTAGGGGGAGGGGCTGCGGCGCCTCCCCCTCTGATCACACAAGGTCGGGGGACGGGCAGCGCCCCTCCCCCGCCTGCGAAGATCCGGGCGGGGCCATCCCCTGCTCGGATCTAGCTGCTTGCGGCCGGATAGGGGAGGGGAAAGCGACCCCTCTCCAGATCCGGCTCGGATCTCAAAGGGGGAGGCGTTGCGGCACCTCCCCCGCAGTTGAAACAAAGGCGGGGGAGGGGCAGCGCCCCTCCCCCGCCAAGATCCGACGGCATTGCCACCGGATCGAGAGAGAGAGAGAGAGAGAGAGTACCTTGAACCCATGAATTACAGGGAGACGCACTGCGGGAAAGAGAGGGACGGCAAAGTGGGGAAGAGAGGGAGAGGAATTTTGTGCAGAGGAGAGAGTGATTTAAACAAATCTACGACGAAATCAGCGACAAATTTGTAATTTGTTGCTGAAATCAGCGACCAAATTATTTTTGTCGCAAAATTGACAAATTAGCAACAAAATCAGCGACAAAAAATATTTTTGTCGCCAAATTCAGCTACAAATTTTTTTTTTGTCGCTAAAATCCACGACGAATTACATTTTTGTCGCTAAATTAGCCACAATTTTAATATTTGTTGCTGATATCTACGACAAAAATATTTTTGTCGCAAAATATCAACAAAATCAGCGACGAATAATGATACGTCGCTGAAATCTGCGACGAAATACTTTTTCATCGCTGAAATCAGTGACGAACATCGGTTTGGTCGCTGATTTCAGCGACGAAACATGGAATCGTCGCTGCTTTCAGAGACGAAAATGCGGTTCGTCGCTGATTTCTGCGACGAAACACGGATTCGTCGTTGATTTCAGCGACGAACCAACTGTTTCGTCGCTTGTTTCAGCGACGAAACTCGTTTTCATCGCTGATTTCAGCGATGAACTTTGATTTCGTCGCTGATTCAGCGACGAACTAGCTGGTCGTCGCTGAATTTCGCGACGAATAACCTATTCGTCGCTGAATTTCGCGACCAATGGTCTGTTCGTCGCTGAATATTTCGTCGCTCATTATTGACTAAAATAATTATTCTTATTGTATTCTGTATTCTTCCCTAACATTTTCACAATTAGCTAATATCTCCGGGGCAATGAAATTTAGTCCTAAAGTCTATCTTTTTTTGAACAACTTGTAATGGAAAATCATTTCGGTATCCCCTCTACTTCCCTTTGGTCCAACATTGTATCCGATTTATATTATTGTTGATTTTTTTTTCCATTAATTAGATTTCAAATCGTTTTTTCCTTTTTCAATTTCGGTTTTAGAATGAAAACGGAAATTATTAGAAAATAAAATCAAAATTAGAACGAGAACCGGTGATTCTAGAATCCGAATTATTGATTTTAACGAATATTTCAGTTTCTCTAAATCTAAAAATGAAAATTGACAATTTCAGAACTAAAAATGATGCTTCTGAAACCACAACCATACCCAATAAAAAGTTATCATATCAAACGTATATCCATCCGGTTTAGATTAGAAATGAACACAAAGCATACGCTTACCTTATCATGACTTGACTTATTTGTCAATGTCATGCATTCAAGTATGATATTGATTTATCTTAAATTCGACCATACTCCTATTTTATTTTCTTTTAGTTATTATATATTTTTAATTAAATAAAACAATAAGGGTGCACCAAAATATATTTAATTATTTGAAAGGAATTGCTATTAAAAATAGTTTTGTATTTCTCAAAATTTGCTATTAATTATCTGACATTACAAGATTGGCCTGGGAACTGGTAGACACCTTTTTAGCACAACTTGCAAAGAAGAGAGTGTTTTTTGATTGCTCAACATGAGTGCGGGCTGGGCTCATTGTGCAAATGAAGGCCATTCTATAATTTTCTTCAAGTGAGCTTTATAGAATGCGTGTCAATTTAGAGTCTCTATATGGTATATGCCCATTTTTTCCCTTGCCGCATCAATCAAAGTCATATAGTGTAAAAGGCTTAGGAGGAATAGTAGTAAGTCAAATCAGGATACTTGAATCATGATGCACTCAGCACCAAGACAAATTTGACAAAATTAAAGAGTTGGATGATTTTTCAGAAGGCAGAATTGACATAATCAGGAAGCTTGCTCGATGTGTATACACTAACAGGTGCAATACTTCAGAAAAATGTCATTACATCTAGTTGCATTTCTTTTCTTGAAGTGATCACGATAGAAGATGGACCTGGTGTGTACATTCTACATAATGATCCCATCCCAAGTATTCTTCCCCTTTTATCCCACCAGATGCCTCTAACCACAAAGCCATACTATCAACAGAAGGCTCAGATGAGGCATCATGATCAGCAGCATCAAACGAACAACCAACCACCACCCACCATAAATCGTTATCCTGATCTTCATTATGGACAACTATCAGTCATTATCATTATCCTGGTCTTCATTTCATCAGTAGGAGGGGTCATAGTCGGTGGCAAAGAAGGGTCAGTCATTATGCTGGTCTTCATTATCGGGGTCGGGGTCGGGGTCGGGGTCATCAGGGTCATCAGCAGGAGGCAAAGAAGGGGGAACCTAACTCTGTGAGGGAAGAAACTGACTTGCATCCAATTTGAGGTGCAGTAAAATAAGTCGTTGTGTTACCTCAAGCGATTATCTGATTTCTTTGATTTCTTCATCTTTTTTTGCAAGTTGCACTTTGATTTCTTCGTCTTTCAATGCAAGTTGCGCTTTGAGGTTATCCACTTCTTTATCTAGTTGCATTTCTTGAAGCGATCACGGTAGAAGATGGACCTGGTGTGTACATTCTGCTCAATGATCCCATCCCAAGTATTCTTCCCCTTTTTATCCCACCAGATGCCTCTAACCACAAAGCCATACTATCAACAGAAGGCTCAGATGAGGCATCATGATCAGCACTACTCGAATTAGTCAGCAAAAGTTCATTATATTTTTCATGTATTATTATGACAGAAATCAAAATAAAATAAAATAAAAGTACAATAAAACTATAAGAATAAACAATTACAAGGTCATGAATTCAACTAATTGATAACGTATGATAGAACAATTACAAGCTATCATGTTGCATTAATGTCATCGCCTGAAAAGAACCTATCACAAAGTGATTCAAAAGAAGGTTATAGTTATGGGCAGAGCTACTATACCAAGAGAAAGAGAAAGAGAACTCAAAAGTCAAACATGTCAAAACAAGGTTTTTGTCGGGGAAATTGCATTCTATTTTTCTATCATAGAGGTGTCCCAAGTATAATATAAACAATATATATATGGCTAGAGAGAATAATTCAGAAAGCTAAATTGTGCTTGATAATATAAGTACTTAACTCATGCTATAATCATAGACAAAACTCATGCTATAACATGGAATTTTTCCTTGTAGTGGTAATTTATATCAAAACTTAAAATTTATCTCTTTTAAAAAGGAAAATGTCAATTACAGTGTAACAAAAATCTTATCATACATAAAAATATATTCAATTAAAAGAATAATTTGCACTGGGTTGGTAGCTATGCTACGAAATAAAATTACATTCAAAGGTGGAAAATCTAAGCTTCCTTGCTTGACTCATAACACCTTGAGTAAGTTGACAATTGCTCTTTGCAACCATATTAAATGACCGCCATAGCTACTTGACAATAAAACTAAGTTTTATTGAAAACATTTTCTAAAATGGTTTTGGCTCTGGTCCAAATTTGGTTTGATATGATTTTTTTAGTTTCAATGATCTTTACCCATTTTTATTATTCTTTCATGGTTTGATTTCAATACTCATTCTTTCATGGTGTTAAAATTGGACAAAAATCATTTTCATGAATTATGGTTTGGTGCTCCATAAATGAAAATTTGAGCATGTCCAATTAAGTAAATCCCAAAGTTAATGTTGCATATATCCGATGGTTCACCAGACCACAGTCATTTCAAAGCAATAAATCAATAAAAGAGAAAAAAATAAAAAAAGCCAGCAATTTCTTTTGATATCCGATGGGTCCCAAGTATAATATAAACAATTCTGGGTGTTATCTTGCTATCTTTTCATTACAGAGGCTTATGCCCGCCGCCAAAGAAGATTTCTTAATTGGTGTGTCTTAGTTTCAGATGAGTTTCTTCTCTCAAGAACTTAATGTTCTATTTTTTTATACCACAGCTTTGAAACATAGACCCCACCTATATATTATTGTCAACCTAAGATTATTATGCACCACTTTTTTATCTTCACCAGCTACAAAATTGGTAAATAAACAATCAAGAGAGAGAGAGAGAGTCCTTTGATATGCAGAAGAAAATTAGACAATATCAAGCGTAAAGTGAAAGAAATTATGTTCCAGTCTCAAATTTGATTGATTTGGGAGTTTATAATGATTCATACATGTTTTTTTCAAGTGACCTAGGGATTGACAAAATTGTTCCTAACCATATGAACAGGAACTTGTCTAGCTAATTTTGAGTGTCAATTATATGAAAGGAAGTACATCTTTAAAGCTAAGAAACACTTAAAACAAAAAATCATGTTCTATAGTTCAATTTGAGTAATAAATTTATTAGCAGGATCACAAGTTTATAATTCATGAAATGGCAACATGTTAATGTTCTGGATTCACCAAAGCTGATGAATTGAACCAAACTTTGATGAGAAAAACCCCGACAAAATATGTCATTTTCTTTGGTCATTTTCACAAAGGGAAGAGCCAAAAATCAGTCTATCCATCTACACTTTCGATGCATTAACCTGTGGGAAACAGAAAGAACTTTGAAAGAAAAATGATGGGGACCCAAACTTATAATTATCACTCCCTAGGTCCAAACCTAGAAAGATCTACCACTAGAACATGATCATACCTCCTAGGTTAGCCTATAAAATTTCCCATTACCATTACCAATGGGAATCCACCAGCCAACACCCGAAATGTCCTTTCCTCCTTTTCTCTAATAAGATTCTATGGATGCAAAATCCAAAAGCAATTACTTTGAGTAATAAAATTCAAAATTATAATGTATGCTTGGGGAGAGAAGACTATTTAGATTATATCATATTGTATTAAAAAAGGGAGGAAAAAATAGATGCATGATATTTACTGGAAAGATAACATGCAAGAGAGGAGAAATCTAGGCCTATGGAACTGCAATTTTAATTGTCAAAGTTTCAATTACATACTGATATTACTTTTGCTCTCTCCTCACTCCAAGTGTTGTCCTTCTTTTGAAATGTTCACTCAAAAGTGTCAATATATGATGGCTTAAATCCCTTTTCCTTGGCTTAAAAAAATTTAAAAAAAAAATCATTTAAAGTTACCAATAATAATAAAATAGTAAAAAAAGAATTAAATGAATTAAATAAAAATATAAGTGTTTGAAATAGTTACCAATCTTTTTTCTATGTTCATCGACATTGATTGACCCCCTGCGTAAGTAGCAGACGCTTGTCCTGAATTACAACATCTATTCCTTTTATTCTGCTCACTTCTTTTTTTGCTGTGTCGGACTCCCAAATTGCCAACATTCTTACCCAATTTTCCTCCATGATGCAATTCAGTTTCTTCCGATTTGTTTTGGCTTTGTTGATCACATTTCGAATGTAATCACCAGCTTTTTTTTTGAAATTTTTTCTTATCTCGGTCTCTTCTTATTCATCCCAACTAAACCTCCGCTGCAGTAAACAAAAAAACAATTATCTTAATTAAGGCATAAACTTTAATTGATGTATCAATTGAAAGATAAAATTTACCTTACTCCACCATAATTCCTTTGTTTCATTGTCCGTGCTTGTGTAATTTATTGATATCCCTCCCCAATGATTATTAACAATTTTATTTATAATACGCACCACATATATTGGGTCTGAGAATCTAGATATGAATAATTTATAAATGAGCAATGATAAATAAATAAGATAAATTAAAGAACCATATATATAAATAAAATAAACAAATTAAGTAAAATTTTAAAATTAAATACTTACGAATCTCCACAAGTGGATATGATGTTTTGCTTATCCTCTATATTTGTATCCCCCACATCATTTGATTGTTGCACTAAAGGTGTAACTGATGGGGCTGAAGGGACAAGGGGAAGGCGATGGCAAAGGGGAAGGAGAAAGGGAAGTGCTTGATCTTCCTTGTGAAGTTCGAACGTGTCCTCCACGTTTATACTAACAAGCATAAATGTTAAACAAGTGACAAAAACAACAATTGCATGTTTTAACAATACATAAGAAAGGGCATGAAGAACTTACCATATTCAAACTTTTGTAGCCAACAAAATATTACCAAGAGTCCAACCACCTAACCCAAAAGTCCAACCACCTAACCCAAATTATCTACAAAAAGAAAGCAAAGTATTAGGTTTGGGATGCCACATGGTTTAAAATTAGAGAAATACAAAATTAGTGAATGGCAAAAGCATAAGCATATGTGTAGATAAATAAATAAATGATGTATAATAAAGATAATTAAATCATAAGGAAGCAAATTTAAATGTATTATATTGAGCATATCTATGTGTACAAAACTAAACTTACCAGGTTTCAAAAATCAAAATTTTCATTGTCATCTCCACTTCACATTCATCTCCATCACCATCCCCATCCTTATCCTCATCCTCATCCTCTATATGAAAATCTGATTCTTCATCGTCATCCCCACAAATTTCATTTGGATCCACATCTATAATTGCTCCACATGGATCTCGTAAAGTTGGAATATCATATTCCTCCATTTGAATCGTGTTAGTAACTTCTTCTTGTTGATATACTATATCAACCCAATGCTCTTCAATTTTTTTCCATGCTTTTGTTTTGCATACAGCCCATCAATCAGTTTTGTCACGTTTCAAACAGGATATGATGTATAATATACTTGAATTCCTTGTTGTGCCAGTATAAATGGTTCATATTTCTTATACCTCTTCTTATGATTTATTTCAACCAAATTATACTTTGGATGCACCTTCATCCCTTTGATGGGGTCAAACCAATTGCACTTAAATAATACCAATCATAATTCTGCTCCAGAATACTCTATCTCTATAATTTCATCCAATAAACTATAAAAATCATCTTTTACACTTCCATTATTAGATGACCGAACACATACCCCACTATTCATTGTGGCTTTTCCAATTCCATATTCTTGGGTGTGAAAATTAAACCCATTTATAAAATATGATGGCCAAGTTCGTACAAATGAATTTGGACCCCATGATAGATGATATAACAATCCTTGTTCAACTTGATCATCATTGGCATGAACCTAAAGGAAAGTGACCAAACTATTATTGTTAAGTAATGATTATAAAAACAAAATATGATGGGAACTTGGTAGATAGGTAACTTACATATGTTTTGAACCATGTTGCAAATTCCTCATCGCACAGAAGATCAAACTCCGTGTTAGGTAGTTCCGAAAATGAGTTTTGAAAAATCCTATCATAAAATACCACTTATATATTATATAAATTTTTGACCCAAACAAAATATGTAAGGACTGCTCACATTTCTTGACCAGTCAAAACTATATACTTACTCGAAATATGATCCCACTTCTGGACAATTCAATAAAATATATGTATGGGTTGCTCGCAATTCTTAACCAGTTAAATATCTTCTCTTACATGCCCCATTAGTACGACCAAGATAATTGAAAATAGAAAATGACGAAGAATTGGGATCGATAGGGCCCTCATCAATTCTTCCTGGTTTTCGCCTCTTGCACTGTACGTGAGGCTCAAAATAATACGATACAAATGTTGACACTTCCTCCACAATATATGCATTAACAATAGAGGTTTCGACTCATGCCTTATTGTTCTCTTTTTTCTTCAAATGATATAAAAATCTAATAAGAAAAAAATAAGAAGATTAAACTTTTATCTTCAAATGATATAAAAATCTAATAAGAAAAAAAATAAGAAGATTATAAAAGGAAATCCATAAAGAAGTATTATTTTGAAACAAATAACATAAATATTTTGTAACACCGACACTGCGGTTTCTGTAGAAGAGTACTATTTTCAAAAAATATATATATATATATAACTGAGATATTCCTTAGTTTATTATATAGAGAGAGATTTTATTTATTTAAATTTGATTTTTGATTTTTGAATATTTAAATTAAATACCCCGTATATATTAATTTGCCGAATCGGCAAATCAAAGTAAACCCCATCTTTATGAAATTCGCATTTCTAACTAAATATGGGTGTGAAAATATATATGCATAAATATATATATAATTATTTATTTAGTAAAAAAAAGAATAAAAATGGAGACTCAGCGTTTTGGGGCAAAATGCTGCGTCCCCAAATTGATTTGGGGATTAGGGTTGGAAACCCTAATCCCTATATATCTCTCTCTCTCTCTCTCTTCTCTCTCTCTCTCTCTCCGACCCTTCGTTTCTCCTCCCACCACGGCGCCGCTCCTCCTTCACCGCGAGCTCCGCCGCCAACAGCCCACCACCATCATCGCCTTCCTCTCCTTCTTCTTCTTCTTCATCTTCTTCTTCTTCTTCTTTCCCTCTCGGTGTCTTTCTTACAGTTCTCTCCCTCTTACGAATCTCCCGCGACTCTCTCCCATCCGCCACACGCCGCCGTGAGCTCCACCACCAACGCGCCACCGCGCGATCTCCCCCACGCACCGCATGCCACCGCACTGACTGCTGCTGCTCCTTCCTCCCGCGAGTGCAACCCAGTGCCTTTGCACGCGATCAAGCCACAGTGCACCTCAGTCCGCGAGCGAGCGTGCCTCAGTCCGGGAGCGTTTTAGATTTTGGAGGAATCTAGGAGACATTCGGACGAAGGTCTGCGCTCTGAGAAAACCCTAGGTAAGGGATTTCGGACTCATTCGATTTGGTTATCGAATTTAGGGTAAATTTAAGATATGAAGTCTTATATATACTAGAATGTAAACTAGATTCGAATAGAATGTATTTTCTGACGTTGTATGTGGTTAATTAGGTTAAGTGTAGTATTTTTTGTGCTATTTCACGTGCAGAAATTTGGCATGAAGTAAAGTGAGTACATATGTGTGTTAATGCATAAAGAGAGTAGAAATGAGTGCAGGATTTTCTGCACTAAAAGAGTCCAAATGTGAATAGATTTTTGTGGTGCATTAGTAACCATATGCATATAAAATTTAGGGCATGAGCATGAGAAGTTATGGGTATATGTATGCTGGTTTTTTAGGTGAAGTTGTGACCCTATATATGTGCAATGCCTTGGCCAAGTACATTGGAGGGAACTCAAGTATAGCATGTTGTTAGGAGTATAGGGAATGGTGTTTAATAAGCAAAATGATGGTTTATATGTAGGTATAAGGAAGTATGATTGTGTGTTCATGTATTACCGATATTGGTGTATTTAAGTGACTTAAAAATATGTAAATGATAAGATTTTACAAGAACATGTGTAAGTATGCATATATGGTACATATATGCTATGGTGTTGCATTGGATAGATGAATGATGCATTTAATGGTTAATAACATTATGGTTTTATCTTGAGTTGGGTGTTTTCATGGTGTGTACCCTATGTTGCTATTTTGATGATTTAGAAAAGACATTGGAGATATGAATGATGATGTAAATAGTTGATGTTAGCATCGCATTCATTTCGTTGGGTACCTCTGATAATGTGTAGTTGGAGTTGTTAATTGGATAGTTGAAAGGGATAGTTAAAATGTGACCTTTAATTCCCAAATACTATAACACCTTTAATGTGTTATGTGTAAACTCTTATTGTAGTGATATAGCGCTTGATCGATTGAGGGGAGCACTCTTTCTTCACTTCGTAGTATTGTTGAAGAGTGCGCTACCCTCTCCCATACTGTGAGTGGGACTTTGACATCTACTATTGATTGACAAATCATGCTGTACTGATTTTCAAATGACATGATTTTTATACGTGTGAAAACTAAATGTTTGGATTTTGATAAGTATATGTACATATTTTGTGACCATTGGAGTGTCTCAACTGCTGATTTTATAGATTATGCATCCATGAGTTTGATAACTGATATTGTGCTACATTTTTTACTATTGACATATTTTAATGCTTCCACTGTATTGGCACATGGTTTTAAATAGATTTATATAAAATCTTTGGATTGTACGCCCGGCCAACGATATAATACAATGCATAGGGCTGTATGCCCGGCCGATGTGATGATATGATGCATGGGGCTACGTGCCCGGCCAACTTGGTGATATGGTGATATGCTTCTTATAGCATTCCGTAGCTACGAAGAACATTTGGTAAAGGTACTCCTTGTGCCCGGATACACTTCAACCAGAGGTATCCGCCAGATCGTCATGTGTATGGGTGTCCCAAGTTGACCCTCATCGGAGAGGACGTGAGTTTACTCTGTCTAACACCGGGCGGGATACCATACACGGCCGACTATATATATTAATTATTATTATTTATAGGCTAGTTGAAGTAATTTGTGGCCAACATTGGGGTAGAGAGTCATTATTTGATATTTGCATAGTAAATAACCCCCAATGCGCCCGTCCTTGGTCGAGGTAGACCATTGTCGGGATTGTTTGTTTGGCTGGCTCTACGTATGTGACTTGATACATAAATGGATGCATATGTGATTTTCTGATGTGTGCCTTGAGATATGTTTTACATTGAAATAGCACGTTATTTTCGCACACTCATATTATGTTACATGCTTTGACACTTCAATTTCACTCTCGATATTGATAGCACGATATCAATCCCCTCACTTACTGAGTATCCTTCGATAGATACTCACCCCTCACTTTCTCCTCACAGGATTAGTCTTGGACTGAAGAAGAATTATTGTGCTGCGATGTGGACTTGATAGCACCGCGCTTGGGTACGAGTATTGGAGATTTTATTTTGATAAATGTACTTATTTATTTTCGGGATGACTGTATAATTTATATATATTTATTTGTGAAACTCTCATATTTTATTTGCATTGAGGCGATTGTACGTATTTGAATGTTACTTGAGAAAATTATTGTATATTATGTAAAATTTTAGGTCCGCTCGGTATGGCGGCTGCTCATGTTCTAGTTGGGCATGACAGTAGAGGTCTGTGGCTAGATCTGCTAGAAATTTTTATAGCCTTGCATTGTTTTGGATGTTGGTTGTGGCATTGGTTGATTTTGGAGAGGCCGAGATGGCTATTTGTTTATTTTATAGGATGAATATTGATATACAGGTCAAATTATACTTGGGAGACCTCCGAAATATGGGGAGGTTCTGCCTGATTTTTTATAAAAATACAGCCGGTATTCAGGGTAACGGGTGGCTGCTCATGACCCTGGTTCGGGGCGTGACATATTTCACCTCTCAAACGGATACATCCATCGAAATTGGACGGGACCTGCAACTTTGGCCTCATAAGACAAGTGAACTAAGAGATGTTCCATTGAATCAAAAAACGATGGAAGAAATATCCTTTCTAAGTTGCATAGAATAATTGGAATATCTCTCTCTAGTTTCTCCATGTGTGATAAGTTCAACACTGTTGAGCAAATTTCATGGAAAAAAATACTTAACTCTATAATGGCACCCCTGACAAAATTTGGTAAAAGTTCTTTAAACGTAATCGGAATTAGTCTTTCCATAAATATGTGACAATCATGACTCTTCAAACCTGTCAACTTGTATTCCTTCAAATCGACACATCTCCCAAGGTTTGAAGCATATCCATCAGGAAACCGCACCATTTTCAACTACTCACAAACAATCCATCTTTGATCCTTGTTCAATGTATAAACTGCCTTTGGCTTTGGTCCCTTACTACTTGCATCCACATCTAGTGCAGACCGATTACAAACAACTCTGATATCTTTTCTTGCACTCAAGTTATCTTTTGTTTTTCTAGGAATATCCATGACAGTATTTATAACATTATCAAAAACATTCTTTTCAACATACATGACATCGAGATTATGACGCAGAAAATGGATTTTTCAATATGGTAAATCCCAAAATATACTCCGTTTTGTCCATTTATGCGTACTTCCATATCCAACAGAGGTACCATGAGGGTCTTCAATAACAGATGGAAAGTTATGCACTTGTTCCCAAATTTGATCACCAGTCAATCTCAAGGGTGGAGGTGTTTTTTCAACCCTATTTTTTATGAACTCAACTTTATTTCTTCTGAATGAATGATTTAGTGGCAAAAATTGTCTATGAGAATCAAAATAGCTCACCTTCTTATCATATTTTAATCTGAATGATTTTGATTTCTGCATACATATCGGACATCCAAAGATCCCAACTATACTCCACCCAGATAACATGCCATAAGCTGGAAAATCATTTATCGTCTAAAGAAGAGCAGCCTTCATTAGAAAGTTCTGATCAGAATAAACATCATATGTATAAACACCTTCATCCCATAGTTGTTTTAACTCTGCAATCAGTGGCTGCATATAAATATCTATTAATTTTTTTGGATTTTGTGGGCCAGGCACGATCAGTGTCAGAAACATATATGGCATTTTCATACACATACCAGGGGGAAGATTGTATGGAGTTAAGATAATTAGCCAACATGAATACGTTTTTCCCGATTTGCCAAATGGAGCAAAAGTATCAGCACAAAGACCCAATCTAATGTTTCCAGGCTCTTTTGCAAACTCAGGATATATCAAAATGTTTTCATGCCTCTGCATCTGAAGGATGACACATTAGACCCTCTTCTGTTTGATGTTTTACATGCCACATCATGTGTTCAGCAGTGGCCTTAGATGCATAAAGCCTTTGCAATCGGGGGATTAAGGGCAAATAAAACATTTGCTTGTTTGGTTTCCGCTTGTTACGACCTGTCCTCCTATTACTCTTGTACCTACATTGGTTACAAAATTTACAAAATTCTGTATTTTCATCGTCCCTCCAATAACATACAACCCTGACTACATACATCAATCCTTACCATAGGAAGACCCAAGTCTTTCACTAACCTTTTCATATCGTAAAGATCACTTGGGATGATATGATCTCGAGGCAATACTTCTCGAATTACTTGAACAAATTCATTGAAGCATTCCTCAGACACATTATATTCTGCCTTGATATTTAACAGTCTTGTTGTCGCTGGTAACTTAGTATGAGTGTCACAACCTCCCCACAAAGGTTCATCTACAGCTTTCTACACTTCCCCAAACTGATCAGACAAAAAAGTCTCATTACTTGCATTCTCATCAATACCTATTACTTCTACCTCCTACGATGGTTCTACATCACTAATATACACTTGTTCAAATATTGGAGCAGAACTAATACTTGCATGGTTCGATTGTGAAACAACATTATCAGCAGTTACATCAATTAACATTCTCTAATATGGGTTTAAATGGTCGTACTCATATTCTCCTCTTTTGGAAAATTGTCTACTTCTTCCATATTCTTCCTCAGATGTAAACGGTTTACCATGACAAGTCCAATTATAGTAATTCGGAGTAAAATCAAAACTACAAAGATATTACCTAACTTTATCACACACATGAAACTTACCATTACTACACTTCCTACAAGAACACCTTAACTTATTTCTATCCATAAACTCAACTTTACTACTAGCAAAATCCAAAAATTATTCCAACCCAATACAAAACTCATCGGTCAATCCTCGACACTCAGGTAAATTCTATTATACATCCACACTCTATCGTTTTGCATCATCTCTCTACGAATTAAAAAAAAAACAAAAACAAAAGCTTTGAGAAGAGGCAACAGACTTATATGCAAGAGATATATTTGAACATAGAGGCAAGCTCTCAATTTATCCTTTTCATTTTTGCAAGAGAGAACTTTTAATGAAAAGGAAAGATAATTATGAGCAACCATTGTAAAAAAAATAGAGGTTTTATTTTTAAATCCTAACTTGGTAAGGAAACTAACCCATAGGAGTAGAGAAGAGTTATGGAGATGATCCCAAAACATATGTAGGTCAATTCCAAAAAAAATGTGCTAATAATTTAAAATAATCAAAGATATACTAAGGATTAAGTCAAATATTTTCCATCTAATTCACAAAGGTACTCGCATCCAGCCTCCCATATTTAAGAAGACAAACAGTTAACCTACTTCAACATAGAGAATAATTGACTAAAAATTAAGGAAGACAAACAGTTAACCTACTTCAACGTAGAGAATAATTGACTAAAAATTAACACAGAGAATAATTGACTAAAAATTAACACGCATAAAATGCTACAGGATCTGGAGTGAGCATAATGTACAAGGAAAAATACCAAACTCAAAATTTGTTAACGCAGTTTGAAAAGTATTTATGGGTTAAATTAGTTAACAATGTTTTAAAAGTATACGGTTTTAAAAATCTCTTAAAAACAAATGATGTTGCTCTTAGAGGCATATTGTCGAACATATTTTATGCGTTATATATACACTTGCCTTATTTACCACAAATGACTTATTTACCACAAATAGCGTTGCTCTCAGAGGCATAGAATCATAATGTCGAACATATTTCATGCGTTATTCATATACTTACCTTATTTACCACTAAACATTTGATCGGACCAATTGGATTGATTTATATTTCCATCCAGAAGATGAGGTGGAGAAGAGAAGAGAGAGGGAGAGAAGACGAACCTGATAGATGAGCCAAAGAGAGAAAAGCCTTCTTCGAGCTGTTTGGAGATGAAGCTGAGAGACAGAGAGACAGAGAGAGGATAAGAAGAAGAGAGAAGGTTGTGTATCAGTGAGAGGCGAACAAAAAAAGGCAAACCTAAATGAAGATGAAACCATCAGAAAAGAAAAGAAAAAAAAAGAAAAAAAAAAGAAAGAAGATGAGGTGGAGAAGAGAAGAGACGAACCTGAGAGATAAACCGAACCGAAGAGAGAAAACCTTCACCGCTAAGTTAATATGAGATGAGGTGGGAGCTGGTTGCTGTGATCGAGCATATGGCAACGACCGAAGATGACAATGGTCAAGGATGAAGGATGCGATGAAGATGCAAGCAGCTAAGGGAGTTGTGGCAAGACTTAAGGTAGTCGTGTGTAAAAGAAAAATGAATCTAAGAACAACCCTAAAAAGTACAACCCTTGATAGTACAAGTTTGCACTAAGCGACAGAATAATGAATCTATCGCTAAACCCTAAGTTAGTGACGGGTTATGAAAACCGTCACTAAATGAATTCTTCACTTATTTCTCATTTACAACTCACTTACTCTTACTCTCTGTTACTACTATCATCTCTAAATTTCTTTTTACTAATTTCCTAATAGTATTAGTATAAGAATTAAATATATTAGAATGCATTGTTTATTTTTAGAATGAGCAAAAAAAATTATTTAATTTTTACCTTCAAAAACACTTAGCCAAAGAAAGAAAGAAAGTAACGGATCCTTTTGATATTTTCATCTACTCCAATCTACTAATCTACTCCAAGTGAATCATAGAACCGAATATTTTTAAAACTCTTCTTCCATTGTTGATTTGTTTGAAAGTAATCTTGCAATTCAAAAATGAAAGAAATAAAATTAAATAGATTAATTTTCATTTACCAATACCGTGCATATCACCCAAGTCTAATTATGGGAGTGGACTCTTTTTCTAAATCCCAAAAATATTGACCGCAGGATAATATGTTTAAACCAAACCAAATCAAATCTATGTTTTTAATATGAGAAGAAATTTTTGAAGCCAATTTTGTTCATTTGCCGCGCCAAAATAAATTTAAACCTTTCCGCCAAAATTAATTTAAGTACCGCTGTCAAAAATTAATAATAACCTTCGTGAGTCGCATCTCTCGACTAAATTAAAATTTTAAGATCATTAAGTAAGAGGGTTAAGTAAATAAAAATTTTAGGATTTGTTTGGGTTAAGTAAGAGGGTTAGAATAGGTAAATGTTGTAATCACAGATCATCATAATCATGCAAAAGATGTGGTTTGATTCCCATGCTTTGATTTTTGAGTATGAGTAATTGAATTTTAAGTAATTGTTAAAAGGAGATTAGTATTTCAATATTTAAAGTAACCTGTCTCAAACAAAAAACAAAAGTTTTTGAATAAAATGAAAGTTTTTTACGGTTTTGACAAATTAAAATTTTTTAAAGGTTTCAAAAATTTTTGAATTAAAATGATAAAAGTAATTAATATTATTATAATTTTTAAATAATAATGTTAATAAATACAAATGAGTAATTTCATAAAATTAAAAATGGAGTAATTAGTGCCGTCGCACGGGTGGCATGGCCGTGTGGAGCGTATGGTCCTATGCGCGGGCGCCCTGGCGCCCGGGCTAGCATGGCCAGGAGCCCCGCTGCCCTTTCATGCGCGGGCACCCGGGCTGGCATGGCCAGGTGCCCACGCGGCCCTTTCATGCGCGGGCGCCCGGGCTGGCATGGCCGGGAGCCCGCACTGCCCTTGCTGCTCGCATGCCCAGCGTCACTCGCCCCTTGCTGCTCAAATGCCCCGCATGGGCACTGCATAAGGCTGGCCTTGGCTGATCAGCCACGTGCATACATGGATGGCCCGCGCGGTGGCATAAGCGGGTGCCCCCTCTGGATTGGCCGTGCGCTGGCACTGGCTTCATCGGGCGCCTGCGTGGCCCCTTTCACGCATGCCCTTCGCTGGCGCTGCATGCTCGCATGCCACGCCGTGTGCTGCATGCGCGCATGCCACGCCGTGTGTTGCATGCGCGGGTGCCAGCCGTCGCATGGCCGGCCACGGGAGACCCCATTGCGGCGTAGGAACCAATTTTTTCATAATATAAACGATAAAAAAAATTAAAAATGAAATAAATAAGAAAAATAAGAAAAATATTTTACATTTAATATTTAATATTTGGATGCCAGATATTATATTATGGTACATAAAAGATACACGAAAAAAAATAGGAAAAATTTGGAATTATGGAAATTGAACTTTGGGTCGAAATTTTTTTGCCCTGGTTGGTTGAGAAGATGATGCAGTTCCATGGGCCACAGAAGCAGTCCCACCAGCAAAGGATGGTATTCCCCTTATCACTTCATCGATACGAAAAGGGTTAGGATCATGTCTCGGTCTCGGAGGAGAAGCAAATGAAGACATTGGAGGACGAGGACGAATGACGAATGGGTAGGCTGGGTAGGCAGAGCTCCCAACTAGTTGCGCAGTTCCGAAGGAAGATGGTCCTAGTTGCGTGGTTCTGAGCTGCAAATGATCTCGTATACAAGTAATAAAATTACTATTCACCCGTAGATCCCCCTCCATATTCATCATGCGACATACCATTTTCATATGATCTTCTTGGTTCTGTTCCTTAAAATGATCATCACGCCGCCTAAATTCATCAAAATTATACCTCAATTCACTCACTT
Organism: Dillenia suffruticosa; assembly: GCA_033439265.1. Classification (NCBI taxonomy): domain Eukaryota; kingdom Viridiplantae; phylum Streptophyta; class Magnoliopsida; order Dilleniales; family Dilleniaceae; genus Dillenia; species Dillenia suffruticosa. The sequence goes on along the minus strand of JAVTVX010000034.1, from coordinate 14,252,595 downwards.
GGGTTTGCATTTGTCCAATTTCTTTTCGTGATTCTCCCACTTCACTGCGAACCTCACCGACTTCACTATGAACCTGGCCTACTTCACTACGAACACTATCCAACTACAATATCATATTATTCATGTACTCAAACAATTCTTCCCACCTTCTTTTTTCATTTTCATTGTCATCATTTACATCATCATCATGAACTTCTTCCCCTCCTTCCGCTCGTGGTTGTGGCTCTGGCACTGGAATACCTTTTTTTTTAAAATTTATCCAAAAACCATTTTCATATACCCAATAAACTCTTCGTAAAGTTCTATGATTTATACTATTTTTAATTATATTTAATTGTAAATGATTTTCTTTCTCTAGATTTATTCCGTGACTTTTCAAAATACCACTCACCACACTACAATACGATAAATTATTATTAGAATCTCTTGAAGATATCATAAAATAAGGAAGTAAAAAATATAAACCTGGATTTTTTCTTTCAATTATATGTACCATTAACCAAAAATCATCTCTCTAATAGATGTATAATTTTCTGCACGTGGTTTAATAGCATGTATAATGAGAAAGTGAAGAATTCTTTCTTGAAAATTTAAATCAGTACATTTGTACTAAAAAATTCTAAATTATCATTATTAAAAACTATTTTAGCGTCCATTATTATTTCACTATTTAAATACATAGCACACTCTTCATATTCCGTCCAACAAAGATCAGCCTCTCTGCATATCATTTTAGGAGTCACTTTAATTATTTCACCATCAAAATATGTTTCAAAACTACAGGAAGTAATATTACCATCAATAACTACACAATCGTTATCCATTTTTTTCATATTATTATAAAATATTCTAATAGCATTCTCATATATATTTTTATCTGGATTAAGAATCCAAGATGGACACACTTCTTTTAAATACCTTCCGTACTCAAAATTTATACTATCCAAAAAATTCCAATCAATTAATCGGCCCGAAATAATATTCCGATGAGAAAATACCTTTTGAAATAGATTGTTTTTTTTCATTGATGGAAAGTGTTTGTTTTCTTCCGAAACCATCGTAATTCTTTTTGCTTTTCTAGACGAGGAGGCCATTGTCGATTGTCGAGTTGGTGAGTTTGGAGAGGCACTGAAGAGGCGGTTTGAAGGAGAGGGTATGAAGGAGTCGTGAAGGAAGCTTGCGGTGGCGAGAGGACAATTTATTTGTGAGTGAGTAAAGTGGCCAGAGGATTGAAGTTTGTTGGAGACTGAGTGTGGCGAGAGGAATGGGATGAGTAAGAGTTAAGTAAATAGCACTACTGTTAGCTCGTGTTAGCTTGGGTAGCGGGTAGCTGGATAGAGTGCAGGTGGCTAGATAGAGTGCAGTAGTGTACCGGAGAAGAGTGCAAAAGTATCGAGTAGCTGATAGAGTGCAATAGTGCAGAGTAGTGTAGCTGGAGAGTGCAGAAATAGCTAGAGTGCAGTGAGCTCAGTGAGGCAGTGGGAGTTGCAGAAATTTCAAGTTGATTGTTTTCTTGTAGGTTGTAGCAGTGCAGTGTAGTAGAAGTGTTTGTGCGGGGCATGGCTGAGTGGCGTGGTGCGGACTGAGTGGAGTACAGAGTGCGAGGAGGAGGAGTCCTGTCGTGGAGCAGCAGCGTTCAAATTTTGAAAGTTGAAATTTCATGTTCACATAAATGCGATGACCAAGTAAGATTCAAACTTGTCAGTGTTCAGCTTTGAAGAAGTTCTGTCGGTTTGTCACGAGCCAAGTTGAAACTTCAAACTTCAATTAGCGTGACAAAAATTCATTTTTTATTTTTTCAGTTTTCTTGTTATTTTGTGAAAATATCTTTTCTTTATACTATTTATTATTTCTTCAATTATTTATTTTTGTTTAGCTAGATAGACAAACAAATTTTTTTTGCTACAAACAAATCGTGTGAAACTAAAACTATATAATTATTTTTTATTTTTCTTCAAATTGTTATTATTAGAAAAAAAATATAAAGAATTCTTTTGTAGAAAAAAAAAAGATCATTAGATGTTAATGAGACAAAAAAAAAACTTTATTGTAATATTAAAAAATTTAGATGACAAAAAGATTTAAAAAATATGATTATTAAGAAATAAAAAACATCAGCCTCTTTTCTAAAAATTTGTTGAAAAAGAAATATTTTAAACTTTTTTGTTTCTATTTATTTATTTCTTTATATTTTCTTTCCTTTAGCATGACTTCTATTTATTTGAAAATGATACTGCCCATTTATTTGTGGAAGCCATAAGATCAAATTGGTCTCAATTGGTCTCAAAACAGCTATATCTGTGATTCAAATCTGAACTCAAGTAGCCATGGTTACCGGGTTGCAATTTTCTTTGCTTTGAGCAGTCGGAAAAAGTAAACATCAACGTAAGAAAAAGAATTTGGCAAATTGGATTGGGACATATAGTCTCCCCTCAACCTAGCCATGGCCATGGGTGACCTTGACAAACTGTTCTCCCAAAATACTTGAACTCCTATTTGTGTGTGTATTTGTGTGTGTGTGTGTGTGTGTGTGTGTGTGTGAGAGAGAGAGAGTGTGTGTACTTGAACTTATACTCGAACAAATCTAAGGAGTTTTCTACACAATTCCATTATTAATTCATAGATCCATGCACATGGAGAGAGGACAATTTGAGATTGGAATGTAAAATTTGTAAGTAGTGGAATGAAAATTTAAATTCATTAAAAAATTAATATTAAATAATTGTAAAATTGTATATATTATTTAAATTTACTTTAATTAAAATGATTATACATAAAAATAAATTGAATTATATTAAGTTTTTTGATACCCACGCTATTCAATTCAATGCGTTTGATTTGAGTTTGTTGGCGTGAGCGTTGAATAAGAATAAGAGTGGTCGTGGCCACAGTGTTGGATGCCGAGCCAAAATCCAATCTTGTTCTCTTTCAATCATGAAATATGGTGGGGACAGATGCAATGCCACACTTCTGGTCTGGAATTTGCCACGTGAATTCCATTTCCAGTGCCATAAACACTATACTTGTCTCTCTTTAAGACATTCATCGGTTTAATTCAATTTTATTATTCTTTTTTAAGGAGAATACATTTATTGCTAATACACTATGCACCATGCCCGATGAAAATCTCACAACTACTGCTGCTGCTGATGGTATTCTTAAAAATTTCTAACCTTGGTTTCTTGGAGTGGTCTTCACAAATTGAATGCTTATCTTAAAAAATTTCAGTTGGAATTTATTAACTGACGCACACTTGTAAATGGTCAGTACCATAACCACTTGTAGCGATCATGGAACTCGGGTGCGAAAAAGAATCTCAACTTGTAAATTACGTGTGTCAAAATATGGAGAGGACAATTCAAAGAAAAGTATTATGCATGCACATATATGGAGAGGAAGTTCAAAGGCTAAATCAAAGTAAGATTCAAATGCTTTGTAATTAGTGGAATAATAATAATTAAATTCATTTAAAAAATAATTTTAAATTGGAAATTTATATATATTATTCAAATTTTACTTTAATTAAAATTATTATACAAAAAAAAACTTTTAAGAATATCCTGACCATGAATTTGTGGTTTGTGGAAGGGGGCAATTGATCCCTACATAAACAAATCATGTCTTTCTTGTTTTCATGAAATATTAAAGGAAAAGGTGTTATTGATTCTTCATAAAATTTATCCAATAATATACTAACTCTTTTTTGTAATTTAATTTTCTCCTATTCTATATAAGAATCTTTGAATTGACATTTAATTACTAAAATTTGTTAAATAATTTACATTTTTATAATTTACTTAACTTAAAAATTAATATAATAAATTTTTGTTAGAATTTAATCACAACAACTTCACTTGCTTGAAAAGAACTTCACTTGCTTGAAAAGGTTGTGTTTGGTGATGATATATAGAGTTCTTCACTTGGTCTAACAAGAAAGAAAATTGGGTAGACATAATTAGTCAAAACACAGAGGAAAAATAAATAAATGGATATTTTATTTTTGTGATGTACATAAATAAATAAATGGAGTTTTTAAAAGTATTATAATATCAATTAAATTTATATTTTATTTTTCACCTCCATCCTTTCTTTCCAACAAAAAAAAAAACTCAAATTAATCTCTCACTCCCAAAATCTTCACATCCCTTTTTACTCCCAAAATCTTCACATCCCTTTTTTCATGCCAAAAAAAAAAAAAAACTTAAACAGCTCATTTTCCATGTTTTTCTTACTTCAATCTTCAATCTTCTTAATCACTTCTTTCAACTCTCTCACACAACAATCTTTCAATCTTTCAATCAATCAAACCTTTCATCCGTCAATTCAACCAACAAAACTTCATAAAACATTAACATTAATTCTTCTTCATATTTAATCTTAATCATAATATATAATATAATATAATCAATTACGAATTATAATAAACAAACAAACTACTTTTTATTATTATTAGAATTTTCTTTTTATATTAGGTATCAAATTATTATTATTTTTAAAAAAAAAATAAGTTAATTATGAGGCCATTCTAATTCTAAAAGAATAAAAAAAATATTATAAAATATTTTATAGACATGGAGAAAAAAATGAGAAAAAAAAGATTTTATTGTAATGTTACAAATTTTTTTATGTAAAAAAAATTGATTATTAAGATAAAGAAAAAGATTTTTTAAAAAAAGAAACTTATAAACCCCTTTTTCTAAAATTTCCTGAAAATAAAAATTTATTAAAAAATATATTTATTTTTTAATATTCAACTTTCTATCTCTTTTTCTTTTTTTTTATCTATGCATTTGTATTGTACACATGTCTTGTCTCCAGATTTATCTTCCTCAAGCCATCTCTCCCCCCAAATCTTCACATCCCTCTCTCTCTTTCTCTATCTCCGACAATTTTCCTTTTTTAAGTAAAAAAAGTCGATCTTCTCTCTTCTCAGCCGTCACCTCTCTATCTTTCAATCTCCCTCTCACGAAATTCTCATCTCTCTCTTCTCAGTCTTGTCATCGGTCATCGTCTTTCAATCTTCGTCTTTCAATCTCCCTCTCGTCTTTCAAGCTCCCTCTCTCACGAAATCCTCTAATCAATTCAAAATTTGAAATTTTAAAATTTATTTAAAAAAACAATTGTTTTTGCCAAATTTCCCAAATTTTTAGTGCCCAAAAACATTTTATCCAAACTTTTCATTTTGACTCAACTTCTATTCATAAAACAATCACTAAATTAAATAAAATTAAATCTATGTTTATGTTTATGTTAGCAAAATTTATTGTAGTTAGTTAATTAAGAGAGGTATTAAATTAAATGACATAATTATAAATTATAAAAAGTACTATATAAAACTACTGGACATTAATTTTGTCGTGAGCCTGAGTGGGTTATACTACAAAATTCTTTATTCAATATTAATATTATTAAATGATATTATTCTCGAAAACCTTTCGTTCTCTCTTTTAAAATATATTTCTTTTAAAATATATTTTTTTCAGGCCTATATTAATTATTAAGTTAGGGAATTATTATTATAATTAAATTAGTTATTTATATATTATTAATTTAAATTAATAATATTATTAATTAACAATTGAATTGATATTCAATTATTAATTTATATAATAGTGTTATGATATATTGTAATATATTATTATAATATATTATACTTTTTTTGATGAATTTTTTTAAAAACTGGAAAGCATTTTTTTATGAATTTTCTTTAAAAAAAATTGGAGAAGAAGATGAATTTTATTGAATGAATTTTCTTAAAGAAATGAGCAAACAAGAGAAAAGCACATTTTCTTAAGAAGTGCTTCAGAAGGAAGGGAAGCGATGAATTTTCTTAAAAATAGAAGAAGGAAGAGCACATCGAATTCAGGAGAAGAGCCCATCGAATCCCTTTAGAAGCGCATTTTTTATGAATTTTCTTTTAAAAAAAAAGACATCGAATCCATCGAACCAACCCAGGAGAAGAGCACATCGAATCCCTTTGGAAGCATATTTGAAGAGCAATTTCTGATGAATTTTCTTAAAAAAAGGAGAAACCATGTGCACAGGCTCCGCACGGGCGCCAGCAAGGGCGCTTGCCATGCGCATGGCCGGGCTCCCGCATGCGGGGCCTGTGCCACACGCCCGCGAACCAGCACGCCCGGGCCCCCACTATGGCATGTGCGGGCACCCGTGCAGGCGTTTGCTTGCATACTTGGATGCAATGCGGTCCTAGGCTGCGAGTGTTGTGTTTTGTTTTGTGTTTGTTTTGTTTTGTTTTGTGTTTTGTGTGGAAATTTAAATTATTAATATTATTAATTTAATTAATATGATTTGAATTTATTATTTTAATTTAAGTTGTTAATATTTTTAATTTAAATAATGTAACAATATTATATAATTTTATATAAATTAAAAAAAACAACTAATAATATTAATATTAATTTATTTTAATTCACACTTAATTTACATTTACAAATATTTAAATAATAACCCAAAAAAAGATTTCTCATGCCAAAAAAAATTTTCTATTTTACTACCAAATTAATCAAATTTCCCGCCTTCCCTTTCTTTACCAATTTAAAAACACACCAAAAACATTTTCTTATTTATTTTTTTTTTCAATACAAATTTGTGCATATGATTTGTATTTAATATGATGTTGGTATTTCAATTTATATCAGATGTTTAATTTAATACCTATATTTTAAATGCACCTACACTATTAATACACCGTAAACACACGGTCATGTATTCTAATTTTTTGAACATATTTGGCATCTTTTATTCATAGATTTATAGATTTATATAATGGTAGATGACTTCTTACTAAGTCTCATAGCAAAAAACCAAATATAAAGTACTATATTAATTAATTTTAAACATCTCAAATGTCAAATGAAATCTATAATTAATTTTAAACATGTCAATTATAAAAATATTAGTGGTTGAGATCTAGTTGGAGTTGGTGGTGATGTAGAGAAGTTGTGTACGGTAGAAATATTATGAGAAATAAAATTTTGAATCACTACAATATTTAATATAGTTTAAAAACTATAATACTATATTATATAAATTAATATAAATCCATAATTTTATATCATTATATTATTTAAATTAATAATATTAATAAGTTTATTGTATTGTTATTTTTAAATAATTTAATAGAAGTATAAAGAGGGAGCGCGGTGGTGGTGGTGTGGTGGTAAGTGTGGGAGTAAGTGTGATAACTAATGTAGTAGTAAGTAGTTTAATATTAACAAGTTTATTGTCTTGTTATTTTTAATTACTCTAATAGAAGTATAAAGGTTATGGCAATGAAGGGAACATGGTGGTGTGGTGGTAAGTGTGGTAACCAACTAATGCAAGTAAGTAGTTTGTAAGTAAAAGTATAAAAAAAAAAATTAAAGGATTAAGAAATGAAAAAAGGGTGACAAAATTGCTGATTTTTTAAAATATGTTTGTGAAAATGATATTGAAAAATTCTTTAAACTTTCTCCATTTTTTCTCGAGCCATTTAAACCCCTTTGCAAAAATTTAATGCAAAGTTTTTTCAAATATTAAAATACTATTTTTAATTCTTTATTTTCATTCAACACTTCTCATGTATTCTTGTAATTTGTTTTTACTAAAAAAATCCCTATCAAATAAATTAATTAATGTTTATAATATTTTTTGTAATTTGTTTTAGTCAAAAAAATGGAACATTACTAAGCTGATAAAAAAAAGAGTAATTTTTTCAAAACATATATCAATTTGATTTAACACAACAATATCCCATAACATAACATATGTTATGTTGTTATGTTAATTTATTCACGTATGTTGTTATATGTTGTTATGTTATGTTTGTTGTAAGGTGATTTTTTAAGAAATGTTTCTTAACTCAAATTCATGCTAAATAGATTAATAAAGCTCAAATTCATAGACAAGTAAGGGTTTAGTTACTAATAAAGTTAATAATATGACTTTATATTTGTAACTATGTGTTAATATAATATAAATAAATATAATATAATAATATATTTGATTAACGATTATTATAATAATTTATAATTAAAAATAGTGTTTATTAAAAACTTTGAACTTCGTTCTCTGCGGAGGCGGCTAATGTCATTTCGATAACATCCAGTCGGCGTGCTTGAGTTCACCGAACCGTATTTCACTTCACACTTATCCGATCAATACCATCAAAATCAAAAAACTACAAACTTACTTCTTCCTTCTATCAAAACCAAAATATCACAGAAATCAAAATCAAAACTTTCTTCTATCAAAACCAAAAAATCACACAAATCAAAATCAAAACCGTCAAGAAACTAAAATCTGGGTGAGTTACTCTTATTTATACTTATTTTTTTTTTCTCATTTTCATTAAATAAATTATACTTAAAAATATTTATAGATTGATATAAGTGAAGAAGATGAAAAGATTTCTGGAATGAGAAAAGCAATGGCTACTCCAATGCAGACAAAATGCAGACAAGGTGTTCTCCAAAAGCAAGTGAGTAAGAAAGCTATTTTCTATTCTTACCGACCATATGAAATGGATGATACGAAATGTGTAGTGAAAGAAATGGGATTCGAAAGCTTTTGAAGCTTACCTGTGATATATTGAGTCAAAATGAGATTTGAACCAATAAATATCTTTCTATCTATCTATCGCTCTCCATCACAATTTTAAACTCGGTAAAAGAAGAAGAAGAAGCAAGACAAATTCTAGAAATTTCTTAGATCGGACGTAATATTTTAGATTCTTCCTCATTGAATCTTCAAGAGAAAGTATTTCTTGACATTAAAACATAGTCAATTAAAATAAATCCAAATCTACTCACCCAACTTTTAACGATGTTTTAGGGTAGGTTATTTATCCTTCGATGCTTTTTATGTCCAACTTAACTACAAATGTGTTCCCGGTTTCAGACATCTTACTATTACTATTATTACTACTATTATTGATATTATTGATGTTGAAAATATTCCATCGATAATATAATTGGGCTAAATTTGTATTAGAATGGTTAGCTGATGAGATTTTTTAATTCAAACGTCGAGCAAAGGAACAGAAAGGAACAGAGAAAGAAGAGAGAAAGAAGACGTGGTTGTTTATTTTTACTCATCGTAATTTCAATTTAATTTTCAAAATAAATGATTGCAATCTATTTAACAATATTTAACAAATTTTATTTTATGTTTAGATTTTTTATTTTGAGAATGTCAGAGTTGAATTCGACATTTACCATTCGCTATGGAAAACGAAGACTTGAATTCGACTGTCGAAGACTTGAATTCAACGGATCGACTTGAATTCGACCTATAGACTTGAATTCGAGTTATAAATGTATGCAAGTTAAAATATGTTTATATGTATTATGTAATTACTGTAATTAGTGTGGAATCTAAATAGTATCATATTTATTTATAGGTTTATTCACCTTTTTTATCTTTTTAGTTGTCTGAAAAATCTACGAGTGTTGAGTGTTGTTGAGTGTTGAAGTAGCTGAAGAAAGTGTTGGTGTTGAAGGAAGTGAAGAAAAAATTAAGTATACTTACAAATCACTAATTTATACCACTTACAAACACTTATATATACACTAGTATTTGAGTGTTGAAGAAGCTGAAGAAAGTGTTGAAAGTGTTGAAAGTGTTGAAAGTGTTGAAAGTGTTGAAAGTGTTGAAAGTGTTGAAAGTGTTGAAAGTGTTGAAAGTGTTGAAGGAAGTGAAGAAAAAATTAAGTAAACTTACAAATCACTAATTTATACCACTTGCAAACACTTATATATACACTTTATATAATAATGCAGAACTTAAAATATTTTTGAAGAAATCAATTCAAATTCATTTCAATTTGTTACAAATGCATCATGATATGTTATGATATGTTGTACAGACTTTGTGATTATGTACAAAATGAAGAAGAAGGAAGAACAAAAAAATGAAAAAATCAAAAGAGAAGGAAGAACAAAAGAAGGAAAAAATCAAAAGAAAGGGAAAGAGGAGGAGGAGGAGGAGGACAAAGCCTGGCAAGAGAAAGGGAAAGGGCAGGAGGAGTGTTTGGAGAAGGAGAAGGGTTTGGATGAGAAAGGATGGGAGGAGGCTTTTTGACAAGAAGAATGATAAAGATACTTAAAATGAATTGAAATGAAAGATTGATAAAGATACTGAAAATGAATTGAAATGAAAGATGGAAAGACAAACCAACTATCTTTCTCCTCTGTTAAGGTTAGGTCTTTGCACGAGTGTTTGGGTTTTTTATGATCTAAAAGCGACTTTGTTTTTCTTAATTTGGAATCCAATTTTTAAAGATATTTCAGTTAATCTAAAGACAATTGAATTTAGTTAGAACCGGATGCTTACGAATTGGGGCGTACTTTGAATTATGAATTCTTTCTATTTATTTTTAATTTTACATTACTGATTATTAATTGTTTTGCACGATGGATTGTTATATATGCCGACTCAATACCATTTTCAATCCAAACTAATCCAAACTTATTCTCAAAGTCATTATCTGCATTTTACCATTATGGTTTTCTTTCGCTATATACTTTCATCATTCCTCACATGATCATTCGTACTCAAATATCATTCAAATATCATTCTTTAATAATTTTTTTTCATCTACTTATTATACTTATTGGAGCCAAAAGCAAGCCCAAAAGAAAGTGGGGCCGAAAGCAAGCCCAAAAGAAAGTGGATATTTCTATTGTCTCGGAATTGAATTTCAATTATGAAACCAGTGAGTTTCACATTTTTAGTTATTTGTTATTTTATTTTAATATACTCTTGCTATCACATTTTTAGTTATTTGTTATTTTATTTTAAAATACTCTTGCTAATAGGTTTTTTTTATCCCTGTATTGGTATTGGTATTGGTATTGGTTTTGTTACGTGGTTTTATTTTATTATTGATGGTTTTATTTTATTTTTCAGAATTTTGAGAAAAAAATATTTTCTCAAACTTTTATTTTCAGAATATTATATTGAAGATAATGAAATAACGAGGAAAATGTTTCACAAAAGACAAGTAGAAAAGAAAAAAGATGGAGGAAAAAAGTTTCAAACAAAACAAAGGAGAAAAGAAAAAGAAAAGGAAAGAGGAAAATTGAAAGGATGATGTTTTGTAATGTCTCTATGTATGTATAAACAAATTTTTCCTGTCATATCATCTTATAACATATCACAACACTTATCACATACTCAAATCACATACTCAACATACTTACACACACTTACCACCTATAACATAACACTCTACCAAAATTACCATACTCTCAAATAACTTACAACTTCTAAAATTACAACTTCAGATTATAACCTATAACACAACATCTCAAACAACTTCCAAAATTTAAATTATGTGCTAAAATTTAAAACTCCACTAAGAATCCAATTATATTTATAACTTCATAAATACTAAAATTACAAATATTAAAATAATATTAGTATGCTCCTAATTCTAATATTAAAAACTACAGCAATAATAAATTTATTTATATTTATAAATGCATATATAAATTTTTTAATATAAAAATTAATATTGCAATGGCGTGGCATGCTTGCCTCGTGGGCGCCCGCACTGGCATGGCCGGACGCCCGCGCAGGCACTTGCGAGCACCCTGCCAAGCGCGGGCAAGCTTGCCCGTGCAGTGGCATCCGTGGGCGCCCGCGCAGGCACTTGTGTGCTCCCTGCCAAGCGCAAGCAAGCTAGCCCGCGCAGTGGCATCCGTGGGCGCCCGCTCTGGCATGGCCAGGCGCCCTCGCGCGGCTGCTTGCATGCTCACTTGGCCTGCACGGTAACATGTGGTGCAAGCGCCCCCACTACCATGCCTGGGCGCCCACGTGGACCCGAGCATGCGCGCATGCAGCGCGCGTTGCCATGCGCGGGCGCCGTGCTCGCATGGCCTATCGCGTGCGTTAGCACGGCATACGCGGGGGCTTGCATGGGCGCATGCAGCGCACGGTGGCTTGCTCGGGCACTACTGCAAGCCAGGGTGTCACGCCCCAAACCGGGATCGTGAACAGCCGCCCTTTGCCCTAGGATGCCGGCTGTATTTTTACAGAAAATCGGGCAGAATCTCCCCATAAATCGGAGGTTTCCCGTGTACAATTAAACCTGTATAATCAAAATCAATCTATAATTTAAATAAATGGCCATCCCGGCCTCTCCAAAATCAATAAACACCACCGCCAGCATCCAGAACAACGCAAGGCTATAAGTTTCTAACAGTCCTAGCCACAGACCTCTACTGTCATGCCCAACTAGAGCATGAGCAGCCGCTATACTGAGCGGATCTAAGTTTATACAATATATATCACATTTCCCAAGTAACGTTCAAATACGTACAATCGCCTCAATGCAAATGAAATATGAGAGTTAAACTATACAGTCATCCCAAAATAAGTACATGGCCAACTACGGACCTCAATGTCAAGACCTCGCAGGGTCGAAACTAAATTAGAAGTAAATCTCACCGTCAGAACACAAATCCGCTCTAGGGCCTGTAACGCCGCTCTATCACTATCAACCTGTCTGAGGAGGGAAAAGAGAAGGGTGAGTATCATGGGAAGATACTCAGTGAGTAAGGGGGTAATATCAAGCATAAATAGTATAAGTGAACAATTGGAGTGTCAAATAATATCATTTGAAACAAAAATTTACATTTCGCAGCAAAACATGATATATTTATCAATTTGAAATCATTTAATCAAACACGCGATAGCAAGCATGTATGCATCCATTTAAAATCAAGTAATGTCAGAGTGAGCCAAAAATAGTCCTGGCAAAGGTCAACCGTGACCAAAGACAGGCGCGTCAGGGGTTTTATTATGCATAGACTTTGAAACGCTCTCTATCCCGACGTTGGCCATGAGTTCGCTGAGGCCAACTCATCAACGTGTATAGGACCCCGCCCGGTGCTAGACGGTGGCGTCACGCACGTCCTCCCCCTACGTGGGTTCAACGGCCGCGCCTATAGCCTTTAGAATAAATGACGTTTGCGGATACCTCCTGCAGAAGCGTATCCGGGCAACCCGTGCCTCTACAAACGCCCCTCGTAGCTACGGAATCATCATAGTATCACAAGGGCACAACGTCCCATAGTATCACAAGGGCACAACGTCCCAGGGCACAACGTCCCACAAGTATCACCACATCATCACATAACTAGTGGGCTTCCAACCCACATAGTTCATCAAAAACATTTTAAATTTGCGTGCCAATACGTCTCTTCAATTCATGAATCACTTTAAATACAAGAAGCCGAGTAGGTGGGTTGGTCCGAGTTAAGAGAAAAAAAAAAGTATTGAACTTCAAATATTTTCTAGGGATATTCATTTTCCTGGAGAAACAGATAAGATATCCCGACACAGTGGCATCTTGATACCACCAGGAACTCAAAAAACAAATTCAAAGGAATCTAAAAAATTGAGAAATTGGATCTATGTCCAATGGATCGCACTTACCAAGAAAAAATATTTTGTTTTGATTCGGCCTGTAGTCATATATGAAATAGCGAACGGTATAAATATAGCAACACTTTTTCCCAATGGATACAATCTGCTCATGGTAAAACTTCATATGGGTTCGATGTACTTTTATCTTTAACAACTGGCCCAGCATTGAATACGGGTCGAAGTATGTGGTTGTTTGGCTAGTTAAATGCAATTAATGAGAATAGTAATTCATTATTCTTAACAATAGGGCCCGAAGACTTCTTCGTTCATCATGCTATTGCTCTAGGTTTACATACAACTACATTGATCTTAGTCAAAGGTTCCTTAGATGCGTGTGGTTCCAAGTTAATGCCAGATAAAAAGGATTTCGGTTATAGTTTTCCTTGCAATGGTCCGGGACGGGGTGGTACTTGTGATATTTTGGCTTGGGATGCATTTTATTTGATAGTTTTCTGGATGTTAAATACCCTTGGATGGGTTACTTTTATTGGCATTGGAAGCACATCACATGATGGTAGGGTAACGTTTCACAGTTTAATGAATCTTCTACCTATTTGATGGGATGGTTAAGAGATTATCTATGGTTAAACTCTTCACAACTTATCAATGGATATAACCCTTTTGGTATGAATAGTTTATCGGTCTGGGCAAAGATGTTCTTATTTGGACATCTTGTTTGGGTTACTGGATTTATGTTCTTAATTTCCTGGTATAGATATTGGCAGGAATTGATTGAAACTTTAGCATAAGCTCATGAACGTACACCTTTGGCCAATTTGATTTGATGGAGGGATAAACTTGTGGCTCTTTCCATTGTGCAAGCGAGATTGGTTAGATTAGTTCACTTTTCTGTAGGTTACATATTCACTTATGCAACTTTCTTGATTGCCTCTCAGATCAACTTTACTTTCTCAAAAGTGTTCTCAATCAATTCTATACTCTCGGTCTTTCTTTCCACAACTTCATCCCAGAACAATGGAGTTCTACACTTCCATCCATATGAAGCTTCATAAGGGAGCATTCAAATACTAGTTTGGTAATTACTATTGTAAGCAAACTCTATCAACGAAAGATACTTATAATAGCTATCCTAAAAGTCCATTACACAAACTTTAAGCACGTCCTCTAATGTTTATATTGTGTATTTTGATTGCCCATGGGTTTGAGAGTGAAAGGTAGTGCTATGCTTTAATTGAGTAGCTAATGATTCTTGTAATTTTGGCTAGAACCAAGAAGTAAAACAGGGGTCGCAATCAGACAAGATCGATACCGGGACCCATGGAATGTCATAATTTTATCAATGTATAATTTATCTAACTTCTCTAAAGAAAAGGTGTTTGAATTGCCAAGAAATGAGCTGATTTGGTGAAAGATTTACAATCACTTTTCAGTGTACATGGCAACACAACTACAAAATCTATAGTAACATACTCCATTGCCACTCGGGATTTAGCAATGGTTGGAGAACACCGGTAAGCCTTTCGTGATCAGCTTTTACTTGCTAATATACTAAACACTTGGATGCAAATTCAACAATCTCCCTTTTCATTCCCGACCACCAGTAAGTCTCCTTAATCATTTGGTACATCTTAGTATTTCCCACTGTTCATGTACTGTACTTCCTTGTTTCCCACTAATTTATTCCCAAATGCGACACTAGATGTGGGGGCCTCAAACATTGACGATCATTGGCTTTGTGGAGTACCAATAGACTCTATAATCAAGACTCCACCATAAGAACTCATGTTCCTACTTCGCTTGGAACTCTAACCCGATATAAATTCGGTCCTTTTCTTCTATCTTTGTTCCTCTCTAGTCCTTCCCATTTCCTCTACCATTTTCTCAACCCTCGAGTCTAATTCCAAGATATCTTTATAGGTATGGACCAAGATCACAGATAACTTCTCTCGAATGGATAATAAATTTAGAACCTCCTCTAATTTGAAATGTAAATACTCCTTGAAAGTCACTAACTCTGAGACAAATGAGGATAACTTCTTTAATTCCATCTTATATTCCACCACTGATTTGTTGCCTTAGCGGTGATGGAGAAACTCCTTCCTCTTCAAATCTTGGTAGGTGCCATAGACCTCTCCTGTAGGTTGCCCACCATACTCAAGTGTCTTCATCCAACAACTATACAGCCATCAATAGTTTTAATTCATCATCGAGTTTTATATTGACTACGGTCTCCAAACCTGATTTATCCAATTCTTCTCCGACATTGCATTACTAATCCCTAAAAAGTGATACATCCAAGTTGTCAAACTTCTTTGATCAACTTGAGCAGTTCAATGGTGTGGCGATTTATTGATGTAGCCACTGAAGTGGAAGGAGCAATCGATGCCATCAAAGGGATCGGTAGGACAACCAGATTCAGTGGAGGAGCTATTGGTGCTTAAGTTGGCGCTTAGAGATGAGCACCATAGACATTCAACCACTTAGTCCACTATTGAAGGGCTTTGAGTGATGGTGGAGGAATCTTGGTTGAGGAGCCGGGGGAGTAGCAATTGGATGAGGAGATGGACATGTGAGAAAGATCCATCCTCATGCTTGAAAAGATGAATTTCATTTATATTCCCACTCTTCATCTAAGAGGCATGGTCCTATAAAAGAGAAATACTATTCTTAGCTCGTCTAGTTAGAAATCAGACTAGGTCTTTAACCACCTAAAATACGAAATCACTAGTCCCTAGGACCCAAGGAGGATTTTTTAAATCTTTTGAAAAATCCTTTAAACTCTGAATTTTACAAAAAAAAAAAGGATACTTTAAAATATTTTGAAAACTCTTGGAGACATTTGGAAATATTTCAAACATTTAAAACCATGAGTCTAAACTCAAATACTAATAAAATTACCATGTCCCGACCTTCGGGTTCGAGCACATGACAACCATCGCGTGATTTAAAAGTATGTGCAATCACTAATATATACTCCAAGATCCAACAAGGCTACAAAAAAATACCTTTTCCAAGAAATCTAGCTCATGAAACATTCAAATCTGATAACGTGTAAAGAACAAATAAATATTTGACATTTTAAAATATAAGTTTTCAACTTTAGGTAAAAAAACATGTAAATAAAAGTATAATATATGCATAGTCTTCAAAATATGACTTCCAAATTTATAAGTATCAACTTCCAAAATACCCTACAGTGGGTCCGTCTACATGACTCAAAAATTCAGCAACTAAGAAGAACCAATACCACAGTTGGTCTAAAAAGACCCTCTCCTCGACTAGATTTAGTTAGCGGTAGAATAGTTTCTATCATTGTACTTCCTTTGAAAAGACTAAGAATGAGGGAGGGGGTTTTGTTGAAACTACATTTCTATCAATGGTCAAGGGTTTTTTTCACAATTTTAATAAAATATTCACCATCCTTCGTGTTGGCACAGAATTCCATGGAGTACCACCACATTATTGCTGGAACAACTTAAGAAGGCTTACTATGTCGTCTATCATCAAGCCCAATTTTAATTCAGCTTTAACCACGCTGCCCCAATGGTCTCAATCTATGGAAAGAACTAAAGTATAGTCGTTTATTCTTTTCCATGCACTATGTTACAAAATCTGTTTCACATTTCAATATCATAACCATTCACAATGGAATGAAATTTCATAATTCACAATCATAATTCAATTTTAATATGATGCAAGCAGATCAAGAAATCAAGGACAGAGTTTTGGATTGATCAAATCATTTAAGTTAGGCACACCATGATCACAAACAATTTATAGATCTATTTCAAATTCATTTCAAAATTTGTTTCATAAATCATAAATTGAAAACCGTTTTATCTTTCATACTCAACATAACCGTCCAATTACAGTGTTAGGGATGGTAATCACTCCCACTTTTCTCCATATCAAGAGTCTTGCCTTGATCAGTTTTGTTTAACCCCTAACAGGTATCATCAAATAACCAAAATCATTAACATTTATCATTTCACTTCAACCCATAATTCTAACATACAAAATCTAACTTTTCTCTCACTTACTATAATTCAAAATTCTCCAAATCTATTTCATCAAATTTCAACATAAATTTTAAAGTCATGAAAGGAGAAAGTAAACCCAAACTAAAAATGAGAAGATTACCTAATTTTTTATCACCAATTTCGTCTCAAGCCAATCTACCACCAAACTCTAGGTTTTCTCTCACTAGAAAATCTCAAATATCTTACTAAATCTAGCTTTCTAAAGATTGGGTTATGAGTTTTGAAGTCTTTAGAGCGTAGGTTTTGTGGTGTTTTAATTGATCTTTGATGGAAGCAAAGAGAGAGGAAGAGAGTGTATATGAGTCAAGAGGAAGAAGAGTGAGAGAAGAGGTAAAATTTGGATTTCGTGGATTCTGGAGTCTCGGCTCTACTTTTTTATCTACAACTTATTTCTCTTATTTACTTAGTTGCCCTCTTTCACTTCCAAATTATACAAGTGTCCAATATTTTGGGTTATTGAGAAGGTCACCCCAATAAATTTAAGTACTTGAAATCCTATTCTATTAAGAAAATATGTTCGGTGACAAGCAAGTATAGATGGGATAAAAGATGCAATTTATGGAAAATAAATTTGGAATATTAAAAAATCTGGAATATTCAAGGTCAAGCGTGGTCAACGGTAGTTAAGGTCTAGCAAAGTCATTAGTTGCAAATAGGAGAGTCATCGAGAACAAAAGTATGATTCTCATTGAGGAGTATGGTTCAAATTCTAATGGCTATCGAAAGGTTCACAATTTCAGTATTGAGGAGTTCAATGATTAGAAATAAAAAAGTGTACCAACAATCTCACACTTGCAAAGTAGCATACGTTTACTAGGAAGTAAACATGTATCTCCACCAAGAATTGATTTGCAAGTGTCTCACACCAATCATACCGAGAAGGTGGTGAGCTCAAATCCACACAAGTTCACAATATCCACTGGGAAGTGATTTGCAGTGTTCTCACACCAATCATACCGAGAAGGTGGTGAGCTCTCGGTAATTGTTGGCCCTTAGTCAATCCTCACTAATTAAGGTCAAGCATGGTCAATGGCAGTTAAGGTCAAGCAAAGTCATTAGTTGAAAATAGGAGAGTCATCGAGAACAGAAGTGAGATTCTCATTAAGGAATATGGTTCAAATTCTTAAGGCTATCGAGAGGTTCACGATTTTAGTATCGAAGAGTTCCACACATAGAAAAAAGGTGTACCAACAATCTCTTATTTGCAAAGTAGCAGACGTCTATCGAGAAGTAAACATGTATCAAGAGATTTAGTATAACTCTTCCAATACCGACAGGTGATTGGAAGATTTGTACCAACAAATAAGTGGAAATAAAATATACCAAGAGGAGTGTACCAAACAATTCTCAATGGATACACCGAGAAGGTAACAACAAAATAGTGACCCAAGGATAGCAATCTCCAAAAGGTGGTTACTACGAAGAAAATTCAAAATTAGAAGGAACAGTCCACTCAACTTTAAAACTCTACCGATCAACTCAATTTCTCATAAAGAAGTCAAATTCTACTGAAGAGACTAATCCTGATGAGAACTCAAGCTCTATCGAGCACCAAGCACTTTAGTAACCGAGGATTTAAAAATCGAAAATTTATCAACCAAGTGCCTAAGGAGTTCTTGGACAGCCCAAGTGAAAAAAATTCACATTTATATCTAATTAATTATTTTTTCACATTTTCACAAAATATAAAAATTTTCAAATAGTCGTTTTTGAGTTTGAACTTATCCGGTATTACATCCTAGCTCATGTGCTAGAAACCTCCCCTCGGCATTCATCCACGAAAGTTCTCCCCCCCCATGGAACAAAAGCGTGCCACTCAAAAACTAGAAAACAACCCCCCTAGGAGGCGCAATCTCTCCCACAAGGGAGCCCAAGGAAGACCCAAGAAGGAGCATCAATCTAGTCCAGAAGAGTACATTGGGTTATCGCCCAATCTCACCATAACTCATGCCAACAACAAGCCATGCTCAGCCTAATGAACATGCTCTCTAAATATCCAGAATCAAACTCTTTTTGAGGCCCAAAGGAGCCAACAAGAGAGTCCAAGTGGAGCTCCAAAGAAGAGTAGAAAGCCTACTAAGAAAGACCAAATGTTCCCTCCAGAAAAGCATCTTTCGTTCTAGGCCAACCTAACCAAGACTTAGGCCCAGCAGCAGGCCATGTCAAGCCAAGTTTGGGCCAAGGTCTCAAACACTTCTAGGTCCAAGAATAAAGCTCAATTAGAGGCACAATTTAGCCCATAAAAGAGTTCAAATGAAAGTCCAAGAAGATGTCTAATGCTTGCCCAAAGGAAAATGGGAAAATGGCCCAAGCAGTGTCCAGTAATAGCCAAGCTTTAGCCAAGCTCAAACTCTTCAAGATCCAAATAGTGAAGCTCTATTGGAGGTTTAATCTAGCCTACAAACCAAGAGAACGGCTTAAAAAGTGAATGGAATTCGAGCTCATTATCTTGACCTAAAACCCCAGTAAGTTTTAAGCAATGTTCAAGTATATCAAAGGTCATGACGAAGCTCAAGTAAAAGCCCAATCCAAATCCAAGAAGATGCACAATTAGGTCCAAGAAGTGAAAAAAAGACAACCCAGGAGTGTCTTGGGTTTCAGCCCCAATCTAGCCTAAAACCAAAACATGTTCTAGGCTTATTTGGAGCCAACCCAATGGCTAGCTTTGCCAGCTATTGGGCCCAATGGCCTGAGTTGGAAAGGAGATGGTTTAAATCTTCTTTTCAGCCCCTTAATGACTAGCAAACAAGGCATGGACATTTCCAACGGTCAGGAAAACTAGCCATTGGAGCTCGTCTCCAATGGCTGGTTGGGGATACTGGCAGCTCCCTTGCTCTACAAAAATTCCACCCTTCTCCAAACTTTGTAAGGGGTTAAGTCCCACTAATATAAGGCATGAAGACCCATATTTGTAGAGGGAAAGAGAGGAGTAAAATTGAGTGAAAAAACGTATAGGATGATTGGAAGAATAGAGAGTAAAATGGAAACAGAATTAGAAATTGATTTCGAATAATGTATTGATCAAATCAGAGTTCCAATAGACTGTTGTTTCAGTACTGCCATGCCTACCTGAAGCATGGGGGTGATTCCTGTTCCTCCGGCAAGCATTCCAATTGCTCTAGCTTGGCCAGTTTTATACCTGAATTTCCCTTTAAACCATAAACACCAAAAATTTATAAATCACTGCTTTTAATCACCAAACAAATGGGAAAACGGATTCATGAAGTATCAAAATTTCATCCATGTGGAGCACTCGGCAAATATCCTGATTAGACCAAGATTAATAATATGCATAAGGTTGAGGGGGATTTTAAGATGGACTCTTCTTTTAGACCCAATATTCTTATTAGAGAAATTTTATCCAATCTTATAACACTACTAGAAAACATGCCATCAACGACAGAAAAATCCGTCATTAAAAGCAAGAAATCCGTGGCTAAAGGGTATTAGCGATGGATTTTTTTCAACGGAAATTCTATCGCTAAAAAGCACCACACTAAATATCAACGATAGAATACAATCCGTCGTTAATATCAGCGACGGAAAAAATCCGTCGCTGATGATTAGCGACGGAAAAATTCTATCGCTAATTAAAAAATAAAAAAAAATAAAAATCAGCGACGGATTGGAATCCGTCGTTGATTTTTTAGCTCTCATAAACTAAACCATGCACCAGGCCACCCACAAGCCTGCGTGTCGCGCACCTCAGCTCCTCTGAACCCGCCCAGCAGCCCACCAGCCCGCTTCCTTTAATGTGTGAAAAAGCTCCGCATTGCCTCCACCACCATTCGAACACTAGAACAAATAAAATGATGAGAGCAACATAACCACAGGACCACATGATGCTACCTTACTCAATTTTTTTTTAATATCTTTATCTCATAAAATTTAATAATAATAAAACAATTTGATAATTTATTATAAAATAATAAAATTTTATGTTAAAAAATAATAAAAAAATTAAATAATAAAATAATATTATTTTTCTACAAAATAAAATAAATATAAATATAAAAAGAATTAATAAAATATAAAATATAAAATATAAAATATAAACATAAAAAAAAAATACGTCGGTAATCCGTCGCTAAAATTTCCATCAGTAATCCGTCGGAAATATTCCGTCGCTAATCCGTCAGTGATAGCCGTACAATTCTTTTTTTTTTAAACCCTTCATCACTACAGTGACAGATTACCAACGGAATATTTCTGACGAAAATATTTTTATCGCTAATCCGTCACTGATAGATTTATATATTTTTTTCTTTTTTTTTACTTCAATGATGGATTACTGACGAAAATATTTTCGTCGCTAATCCATCGGTCATCTCTCAGTATTCTGTTCGACGTTAATCCGTCGCTATTACCAACGGATTTTTTTTCGTCGGTAATTTTATGTCGCTAAAAACGTGTTTTCTAGTAGTGTAAGTAGTTGGTAAGATACATAATTTTAGAGTGGAGATGGAGTTGGTGGTCGAAAAATTTGGAACATGATATTCTTATCAAATAGCACATTAGAATCCTTTAAATTCAATTCATGGTCGAATTTCAAAATCCGAGCTAAAAACCATACTGTACCCATGGTCCTATCACAGCAAGATAATCACCGTGTCACATCCCTCTAAAGTGGTGAGACATTTTTCCATTTGGATACATCTGCATTCATATAGACTTTAGAGAGAGAACAATTCACATCTGAAAACCAACATGAATATGGAAATTATTTTGTGAGATATTGTGGGATCTATATATATATATATATACACACCTTTACCACTAGCTCAAAGTATCCGATATCTGAATCAAGAGTGATTGGAGTACAAGGTCTAATCACTTCTTTGCCTCAGCTAACCTTGCCCCTGTAAATCCACACACCATTCAAAAATGCTTGCTTGTTATTGTTGCGTCAACATCATCATTGCATGTTCTCTTTGCTTTTTCCATTTTACATGAAAATAAAAGGCAATTAACTACTCACATGGCCAATCTCATTCATCTCAAGAATTTAAATGTAATTTATTACAACCGATGCTGCTAAGATGAAAACTTAGTGTCATAAAGTTCAAAAATTCGCTTTTGTGCATTTTGAGGACCCACATAGCCAATCCATCCATGTTAGATATTGTCGATTCGATTGATGTCAATCTTCCTGATACATGGCCGAAACGGTCCAAACCGAATTGGGCTCAAGACAAGCCCACAATATATCGAATGACCCTCGGTAGCCCATCTGCTCAATTAGTCAACACTCACTTGATGACTAACCGTTTCGATTCAAGAGCTTGTCGTTATCGTGAAGCTTTAGACCCTCTATGCCCTTGGGACATGAGATACATCAACTGAAACGTGTCATCGATATGGGATTTATCTCCTGGATGGATAGACATGACCCATATTCTCCTGGTATGCATCGACCATGCTCGAATCAGTAAACGACTGCTCGGTCACGACACTTGCTTGGTGTTCGGTGATCATCACTTGGCTTGCTAAAGCAAATATTCGCTTCTCCTACAAACGCGGATAAGATCTCCCTAAATGGAAGGGAATCCTCCAATCATGGAAAAGAATCTCCATATCTACCTAGAGTTTCCTAATCGATGACAACTAAGATCTTTTAGAATCTTTTTACCGTGACTTCCATAAGGAAACTAGGGTTTTGACGTCCCGCTCACATACGTTTCTCATATCAGATAACCATATATATATCATGGACTCAATTGACTAGGTACACATACATATTCTCTAAACTTACATATGGCACAAGAGAGTTTTCTTTCCGTCTACTTTTTCCTTTTGAAAACTATGATCTAATTTGAATATTGGAACCTCCTCCGCTGGAGTGCCCTCCGGCGGTCCTTTACAGGTCACTTCCTCCGACATCAATAGACAACTAAACCCTACCATTCAAAGTTAGCAGAGCAATTATCTAAGGAGCCAAATCTACCTCCATCAGATTGGCGCTGTCTATGGAAACATACTAGAAAGAAATCTGTCTCGCTACCGCTTCACTTTGTCTAGTGAGAATGCCTCCCCAAAGAATGGCCAGGGCCACTTCCAAAGTAGCATCCTTGATGGAAGGGTGCACTACCTCTCTGACGAACACTGTACAACATGTGGTGAACAACCCCGTAAGACCTCTTATCGTCACTAATTCGCCCGAGGTCCAACCCTTGACCAGCCATCCAAATCATCCGATTTACTCGGCCTCAAATAGAGAGACTAGAATCCAAAGTACAAAGTATAAGCAAACAGCTAGAAGAGCTCAGCCACACCCATCAACCAGGAGCCCAATCCTCCCCTCGCAAATCGAATCACATGCGTATGAAGAGACTCGAGCCTAGGGAACATCGAGAGCCTTTGGTGATGTCCCATCATGATCCAATTGACTTATAAAAACAGGTCGAGGAGCTCATAGCCAATGAGTTAAAGTGGGAAAGAGATGAGTCGACTCAGTATCCTGCAGGTCTCTCACCTATTGACCTTGAGATTTCTTAAAAATCAATGCCTCATCATGTACTGCTTCCTCCCTTAGAAAGATACGTGGCACCACTAATCCCAGGGACCATGATGCCCACTTTATCACTGTGATGATCTCAATGGACATGTCAGATGCCGCCGAATATAAACACTTCCCAACAACTTTAAAAGGCATCATGCTAATATGATTCAATTCACTTCCCTCGTTCAGCGTCAAAAGTTTTTCCCAATTGCAGCAGCAGTTTGAGACCCACTTTCTTATCAACAAGGTCACACTTTCTCATCGGCAAGGTGCCAAGAGAAAGTCTACGTCTCTCCTCTTATTGTGACAAAGGGATGACAAGCCATTAAGAGATATCTTTGAGAAGTTCAAGGTTGAAATAATGAAAGTCTCTGGTCTGGAGCATTTAATCGTGCTGGCAGCACTTCTCGTGGGACTACAATCATCCGGAATGAAAACATCCATCACTAAGAATCTCCCATCCTCTATCCAAAAGTTTTACGCCCACGTAGAAAAAAATATCGTAGCAAAAGATGTCGAAGCCGTTGATAGGCGACACAATCGATCAACTCAGAAAAAGTACAACCGCTTACCTTGATGGTCTTCAACTAAGAGGACCTACCAAGGGGCCCCACAATAGCAAAAGTTCACTAGTTACACTACTCTAAGCGAGATCCCTAGCCAAGTACTCTTCCTCGTCCCACAGAGGATAATCCCAGGGACAAGATTCGGTATTGTCACTTCCACTGAGAGTATGGTCATTTCACTTAGAGTTGGGTATGGGCCAGTTCTGGCCCAAAAACCAATCTAGCTGGACCGATTTTACCGAGACCGAAAATTGGCCTGGAAAAAATTGAGCTAGAACTGGGAACCGAGAACTAGCACAGCCTAGGCCTAAAACCGGCATAGAACCAACCCAAGCCCAGAACTGGCCCGGCTGTTCCAACAGGTTCAAACGATCAAATCCTTTTTTGAATTTTTCTCAAAATACCCATCTCAATAGCTATAAAATGATTAGCTTGAGAGATATTTTGATCTATAAGGTAAAAAATGATAGCTATAAATAAACACAACTCATATTCTAATTTCACATAACAATTTCTGATACTCTCTCAATTTACAACATTCTCTACTCTCTCTTACAGTTTCATTATATTTCTTAACAATTTACAATATTACCATATTTTTCTCCACTTACAATTTAGAATATCTTTTTTTTTCTTTTTACCAACAACTTACAATTACAACATCACCATTTTTTTCCTCCACCTACAATTTACAACAGCCTATCATTTTTTTCTACCTACAAGATACAACCTTATCAGTTTGTTCTCCATAACATTACCATTTTCTCCTCAATATCTCCCAAAATTTGGCAAGATTTGAAAGTTTGAAACTCAAATTAATCAAGATTTGGAGATAAACAACATTTGCCTATGTTAAATTGGTAACATTTATTTTTTTACATTTTATTTTTTATGCAAATTTAATTCATTGTTTTTAATTTTTTACTTTAAAATTTAAAAAAAAAATGACTGAAATACACTCATCACAATCTTCATACCAATCTCCTCTCCCCCCATTCATATTTTTTCAAGAGAATATTGTCAAGCAAATTAATATTATCATAGAAGTAGAAAAAATTAAATTAAGTCAAATACAATCTAATATCATAGGCACTAGAAAAGATGATTTTAATGCATAGGATTTTTTTGTTAAACACTTTGAGGAGCAAAGGGCCACTTGGTGTCAACAAAAATATAAATTTATAAAGGGTTGGAGAGTAAACACTCTTAAAAGACATATTATAAGAGATCAATTTGATAAATTATCACAAACTAGACAAACACAAATATCTATCAGGGGGAATGTCATGGATACATTTAGCTATAATATAGAGACTGAAAAAATAGATCAAATTGAATAAATAACCCATAAGGAATTATCACTTAATATTTTTGAATGTGAAATTTTTTAGAAATATGTTCAAAAATATTTACCATCGAATTATAAAAGAAGTCCTAGGAAATCAGATAGGGGGAGAGATCACTAGATCGTTTTCAAGAGTTAAAAAATGCTTTGATTGCAAAATTTAAAATCATTTCGAATAAATTTTCAATAATTTCAAATACTTGGAAAGTTAAAAAAAATAAATATTTTATAATTATAACATGTTATTAGATAAGTGAATCATAAGTTTTAAGGAAAAAGAATTTAGCTTTTCCAAGATGGGACCACCCACATTCGGAACAAAATATTGTTAGGTTAATAACTAATGTTTGTCGTGAATTTAGAATAACTAATAGAATTTTTTGTTTGTTTTTAAATAATGTTTCGATCAATATTTATGTAGTTAATTTCTTCAAAAAAAATATTTTAAAAACAGTATTAGATGGAACATTTTTCCATAAAAGGTCTACATGTCACGTATTAAATTTATGTATAAAAGATTGATTAAATACTGCAAAAATAAGTTTACAACCTATTCATGATCTAGTTTATCAAATTAGAAATTTTTTTGTTAAAATACAAGAATTTAGACATTTATATCAATTAAATAATATAAAATATAAAAAATTTAAATCAAAAATTGAGACTAAGTGTAACTCCACATATGAAATGTTACAAGATGTTTTTCCATTTAAAAATATTTTAATCGAATTTGTTAATTCTAATTACGATTATGGCTTTTTTGATCAAACAATTTTTGATTTTGTAAAAACACTATTTGATTTATTGAAAATTTTTTATACTTGTACAAATTTATTTTTCAGTGTATATTGCCAACCGCGGATAGGATCTCTCGTAAATGGAAGAGAAACCTCCAATCATGGAAAGAATCTCCATAGCTACCCAAACTTTCTTAATCAATGACGACTGAGATCTTTTTAATCCTTTCACCATGGTCCCCGCAATTTTGATACCCCGCTTGCATACGTCTCTCATGCAACGTAACTATATACACATCATGAAGTCAATTGATCAAGTGCATATATGTACTCTCTACACTCACATATGGCTCAAGAGAATTTTCTTTTTATCTATTCTTTCATTTCAAAAACCACTCTCTAATTTGAGTGTCGGAGATTCCCTCGTTGGAACACTTTCCTGTGATCCTTTGCAAGTCACTTCCTCCAACATCAACAGATGGCTAAACCCTACTATTCATAGTTAGCAGAGCAATTATCTGAGGTGCCAAACTCACCTCGATAACGTCTAATGCAAATTGTCCATAGGTGTTGAACTAGTAGGACACTATATATGTAAAACATCTGCATGTTACTAGAAGAAAGAGCACTACATGTGCTAACTTTCTAACAAAGCAAAAAATGAGCATCACCTGCATCTTATATGTGATAGATACTATATTGTGAACCAAATACAATAATGCATAATCAAAAATAATCTGAGACTGAGAATCGAATATACCTTTGACCATTCACGATTCTGAAAATCTCCGACAATTGTGATAGCACCAAAATAATCTTTGGAACATGCATAAGTTTTCTAAACCCTTAATTTCACTCAATAGATGGTGTGGAGTTTTGAAATTGGACATAGCAACCCAATGTACTAGGAAGGGATTTATATAGGTTTTTAACCATCAAAGAGTTTTTAAAATCTCATAATTATACCCTAAAATATTGGTAGTCATTATGAGAATTTAATTAAATATTCGTAATAGAAAAACAAAATGAATTGTGTAAAGATTTGAATGAGATACCAAAATCCAGCCAAATGCATCTCAATTTAAATGTCTTTCATTCTTTATCATATTTAATCCTTTTTCGGTTATATTTTCCCCATTAACTTTAATTTGAATGCATTAACTCATTTATGGGATTTGAATTTTAAAAATTTCTAACATTCTCCCACTTGACCAGCAAATCAACTTGAAATCAAAATTAAGTTAATTGTGTATAAAAATAGAGTACATAAGTCACGGTAATAAGTTCTTTAAAAGTGAGTATTATCTTCCTGTACTACAATACATTCCAATTTTTAACATTATGGTGACATTTACTTTATGAATAAACTTTACGTTTATTCGGGATTCAAAGTTGATAAATTTATCTCAAAACAACAATATGTGCACAACTTTATTGAGAAATTCAACCTAAGTTTCATTTAAATAAAGCAATAAACTCATATTCACAACATGATCCCTAAACCTACTTGGTGGCATGTTTTTGGTTAAGGGATCGGCCAACATACAATTAGTGGTAATGTATTAGATTACAATTTTATTTTTCAATACACTTTCCTTAATGACTAAATAATTTATGTCGATATACTTACTTCAATTACCACTCTTATTATTTTTAACCAAAAATACAGTAACTGAATTATTACAAAATATACATAATGGTGTAGGTATAAAATCTAAAACCCTAAATCTGGATATGAAACTCTTAAACCATACCACGTGTGACGAATCCTCAAAACATGTCATGAACTCAGCTTCCATAGTGAGGTCACAATCAATGTCTGCTTAACACTCCTTCATGATACAGCTCCACCGGCCATCATAAAGATATAACCCGATGTTGATTTCTGGGAATCAACACAGTTGACAAAGTCCGAATCTGAGAACTCGACAACTTCCAAACTGTCGATTATTCTATATGTACTTCCAGACTATCGATTCTTTTATATGTAAGTATGTATTTCTTTGTGATTTGTAGATATTTCAATACCTTCTTTGCAGCCTTTCAATATTCCAAACCTGGGTTATTTTGATATTTACCTAACATACCTACAACATGCACTATATCAAGCCTTGTACAGATTTATGCATATATGAGACTTCCAACAATGGAAGCATAGGAGATATTAACTATCTGTTCCCTTTCCAAATTTGTTTTTGGGCATTGGTCCAAATTGAAGCTATTTTCTTTAACAATCGAAACTATATTTGGTGAACAGTTCTTCATCATGTATTTCTTAAGCACTTTATTGATATAAGTCTCTTGATACAATCTCAAAATCTTATGGAATTTATTTCGACATATCTTTATGTTGATAACATAAAATACATTATTTAATTCTTTCAACTCAAAGTTCTTAAAGATGAACTATTTCATCTCATATAGTATTTTCTTATCATTGGTTACAAATAGTATATCATCCATATAGAGGATAAGGAAACAAAATATACTCTCACTACACTTGAAGTATATGTATTGATCCACAATATTCTCTTCAAAGTCAAATGAAATAAGTATATTATAGAATTTCAAATACCACTAACAGGATACTTATTTTAACCCTTATATGGATTTCTTGAGATTGCACACCAAATACTCACTACCACTGAGGAGAATCCTTCAAGTTGACATATGTAATTTTCTTCCCCTAGTTCTTGATTATGGAAAGCCGTTTTATATCCACTTGTTACAATTCTGGGTCAAAATTTTTAACAAGTGCCAAAATAATACGTAGGGATCTTTCTTGGATACTGGCGAAAATGTCTTCAAGTAGTCGATTCCTTCCCTTTGACTAAACCCTTTAGTAACAACTCTGACCTTATATTTCTCGATGTTGTCCAATGAGTCTATCTTAGTTTTGAAGACCCATTTACATTCGATGGATTTTATCCCATTTGACAACTCTATAAGATCACAGACTCTATTACTTTTCATGGAGTCCATCTCATCCTTTATGGCATTTAGCCATAAATTCGAGTCCTTAGAACTCATGGCTTATGAAAATGTTTTTCCTCTACGACTCCGAAGTTATAGTCAAACTCTTGAAAGTATACTATATAGTCATCAGATATAGTTGATATTTTTTCTTGAGTAGACCTCCTTAATGTAGGTTCAACATTATTCATAAGAGAAAGTTGACCAACTTGATCTTGGTCAGCTGTTTATGGAATTTCTTGGCTATCACCCATACTCTGATTTGTGTTCATAGGCACTTGAGAGTTATTTTGGACGACAACTAATTTGGTACTTGAACTTGATGGGATACTTGATGGGTCCCTTTCAAGAATTAACTCTCGAAAGTTATGCCTCCCACTAACCAAGTCATTCTCTAGAAATTTAGCATTTCTAGTTTCTATAAATCTAGTATGGTAGGATAGATGATAAAACCAGTATCCTTTGGATTTTCGACATAACGGACAAAGTATCTACTTAATGTCATTGGATCTAGTTTCTTTTCCTATGGATTGTAAACCCTTATCTCTACATGACAGCCCCAAATGTGTACATGTCTTAAACTAGATTTCTAACCTTTAAATAACTCGAAAGGAGTTTTGCCTACTGTCTTAGTTGAAACTCTGTTTAGGATGTACACTGTCATCTTGAGAGTTTCAGTCCACAAGAATTTAGGCAATTTGGAGTTAACTATTATACTTCTAACCATATCAAGTAAGCTCTTGTTCCTTATTTCAGCTACCCCATTCTGGTCAGGTGAACCAACTATGGTGTATTGGCCAACAATTCCATTTTCTTGAAAGAACCTTATAAATGGACCTAGTGTTTGTCCATCCTCTGTATACCTTTTATAGTATTTCCCACCTCTATCTAACCTCATGATTTTTATTTGCTTATCATATTGTTTTTTTACTTCTACCTTAAAAATTTTAAAAGTATCTAATATCTCGTCCTTATGGCGAAAGATATAGAGATACATATAGCATGAATAGTCATCTATAAATGAGATGAAATAACTATGACCAGACTAGTCTGTGCCGGAAGTACAAATGTCTGCATGTGATCTCTAGCAATTCTGAGCTCTTTTTAACACATTTTTGAGTCTTATTGGTTTGCTTTCCCTTAATATAGTCTACGCAAATCTCAAAATCAGTAAAGTCTAGAATATTAAATACCCCATCATTTACCAACTTTTCTATTATTTTTATGGAGATATGTCCTAATCTTTGATACCACAACATGGAAAAATTTTCCTCAATGACACTTCTTTTATCCATTGTATGTGTTATATTCATACAAATATTATCTTGTAAAGTAATAATATATAATCCATTTAAAAATGGACCATAACGAATGATATTTAAACCATAAAATAATGTTATTTTATTACTAAATGGAAAGAGTAATTGAATTGTAAAAGTTTTGAAACGGAAATTAATTTCCTAAAAAATTTAGGTACATAAAATTCTCTCCCCAATTTCAAGACATGTCCACTTGCCAATATGAGCTCACGAGTAAACGCCATTGGTGATTGCGACTCATGAGCCCATCTTGTTGTCCAAATAGATAAGTTGTTCACAATCCACTAACTTTCTTAGATTTGCAACACATTCGTAATGTGGATGGTATAACAAGAGTCAATCCTTCATGTGTCATGAAAAATCTCAGTCATGCAAAATTCATAACAAACTAATGAGATTTTCATACTTTTATTTTCAAGCCACTACTTGTATTTGGCACAATCCTGTTTCATGTGTCCTTTTTTTTTTACAGAAAAAACATTTGAACTCTTTTTTTATGTCCGCTTTTAATTTTATAACCTTTTTGGTTTGGTTTGGACCTGCCCATCTTCTTTCCTTATACTACCACATGTGCACTAACAGAACTTTGCTTTATCTCCATCAACAGCCTTCCTTCCTTCTGTACATGCATGGCCATCAATTTATTGATAAACCATTTCTTATTATATGTGTTGTAAGAGATAACCGTATAGCTAAGGGAGTGAGTTCAAAATAAAGTGCACAAGGAAGGTTTTGGATATCTCAACCTCCAGGTTCTTTAATTAGGCCGTAATGTCCCACATCACCGTGGATAATAGTGAGCCTGATAGAAGAGAATTGCATAATGAAGGTACTACCAAAAATTTCTCTGACGCCACAAATTGTTCATCTATAGGCTTAAAAAGAGTACGGACATTGGTATGATGATTGATCGACTCACGGATACCAATCAAAATTTTACTTTTTATGAATATAGTACTTAGACGATTATATCGACCCCATTCTTCATAAAAAGTCTTTTCATCTATAGAGTTGGTATCAGTTATCGGAGGTAGCACGTCTTTCTGTATAGTATATTCACTGTCCAAGTAGTCTAAATGGAGAACTACCATTTCCCTCCATTCATTATAATTCTCTCCATTCAAATTAGAAAAATCGAATTTTAAATTTATAGTTTGGAATACTGTAAAATAAATAAATATGTTTACTAATTATATATGAGACATTTAATATATGTCTACTAATGCAAACATATGAAAATAAATTTATGATATAGAAATTGTCTGTGTACTAAATTTCTAATTCTATTATATTTATTTGATTTTATGATAAGATTTATCAAAAATAAATCATCCTCCAATATTTATGGACTAATTGAGAAACTATCAATAGTTAGTTTCTTCTTGATCATTTTATCATTTTCAACTTAGTCCTATAAGATGATTTTTCTAGTGCACCAGATAGGTTCCCAAGTAGGTGGTGGATCATATGGGACCGTTTAAAAACCAGTCAGTTTTAGACTTATTTTTATCTTTTTAACTGAACCAGCCTAGATATACACTAAATTAACCATACTTATAGTATTATATAGAAAAGGGATTTCATCTAAATAAATTACTATTGAAAATAACTATTTTGATATCTTATCTCCCATTTTATTATTTTCATGTAACAAAAATTTTTGTGGAATAAAATTTATTACATAAAAATAATTTTTATGACAAATTTATCATTTTCCTAATGTAATCATATCTTTATATATAATTTTTTATTTAATTATGACTGTTGTGGTTAAATCATAATTAATTTTAAAAATTATATTAATTACAAAAATAATGATATTAATTAATTTTGTCATGCTAATATGCAAAAATAAAAATACAATTATTTAATACATTTTATTAATTTTGTACGTCTCCTTATGTACAAAATATATTCAACATTAATTTATACATGATATTTTTAATACAAATGTCTAATATGAAACATTTCAAACTTTATTAGGTCTTTTAAAATATATTGTAGGGATTTCATTAAAAAAAATTATTGACCCATTTATGAATTTGGGACAAATGTCTCCAAAAAAATATTTACTTAAGGAAATCATTTAATACAAGATATAAATGATTTTTAAAAAAGAAAAAATTGATCATATGGCCATTAATTAAATAAATAAATATTTAAAATATTGTAATTTTTTAAA
This sequence comes from Dillenia suffruticosa, assembly GCA_033439265.1. Taxonomy (NCBI): domain Eukaryota; kingdom Viridiplantae; phylum Streptophyta; class Magnoliopsida; order Dilleniales; family Dilleniaceae; genus Dillenia; species Dillenia suffruticosa. The sequence continues at coordinate 14,219,542 of JAVTVX010000034.1, read as the reverse complement.
TGTCCGTCATGACCCATTTATTTCATCTTTTATGCACTTTTAATATTATCTTCTTTACCCGTGGACCCCAAAAGTCCCAACCTGGAACCAATGGCTCCTGGCGAGTTTGCATGCTAGAAAACCGCTGGAAAGTGCAAAAATACTCCAAGATAATTTTGAAAATATAGTTTTAATCGTCATAATATAAGAATTTCAATTTTGTACTCAATTTTTTGAAAAATCAAAATTTTTGGATCACATTCAAAATCCGAAAATCCTAACTTTTTGAAAAATTTTGAAATTCATTGGAATTTTGAAGGTGGAGGATAAAATGCTCTGAAACTAGATGATAGTTACTATATTGCAAACCAAATGCAAAAATAATTAAATATAATCAAAAATAATTCGAGAAAGATGATCGAATGTACCTCCAGTCATTCTCGATTCTAATGATTTTCGACAATTGTAATAGCACCAAAATGATTTTTGAAACATGCACAAGTTTTCTAAACTCTCAATTTTACTCGATAGATAGCGTAGAGTTTTAAAATTGAACTTAGGGATCCAATACACTAGAAAGGGGTTTATACAAGCTCTCAACCATCAAAAAGTTTTTAAAATCGCATAATTGTCATTCTAAAATATTGCTGGTCATTATGAAAATTTAATTAAATATTCATAACAGAAAAGCAAGATTAATTGTGCAGAGCTTTGAACGGAACACCAAAATCCAGTCAAATATATCTCAATTCAAATCCCTTCCATTTTTTATCACATTTAATTCTTTTACGGTTATATTTTTCTCATTAACTTCATTTTAAATGCATTAACTCATTTATGGGATTTGAATTTTAAAAATTCCTAACGATATGTTGCCCAAAAGGAAACCAAGCACAGATTTTGGAGCAGGAAGAGCAACTCTAAACCTTGCTGTATTATGGCTTATTTGAGTCCTTTTGATGAGCTTGAACTCCTTGAATTTCTCTGGGTCTAAACATCCTACACAAAATACATATCACTCCATTAGTGCGTTTGCCATTTCGACACTGATTTCTCAATATGATGAAGGCCATCTTCAAAACTAAGAAATCAGTGCTTGATGCATCATCCAACTAACTTCATGATATGACAATATCAATCAACCTAGCAAAACTTTAAGGGGAGAGAGAGAGAGGAAAATCTTTCAACTAGCTATGTTTGGGTTTCTTAGTGAAAAAGAAATAGCGAGCAACAATGCCAACAGCAACCAAAGCTATGGAAATGCCTAATAGCCCAGCATACAGGGGCATTTTTGACATTTCCAGGTTGGTGAACCATGAAGTCCAGGAACTAAGAAATTGACAATGCACTTTCGTCAGACGCTGTTCGGCTTCCGTTAGAGCTTTTGTTGAAGAGAACAAGATATGGTTTTTGGTGCTCACTTTGCTATTTACTGGGGGTAAGTAATACTTGCTTCTTCTTGTCATCTATCAACTACACTTCTTTGTCTAATGTCAAAATGTTACGGTCGACATGGAAAACGCAAAAAGGAGATGGAGGGTTTGAGCTTAACACTTTTGGAGGGCCACAACTATCACCTTTTTTGTTTTTTATTTTTTTGGATTTTTCTTTCAAGAAAAGGACATCGCAGTTCATACTTGTTAAGCGAAAAAATTGAATAACTAATCTTAGCAATAGAATACTTGGAATGGAAACAAATGCATGTATCTTAAAAAAAAAAAAAAAATTATATGATAATCATATTGATACTAACTAAATCCAATTTGAGATGAGTTATTTCAATAACCATGTTGAGGACAACTAAATCCAGTTTGAGTAGTGTTGGCCGTTAAGAGAAAAATTCTCTGACGTCTATTTTCTTCATATATAATATTCAAACCTGCAACCTTATTTAGGAGGTACAAATGTTCATCCAACGAACAAACTAGACATTGGTACAAATACATGTATAAAAGTAAAATGTTGAATAAAAAGAATAAAAAAAAAAAAGTGAACGTAGTTGGTAATTGCTCCTACTATTCCACTTCCAACGTCATTTTAGAGGGGGAAAAACATATATATAGATTCAAGAGGGGCTTAAAGGAACACTTCAATTAAGGTTCATTTTTAGGGTGAGAAAATAAAATTTGAATATAAATTACAATCGAAAATTACAAAAAGAAAATCACAATTTGATGTGGCAGAATTGATCATTTCTGATTGGTTATTTGAAATATTTCAACAAAATTATTTATCAGTAATTCATACCTCAAAAAATATTAGGAGAAAAATAGAAATTAAAGCTGATGGGTAGGGAAAGGTAGAATTGCTTCGTTGAATTAATGAAAAAATAACAATCAGTGGCCCAAAAAGAGTTCATTTTAGTCTAACTGGACTTGGGCTGGGCAGAACTCAAACTTAAAAAGAGAAAATACCTGCAGACCTTGCATTTGTCGGTGGATTTGGACCAGCCAACCCGGTTACCATGAGAACAATTTAATTCTTGTGGCTCAGGTCTAACTAACATGGACTGGCTAAAATTAAAATACCTCCCACAAAGACAAAAAACCAAAAATAAATAAATAAATGAGATGATTGATAAAGATTAACCCAAGGAACGAATAGGAAAATTGAGGGATGGGGGTTTATTGAATAATACTACTAGAATAATAACCAGCAGAGATTGTGTGGAACATCCCCTTTTTCCCCTTTTTGTGGGGGAAGAGGAGGCCTAGGCCATTTTCTCCGATTAAAAGAGGGACATAAGACTTTGTTCTCTCACTGATACCACAACAACAA